>CM057087.1:27068205-27668205 GCA_029959045.1 Taenioides sp. WSHXM2023
TCAATGCTAAAAATAATACTGAAACTAGATACATTTGAGCAGATTATCTATAATAAAAAAAAAAGTCCATATTGCGCTATTTTCTGATCTATGTTATAATGTTGTTTCCTCATCACAAACAGACCTGGAGTTGTGTTTTGTTTCATTCACACATGTTTAACACACAAAACCTGCATATTTAGGTTCTTCTCCCAAACAGAATACACTCTGTTCCACCTCGTGATGTCATGTGGTAATACAGGAAGTGCTCACTGTGTTTTTAAGCTCCATACAACTTCACTATTATCATTTGGTTCATTTCAGCCCTGGAATTGCCAAACTCTACTGAACTAAAGGTAAAAGGTCATTGTTAACTTGAAAACTAGCACTACATGACATCACAAGGTGGAACAGAGCATTTTGAGCTTTAGGGATGCAGACGGATTAATAAAAAAGGGTTAATCAATTGTGTGTGAATGAAACAAAACACAACTCCAGGCACATTTTGATGACAGGATAACATTCTAACATGGCTCAAAGCTCACAAGAGACAAGTTTGTGTAATACAGGACCTTTAACCTTTCTGAAATAGCTTTACAATGATCTTCAGCTGTATCAGAACAAGTATAAGATCACATAGATTAGTATAAAACTATGGACCACTGAGGGGTTACACACACCACATGGTAATATAAAACAAAGTAGAATTATTTATTGTAGAAAATTACATTCTATTGTCTAAATATATATATATATTTTTTATATTATTATAATTATCATTATGGTATCAAAATTAGTATGAGTAATAAGCGAGTCTGTTTCTTCAAAATTGAGTTTTAAATGTTAATATTATGACAGCACCAGACTTAACTATGATACGTCCCCATTCAAATTCTC
Organism: Taenioides sp. WSHXM2023; assembly: GCA_029959045.1. Classification (NCBI taxonomy): domain Eukaryota; kingdom Metazoa; phylum Chordata; class Actinopteri; order Gobiiformes; family Gobiidae; genus Taenioides; species Taenioides sp. WSHXM2023. The sequence continues at coordinate 27,069,082 of CM057087.1, forward strand.
AACCAATACACATTTTTTCCCAGGAGGAGAAGTTCATTTCAGCTCTGTGCTCCTCCTGGTATATTTTAAAGTACAAGTCACTTCATTTATTGCAATATATGGTAGTCTAGACTTTCAATGTTCTGAACAGACACAATAATACACTAATCAGTTGGGTTCATTTGATATGCTGGTATTTTAAAGAGTCTATGTTTTAGTATAAAGAGCTCAGGATGGAACATGTCGTTACTGGTCAGATTGAATACTGAATAAAAATATTAGATAAATTAGCAAAAGCAAAATAAAAAAGTAAGCAAAAGAGAGTGGAACAACCTGGTAAGCTGTTGAGTGACACTGGTAAATATATGTTTCACTCTAAAAAGTCAGAATACTTTTGAATGAAGTGTGAAGTATTTTGTATTCTGATGATATGTACCAGCTGTATTGATTTGGACATGAGACAGGTTAGAATGCTGTAGTAGAATATACTTTTGAACTGTCTTTTTGCAGATGTTTTGACCTTTGGTTTATGGTTAGTATCTCTAAAATTACAGGGTCTATCAACATGTAATAAGAATCAACATTGTTGAAATTTGGTAGAGTAATTGAAATGATTAAGTTAAATTAACATGCAGTTAGTGTTGACAGAAAAGTGCACTGTATAACTTTTCAGTTGAGGGTCCATCATCTGTTTGTTCTATAGATAAGGCCTTACTCTATCTGGAATGTTCCACAGTGTGACATTAAACAGCTCATTTTTTCAATTACAGGCAATTCTGTAGCTCAAAAATACCTAGAAAAACAGACATTCTGACTGTGAGTGGGGTTGCCTCTCCACAGATCTGACCTGTAACTTGGTCTAGTTTGGTCTCCATGAAGATAGAAAGTTTTAAAGCCATACTGTGAAACATTCCAGACAAAGCGATAACATCTCCACAGTGAAAAGCATTGGACACTCCTCCAGAAAAGTTATAAAACTTTGGGTGATTTTCTATTTTTGATTTTGTTTTAGTTTTTAAATAGGTGTTTTAATTTGATAAGATATAGGTTAAATCTAAAATAGCAATCTCTGCCAATTTCAGTGTTCTAGTTCAGACTCTGGTAGCATAATTATTATATGAGTAATTTTCTCTCATAATTTATTGAGTATAAATGTCACTTATTTCAAAAAATACATACAGTATATCACTTTTATGTTTATGGCAATACAGTGCTCCATCCATAAACTACAGACCACCACAATGTAACAAACAAATGCACGCACTTACGTCTTAAGAACTGAACTGGAAACCTTACCAATAGGCGACAGCTCTGCCACGCTGGTGATGTAGGGCCCCTCTAGGAACTTGGGCTCGCTGTCATTGATATCCTGCACCTTGATGACGAATTCAGACTCGGGCTCCAGCGGGTCGTTGGAGAGCCTGTCCCGTGCCTGGGCTCTCAGGGTGTAGAAGGCCTTCTCCTCCCTGTCCAGACGGGCTGTGGCGTGGATGTCTCCAGTCAGTTCGTCGATGATGAAGATGGTCCCAGCGCCTTCGCCCGAGATAGTGTATTTGATGTTCCCCTCGCCTTCGTCTGAGTCGGTGTGGATCTAGAAACACAGAGAAATAGTTTTAAAGTTGAAGGTTGAATGCTTTCAGTTAAAGGACCATTTTTTTCCACGTTTTATTGAATAAGCAGCTCCTTAAGTCTAAATAAGTCCGCTTTACTGTCTGCATCTAATTAGAAAGTATGTTATTAATCAGGATAATCAGGAAGTGAGAGTTAGCATGCTATTTGCTGTTAACTTAAAAACTCCACATTAGTGTCTGAGAGTTCTGAAAAACGCTTGTAAACTCATTGCAGTGAATAATTCCGATCCGAACGCATGAGATAAGTGAGGAATAACTTTGGACAAATGCAAACTTTTAAAAATTGACTCATTTTCAGATCAGATTTTTAAGCCAGATGCCCTTTCAGTCGCAACAACACACAATACTGTGAGCAGAGTTTGAATATTACCCATTGTCTCAACAGTTTATGCAGCTTTTCCCAGACCCAGACCTATATATATATATATATATATATATATATATATATATATATATATATATATATATATATATATATATATATATATATATATATATATATATATAACGAGGCAGCGACTGACCTGAAAGATAACGAGGCAGCGACTGACCTGAAAGATAAGATCATGGCCCGAATGAACACAAGGCAACCCCGACGCCAGTTACAGAGGCTAAGTGAAGTACCATCTGAAAGTCTCCTAGAAGATGTGAATGCAGCACTGAGAGCGATCCCTACCACAAGCATCACTGAAACCAATGAGCTGATATACACTTCAGCAGCAGTGATCCTAGAGGTGCTGGGCTATAAGAGCAACCATGGGAGCCATGAGAGACAATACCCACCATGGAAAAGACGGTTAGAGGGCAAAATCAAGGAGGCGCGGAGAGAAGTGAGCCAATTGTCAGAGGCCAAGAAAGGTGCAATGAAAAAACAAGTACCCAGGAGGTACAGCCAGATGCCCATACCTGAAGCACTCGAAACTGCCAAGCAAAGGCTGCAAGCCTTAGCCAGCCGCCTAAAGAGGTACACGCGGGAAAATGAAGCCAGACGAATAAACCGCCTCTTCGCAACACAACCTGCGAAAGTGTACGCTCAATGGCAGGGGAATAACACCAGAGCAGAACCCCCAAGGCTGGAGACTGAAAGGTACTGGAAGGGCATATGGGAGAGGGAGGCATCACATAACACCGATGCACAGTGGCTGGTGGCTCTGAGGGAAGACCACAGCAACCTCCCTGAACAAGATCCAGTCACCATCACAGTGGCAGACATTCAGGAAAGAGTCTCAGGCATGAAAAACTGGACAGCACCTGGCCCTGACATGATCCATGCGTACTGGCTAAAGAAGCTCACTGCTCTCCACGAGCGCCTGGCAGCACAAATGAACCAGCTGCTAAGGGATGGGACTCACCCTGAATGGCTAACCCAAGGGCGTACGATCCTGATCCTGAAGGATCCCTCAAAGGGTACAGTCCCATCCAACTATCGGCCAATAACCTGTCTCTCCACAACATGGAAGCTCATGTCAGGCATCATCGCGGCTAAGATAAGTGGGCACATGGATCAATACATGAGCACAGCACAGAAGGGCATTGGCAAAAACACCAGAGGAGCCAAACACCAACTCCTGGTTGACCGAACAGTCGCCCATGACTGCAGAACCCGTCAGACCAACCTGTGCACTGCCTGGATTGATTACAAGAAAGCCTATGACTCAATGCCACACACATGGATCACCGAGTGCTTGGAGTTGTACAATATCAGTCGGACTCTAAGGGCGTTCATTGCAAACTCAATGCGGTTGTGGAAGACCATCCTTGAAGCCAATGGCAAGCCAATTGCACAAGTGGCCATCAAATGTGGCATATACCAAGGAGATGCACTGTCCCCACTGCTGTTCTGCATAGGTCTGAACCCCCTCAGCCAAATCATTGACCGCACTGGCTATGGATACCGACTCAGAAACGGGGCCACCATCAGCCACCTCCTCTACATGGATGACATCAAGCTGTACGCTAAGAGTGAGCGGGACATTGACTCACTGATCCACACCACCAGGATCTACAGCACAGACATTGGAATGTCATTCGGGCTCGAGAAATGTAGTAGGATGGTGACAAAGAGAGGGAAGGTAGTCCACACAGAGGGGGTCTCACTCCCAGAGGGAACAATAGCAGACATAGAGGACAGTTACAAGTACCTTGGTATCCCACAAGCAAATGGCAACCTTGAAGAGGCAACAAGGAAAGCGGCTACGGCCAAATACCTGCAACGAGTAAGGCAAGTCCTAAGAAGCCAGCTCAATGGCAAGAATAAGGCACAGGCAATAAACAGCTATGCCCTGCCAGTGATCAGATACCCAGCAGGAATCATAAGCTGGCCAAAGGAGGAGATACAGACCACAGACGTTAAGACACGAAAGCTCCTGACCATGCATGGAGGGTTCCATCCCAAATCCAGCACCCTGAGACTGTATGCGAGCCGGAAGGAAGGAGGCCGAGGACTAGTGAGTGTGGGAACCACTGTCCAGGATGAAACAGTCAAAATCCATAAGTACATCAAGGATAAGGCCCAAACAGATGATGTGCTCAGGGAATGCCTCAGACAGTGGAGGTCAGAGGAAGAGGTGCTGGAGGGACCATCATGGCAGGACAAGCCCCTACATGGGGCATACCACCGAAACATAACTGAAGTGGCTGATATCAAGAAATCCTACCAATGGCTGGAGAGGGCAGGTCTGAAGGACAGCACAGAGGCCCTCATCCTGGCTGCACAGGAGCAGGCCTTGAGCACCCGAGCAATAGAGGCCCAGATCTACCACACCAGACAAGACCCAAGGTGTAGGTTGTGCAAAGAGGCTCCTGAGACAGTCCAGCACATAACTGCAGGGTGTAAGATGCTGGCAGGGAAAGCATACATGGAGCGACACAACCAAGTGGCGGGCATAGTGTACAGAAACATCTGTGCAGAGTACGGGCTGGAGACCCCAAGGTCAAGGTGGGGAACTCCCCCAAAGGTTGTGGAGAATGAGCGTGCCAAGGTCCTGTGGGACTTCCAGATACAGACTGACAGAATGGTGATGGCGAACCAACCAGACATAGTGGTGGTGGATAAGCAACAGAACAAAGCCGTGGTGGTGGACATTGCAATACCAAGTGATGGTAATATCAGGAAAAAGGAACACGAGAAACTAGAGAAATACCAGGGGCTCAAGGAAGAGCTGGAGAAGGCCTGGAAGGTGAAGGCATCAGTGGTGCCCGTGGTGATCGGAGCACTCGGGGCTGTAACCCCCAAACTGGAGGAGTGGCTAAAGCAGATACCCGGAAAAACATCAGACATCTCAGTCCAGAAAAGTGCAGTACTAGGAACAGCAAAGATACTGCGTAGAACTCTCAAGCTCCCAGGCCTCTGGTAGAGGGCCCGAGCTGATGAGGGTGAGAGAGACCAACCACCGTGGAAGGTGAGGAACACATTTTTATATATATATATATATATATATATATATATATATATATATATATATATATATATATATATATAATTTCATGACAATTAGGATGCTAGGAATGTGTTAGGAAAGTAAGGTAAAAGAATGAAACTTTAAAATTAACGCCATCCAGAGCAGCGGCTTTAAGCGTGTGTTTGAAATGTTAAAAAAAGTAATGTAAAAAAAAAAAAAAAAAAAAAGGCCACAAAAAGTTACACAACAAACCACAAAATTTCTAAATGCATTAGAAATCATATAACAACTAATCACAAAGAATTTTTGTCTTCAGTTTTCATTTCATTTAAAGCAGTGCATGGTTACAACTGCAGGATCTGGGTTTACTGTGATACAAGCAAAGCAGTTTGGTAAATGAGATATATGACCAACATAACGAAATATGCATAAAGTATGTTTTAAACCTAAATGTAAAAGTCAAAATAGAATTGATGATCATTATTTAAAGCCTCAGTATGTCACTTTTTTTTCCCCCAAAACAGAATAAAATAAAAGTAGATGCTAAAGCGCTAAAGCGAGATTTGAACCGCTAATCTTCAGATCAGTGGTCAAACCCCCAAGTATGTTTTTTTTGTATTGCGTGTTTTTTTGTTTTGTTTTGTAAGTCCTAACTGTGGACTTGCATCTTCACAAACCTGACTCTGTTTAGGCTTAGACAAACTTAATTGATCCACAAGGTAAATTATTTGGACACAGTAACTCACACATCACAATATATTATAATAACAAAGGGCAAAAATATAAATGATAATAATAATTCAAAATAAGTTGCAAAAAATAGCAGAAGACTGGTGTCAAATAGGGCGTAATTATATAAATGTACATGTACGTAAAGTAAAAATAAAATAGAAATCTACTAATAAATATAGTATACATTTACTATAATATAGTAATACAAATGTAGCTCAGCCATATACATGAAGTCGTAAGGAGAAACTGCAAAGATGAAATAATTTGGCCTGAAAATGTTCTTCGTTATGACATAAAACGTATCTATCTCCTTGCAGAATATTCCAAAGTATGGTTTTAACTTTCCATGGAATTGTGTAGATGACGTACCACCTGCAGAAAGTTCCATACTACACCTTTAATCCAACATATCAGGATCTCTCTCATGTGCAAACCAAGCCCATGAAAAATCAGCACAACCTCTTTCTCTTTTGATTTTAAAAACTCCTAAAAGCATAGCATAAATACCATAATTATTACAAGTGTTTTGTTTACCAATACGCCCTTGTGTGAGCCGAATCTGAGAACGCTGATCTCACACAACCACAGCAGATATGCAAGATCTTTTATTGTTCTAACTCACACAGCCCCAACCAGTGAAACTTCTTTTATTATAGCTGAAATATTGATAGCACCAAAGCATCTGGCAGTATATTTTCCCCGACTGTCTCTGTATTTGTCTGCAGGATGGATCGGGGAGGAGGGGGATGCCGACAGATAAAAATGGGAGCGCGCTACGGAGAGGGGAGGCAATATCACAGCACAGGGGCCGCATTATTCCAGCGTTTTACGACAAATACTTAATGAAACCCCCGCGAGCCTGATAGAAGCCTGTATTTAATTAAAACTTTATAAAATATTAACCAGGGGAAGGCATGGGTGATCTACCCTCTCCCCCCAACTACCCTCTTCCCCCTTTGCTCTATTCCGCAAGACCCAACCACACTCGCGGACAACTCTGCATTATAATTTCAGATGGAGGTGCAGCGATGGGAGGGCGGAGGGAGGAGGAAGAGCCAGGTTTAGTGCTTAGTAAAGAGCCAAAGGGGAGATGGAGACTGGGGACCGATGCTATACGCCTATTGCTGCCAGAGGAATGGTCTAATCACATTAAGGCCAAACTATACAACTGATTTATAAGAGCGCTTTTAAGTTGCTTCCTCGGCTCTGGTACGTGGAGATTCTTACCTTTTAACAATCTTTGAAATGACTTTGATGGCCTAATTTGGTGGCCACGCCGCGTGAAGGGCAGAATGTGCAGAGGTATAGGTGTAAATCACATACATAGCGCGGTGTCTTTTAACAAGACAGCTGTGATGGCCGGTCTGCGGGGATGGGGAAGGGGAGAGAGGGGAGCCTTCACCTGGAGAACAGGGGTGGATGGGCTGATGGGTGGAGGTAGGGTGAGGAAGAGGAGGAGAGAGGGAGTGGGGGTGGTAAACGTAGATGACCAGTGACCTTCTCCTGACAGACAGAGGTTGTGTGTGACGATTTACATAAAAGGCAGGAGTTTATTCATTAAGTATTGTAATATGTTCATTTTAAAAACATGTTTATGTATATGTATGTATTATGTATACGGGAAATATTCGATTGTACCAAATGGGTGCTTTTCTAGTAAATTACACATACGTATCACTTGTTATAATAATAGAATATTTCTCTCTGTAGATAACTATCAGAAATTATGGGAGTTCAAGGTGCACTATGTAACTTTTCTGGTGGAGGGTTCACCACCTGCTTGTCTCCATGGAGATATTACTGTTTTGCCTTGTTTACTCCACAGTATAGAAATAAATTTGGTAATCACAATGGAGACAAGCTAATGGTGAAATCTATAGAGAAGCAAGCTGCACATGATAAGAATTCAAGTTTTTCAAGGTATTTTTGAGCTATAAAACACCTGTAGTTGAACAAAATGCAAGGCAAATATGTTTAATGCCCAACAGTGGAACATTCCATGCAAAGAAATAACATCTCCATGGAGACAAACAAGTAGTGCACCGTTAAATGCTATAGCATGTCTAATTGCCTGCATAACTTTAATACTGATGGAAATTTACGAGTTGGAAAAGCAGCTATTGTGAAAATATATGGAGTGGCATGCAGCAGCTTTTTGCTCTCAGTTTCTAACAAATACAAATAATGAAATGTATGTGAGTTTTACAAAACTCCATAAAACCAAGCTACAAGCAATTTAGCAGAAAATAGCACATTTTGCTTTGTTCCCCGTGTCCATTATTAACACTTAGAAACATCAATGAAGTTTAAGATTTAGTTTAAGCTTCAAAATTGCTGCTAAAGAAATGGGGGTCATGGCTCACGACTAGGGATGGGACAAGACAAAAGTTTTTGGGTTTTTTGCTGTCAAATAAGCACTGTTTTTTGTTGTTTTTTTAATTACAGCTTCTCATGAAATGTAACTTACCAGCATTTAAGTATTCCCATCCCTCCTCTCTACTTATAGGCATCACAACCAAATGGTCTTACGGGAACCCTCACAAGGGCACAGAGAAAAAGGGGAGCCCATCCAAACCTACAGTGACCTGGTGAAAACTGATGCTGTAGTCCTATTCAAAGAAGAGCTCGCAATGTGTAAAGAGAACAGAGATCGCTCTAGTAAAATATCTATGGGCAGCCTGTTAACTTGAAAACTACCACTTCATGACATCACAAGGTGGAACAGAGCATTTTGAGCTTTGGAGATGCAGACAGACTAATAATAAATAATTACTCAAACATGTGTGAATGAAACACAACTCAAGGTATGTTTTTGATGAGATATCAGCATTCTAACATGACTTAAAACTCATAAGAGTCCATTTTGAGTAATTTAATCCCCCTTTCCCCTTCTCTTCCAAATTCCGCAGTATTTTCCAAATCACATTTTTGCTAACCCAACTCTACATGAAACCTTGTCATCACACATTAACATAATCGCACCTATTTTTTTTTCACCCTGCATGCATTTTTTTCCTGTCACAAATACTATTATCACACACACTCGTACACACACGGATTTCCAAGTTCATCACTGTGCTACGCTGATGCTGTTTCTCCCCTCAGGTCCGACATCCGCCATCCCCGTCAGTCTGTGGTCGCCATGGTGATTCAAGTTGGCAGCAGGAAAAACACACAGTAAGCTTTAGCGTAGTCATTCTGTGCAAACGAAAGGTCAACGCTGCGATGTCACTTTCCAAGCATAAAATAAAATATCCACCGGTTTTTAAAAGGCAGTGGTGGAGTTCAAGGACAGTGGTGTACATACAGTGGGGTGAGCAATTTTCCGACACCGGTGTAGCTGTATTTTTGAGTTAGTGTAAAAATCATGTCTCGATATGGTGGGATATGACAAAAAAACAAAAAAAAAAAAATCTGTTATTACACATTTTTATTTAATTATTTCCTGAAATTTAGTTAAAGCAGTGTAGTTAAATTGCCTAATTTGTTCTTGTAAAGAAAAAATGTCATCATTCAATATACTATACTATGGTAAAATAAGTTATTTGTGGGGAAAAAATAAATTGGGAGGATCTTTTTGAGCAAAATGTGTCTTACCCCAGGACAGGTATATATTGTATAAGCAGATTTCTTGTCTCATAATCAGTAAGTTCGCATTAGGATGTTAGTTGTTACGTTCAGCGTCACAGCAAAACTCCGCACTAGTCTCTGAGAGTTGAGAAAAACACTTATAAACTCATCGCAGTGAATAATTAGGGTGCTTTGAATGCATAAAGTAAGTGAGGAATAACTTTGGATCACGGCAAACCTTTTAAAATGAACTAATTCTGTTTTTAAGACAGTAAAAATCAAGTACAACACCTTTAAAACAGAACAAATCCATCTTAAATCTGAATCAATTATCTGTGGGAAAAAAATAGACTGGATGGAACTGCAAATGAAGTCAAAAAGGCATTTTGTTGGACAAGAACCATAAAAAAAAGCTGTTGCCAGATATACTTTTATCCATCTTCTTCTGTCAGACCAAAGCTGGCAGAAGAGGGGTGAGTTGGCCAGATGGTAGCTTTAAACTTCAACCTTCTTCTTTTTATTTTTGAATACAGCAAATTTGGAAGGTATTATAACAATCATACACCGAAGACAAAAGGCAGTGTTTCCAGTTTTGACATTTGCTTGTAGCTGTTCTGACCCCAGTGAAAAGTGTGCTTGTGACGAAGTTGTGATCCGCGTCTTCTCCTTTTCTACTTTAATGAATGTAATTCTCAAAACCCGTAATCACCACTCTGCACGCTACAGGTGACTTATGCATTTACTTCTCTGCACTAACAAGCACGGAAACTGGAGTTATTCTTATTCTAAATTGTTCTGTATAATTTTAGGCTTTTTGTGCACCATTTACCTGCTGTTATTTTATCTTTAAAATGTACTCTATAGTTTCAGATTATAATTTGCTATTTATTATTTATATACAGTATGTATTTTTATTTATTACAGTTTTGGCCTTACCATTTTTATTTATTTATTTATTTATTTATTTATAATAATAATAATAATAATAATAATAATAATAATAATAATAATAATAATAATAATAATTATTATTATTATTATTATTATTATTATTATATTTTTTTATTTTATTTTTTTTGTTTTACTACAGCTTGTCCTTGTGTTTAAAATGTAAAAAAAAAATATGGGAAAGGCCACAGGAAATGACACACCACACCACAACAAAAAATTTTAAACGCTCTGCTCCTTTTTCTTAAATGCATAGACAGCAGCAGCAAACAAATAGTGCCCCTAGTGGCCAGGAAGACATGCATTCAGTTTAGTTTTCTCTCTTTTTTTTTTTTTTTTTTTTCTTTTGGAGCTAGTGCTTCTCGTGAAACTTACCAGCACTTAACCTTTTTTTCGTCTGATCCAAATGCAAACACAGGGGGAAAAACACACAAGATCATGTTTTCTCATGTGCTGCTTTCTGTGCACCATTTACCTGCTGTTATTTGACTTCATGTTCGATCGTGTCTTTATTTATCTTGTTTATTTTATTTTGACTCTGCACTGAGAAGAGAAACGATTTTATCTTTTCTATGTCCAAAAAATATAGTCAAAATTCTTAAGTAATATTCACCCATCTTGACAGAGCCACATAACAGCTAAGGAAATTGTCGTTGTGCGGGCCAGAATATTGTGAAATAATACCACAAGAATTGCTTCTCAAAGTACCACCAGATTTAAACTATGATTGCCGTCACATTTTCATTCTCTTTTTAAAGCTTTTTCTGACAGGACAAAACGGCTTGGGGATGAGAGAGCATGGAGAAAATTCAGCAAATTCTAAGTGGTTCTAAACAAGAACTAACCCACAAAAATGAAGAAAAGTGAATCGAATTGCTAAGATTACAAACATAAATTAGAATTTTAGAGAATTTTAGAGAAAGAAACACTTTGTCACTTAGTCATTTTTGGAAATACTTTATGTTTTAGTTTATATGTACATTTGTTTTTACACCAGATCAAGCTGGGGTGGAGCAAAGATTACAATGACGAAAGGTAAACTCCTTTATAGTTAAGGTTTTAGTGCATAATAATACAAAATTCATTGGTATTTGCCCTATTTTTACTTGGAATCTCCCATCACTAATGTAGAGGAAAATTCAAAATTCAACAAAAAAAAGGTCTTTATTTCCATGTATTTGAGCAATATACAGATATATTGTATGAGGAGCTCTTGCTCAAAATACTGTCCAATTTTCTTTTCCAATAAGAAATACACTAATAAACTCATTGTGGTGATTAATTAGGATGCTCTGAATGTAAAAAGTAAATGAGGAATAACTTCAGAGCACTGCAAACCATTTTAAATAATAAAACAGAAAAAAAAAATCAGATACAGCGCCTTTATCACAGAACAAATTCACCTTAAACCTGAAGACAACTGTATTTTCACAACTCGTAGCTGCTTTAAAGCCCGGTGACATCTCTTGTTCATTCCCAGTGCGAATTAAAGCCCCCTCACTCTACTCCACATCCCTGGTTTATTGAAGCTCTCCAAGTGGGAGCAAACGCTTTATATTTAAGTCTGTGTAATCAGAGGATCCTGCCACATCTCAGCGCTCCCTGTCAAACCCCTCTGATCAGAACATCTTCAAAGTGTTAACAAGGTGACTGCTGAAGACAGACAGAGGCACAGGTGGAGGAAGAGGAGGAGGAAGAGAAGAGGAAGAAGGGAGAGAGACAGGTGAACTGAGATATGAGACTGTGGGAGATAATAGCAGTCAAAGTAAAGGCAAAACAGCGAGGAAGAGGAGTGTAGTGGCTGATAGATGCTGACATTGAGGAACACGATAGAATTTAAAGGGTTGGAGTGGGAATGGGAAGAAAAAAACATTGAGTAAATAGTGAAATAATATAATTCTGTCTAGAGATGTCTGATCCAGCAAGGCAAAACTTTGTATAAACCAAAGTTCAGACATTATTTTCTGGTTGTAATTGGCCCAGAAAGTCTCATAGTCTTGTTACATCTATATATATATATATATATCTGCTATATCTGCTTTCCGATCCAGCTAATTTTTCAGTATGATTTTGGAGATAATCGTGTATTGTAAAAAGGTGCACTATGTAACAAAGACACTTCTTCGTCTCCATTGAAATTTACTGATTTCCTTCAACAGTATAACATTAAACCCATCTTGAGTTTTTTTCAGTAACAGGTGTTTTTATTGCAGATAAAACAGATTTAATATGGCTTGGTGGCATCACCTGGTTGTCTTTGGAGAGAGATTGTTAGTACCACAGACTGTAAAATGTAATGAGACGGACCTCTGCTCTGACAGAGTTTAAATACAGACTCAAAACAGTTATGTTTACCTGTGCATATGTTGATATAATGATGATTATTTCTGTTTTGATTTGTTTGTTTTGTGATTTTAATGTCTTTCTTATTTTGTAAAGCTCTTTGAATGACTTTGTGTAAGAATTGTGCTGTACAAATACATTTTCCTTGTCTTGCCTAATGATACGTGTTATGCCACACATTCCACATATGAAAATCAGTATCATTTACCCGGCCATGGAAGTATAATAAGATCTGAACGATGAACTAAAGATATGGCGTTGTGTTGTTATCAGTGGTCTGTGCTCAATGACGCGAAATCCCATATATATTTTTTTTTCCTCTGCATTGCTCCCTCAATTCCGGCTCCCACCCATGTCACATCAGAAACGTGCACCGCATGATCACTTCTGACCAATCAGAGCTGGTGCAGGCTCAGAGGGGGGCCAGGTTAAATCCTACAAAGCTAACTTTTAGGCACTTTGAGGATTTGTTGCACATGTTGTGAAAATACAGAAGAATCCCCTTTGTGAAAGCTCCAGATGCCCTGTCAGTCAAACACAGGCAGTTTGAATTCCCATAAAATGCATTGTGTCTTTTGGAGGGTGAGGGTTAATACCTTCTGGGCCCATGGACCAAACACTAGTTGAACTCATATCCTGTCCCCCCAATTTCAGATAGGCAAATATCCTATCATTTTGAGGATTTTTGACCATTAAAAAAAAAAAAAAAAAAAAATCATAATTTTGCTTTGTATTATCAACTGCTATGACAACAGTCCTTGTTTGTCATCACTGCAGCCCATGAATTGGTGAAATTGGCACATCCAGGCCTGCACCATGGTTGAGGGGATTGGCAGCAGGATAAATGCTGTGCTCTGTGCCAGCCTCAGTGTCTACAAAAGTATTCCCATTTCAAGCTATTTTCCTGAATGTCTCCCACGCTCTTAAACCCCATTTTAAGTTATAAACCTATACTGTCCCATTAAATAAAAAATCACCAAGGACAATCACACTCTAACACACTGGAAATGCAGTTTTGTCCAGATTCTTGTAATGAGACAAGAATCTTAAAGATAACTGATAAAATACACCCATATAACTTAAATTCTGTGCAAAACAACCAAACCTCCATTGTACAAACAGGACGATATGTGCAGACTCTAATGTAAACAGCTCCCATTATTGTACAGCGGATTCAAACACAGACGCATCCACTGCCCTAGTCTCTGTGATGTCGTGTTTATGAAAGACCCTATAGGGAATACATGCTGAACAAAAGAGCTGATTTCCTAATGAACAAAAGATTCATTTGATCTTAGCAGAAAGCACTTATTTTATTCAGTTCCCAGTTTGTAATTTGTCGAGTCCATCGATCTTGGGCTGTTCTTTGATGACTGCTTTATACTTGGACCTAGATTTGACTAATTATAACTGGGATCAAGCCTAGAGAGCCGTGTGATTACAGCGTGGAAAACAGCATTACCGAGCATGACGCCATCTTTGTTTTCCAATTGGCCTTGGACACTTTGAAGTAGAGAAAAACAGAGCGGGCTCAAATCTCCCAGGAGGAAAATAAATATACTTTTCTGAATCACCCAATCTGTTACAAAATTTATCTCATGTTTGATTGTTTTTAAAAGAACTGTTATCACTGCCTCAAAATACTGTCTAGTGATTTGTTTGTAGTAATTCTGAAACAACTATCACATGCATGTAAGTACTTTTTCTTTTTAGTTTAATAATAGTATTTTTATTTTACTTGACAAAAGGAAAGTAAATATGTTTTGAAAATACAAAAAGGCCCTATATTATGCTATTTTCTGATCTATCTATGTTATAATGTTGTTTCCTCATCACAAACAGACCTGGAGTTGTGTTTTGTTTCCTTCACACACGTTTTAACACACAAATCCTACATATTTAGGCTGAGCTGTTCTCTCAAATGGAAAACACGTTCTACCTCGTGATGATAGGAAGTGCTCCACTGTGTTTTTAAACTCCATACACCTTCACTAGAGATATTTGGATGATTGCAGCTTTATAACATGCCTTAAAGTCCATGGCTACCTGATAGTTGCTGAGTGAAATTTGTTTTACCTCAGTGCAAATATTTAAAAATCAGTTCTGATACGCTGTCTGCATCTAATTACAAAGTGTTTATCCTCAGAGAATCAGGAAGTACGCTGTTACCATTCCCTTGACAAAACCCCGATCTTACCTCTGAAAGTTGTGCAAAGCAGTTAGAAACTCTTAGCGGTGAATAATTAAAATCCTAAGAATGCGTTCAGGAAGTTAGGAATACATTTGCAAAGCGTGAAAATAAACCAGTTTAATAGTTTTGTGGGATTGACCCGTGAGTAATGGACTGTGCACTATTCATTTCCTTTTTGCTGTGAGTCAAGAGTTCTAACCACTCTTGTGCTTATCGTAATTACAACAAATTGGCTAAATTATCTTCGATTACCAAAGCAAAGCAAGTCACCAGATGAGAGAAAAGTGAAAGTCGAAGTGAAACTCTTCTAAAACAAAACACAACAGAAACTTAACAGACTGCAATCGAAGTGTTTTCAATAATCCAGGGAAAATAGATGATTCATTTTTTTTGTTTTTTGGTCATTTTTGTCTCCTAAAGGTGCAATGTGTAACTTTCCTAGTGGAGGGTGTGCCAGCTGCTTGTTTCCACGGAGATGTCTTTGCTTTGCCTTGGATTTTCTACAGCACAGCATTATACATATCCATTTCCAAAGAAGAAAGGAAGTGACGCTACACAGCCAAGTTACAGGTCTGATCTGTGGAGAGGCGACTATGCTGATAATAAGAATGACATTTTTTAAGGTATTTTTGAGCAATAAAATACCTGAAATGTACTTAATGTAAGACAGATAAGTTTAATGCTATACTGTGGAACATTCCAGGCAAAGCAGTAACATCTCCATGGGGATAAATAGGTGGTGGACCCTTTAAATGAAAAGTTCCATAATGCACCTTTAACATCTACTAATCTTGCACTTTTGACAAAACGTACAGATGCATTTTTTGACCTAATTCCAAGTTAAATTTTAATTTTTAGGAAAATTTTCAGTCAGATCTAGTTTTCTGAAATACTAGATAAGATATCCAAAATCTTATTTAGTATTTGAAGAAACAATACTTTTAAACCTAGCTGAATCTTTTCATGTTTATATTTTGAATGTCCCGAAAATGCAAAATTTTGTCACTTTTTACACATAAAATGCCTTATTTTTTATATGAAAACATTACATGACAAAAAAGTTGTAATTAATTTTTTTCTTACATTTATGTGAGTAAACTGCAGCAGATGTTTCAAATTTTTCAAATTGATTTTAAATTTAAAATGTTTACCTATTCACCTCCAGTGTCTAGCCTTAAACCTTTATAACTCCATTTCCATTGTGCTTCGGTATAAAACACCAAGGTCAGTTTTAATATTATTGTAGGTTTCAAACTTGTTGTGTTAGATTTCTCATTTCTTACATAAAACCACAGCTGCGTCACTGCGTAGAGACCTGGGCTTTCTTATTGACTTATAACAATAACAAATCCACGTGAAAACAAACTTATACAAGAACACAATGCACTTACCCTGACAGGTTTTGTCAAACACAAATGGAGTCTGGCATGACCATGGGAGGAAAACATGTCATTCTCCCCTGTGTGCTGAAGAAAGAGTCACCTGAACTAGACATACAGTGGAAACCTTCATACAGTCACTTCTAAACCTGATCAGATAAGAGGCATGGAAAGTAGGCCAACATGGAAATTTAGATAATCTTCTATATGAGTAGACGTAATCTTAAAGGTACAGTGTGCAACTTTGAGTGTGGCACATCATCTGTATTGTTCCATGGAAACAGAATAATAAAACCATACTTCGGAACATTCTCCATGGAAACAAGCAGGAAAAACACTGGGACGTGAAGCAGAATTGAGTTCCTTAATATACTTCAAAAAGTGACGCACAGGGCTCTTAACTTTAAAAGTTTACAGTCAATAACATGTTTTAAAATTAGATAGGATGTAGTTGATGGAGTTTTTATTTATTTATTTTTATATTAGTCAGCAGAAAAGACAATGACAAAAATGTAATCTGCCTTTTCACTGATGAAGATGCTATTTGTTAGTACTTTAATTAATTTTGCCAGTGTTATGTTATACCCCCTTTCAGTGAAGGTTAAAGTCAACCAAGAAGATTCTTAGTCACTACAGCCCTAGAATTCAGGGCAAGCCCGTGTCATAAACATATAAAGCAGTAGTTTAGGGTCACTAGGGGGGGCACATCCTCAGAGAGAACTGCAGTGAACCCTCGAAATAAAGCGGAAAAAGCTTTGTGCTTCAGCATTATACCAGTGTCATCAAATAATGAAATGGCCCAAAAAGAAAAATTAGGAGTGGGCTGAAGGACGAAAAAAGGAAAAAATTGGAGCAAGGAAAAAAGACAGGAGGATAAAGCTATCTTTTTTTTTTTTTTTTTTTTTGGTTTTTGTTATTTTTGCTAATAATGTCATGTCAAGCGAGCATAAACAACGCCAGTAAGCTATAAGGGTGGCCATAGAAGTTACACAATGTTTTTTGATTAATACAATACGCTGTGCTTACATGACCATCCATTTATTTATCTAACCATAACTCTCACATCTCTTTCAACGTTTAAGTTTATTGTCTGTCTGGGGGCCACAACAAAAATTTTGTTTAGGGCTACCAAATGCCTAGAACTGGCCCTGCAAGAATTAGATGTGGAAAACATTTAAAAAGAGAAAAGTTGTGTAATGTAGTTTTAAAGCGCCCGTATTAGGCAATTTTCAGGAAGTGCTCCACTGTGTTTTTAAACTCCACACACCTTCACTAGAATCATTTGGATAATTTCAGCCCTGTAATTGCCCGTCTCTACTAAACTAAAGGTAAAATGTAGCTGTTAACTTAAAAACTACCTCTATATGACATCAGAAGGTGGAACAAAGTATTTTGAGTATTAAACCTGGATTACTCAAACATGTGTGAATGAAACAAAACACAACTCCAGGTATGTTTTTGATGATGTAACAACATTATGACTTCTGTGATAAGCTCACAAGGGTCTATTTTGCGTAGTATGGGACCTTTAAAACACAGCACCCCATACTCACGTAATTCTTTCAACGGCAATGCAAGAAAAAAAAAAGTCCAATCTAAAACTTTTTCTCAAATTGACTTTTAAACTTTAATAAGTCCATGTGAGCAAGTAAAAGACATTGACTCACGGAGTAATACTCAGAGCACAGATAGCAGTGGCCAACTCCCTCGTCGTATGAAGTGCAATAACTTAAGATAATTTTCCTAATAAAATCTTTGGTGCTGTACCCACTGTGCTGGTCCCTAGCGCTTGAGGACTCTCATATCTGTTAACTGGCTTCACTCTCCTCTGTCCTGTGATGAACCCACTCCACACAGCCACTGCTCTACACATTTGACTAATACTGTGTCATTATGATGTTGTGGGGAAAGTGGCTGGGTTGATAACGCTAAATTTTCTATTAGACAGCAGCAGGAAGTAGTAAAAAATTGGGAATTCTGTTTAGTGAGATGAAGCCTCAAAATGAATGATATAGGCTAAATAAAATAACAGAAACTTACTGGTATTTTGGTTAATTTTGTGTTCAGTTTTAACCTACTAAAGAGTCCATATTACACTATTTTCTGATCTCTGTTATAGGGTCGTATCTTGCCTCCGGGATTTGTGTGAGCGCATGTGGAATATCAGGTGGAGCGGCGCAGACTGAGGGCGTGGTGTGGCACATTCAGTGAATTGCCAGAATAATAAAAATAAATATGAAACTAGTTCACTGAAAAATATTATGTACAACATATTCAAGGCATAAAAAGCCTTCTTTTATTTTTAAAGATATGACAAATGCATAACATTCACATGTCCATGTGCTGTCCGGGATGTTCGTGTATCCTGTATGGGCTCAGCGCTGCTCTACAGTTTGGTTTGATCATGATCTGTACCAAAGCTGCTCATTCACACGAGACCGTTTACATCATTATTCTAAAGTGTTTCTTACCCTGACTGCACGGTACTGCTCATGGCCCGGCACCTCCTTCTCCAAGTGCAGGTCGTGCAGTCACCCTCCCCGTGTGTTAATAGTTTAATCCATGTCCATGCCACAAAATGGTAAAATCAGAAACACTTATATGACAATAAATGTATTCCATAATTCGCGGACCTGTTTGGGACCAAATGCAGTGGACACCTGTGAGACGAGAATGCGAGCGGTCAGCAGTAGCAGCAGTGGAAACTTGTACCTCACGTGGCGGGAGCGGGTGCGACCAGGGGGAGAGAGATCAGCGAGTCTGCTGCGTAAGGGGAGGCACAAGAACGGAGGAACGCAGAGAAAACTATGGTTGACGTGAGTGTGCGTGCAGGGGCTGACGGGAAGGACGTAGGAGAGGCGCACATGTGCGCGAAATACAAGCCCAGCCAGTTCTGTGACGGCCCAGCAAAAATTCTATAATCCTGGCACCTCTAATGGTGTGTACTTACCTCGTGGAGCTCCGGAGCTGTTTTTGTACCCATGTATATATTTTTGTTTTGTTTCCCTTTTTTGAGCTTTGGAGATGTAGACAGACTAATAATAAAGGGTTACTCAAACATGTGTGAATGAAACAAAACACAACATTAACAACATTCTGAAATGACTTACAGCTCACAAGAGTCAATTTTGCATAATATAGGACCTTCAGTACTTCATATTTTATTTAACCTTTATTTTACCAGGAAGTCCCTTGGGATAAAAGCTTTTTTTAAGGGAGACCTGGTGAAGAGGTAGCAACGTGAAACAGAATAAGAATAGCATCTCCTCATTTCAGTTTAACTCTTCAGGGGAATCAGTTCCTATAGCTGAAGAAAGTAGAGTTAAAAAGGAAAAAAAAAAACCTCAAAACTCTCTTCTTTTCTATTTTTCTATTTCCAGATATTTAATTGTAAGGAATTTGTCTTAGGTTAAAGTCTGGATAAAGTTTCCAGGTTTCCTCCTGGCACACAGTTTCCCTCATTAGCCTAAAACATGCAGAATAGACAGATTTTTCAGTGAACAGCACATCTCCTGGCCAAGCTCTGCAGATGGGCCCTGTGTGTTGTACTTCAAGCTGAAGACAGAGGACACATTTCACTGGGGACAATGAACTATCAAAACATCCATTGTGTTTCATCTTACGGTCAGACTAATTAAATGACGTTGCAAAGCCAAACAAAAACACACAAAACCTGCTTGGACGTTATCCAAGCTTCAGCTGTACAGTTCAGTGGTTGCCAACCTGCTCAGCTTCATCTCACATTCCAAAAGTGATGGAATGTAACAAAGTAAAAGTAGTAAAGTACTGTACTTATTTAGTAGTAGTAGTAATGTATAAGTTTGTCAATTTTAGGTATCTGTACTTTACTTAAGCGAATGATAAAAGTGGATACATTTTACTTTTACTTTTCTACTTCACTATATTTTTGAACTGGACTGAAAAGTAAAAGTATATTTTGTTATAGTTTGAGACCTCAACGTCATTGTTTCTATTGAACAAAATTCAGCTCAAATCTCTATCAAAATCCTACATTTGAAGCCTTATAGGTCCTAAAAATAACCGCAAAATACTTTTACTTAAGTATTTTTTTGCTCTGGTATCAGTACTTTTACAACAAAATTGAGTACTTCTTCCACCATGGCATTCCAAGTACCCTTAACTAGTTTTAAGTTTTCACTAATTATTAGCAAATAATCTAGTACTACGTCTGTTAATACCATTTAATTTTCTTATTTTAAATACAGATGTCTGAACCATCGTAAAATGTTGATGATGTCAAATTTACAACAAATTTAGTATTCCCTGGTAAGTACGTGAAATACTGAAGTGGTTTTCAGCCACTTGCAGCAGTCCAAAATTATTCTTCACTTTATTAATGCATTCCCAGCATCCTAATTATTCACCGCAAAGTGCTTTTCACAACTTTCAGAGTACCAGAGTGTAAAAGCTAAAATCAACTAGCATGCTAACAGTGCATTCCTTGATTCCCTAATAAAAAAGAAAAAAATCAAGTACAGCCATTTTAAAGGGTCCATATGGTATTTTCTGATCTATGTTATAATGTCTTGACCTGGAGTTGTGTTTTGTTTCATTCACACATGTTTAACACAGAGCATTGGAGATGGAGACAGACTAATAATAAAGGATTAATCAAACATGTGAGAATGAAACAAAACACAACTCCAGGTATGATTTTGAGGCGGTAACAACATTCTAACAGCTTTGCGAAATATAGGACATACTTTATTGTATGTAGTCATGTACCCCCATACTGCTGCTTGAGAAAAACACTGCACTACCACCACTTATATGTAACAGCAAACAGATCAATACTATGCAAATGACATATGAGGTTGCCATGTCTGAACGATTCTCTGTGGCAAAGATGATGAGGAATATGATGGATGTTTGTGGTTTGGGTGCGTCATTGCTTGATCTGTGGGCTCTCTGTATATTGTGTTATGGCATCTCCTCATGGGGTGTCACATGTGAGCCGATCAAATTATTCGCCCTGTCCTTCCTCGTCAGATCGGCGGAGTTCGTTTGCAGCAGTGACGGATGACTGGACCGCAGAGTGAAGTGAGGCCAGAGCGAAAAGTGATTATTCCCCAATGTAAACATGGCACTTTGCTGATATGAAGCAGATTCACATTGACGTATGTTCATTGTCTGTGATTGTGGTGGTGAAAAATGCATTCAGTGACGTCTGGACATTGACGTCAGATCCTGTTAGCGAACTTGTCATTATGGTTTAACAGATCTTTTCAGACAAATGATGAGAGGAATGGAATTCTCCAGGAAGCTAAGGATACACTGTCAGTCAAAAGTCTGGGCAGACTTTTTCACTCAATGTTTTCATTGATGTTTAATTTCTACAATGTAGATGAAGACATCTTATGACAGTAGTAGTAGATTTGGATTGCTCAAAGCCATGATTGCTTTGTTGAGATCCTTCTCTCAGAGAGCTTCATGATGAAGTTACCTGAAATGGTTTTCTCTTCACAAGTGTGCTGTGTCAGGGTTCATAAGTGGAATGCCAAGAGGGGACAAAACAGCAGACAAAGCAAGGGGAGGCTGTTTTTGAAGAATCTTGAATAAAACATGAGTAATGTCGCACTCTTGTGTTGACTACATTCCATGTGTTCATTTAGAGCGATGCCTTCAACATGTCATGAAAATACAACAAGAAAGACCTTTCAGTGAACAAGTGTGTCTGATCTTTTGACTGGTTTAGTTTCAGGAATAGATTATAATCTGCATTTGTGAGAGAACGGAAAAGTGTAACATTTCTGTTACTGTACTTCTAAAACACATCAAATGTGCATTATGTAACTTTTATGATGAAAGGTCCAGGGATCCATTCCCAGATTCAAGGCTCGATCACAACTTCTTAGAGCCTAGTGTACCTGTGTTAGTCTGATGGGGAAAACTGGCGTACGCAGCGGAAACTCAGTCACAAGAACAGTAAACAAACTCCATCCAGAAAGACCCCATCCAGTCTCAGAATCAAACCCAAGACTGTCTTGCCTTGATACATGTATACTTTTCATGTATCAGAAAGAAAATTATACACTAAAATCAACACAGGCATATATATGCATATATATATATATATATATATATATATATATATATATATATATATATATATATATATATATATATATATATATATATATATATATATCCTGTGTTTTTATACGGGAAAAAACACAAAATAAAATTGATGTAAGAACATTTTGACCTCGATCTGCTCTTCCAACAAATTCAAGTCTACTTGTCTCTGTTAATATCAAAGACAACTATTAGCTGAGCAGCTACTTTTCTGAAACAGCATGGTGCATATACAAGCATGTTGACTAACACGCCCCGGGGAATGAATAACTGTATTAAAGTCACATCCTCCTTTGAAATCCCATTTGTAAGTGTATATGCAAACTAACTGCTGTGCTGTTTACAGCTTATTTCTTCAATGGAGAGTCATGACATAGTATGAACTGATACGAGCTTAAACACTCTTTGAATTTAGTATTAAACTGTAACATAGCTCATTATTTAACCTTTTTCACAGTTTTTTCACCATAATATTGGTCTAAAACTGATTAATAATAGAAACACATCTATTGACTTCTAATTCAAAACTGCAGAAGGCAGGCCACACCTCTTTATAGCAACTTTCACTTTACCTTGTACCCTATGTATGTGTATAAATCAAACGTTTCGGACTCCAGTTTATCACAATAATTAAAGGCACTGTACTTGATTTTTACAGTCTTAAAAATGTGAAAACATAACAGCGCAAAGAGGAGAGGAGTTTTTCCAAGATAGAGGAGCTAACTGATTATTGGACTATAAAATGCTTTGTAATTAGACTTATACAATATATTTGTACTGGTACAAGACAAATTTTGCTCAAACACATGGGAATAAAATCTGGTACAGAACCTTTGAGAAGCAGTGGGCGAAGGTAGGGGGCAGGTGAAAACTGAAATTTTCTGATCACTCAAGCCTCAAATGCAGGACAATACAGGATTCACTAAACATTCCTGAATCACACTAAATACAAACTCTATACAATAAATAAGATAACGATAAGGGAACACCACTATAACATGCTTAATTAACTAATAAAAGTAAAAAAAAATAAAGTTTGCTCTTTGACATCTTACCTTTCCGACATATAGAGGCTCCGTGCCGGTGTATTCCTCTACTACGAAGAACTGATTCCAGACCCATCCTCTTTTGACCCGGTCGCCTGGTTTGGTTGAAGTTGCAGTACTAGTCCTTGGAGTTTGACCCCAGCTCTGTCTAAGGCAGCATAAACAACTCACTGCCGCCAATAGGGTCCATACTCCAGTTCTCCCCATGATGAATTAAAATGTAGTGTGAAGAATAAAAATCCGAGTCTGAATGCAATCGCCAAAGAATTGCAAAACTTTGGAAAAAAAAAAAAAAAAAGTTGGATTAATCCATTAGTTGGGAAGCAGTTTCTTTGTTGGTCATAGATACTTGAGAATGCCACAACTGAGTAATAATGACTGGTTGTTCATATTGAGAAAATGTACACTGAGAAGTGACTGTGACTAAATAATTAATATACTGCAACAAATCTGTCAAAAAATCCATAAAATATCAAAATTCTCTGGTTTGAAGTCATAGTTGAAATTCGAGCCAAATTCAAAAATTAGAAAGTATATTTTAAACAGAAATATTATATGATTTTCAGCTGGTTTTTCTGATCTCTAGTCCAATGTTTTCACGATTTTTGTAAATAAACTCAGAAATCTAGTCGGAATTTACTTCCTTGGGTGAAATCCTTGAAGTGGACTGATTTTACAAATGGTCTCTTGAAGATATATTTTCCATCCATAATAATCAATTTTTGATGCAGCACACTGAGTCTTCCTTTATTTAGACTTCCTTTATTTTGGGTCCGCTCAGCCTTGGGAGTCACAGGAAGATTCTGTGCCCCACCTGTAAGACAGAAAAGAAAGAGGATGTTAAATTACAGCATTATAGGATCCTTACAAAATGTATTCCCATCTTGGTGTAAATGCTTCTGCTGTGTGCTAAGGTAGGAGTTGTGACAGAGAAAAACATATGCAAACATAATATGGAAATTGGCAAACGTCATAGGAATTCCCCTAATAATCTCTGAACTTAAAGGCTCAAGATTGTATATACAAAAACATTTAAATAGCAAAAACAAACAAACAAACAAACAAACAAAATAACATTTGCGCTTTTACCTATGCAATACCTTTTTTTACTTTCAAAATGTTCAATTTTAACACTAGTTTCTTTTCAAACATGTGACCTTGGATTATTTGACTTAATAAAACTCATACAAAACTCTTCTTTTCTTTACTTCTTGCAAGAGAATATTTATTTATTTACTGGAATATATCTTGTTCAGTTGGAAAATTCTCCTTAGTCAAAATCTACACAAATCAACTTAAACATTGTGCATTACATTTTAAGGTCCTGTATTACACAAAATGGATTCTTGTGAGCTTTAAGCCATGTTATCATCATCTAATACGTACAGAGTTGTGTTTTGTTTCATTCACACATTTGCCTAATCCTTTATATAAACTCAAAATGCTCTGTTCCACCTTGTGATGCTGTGAAGCTGTCATTTTCAAGTAAACAGCTACTTTTCACCTTTAGTTCAGGAGAGATTGGCAATTCCACATCTGAAATCATCCAAATGATTTAGTGAAGGTGTATGGTGTTTAAAAACACTGTGGAGCTCTTCCTGTATTACCACATGACATCACAAGCTGGAATAAAGTGTTTTCTGTTTGAGTTGTTTTTCCAATGCAACATATTTTCACAGGAATTGTACAGATTTCTAATTCCACTACACTTTATTTTTGTTCATAATTCAAGTCTATTATACATTACATTTTTCTGTAACAGTGTATTTCCACACACAAAATCAAAACCCGAGTAAAGGAGAGTGAGAGAGGTCATTGTTCCCCACACATCTGTCTGTCTCCAGTCCCACTGATGGAGCAGCCCCAGCCTCTGCCAGCTGATTAACTGCATGAGGGAGCAGTAATTGGATAAAAGCATTAATCAATTAATTCTATCCATCGGGGCAACAAGAGTCTAATACTACAGGCAAACATTGACAGACGACACGGGAGGGGCCAAGACATGACCCTGTGGTATTCTGAGCCATGCAGAGGTTAGACAAGAGATAGCAATGAGGACAGCAGGTAAATAATTGTAAGAAAGGTGTTGAAAGATAAAAGATAGAATAATCCATCTACTTAAAAGGTCACATACAAGGTAATGTTGACTTAAAACAACTTTTAACCATGCTATATTGGCTTTCATTACAATTATTACATAGGCTTCACTGTAAAAATATATCTGCTGCCATTATGTACATATTTTCTGTCCCCATGCCGGCTGTAGAAAGTGTCCAATACAAGCGATCAAATGAAAACTCAAAATACTGCACCAAAGGGTCTTTTAAGGTCTAATAAATATACATTCGAAATTATAAAATATTTTCAAAGGTATGAACATGAGTAGCAAAAAATGTTAGCTATAGCAACAATCCCACATACTATACAGCATAATATTGTATGATACGGCCTATGTGCTTTTCTCTCATAAATATTTTGATTACAATTACATTAACTTCAAATTATGATTCAGACATTACATTCCGACAGTTACTCTTTAAGTTACTTTTTTTACTCTTAAGTAATTATAGTATTATTTTGACGTGATGTTACTTTTACATGAGTAGAATTTAGCTACTCTCCCCACCTCTGGTAATACATCAAAACATAGTGAGTGTTATTGTTCTGACTGGAAGACCCTGAGTTGCTGCAGTGTTGGCGGAGCATATAAGCCATGCTATAAGTCAGCAGGTGGTTTAACCTATTGTATTTCTGCCGACCGAGGGAACACTTCTAATCTCTCTCTCTCTGCGTGCCCACTAGCATGCTCGCAGCTTCCGGAAATAATTCCTCCTCAGACTGTTGGCCGAGGCAGAGTCCGTGGTATTGGAAAGTCAGCGCTGTGGGCTGTGCACTCTCCTGAGCATACAGCAGAAGAGGAGCGCCTGCAGAAGAGACGAGTGTGGGCTCTGGGCACGTACTGGCAACACAACACAATAGAAAGTGCAATTCATGGTAACTTAAGAGGCACGGTAAGGCTATGGAATTAATATAGTAATGAAATATAAATATACAAATATGATCGGAATCTGAATCAGTTTTATTGCCATTGTCAGTGAAGAAAATTCATAAGGGCATGCATTAAAGGTAAATGAAAATAGACTTTGATAGACAAATGCAAAATATACACTATGGGCAGAACAATGGTGCAAAAGCTATCAGTGCAAATAGGTTAATTATAGTACACTAAAACGCCAGGGCAATCGTACATGGCACCATCTTGGATCGATTTTGCATAAGGCACAAATATCAAACTACAAATGCCTCCGTTAATAGCCTCTTTAAACAGCTGATACTGCCTCTTTATGGACATTTAGATCTCCGCTAGTACATGCTATGAAAGGCACTTATTATTAGAAAATAAATAATAGAAAATAAAAAGAAACATTCTCTATGGATACAGAAATATTTCATGCCATACTGTGGAATATTATAGCCAAAGAAACAACATTTCCATGGAAACAAGCAGGAGTTGGGTTTATGGAGATGCAAGCCTGCGTTAAAATAACCAAAACCATTTTGGGTAAAAAGAACCCTAATTTTGCAGGTTCACTTTCAATGTAATGTAATTATATCACTGTTTATAGGTTCATAAGTTAACACACTACTAGAAGTTCATTTAGAGACCAATTTTATTATCAACAACTACTTTAAATTCCAAAACAGATCCCAACTTAACCCCACACACAATCACCCAAACTCCTCTTTGTGCCATTTCAGAAACAATATATTGCAATAGCACTAGACGCCAAATGACTCTAGCCTATTGGGAATGCATTAAAATATCAAGTGCATTTTTCAGCTAAATGGAGTCCTCTACAGGCTGAATGGCTTCAAATGTGATATCCCAGGAGTGTGGTGATTAATGGGGTTCTGCATGTGAACCTTAGCATGTCGACTGTCATAATTCAATGCTTCAGTTAAGGTCAAGTTATGTGAGATGGTGGCAAGTTGTAACTCAACTGGGACTCCAACAATGTGCAAATATGGTTTAATTGCTCCAGTGGAAAAATAAAAGAAGTCACGGCAATTAAAATCACAAAGTTGGAAGTTATTGGAAGGCAGAGGGGGGAGGAACTTGGATGGATGGTTAGGCCTGCATCGGTATTTTGTATAGTCTATGGATACACTGTGTACTTAAAAGTGCACTATGTAACTTTTATGGTGGAGATTCTACCAACCTGCTTGTCTCCATGGAGATGTACTCTGCTTATAATGTTTCGCAGTATGGCATTAGACATATTCATCTATTTTGCATTTATTAAAATATAAGTGTAATATGTTCTGCGTGTATCGCTAACGGTGGAATGTTACCATGCAGGGCACACATTAGAACACAAAATGGATTTACGCAGCACATTTTCAGGAGCTCGTGATCAATGCAAGTGTAGGTGTTTCTATTTTTAACAAAAAGTATCTGAAAAACTGTTGGCTAATGCTCGCTAGCTTGTGACTGTAATTTTATGTGTGAGAGATACACTGGTACAATGAAAACCACAACTTCCCTTAGCTTTCGATCCCCAACTAGTTTCTCTACCAACTTAGAAATGACCATTGTTTATAACCTTTTGTCTTGGACGCTCTAGAATGACATGCCATATTTCTCTGTAAAGCTGTAAAGATTGGCAGTGCAGACCTCACCTGCAGAGCTCCCCGTTCGTATTGACCGTGGGCCTGTCCGGATACATTTGTACTTGTGTTCTTGTTGAGTTTGATGGCTCTTGGCATCTGAATCTTATGGAGCTCCAGATTGACAGCAGGTTCACACAAACTGACCTAGCTATTTTATTTCTGCTCAAAAACTCTACAAAAGATACAAAACTTTATATAGCAGCGTATAGAAGTCAATCCAGTCTGCAGTGAAGTAGAGACAGAACAATAGCACTTTTACCTTCAATTTCTGAATCTGACTTTTTTTTTATTAATTAATTTATTTTAATCTATGCACAATACTACCAGGTGGACCTTTTATTGTCTTAAAAAACTTGAAAAACAGAACTAGTTCAGCAGTTTGCATTGGTCTAAAGTTATTCCTCACTTATTTTATGCATTCCAAACGTCCTAATTATTCATTGTGATGAGTTTGTAAGCACTTTTTACAACTTTCAGAGACCTTTTGCCGTGACAGTAATGCTAACAGTAAATAGCATGCAAACAACTGACTTCCTGGTTCACAGACAATAAAAAAACGATAATATAGATAATAATTACACGCAAACACAACAAAAAATGGATACAGTACTCTTAAAGGTGTATTGTGTAACTTTTCTGGCACCGGGTTCGTCAAATGCTTTTCTCTTGTCTTGTCTGGAATGTTGGGAATGTGGGAATGTTAAACCTTTTTCTCATCATGGAGACCAAACCAGACCGAGTCAGATCTGTGGAAAGGCTACCCCACTCAGAGTCAGAATGCCTGTTTTTAAACTTAGACTTAGACAAACTTTATTGATCCACAAGGGAAATTATTTGGACACAGTAGCTCACACAACACAATATAATATAATAATAAAGTAATAAACATAAAATCAAATATAAAATCACAGCTATATACAAGAGACAATAAAGGCAGTGCAATGATA
The DNA here is from genome assembly GCA_029959045.1 of Taenioides sp. WSHXM2023. NCBI lineage: Eukaryota > Metazoa > Chordata > Actinopteri > Gobiiformes > Gobiidae > Taenioides > Taenioides sp. WSHXM2023. Next base: position 27,098,016 of record CM057087.1, read on the forward strand.
TGCTGATTGACAGGGCATAAGGTTATTCGTTACATAAGACTGAGTTGTTGTACAGTTGTAGGGAACATTATCTGTTACATAAGGGTGAGTTGTATGGAGTATGGTATGAATGTAGTCCTGTATCTCTCACTGTTGGAGAATGAGCTCCTCTGACCCTCTATTTCTAGGTATTTTTGAGCTACGTATAAAACCACCTGTAATTGAAGCAATCTACGGTAGAGCCGGCAGAGCAACATTAGAAAACAAGCAGGTGACAGACCCACAACCAAAAAGTTACACAGTGCACCTTTAACATTTCAAATATTCAGTCTTCTCACATTGTATTGTCAGAGAGCAAGTTTATGGAAAATATAAGATTTTGAAGGAACGCAAGAATGCAAAAACCTCTCACCCTCTGCACCGGACTGTAGAGGAACTGAGCAGCACCTTCAGCGGCCGACTGAGGCACCCTCAGTGTAAGAAGGAACGCTACCGCAGGTCCTTCATCCCCACTGCTGTCAGACTGTACAACTCCACTGTGTAACACATGCAATAACCTGTGCAATAACCTGTGCAATAGCCCGTGCAATAACCTGTAACCATGTCACCTCATCAGTAACCGCCTCCACTGTCCTCAGATTATATATTTATATATTTGTATATTTGTATTCTTTTACATATATATATATATATATATATTATATAAGAGATATGTTTTATTATATATTTACATTTCTTTCACTCCCTGTACATAAGAGCTACCTGATGTTGTAAATATGTTAATATTTATTGTGATTTTATTTTTTATTTACTTATTGTTCTGAGTGTTTGCACAATTTTTCACAACTTTTTGCACTATACTGTCCCCTGACTGTGAGCTTCTGTCACGAGTGAATTTCTCCTCTGTGAGATCAATAAAGTCTTATCTTATCTTATCTTATCTTAAAAAGATATATTTACGTCTTTATCAATTTCACTTTTATGCTTGCTTGTACAAAACTGTCTGTGTTTCTCAGAGTGTATGTTATAGCTTGGGAGAGATAAGTTCAAAGAAATAAATGCAGTGTTTATTCAGAGCCTCAAAGGGGGACAGCACTGGGAAAGAGCACTTGGCTTATTTAGTCTACACTCTCCCCACGCCGCAGATGAGTGAACTGAAGGAAGCCATTTGAATATGTTTAATTGCACAGAATTTGAATCAAACTAAATCTTCTGTAGCTTCTGTACCCATGGCCTAGAAGTTTCTCTCTGAACATTTGCCGAGTACCAAATGTTTGATTTAAAAAAAGAAAGAAAAAATAAACTAAGAATAAAATCCTTCTGCTCATCCACTCTATGAATTGTACAATTTCTACACAGTTTCTTATAGTGGATGAACTACTTTTTTTTTTTCAGTTTGAGACTTTTATTTCTTATATCAGTCCTGTATCAGTAAAAATATGAAGTTTATGTTTTGGATATTTATTTTAATGAACCTAGAAAATTAAAAATATATATTTGCCTATATGGAAAGGATTTTAATAAATTTGAATTGAAAAAAAAAAAAAAAAAATCGATAATAATAAGAGGATTTTTTTTTTTTTTCCCAAAGATTTATAGGCACCAGTTATCTCTACTCATCTACATTTCTGACTACACTATTTATTCAAGGGTCCATAATACACTATTTTCTGATCTTATAATGTTGTTTCCTCATCAAAAGCATACCCAAAGTTGTGTTTTGTTTCATTCACACATGTTCAGCACACAAACCCTGCATATTTAGGCTGAGTTCTTCTGATGACATCCACCTTGTGATGTCATCAAATACAGGAAGTGCTTCACTGTGTTTTTAAACTTCATACACCTTCTCTAGAATCATTTGGATCATTTCAACCCTGGAATTTCCAATCTCTGCTGAACAAAAGGTAAAAGGCAGCTATTAACCTGAAAACTACATGACATCACAAGGTGGAACAGAGCATTTTGAACTTTGGAGATGTCTTTCCAGGTATGTTTTTGATACTTAAAGCTCACAAGAATCAATTTTTGTAATATAGGACCTTTCATAAACTGTTCCTTACAAATGAAGTCTCTCTTCATGATTTATCAAGACTGATTATGTATAATTATTATACAAAATGTACCTATTTTATTACTAGAAAAAATACACTGACAGAAGTAATACAGGCCTTACAATAAAATACTGCTATCTATGCTAATGCGTTCTAGTTTAGCTCAGATTTGGCTTCCACTTCAAGAGCCACACAAACAGTTACTAATGAACGCCACGTCAGTTAGAGGAAATATGCTCGCTCCCTCACCGCCGTGTCTCATGCCCGGTGCTCGCCCCATCTCCACTCCAAAGCTGTTGGCGAGCGGTGTGTGGTGGTTCGTGACCTATTAGGGCGCAGGATTGATTTTGCCACGCCATGATGAGTGGGCAAGCCCTGAGCAGGCCCTGTGACAGTTGGCAGCGGGCACACGAGGGCCAGGGAGAGTGATCACTGCGAGCTGATAGGCACCGGGCCAGGGTATGCCAGGGTCTGACACACATACAGAAAGAGGCATGTTTGAGTCATAGGGAGTGAAAAAGGAAAGTGCATTCAAGCTGGATGTTTGTAGAGAGATGAGAGATGTTTGAAGCCATCCGTACCAGAGAATAGTATTGTTTCCGATACAGTTTTTTTAGGATACCGATACTTGGCATTAGTGTACTTGCTGATACCGATACCAGTCTGATACCACATAGTCTGAAGAAGTAGACTAAGACTAAGACTGAGGGATTCTACACACAAGTAGACTAAGGCTACTCAATTTTGAGCAAAAAATAAAAGCCCCTCTCTAAAGAAAATCAATCTACATGAATAATTGAGATTTTGAGGACTAAAGTATTAGTCAAATGTATAATCCCGATGATGAGTTGTGCTGATTTAAGCATTTTTACTTTTCCACTTTGTCACTTGCACAGAGCAGATAAAAAAAAAAAGTGAGGCCTGTAAAAAGACACTCAAAAATAGAATATATCGGTATCGTAACAACCCTAATAAAGATGACATTGCTCAGGTTCCAAAACAACATCAAGAACTTCAGCACATCAACTTCAAGATCCTCCTCATCACCTATAATTAAGCCTGTAAAGATAATTATTATATCGATTTACCATTCAATATATGAAAGCTGGAACTATATATATTTGGAGCTTGATATTTATTGTGTGCACAGTTTCTTTGCAATAATGAGGAAATTGGTGCTGGTTCAAAACTGGTTCACTGGAAATATTCATGTGTCATTGGCATACAGTAGTTCCATATTATAGTTGATTTCTCTGTAGCAGTATATATTGTACTTCAAAATGTGTTATCATGACCCACCCACAAAGCCATCCATACCCCTCCATACCTCATTGACCTCCTCCAGACCTACAGACCTCCACCCGGAGAACCCTACCCACACACCTCGGCCAGGATGCACCTCCATCAACATTTTTTTTTCATTTGTTTCCTGTATCCATGATTTAATTACACTTTCTATTAGTTATTGTCTTAGTTAAAGCACATTAAAGCTCATTTCCATTTGTCTAGAGCGAAGCACTTCAAAGACAGTCAATTTTATCCACATGTATATCCCCCTTTGTGTTATTCAATAGACAAAACTGCTTTGAATCATGTTTCAGTCATATTTTAAACCTTACACTTTAGTGATTTTACAGACCTGTTTTCTGAATGAAAAGTATGAATGAAACTAATGACATTACTCTATGCCAGACATTGGTTGCTATGGAGACTGAATTCTATAAACAGGCAATCTTGAATGAAACTGAATAATGGTAACTCAGATTATGATTCAGTATTGCTGTGAATGAGTATAGTGATTCACCTTTTAACTGTATGTGCTAATTGTGGAAAAGGTCTAACAAATCAGAGCCATTTCCTTGAAGGCCCTGCATAAAATGATGTTGGGGGACTGTATGTGCAAAATTAAATTACAATTAAATTATATCTTAATGAACATTCGTCAATTCAACAAACAAGGCGTCAATACTGGAGTGTTATCTTTATACTAAATGAGTATAAGATAAATAAACAAAACATGAGGGGGAAAAACTGCAAAGCACACATGAAATTAAAGGTGCATTGTGTAACTTTTCTGGGGGAGGGACCGTCATATGCTTTTCTCCATGAAGATGTTGTTACTTTGTCTGAGATGTTTCACAGTATGGCATTAAGCCTTTCTATCTTCATGGAGTCCAAACCAGTCCAAGTTACAGGTCATATCGGTGGAGAGTCAACCCTGTTCTGTCAGAATGCCTGTTTGTCTAGAGATTTCTGAGCTATAAAACCACCTATAATTTAATAAATGTAAGGTAGATTTGTTTAATGTCATACTGTGGAACATTCCAGGCAAAGCAATGGCATATCCAAAGAAACACAGAGGTGACGGACACCCAACCAAAAAGTTACACAGTGCACTTTTAAGAAATGTGGTGCATAAAACGAAAACAGCTCCATTGCTCTTCAAAATAACATCACAACATATAGGCCAATCATATTTAATACAGATGGGGGGCAGCTAAAATTAATATTGTGAAAATGCTGATTTTTTTTGTAATATGGTGAGATTTTTGGGTCTAGTCACGAATAGAAAATGCCAGGTTCAACATTTGAGACTTAACCTTTCGAATATTTCCAGCTCTGACCTTCATCTGCGAGTATGACATCATCACAGTCAAGAATCTGAAAACCCCAATAGCGTAAAAAGAGAGAATTTTTTAAAACTTCATGACTGAACACTCATCTACAGTATTTAATTAAAGAAACTGTATGTATACGCTCTTACAGTTTTACAAAAGGTACTAAAATCAAAACTGACCCTGAGTTGTCCTTGCCATAACCCTATATATGCCATATTTTATCACAATATTCGCCTTATCCTCAAAGGTACCGTGGTTACCAAAAGTTACAGAAAATAAATTCTATACAGATTACAAAGCCTTCCTGAGAATCAGTGCATTGTTGAGTTATTGCTGCACATGAACATTGAACGTTTTACACCAACCAGCTTACTTTATATCATATTTTAGCTGCAAAACTATTCCGAAATTCTGCATTGAAATGAATGGCGCTCCCACTTAACCCGAAGTGCCACCACAAAGAACGTGATCAATATGAACAACATTATACTGCAGCGGAAGAGGCACTGATTAAAGATTGGCTGTAGGTGCTGTGGTTTAGGCAGTGAGGATTCAGATCAGAGAGAGTTCTTTTAGGTTTAAACCAACTGGATTGCAGCACTGAACCTGGCAACTCAAATGCGAGACTCGTGTGAGGCTCATTCTGCTTTTTAACTGATCTTTCAAAATAGTCTTGAGAAAGCACAAAATAATAACATAAACAACTCAGCCACTATGCCCAGTGTTTTTGTAGTTAAGAATAAATCACCAGTACAAATGTTACTAGTAAAAACTTTATTTGAACAAGTCTGGGAACACAGTTGGGGCCTGTTTATGGAAGTTCTTTTAAAGGGCTTATATGACACTATTTTTAATCAGTGTCATAATGTTGTTTCCTCATCACAAACATACCTGGAGTTGTGTTCTGTGATGCCATATGGTAAGTGCTCTACTATGTTTTTAAACTCCATACACCTTCAGTAGAATTCTTTGGAAATTCCAAGGCTGAAATTATACAATCTCTGCTGAACAAAATGTAAAATGTAGCTGTTAACATGAAAACAACAGCAACTTATGAGCTTTGGAGATGTAGACAGACTAATAATAAAGCATTACTCAAACACGTGTGACTGAACCAAAACACAACTCCAGGTATGTTTTTGATGACTTGACTTAAAGCTCACAATAGTCAATTTTGCGCCTTAAATATTTAAAAACAAATTCCCTGAAGACTAACAGTAATTTCTCCTCAAGCCAGTTTCAAACACACAAACTATACAGTCTCTTTTTCACTGGTCCTGCTGTATCTTTCCAGTTTTCTTTAAGTGGCTAATGGCGTGTCTGCAGCCTGACCTGGTGGAAGGCTGTTGTGTGAGGATTATTGAGCGGGCTGCTAACTGAGACCTCACCTCACTAAATAAAGTGCTACTCAATTAGAGCTGGTTTACCTCTGCCTCTGTGGGATTCATGCTGTTGTACTGCTCTACTCCTCTGCTATCTGTACTGTTGGACAAGTCTTGCAAGTATATGTTTTTTTCTTCAATATATAGACAACAAATTCTTACAGGGTACAAGTTTAGAGTTTGTATTTTGAACTTGTATTTTGGATTTTGGATATTTGCTTTAAGGGGTGATCCTTATGCTTCTATGTGGGGAAAAATGCAGCCTTCAAAGTTTAAGATCGTATATTACTCAAAATTTAAGGTTTTAGTCATGTTAGAATGTTGTTACCTCCTCAAAAACATACCTGGAGTTGTGTTTTGTTTCATTCACACATATCTGTCTACATCCCCAAAGCTCAAAATGCTCTGTTCCACCGTGTGATGTCATGCAGTGGTAGTTTTCAAGTTAACAGCTAACATTTACCTTTTGTTCAGTAGAGACTGGCTCTAGTGAAGGTATGTGGAGTTTAAAAACACAGTGGAGCACTTCCTGTATTACCACGTGACATCACAAGGTGGGACAGACTGTTTTCAGTTTGAGAGAAGAACACGGCGTAAATATGCATGAGCTGAGCGTTAAACATGTGTGAATGAAACAAAACACAACTCCAGGTCTGTTTGTGATGATGAAACAACATTATAACATAGATCAGAAAATAGTGTAATACGGGCCCTTTAAATAAAAATCCATCAAAAATATATTAAAACATACCACATAATCAAAACTAGTCCTGTTGCAATTAAAGCTACAGGTCAAACTCTCTCGACCTACTGTCCGTCCCACCATCCCGCCTCAAAACCAAGAGAGGCCGAGCTTTCTCTGTTGTGGCCCCTAAGCTCTGGAATTCCCTCCCTCTTCATCTGAGATCATGCTCCTCTTTACCTCACTTTAAAACACTCCTAAAAACAATTTTTTCAAGATGGCGTTCAACAGCCCATGAGCTCTACTCTGAAGCTCAACTTTAGACTTTTATCTTTGTTTATTAAGCCACTCTTTAATGTAATAATTAATATATTTTACATTTGTTTTATTGTTTCACTACGACCTGTTTAATGCTGTAAAGCACTTTGGTGCAACTTGTTACGGTTGTTTTAAATGTGCTATATAAATAAAATGACTTGACTTGACATTTTCTATCTAACTTGTTCTTAGTTTTCAAAAAAAAAAAAAAAAATGCTACTCAGTGGTATTCACATGATACGTTTTTTAAACAGAAATGCACTACAAGATTAAAGCTCATGTATCTCAGAGGTTAATGGTCTGATAGAAGGCGCTACCCACTTAGAGCTGGTTTACCTCTGCCTCGGTGGAATTCCTATTACTCTTTTTCTCTGCTATCTGTATTGCTTGAGAAGTCTTATTTCTCCTTCAAAAAATATTCCGTCAATGCTAAAAAATACTTATAGAGTTTGTAATTTGGACCTTTACAACCTCCCTCATTCTGCATCCACCAAGGAACCGGATAAATAAGCAATGATTTTGGCATGAGCTGTCACCAAGATTTTTATATTTTTATTAATTTATTAATTTATTTATTTATTTTTAAATAATAACGCATTCTGCAGTAGTTTTAGTGCAGGAATAAATGTCAGAACACAATGTTGGACGTGCTGTGGTTGGAAAGGTTACAGAGTTGGTGATATTTTTTTTTAGTTTACCAGATTTCAAGTTTACAATACACAACTATTTCCATATTTATAAATCATAACTATGCTTTCACACTGATTATATATTCAAATGCAAAAAGCTTATTTTAAGAAAGGTTTGTGAGCTCTCCCAGCTAAGCACGCATGTTTGTCATTCAGGTGGAGAGCATTTTAATAAAAATTATATTACAGTCCCATTAAATATATGTTAAAGGACTTATATTATGCAAAGTTGACATTAAAATGTTGTTACCTTCTGAAAAGCATACCTACCTGGAGTTGTGTTTTGTTTCATTCCCACATGTTTAAGTAATCCTGCAATATTATTCTGTCTACATCTCCAAAGCTCAAAATGCTTTGTTCTACCTTGTGATGTCATGAAATGGGAGTTTTACCTCAGTGGTAGTTAGTTACCTTTTTTTCCTTTATTTCAGTAGAGATGATCAATTCCATGGCTGAAAGTCTCCAAATGATTCTAGTGAAGATGTATGTACTTTAAAAACACAGTGGGGCCTTTGTGTGTGTGTGTTTGTGTGTTAAAAGTGCACTGTGTAACATTTCTAGCGGAGGGTCTGCCACCTGCTTACCTCCATGGAAAGGTTATTGCTTTGTCTAGAATGTTCCACAGTACAGATTAAACCTATCTATGACAAGGGAAACAAGCAGATTACAGCACTACGCTACATTTCAATTCAGATCTGTGGAGAGGCGCCCCTATTCATGACGAGAGTTATTCTGTTTTTGAGTGATAGCCGCACCTGTAATGAATAAATGCTAGAGAGAGTGTTTAATGTTATACCATGGAACATTCCAGGTGTGTGAATGAAGCACAACTCCAGGTCTGTTTGTGATTCGGAAACAACATTATAACACAGATCAGACAGTAGTATAATAGGAGCACTTTAAACAGATCTCCTCTATGATTCACTCAAACATTTAATCTTTCTGTATCTCTGTTGGAATAGCTTGTCTGAGGGCTCGCCGGCAGCTGATTGGTGAATGCTCCGAGCGTCATGTCCCCACTTTTTCCTCTGTGTGATAAGCTTGTTATCTGGGGCTCTCTGTCTGCCCATTAACCCACTCATCCTCCCCTCACAGCGCTCTGACAAATCACATTACAACAGTGGAGTGGGAGCTGCATAAGGGCTCAGGCAGAGGGGAGCGCGACACTGTCAACTGTGCACAAAGCTCAGTCACTGAAGAGGAGAAGAGGGGGAAATGGGTCGGAGCCATCTGTTCAGGGAAAAGGGAAAAATGAAAGTGTAGATTGTTCTTTTAAAGCACATGTTTCATTTTTATGTCATGTTATAATAAATAATAATAATGCATTATATTTATATAGCAATTTTTGGAGGCGTTACAAAAATATTAAAACAGTCAAAAGAGCAAAAGACAAAAGGTTAAAAAAAAAAAAAAGAAATCAGGTCTTGTTTGATTAGATGATTTTATTTATTCATTTTTTGTTTAATTTGCTATTGTAGATTATTCATTCATTTCATTTATTATCATTTAATTGCACTTTCTTTTTTTAATTTTGTTTTGTATAATTTTTTAAATAAAATAACTATTTTGTCAATTTTTTTCATACTTTAATTTTTTGTTTTTTTTATTTGTTTATTTTATTTATTTTTCATTATTTTGTTCTTTTGCATAGGGCAAACCATGACCAGATTTTGGTGTCGAAATTGTCTAATCAAATAGAATTCATAGCATTGTTTTTATTTTATTTTTCTTTTGGATTAGGGTTATCAAAAGTATCAAAATTCAGATACTAACTGATACTAGAACTAGAAATGAAACTAGATACTCATTTGAGAAGGTATCAATACTAAAGTCATCCTCACAGGACAGAAATGATTACTGATTTTTTTTTTCTTTTTTTAATAAGGATAAGGTGTTCAAAAAATAAGCAAATATGATACAGGCCGACAAAATGCAACTCCTAAATTCGAGTTACCGCTAACTTGCTTACTCTGCATACGTCTCGTGATTAAATTATTTGATCGAGTTTGCTAAAAACTGAACTGACAGCGCTGGAGCCTTATACAACTTTTAATAAACGTGTGGTGCGGTCCCAGAGCTGAAGTCATAAAACAATGTCCAAATAACCTCACAGCCTTCTGCACACACTTTGATGTCTGTGGAATATAAAGATGTTGAAAATAATGACTAACTTTTGGGGTTTGCATAATCCTCGGTGCTACGTGATGTTTTAATGCAAGGTTGAATGAGATGAAAACAGTCAAAGTATCGAAATTTGTCTTTGCGAAATTTTGGGTAGATGGAGATGGAGATGATATTGCTTTGCTTGGAATGTTTCACAGTATGGCATTAATGATGTAGTACGTTATATGTCTAATGTACATACTTGTCCCTATCAAATAAAATAAGTACATTAATTAAACATTTTTATCTCCACAAGCAGAGTTACAGGTCAGATCAATGGAGAGGTGACATGGCAGGTTTTTCCATGCATTTAAAAGGTCCACTGTAACTTTTCAAGTCTGTAACCAGCTTGTCTCCATGGAGATTTTATTGCTTTATCTGAAATGTTTCACAGTATGACATTAGATGTATTTATTTCCATAGAAACAAGCAGAGTTACATGTCAGATTAGTGGAGCGATGACACTGCTCACAGTCAGAAGGCATGTTTTTCCATGTATTTAAAGGTGCACTGTGTAACATTTCCAGTCTTTCACCTCTCCATGGAGATGTTATTGCTTTGTCTGAAATGTAACATATTTATTTCCATAGAAACAAGCAGAGTTACATGTCAGATTAGTGGAGAGGTGACACTGCTCACAGTCAGAAGGCATGTTTTTCCATGTATTTAAAGGTGCAATGTGAAACTTTTCCAGCCACCTGCTTGTCTCCATAGAGATGTTACTGCTTTGCCTGGAATGTTACGCAGTATAGCATTAAACATTGATCTAGCATTTATTCCATTACATCTTTTAACTGAAAAAACAAAACAAAAAAAAAAACAACCTTGAAAACATGCAAACATTCTTAGTGTTACTGGGGTAGCCTCTACACAGATCTGACTTGTAAACTGGCCTGGTGACACCATACTGTAGTAAAACAAACCAGCCCATAGCGATGACATCTCCATAGTTACAAACAGGGGCCCTCTGCCAATAAGGTTAAGCAATGCACCTTTAAGCAATAAAAAAAACAAAAAACATGTAATCGAATAAAGTGCAAGATAGATACGCTTAATGTCATAATGTGGAACAAACCAAGAAAGTCTGTGATATCTCCATGGCGACAAGTAAGTGACAGACCCCCTCCTGAAAAGATACATAGTTCCATAGTGCACCTTTAAATTGGCAGTCACATACATTCTATATCTGTCTCAAATGTAATTGCGACTTCAAATTTGATAAAGTGACTGATGCATACAAACATCTCCATTATGCTTGCAATGAAACAAAATGAAAAGGTTAAAGTTTTGGATGGAGAGGGATTAAGCTATAAATAGACACAAACTCAAATTCATTTAGCCAAGAAAGAAGAAAGAAAGATTCAAAATGTAATCTAAAACTTACAAAACAGTACTTGAAGACCTAACCAAGTTTACACCAGACACATCTCAAGAGTTGCCAGTTGAATGCTCTGAATTCACTTCCTTGAACTGAGCTTTGAATCGTCTGATGTTTTCCACTGAAACACATGGCTTTTCTCATAGGAGCACATTTCCACATTAGTAGCAGATGTTATACTTTCATTTAATATTCATGTTACCACCAAACATGTGTTCATGATGGCACTGGTCATGGAAAAACACTGTTATGCTAGGGCAATTTTTTCTTTGAAGATATATTCTAATTACATATATAAACTATACAGCTATAAGTCAGCAGGGGGCGGTAGAACTTTATCTGGTGGTGCACTGTGGAGTGGAGGAACTTGAGGTAAGCTTTAAACAATGGATACTACAGCCTAAGTTGACTGGCTGAGTAAAGATGCAATACGAGCACTGAAATGATAAGGTATGGGTTTATGGACTTTAAAAACGCAGAGGAGCTTAAAGTATTATTGGATGAAGAGGCACTGACCTTATTTTTCCTCTAAACCATAGACTGTATATTTAAACGGACATAGCTAATCCACTAGCCGATGTGTTCCAAATAGGAAGTGACCCTGGGATTTCGGCTCCAAATTTGCTCCTGTAACCGCTAGCCTCATGAGCTTCATTTGACTAGAGCCGAACGCTATGGGCGAAGTCACACACAGGTCCCTTAGTCCACTTTGTTATACAGTCTGTGCACTACTAAACTTCACATTCTTTGCGGTTGTGCTTCCAGTTAAGAGGGAATCCCATTCATATCAATGGTGAATTTGCGAGAAGTTTCACAGCAAAAATAGGATATAAAGTAGGTTGTTTTGTGTAAAATGTTCAATGTTCATGTGCACCAACAAGTCAGCAATGCACCGATTCTCTGGAAGGGTTTAAAACAGCTTTGTAGTCCGTATTGAACTTATTTACTGTCAAGATCAGCAGCCTCATACAAAATAATACAACCCGATAGATGATGGCAGCGCCCACGGCAACATCCGGAATAAGGTGGATAGGGGCGAGGCTTTTGACAGCTGGAGAAAGCAAGAGACAAAACATGCAGGATTACTCAAATGTGCGCAAATAAAATAAAATACAACTTCAGGCATGCATTTGGTGAGGAAGCAGCATTGTTACATGGCCAGTTTGCATTCTTAACATCATTACTGCGCACGTTTCCCAATTTTCAAAGGGCTAAGCTGAGTAGAAAGAGTTTGGAGATAATCAAATTTTACTCTTAAAGATAAGCTTTCTTTTGGAGGTTTGTATAGTCATGATTCATTCACGCCATACTGGGTAAACTACAGTGACAAAAGTGAGCTGCGCCATCAGCCACTCAATCGCATACACCACTTTCATGCAATGTGGGTGAAGTGTCACAACAAAGGACACAACAACAGAAATTGGGGAATCGAGCGGGGAATCGAAACTCTGACCGGTTGGCGTACCACAATTACAACCACTGAGCCATTGTCGCCACCAATCTCCATGGTGATCTCATGCTTTGCCTGGGATGTAACTCCCCAGCGGCAAATTACAGGTCTGATCTATGGAGAGGTAAAATCATTCACAGTAGCAATAACAGCTCCATGGGGACTGGCAGTTAGTAAATGCCTGTCCATCATAAATGTTACATAGTGCACCTTTAATGATCAGTATTGAAAACAAGAACTGCACAAGTAAACAACAAAAAACAAAATCACCAATGCTTTCAGCAACTGTATATATGGCTCTAAAATACCACCACTATTGTATCCTCTTTCCTTTCTTGTTAAAACTTGTCCAACTATTGTTTTTATAAAGCACCTCTGTTGTAGTGCTACATTCACAAGCCCTAGAGTTATCTCCAAAACCAATGTACCAAGTTGCAATGTAACAGTATATCAAAAATGAATCAATCATGACTTTTTTTGTGTTTCTTTTATTTAGCAATGTCTATACATTTTGCATATATTACATACATGTGTCCATTTTTTTCCCTTGCGTGTAAATTGTGCAATTGACAAAATACACAAAAATGACATGACATAGGGAAAACTGAATGAGTCGGACTGATTTTATTTAAAGATGCACTATGTAACTTTTTGGTTGAGAGTCCGTCACCTGCTTGTTACTATGGATATGTCATTGCTCTGCCTGGAATGTTCCACAGTGTGACATTAAACAGCTCTACCTTAAATGTATTAAATTACAAGTGGTTTTATAGCTCAAAAATACCTAGAAAAACAGGAATTCTGGCTGTGAGCGGAGTTGCCTCTCCAAAGACCTGACCTGTAACTTGGTCTGGTTTGGTCTCCATGAAGATAGAAAGGGTTAATAGCATACTGTGAAACATTCTAGACAAAGCAGTAACATCTCCATGGAGAAAAGCATTTGACGGACCCTCCACCATAAAAGTTACACCTTTATGTTCTTTATAAATTCATAACATGTAATTAGCTTGTTTATCTGGAAGGGTTTTTTATATATAATATTGTAAATGATAAATTATGACAACATCTCACATAATCCATATGTGATGCCATTTGGGAATTGTCCTGCATCTTGGTCTAAACATCTTATTTCTGGGAATGGGAAAAGGCACAGCTAAGGTCTATTCTATCAGAGCGGGGAGGTGCTATTTGGAAGCTAATAGCCTGAGGTTCATACAGAGCTGCATTCACTCCCTTATAGGTGATTGCACACACACACACACACACACACACCCTGGTGATTGCACACACACACACCAAAATATCCACTAGGGTTTGGTACACGATTTAGTATCTTCTGTCCCTTTAAAAGCATATGACAGGTTTTAATGTTTTTCTAATAATATTACTTGGTTTAGTGTGATCTCTGGACTAAAAGTGCACTGTTCTGGTGGAGGGTCTGTCACCTACTTCTTTCCGTGGAGATGTTGCCTAGAATGTTCCACAGTATGACATCACACTTATTTATCTCTGCGGAGACAGCAGGTGACGCCATAGGGCCAATTTATATGTCAGATCTGTTGAAAGGCGAACCCAACCACAGTTCACACATTTTTACGTCAATTAAACCCAAATCATTGAGTAAATACAAGATGTACTGCATATGTCCAATGCCATACCAGGATATTTCAGACAAAGCAACAAAATCTCCGTGGAGACAAGCAGATGACGCACTCACCACCAGGAAAACTTTACATCAGTTAAGTGGCAGTTTGTGGGGGAAAAAGAAGAAATGCACAAAAAGGAAGTAGCAAGGATGGTATTTTTTCTGACAGATTAAATATTGATTTAACAAAAAATAACGGTGTTGATGTTTATTTTTATTAGTCTAATCATAACTATTGTGCAATTTTGACAAGGTTTTTATTCTGCACTCTTCTCTCTTCTCTTTTAATGATAATTTTGTGATGATTATTTATGTTTTGGTTCGTTTGTATTGTGAGTTTAAGGTCATTCTTTTTTCTGTAAAGCACTTTAAAGGTGCATTGTGTAATTTTGCTGGTGGCAAGGCCGTCACCTGTTTCTATGGAGATGTCATTGCTCTGACGGCAGTGTTCCTTAGTATGACATTAAACAGCTTTACCTTACTTACATTTATTCAATTACAGATGGTTTTATAACTCAAAAATAGCGAGAAAAACAGGCATTCTGACTGTGAGCGGAGTCGCCTCGCCACAGATCCGGCCTGTAACTTGATCTGGTTTGGTCTCCATGAAGATAGAAAGGTTTAATACCATACTGTGAAACATTCTAGACCTTTAAAATGTGAAAAATATAACTAGATCATTTTAAACAATTTGCAGTGGTCCAAAATTATTCCTTTATGAATTCCAAGCATCCTAAATATTCACCACCAAGAAAGTGGAGTTTTGGCATCACAGTAAACACAATGACAATTAACATGCTACTCATGCACTTCCTGAGTCCCAGACAATAAAACTCCTCATAATTAGATGCAGACTGTACACAGCAGATTTATTTTATTTACGATACATCTGTACTGAGGCAAGTCATATACTGAAATACATGGGGAAAAAACAACTACAGGCCCTTTTATATTTTTATACATAGATATAAAATCTGTCATCAAAACCAAGGCCAGACCAGACAGAGTTCACACAGTCTGCTTACTGAGGTGAACCAGGCAACCACCGTCAAATCCCCATCCATCACGCTTGTTATTAAATAGACTTTTTTTGTCATTTCCAATCCAAATTTGTCACAGTTGCATGGCTCAACGGCACAAAACGAAAGGGTAAAAGGGAAAGTGACAAAACATTTACCGTTCTATAAGTCTATTGTGGGCGGTGTAAAGAAAGACCAATATAAAAGCTGGCATAGGACCGTGGCTATTAAAAGATTGTTGGCATGATACAGTGTAAACAACTAAAAACTGTCTATGAGAAAGTGTTTAATATTTTTTGAAAGGGTAACGAAATTATACTCAGAAACAAGGGTGTGGTAGAGTGATTTAGACTGCTGCTTCTTGGCAAAGAGGCTGTGGGTTCAATTCCTGTGATCAGTTATTAATGATCTGAAGTTGGCACAATAGGAAAGGCAGCTATGGTAAAAAGCATTCTTAAGTAGGGATGTAACAATAACCGAGTCTTTACAAGTCTCTTTGATTAAATGAATAGTTGTGGCCTTTATTTGTGATTTTAATGTCTTTCTTATTCTGTAAAGCACTTTGAATTACTTTGGGTCTGAATTGTGCTGTACAAATAAACTTGCCTTGCCTTGCTTGGTGCAGCAATAGCTAAAAAACTGAGGGAACTACAAAGACCATGATCCTTTGGTGTTGTCAGTACAGACTACATGAAGAAATAACTGTTATTAAGCACATTTAAATCTTAATTCTTCATATTATAACAGTACAAAGGTTTTTTCAAGGTTTTTCCAAGGCTTTAAATATCGAACCGTGAGATGCATATCGTGAAAATATCGTATCAAGGCATTTTGATATCATTACATCCTTATCATTAAGACTCATGACATTTTTTCTTTCTTATTCAAAATCAATTAAAAATGGCTTGCAATATCAATTGTATGAGCATAAATAAGACAGATTTGTGACAAATAAATATTTTCTTTTTATTTCTCCAAAGTCTGAACTCTTCTCCAAACACATGCTTTTACTGACAGATGATTGGCTGTAGACCTCTGACTTAAAAAGACCCAAGTGTATCACTGCTTTGAAATGAGAGGATCTCAGTTTAATGAAAACTAGACTCATTAATAAGTTCTGATCGGTACACTGACTTTCTTCTGCTGCAAAAGCACACTTTAGGATATAATGGTAGTGAATGAAGGTGACAGTACATTTTACTTTGCTAATGTGCACTTATGGAAACAAATAGTCCTTCAAACTACATACCATTTTATAAAACATCTTTGCCTTTACCAGTCATCTTTACTCGTATAAAACATTCAAATCCTTAACCTATAATATCCATCTAATCTTTCCCGTCTTATGATCTCATAAGGTTAAACAATCCTTGAAATACAGAAAATAGATTTCACTACATGAAGACAGTTCTTGGTAATCGCCTTCCACCTTCTTAAGCTGCGTTCAGATCAGGACGTCAAGGCGTCCAGTTTACAAGCAAAGTCTATGTGGACGCGTGCCTAGAGCGTCCTAAGTTTTCATGGCGTGTCTTTAGGCGTCAGCGTGGTGAGAATCAGGCTCGCCGCATCAACCAATCAGGGATTACTATCCAGTGACGTAGTGACGTTATTAGCCGGAAGAAGGAGAAGAAAGAGAAAGACCCGGGAGCCACAAACATCAGAACAAGAAATTTACGGCACATCATCAGCAGAATATAAATATATATATAACGCCGCGACCACCGAGCCGATCACCTCCGCTGATGTGTTTTATGTAATAAATACACTAAAGTCACTCTTGACCGGGAAAACAAGGCACTCACAGACTGCAGCAGACGCTCTGGACACGCGTCAAGACTTTTCTCCTATTCATCCACTGCATCCAAGGCATGTGCCAGGGTGTCTGAACTCAAATGCAAAGGTGTCCAACTAGAGGTGTCCAACTAGAGGCGTCCAACGCTTTTTTTGATGCTGCAGTCTGAACACAGCTTTATAAAAGAGTTTTATTAAGTGCCCAAAACACCCAAGTTCTATGTACGACCAGAAGGTCAACTGTTTTTTTTAAAGCAACATGTTTTGTTTTATTGCACTGGGATTTTTTTTTTTTTTTTAAATATTACTTGGCCTTTAGGAGGGCCTGGACTTAATATCTCCACGGAAATGTTATTCCATTGGCTAAAATAATCCACAGTATGTTATACAATGTACTAGTATGTGCCTCGATGGGGAATGTTACAAAGTAGGTGACAATTCAGAAAGTTACACAGTGTTGCTTTGAGACTTTTGAAAAACATTTTCTAGTTGCTCTTGACACTTAATTTGTTGTAAACAGAATGGTAGAAGTACGATGTAGTCATACAGCAATGAAGAACACTTCTACAAGCGTTTCAGAGGAGGTCAGTTGAATTTATTTTCTGTAAAACCAGGAGACATAAACTATGCTTTTCACTCTGAACCACTTTGCTAAATTTTACTAGCCCACATGCTTTAAATGCCCACACAACCTGGCAACATGTTAAAAGGCACTGTCCTTGATTTTTACTGTCTTAAATACATGAACGCGATATCTAACTGCTCTGCCTGGAATGTTCCACAAATACCTAGAAAAACAGTGACTGTGAGCGGAGTTGTCTCTCCACAGATCTGACCTGTAACTTGGTCTGGTTTGGTCTTCATGGAAATAGAAAATTAAATTCCATACGGTGAAACATTCCAGACAAGAACGCAATCTATAGAGAAAAGCATTTGAGAGACCCTCCAAAAGAAAAGTTACACAATGCACCTTTAATTTAAGTCATTTTTAAAATTACCTAGATATTACTTTTTGCACTGCTAGGCTTTTTAACAAACAAACATTGATTAAAAGCAGCATGCTAGACTCTTGGACCTTGTATTTCCAACTGGACTGGATCTTGTATTGGCCGGTCATTGATACGCAGCGGACCATGAGAAGAAAATCTGCATTGACGCGTCTGGAGTCTGCCTGCTCCCTTGCATTAGATCTATGTTTCTGTGTATCTTGTAATAAGAGGTGACATATTGACAGTGTCGAGCTAAAGCTGCGCTCCTAATTACACTAATTGCTTATTTTCTGCCCCCAACAATCTCCCCACCCACCCCTCTCCAAGTCTCTGCACCTCCTTTCCATGTTCTTTCGCTGTTACATGCCAGTGTTGCTCTTACGCATCCAAAATCGAACGCATCCACCCACGCTTGGTTTACTGTGCCCACTTCTATTAAAGGTGCGGATTGTAGCCAAAAGTAGTACAATCACAACTGAACCTGGGTTGCTAGTGTCTTAACCTGAATAGAAGAGGAATTCAAGTTTTTCTTTTTCTCAGTATATGGACGGGTTTCATTTGAAAGCTCTTCACTTGTGCTCACCCACAAAGGAGCTCATTCTCCAACAGGCTCCTACAGCTCCACTCAAACAGTAAGAGATACAGGACTACATTCATAATATACTCCATACAACTGTACAACAACTCACCCTTATGTAACACATAAACTTCTGTCAACATTATTTCATCTTTGGACTGTTTCTCCTTATGATCTCTGCTACACCTCATAACTACCAAGAAGACAGATAGAACCCTATGCTTAATGCCATACTGTGGAACATTTCAGGCAAAGAAACAAACCAAGGAGACAAATAAGTGGCAGACCCCCATCAGAAAAGTTACACAATGCCTCTTTATATTTCTCCCTGAAACCCTCCTCTGTATTTCTACTCGTCTCCCTTTCTTTCCCTTACTCAATTTTTCATAGCTGACATTTGGCAAACGGCTCCCATTGTCCAGTGCAGTGCCTCGTAGACCCCCGTGCGTGCTTTTCCAGATGCACAATTGCTAGATCTCTCATCTCACGGGTGGCTTAAGCTCAGACTGCCTGGCTTTAGATGCAAGAAGGGCACTGGATGAAAAAACAAAAAAACAAAAACACAAAACACAAAAGGGGAGAAAACACAACATAGCAGTGCATTAGAAGTAGCAGTAGTAGCAGCATATATCTGGAACAACAAGCAAAGTCGACACAAGACAATGTTATATGCCAAGAATTCCTGTACACCACAAACACATATATTAAATAAAGGATTGTGCAGGCAAACTGAGAAATGCAGTTGAAAATAGCAGCTTTTGTATCATGAGCCAAAAATGCCACATTTCACACATTGTAAATTCGCAGAGTGTTTGCAGGGCTGGGGGGTTCAGAGATGCCAAGTGTATTGTAGGAATTGTCAACAGACAATGTCAGCAAGTATGAGCTCGAGTGGTGTTGATGTGGGGTTAGAAAGTGAAAATATATTTGGGTTTGAAGAGGAGTTGTCATCTGAGTTGTCAAATTAATGAATACATTTTATCATACATGCAACATGGACTGTATAAAGAAGTGGACTAAAGGAGTGTGACGTCACCCACAGTGTGCAGTCAAATAAAGCTCATTGAGGCTGGCAGTATAAGGGTGAGGCAAGTTTCATATTTGGAATTCCGACCATGAGTATCATAGCAACCAAAGAGCCAATCGTGAGCAAGACTGTTGGAGGTAACACCCTTCCCTGGCTGCACCGCTGGTTTAGCAGGGTTTAGCACTGCTTCGTAACGCTGTCAATCAAACCTGTTGCTAACGTTAGCGGGAGTGACCTCAGAGAAAAAAAGGTTATTAAGAGTTATTGATGCGCATGTCTTGATTTACAGAAAAAAATAACCAGGATCACGTAGAGCAAGTTAATACCAAAATTTAAGAAAGTTAATTGGAGCCAGAGTCAATTAAACGGGAAGTGCGCCCATGCTCACTTCCTGTTTGTATGTTCATACAGTCACCATCTATGTAACATGTTAATTATCGGTCCATCTTTGCTTTTCTTTCACTCACATTTCAGTCTAACAACCTGGTATACCCCAATCCGATATGAAGTGCACACTACTCCCCAGAATCATATTTGCAGTTAAGTTTTCCTTCTAAATGAATAAATGCATCAGCGTCATTATGCGTGTCCGTCAGTTCCCATGTACCCAGCACATGTTTGGTTCCAGGACAGGTGATGGGGAAGCACAGGTAGCTGACAGCTGTCACTGCTCTGAGTCCCATATCCACCAAGAGTTCTTATGACTGTCAACATCTCTCTCTCTCTATCTACCTCTCCATTTCTATAGCTCCCTCTATCTCTCTCTTCCTCTCTCTGCTTCTTTATCTAGTTATATATCTCTCTCTGTATATATATATTGTATTGTATATGTTTGTAGTCAAGACTGCACTTATTGAGACAGAGACAAAACCAAGACTATAGGGCCCACTGTGACCAAATCGAGACCATCTTTGTAATTTTGTGCATTTATTTGTATTTTATTGCCATGGTGACACATATACAATCACAATTTTTTAATAAATCTATCTCAGTTTCATCTGATTAATGGTGATTTAGACTTAAGCCAAACAAACTGCACTGTACTGAAACACTCTGCGCCCTGTTTTTGGACCTTGGCACTTTACAGAGTGAGTAGGAAACATGCACAATGCTTTTTCAAGTTTCTAACTGGAATTACATTCTCTTACCACACCAAACGCACATCGTGACAAATACAGTGCATTGTAAAAATAAACTGCGTTGAGGCCAGTCTCGAGACCAATACTGTATCTCTATCTCTCTGTCGTTCTCTGTCTCTGTCTCTCTATCTCTCCTCTCGCTCCATAACTCCCCTGAGTTCACCATTCTACTGGACTACACTCTAGGACATCCTTAGACCACTGTATCGCTATCTCTCTATCCCTCTATCTCTCTCTGTCTCTCCTTATCTCTCCGTAACTCTTAAGTTCACCGTTCTACTGGACTACACTACAGGACACCCTTAGACCACTGTACTTCAGCCCAAACTCACCACGGAGAGAGATGGATGAACTGTCATGATGTCAACACATTTGGAGCTGGTCCTTTTGACAGGTCTCTTTGCTCTTATTAGAAATGGTTTGATGCATTTTCGGATCTTGCGACTCGACTGGAGCGGAGGGAGTTTTTATCATACGTGGAGCATTTTAAAGAAATTGAATTGTACGCAGCCGAAGCAGTGGCCCTGTGGTTTACTTGGCAAGAAGTCCTGATATCATCTGCCTATAAATTGCTGTGCTGCTCGGCAGGCAGCTGTTTAGGGCTGTATTTTGTGCTGTGAAAGTCAGGTTGTACTAGAGGGACTCAATAATGTATTACGGTAGTAAGTGACCAGAAGGGAGTAAGGACTTTATAAGGAGTTAAAATTATAGCTCAATAATCATAATTTGTCAAGCCTTATTGAGTTTTCTATACAGACTCCATTTGCATTTTTGCAGTTTCTAAAGTTTTTAATACTTCAAGTTTGTTTCTTCTTCTCTCATGATTTATTTATTTTTATTTATTTTATTGATTTTAAAAGTAAAGTTAAAAAAAACGAAAAAAAAAATAAAAACTCTTTTCACCATGTTACCTTTTATTGTTTTGAAAATGCTGTATTGCTATATAAGTTTCAATTTATTTCTTTCGTCGACCCTCCCTTTGCTCTCTGCTCTAAGTCACTCCCCCTTCAGAGCACTATCACAACACAGTCACCGTGCATTTCGCTAATGAAACTACTGCACATTGCATCAGGTTTGTGAAGTTTTAATGTGTTATTTTATATCATACTTTTGCATTTTTATGGAAAATTGTCATGTGGGTGTATGGATGACGTAGGCTTGTGGACTGAGCGTTGGAGAGAATCTTACAGCTAACCATAAGGAGGGTTCAAATAGGGCTAGATTACTCAAAATGCATGGATGGATTAGGCTCTCCCTAAAGAAATGAAGCTGAAGTTAAATATGCAAGTTTTTAGCCAAAAAACTACAAAAAATGCTTCTTTCAAAAAATGTTGTTTATTGCACTTTATTGCATCTACAAAAGCCTGACTCTTATTTGGCCTGGGGGACGGCCTTTTTGTTTCCACTTTCTCCTTGTTTCCATGGTAATGTTGTTCCTTTGACTATAATCTTACACAGTACGGTATAAAACTTCTAATTCCATGGAGAATGATCTTAAGTATGGTTCAGAAAGACCTGGGAGATATCACTAAATTACTCAGGAATGCAAGCATGCCATCTAAAACCTCTTCAGATATGTTTTTGATGAGGGAACAACGTTACAACATGATAAAAAAAAAAAGCTCTCAAAAGTTAATTTGCATAATAGCCTGTCTTTAAGTTGAATAGGCCCGATCTACATGCTTGTCATAGAGGGTCAAAGCTCAAACACCTCAACATCACATCAAATAACAATGAAAAATATTCAAATAACAATACTCTACATTTCACTCAAGGTACAGGGAAAAAGGGACAGGGACAGTCTTCTGACCTACATCTAGACAGTTTTCTTGAGAGCATGCGAATGGAGATGACATGCCCGATTAGACACTGAGGCCAATGAACATGCGATTTGCAGAAAGGTCAAAGCTCTTTGCCCACAGACAGGTTGTGCAAGACTGGCAGTAATTATTATGCTAGCACTCAGGAATTACAGAGTACAGAATGTCAAAAGTTAAAAAGCCAAGCTAGCCTTTCCTTAAAAGACTGAAAGCCACAGAACAAAACGTTAGTTCAAAGGCCCATTTTACGCTATTTTTTGATCTACGTTATGATGTACACCTTCACTAGAATCATTTGGATAATTTCGGATCTGGAATTCCTAATCTCTACGGAATAGAAGGTAAAAGGTAACTGTTAACTTGAAAATTAACTATTCATGACAGTGTTTTGAGCTTTGGAGATCTAGACAGACTAATAAAAAAAGGATTACTCAAACATATGTGAATGGAACAAAAGACAACGGTATGTTTTTGAGGCCTTAACAACATTTTAACATGGCTTAAAGCTCACAGGAGACAATTTTGCATAATATAAGAACTTTAAAAATGTCTTGAATTGAATTGAAACCACACTATTGAAACTTTTTTGCTCACTAGACACTGTTGTTAGACCATTTCAAAGCTTTAGCCAATTAGAGATTTCACATTGTGGTGGGGTAGTAGATGTGTGGTTAGATGTTGTGCCTCACAGTGAGAAGAGCCAGGTGGGGCGTTGCTATGTGGAGTTTGCCAGTGTTTGTGTGGGTTTGTTCCAGGTGATTCGGGTTAGTCAATCTATAGAATAGTTTTTAAACACTACTGTATACTTTGGCCCTTACAGCGGACTTGATTCTTTATGTTTATTAGGGTGTTTTAGATGAATATTGTGGTTTAAAATGAACTATAAAGCAAACAAAAGTACAGTATTCCTTCCTTAAAAAGTCTTACTGTAGAAAAGAAATAAGTAGGAGTAAAATTACAGTCAAACGTTTAAGTAAAAGAATCAAATTTTGCTCTTCCCACTGTGAGTAACCTGTCTACAAGTGACAAAAGCTTCATGTTGACAATATTAAATGATTTGTGTTTCTTACAATGTATAATTTCCCAAGATTTTTACTCTTGAGAAATTTCTTTGATCGCTGCTTTGTACCTCTACATGAGTAATATTACTTTTGCAAGAACTGTACTCCTTTAAGAACAGTTTTTGGCTACTCTACCTTCCTCTGTCAACCTGAAAATCATAATTTATAAGGAATGTATTAGTAGACTTACTTAAGAGCTGAGCTGTAATTTAAACTAGCTCAGGTAGCACACACTCACCTGATTAGTTCTGAAAAATACATTGGAAAATAAAACCTTTTTGTTTTTATCCTGCCCATATATCACACACTCATAAACAAAATGGTACTTGTTTTAATAACAGAAGTGATGTAAATGCAGTGTTGTTTATTGCCCTTTTTTGCATCTCCACAAACCTGGCCTGGAGAAGGGCCCTTTTGTTTCCATTTCCTGCTTGTTTTCATGGAAATGTTGTTCTTTTGGCTATAATCTTGCACATTAGAGCATAAAACATATCTATCTCCATGGAGAATGTTCTTAAGTATGGGTCTATTATTCCCTTTGAATGCATGCAAGTCACATGTTACCTCCAGAAAGTTATATACTGTACCTTTAAAAGAAATATGTTAACTCAAAATTGCAGACTGAGCAGCATTGAAGGATGGGTCAAATGCAGAGGACAGTGTAATTCAAAACCGTAATTCAGCATTATTTTTGTGTGCTTTTTTAATATGATGCATATGGTCATTCGTATTTTGTAAAGCTTTTTTTTTTTTTTTTTTTAGCTTTTAAAAATCCCACCAACATCTGGCTAGTTGGCTAGTGCCCTGATTTTAATTACTTTTCAAAGAAATCATGTGCATGCAGTAACAGTAGCAGGACCACAGCCTCAACAAGAAACCCCCCGAACATTCCCTGAAAAATCATCCTGTCACAGTGTGTTAATAATTAATCAGCTGCTGACTGCCTCTGCTCACAGATCCTTTCATTTTCCTTGCCACGGGACATTCGGCATTGTTTACACACTTTCTATTTTTTCAGACTTACTAATGGTGTATTGGTACATAAACATGAGTTGTCAGGATTGAATAGAATGGAAATGTATGTGCCTTTCGTTTACGCCACAGTGGATTTATTCAGATGGAAGAATTTAATGCCGCGATGCCTGAAACTCTTCCACTGCTGGGTTTCTGATGACTTCACAACATTCTATTGGCCAATGAGATTTAATACAGGTTTGGGGTAGCTAACATTTATATTGCATTAACAACTGAACCTGTGTTGTCAGAGCCTTAACCTACAGACAGAGGGCACTTACATTTTCTCATTCTCAGTCTATGGACAGGATATGTCTCATGTGAAAGCTCAGAACCTCCAGAATTCACTCACTGAGCTGCAGAGGCTGCACTAGAACTCATTAAAGGTGCACTGTGTAAATATTCTGGTGGAGGATCCGTCAAATGCTTTTCTCCATAAAGATGTTATTGCTTTGCTTGCAATGTTTCACAGTATGGTGTTAAACCTTTCTATCTTCAAAGAGACCAAACCAAGTTACAGGTCAGATCTGTGGAAAGGCAACCCCACTCACAGTCAGAATGCCTTTTTCCCTAGGTATTTTTGAGCAATAAAACCACTTGTAATTGAAGAAATGTAAGGTAGAGCTGTTTAATGTCAAACTGCAGAACATTCCAGGCAGAGCAATGACATATCCATAGAAACAAGCAAGTGACGGACCCCCAACCAAAAAGTTACACCTTTAATGATTAGCTGCAGGTGCTGGGGTTGAGGATTCTGAACAGAGAAAGTCCTTTTAGTTTTAAACCAGCTGGATGTCAGCACTGAAACTGGCAACCCAAATGAGAGAAGCATGTGAGGCTCATTCTGCTTTCTGATTGGATAATCGTCTTGGAACCAAAATAACAAATTATTACTAGTGTCAGAGAGCATTGTCCACCAGAGCGGCACTTTGTTTGTGATGACATTTACGCCAAACTCGGCTCCTATTTGGCGCCACAATCTTGTGGACTTGTTTCTTTTATGAAGATGTTTTAGATGAATATTGTGGTTTAAAATTATTATAACTATACTGCACACAAAAGCACAGTATGTCTTCCTTAAAGGTGCATTGTGCAACTTTTCTGGTGGAGAATCCATCAAATGCTTTTCTCCATTGAGATGTTATGGCTTTTTTCTGGAATGTTTCACAGTATGGTATTAAGCCTTTTAATTTTCATGGAGACCAAACCAGACTAAGTTACAGGTCAGATCTGTGGAGAGGCAACCCCACTCACAGTGAGAATGCCTGTTTTTCTAAGTATTTTTAGGCAATAAATCCACTGTGATTGAATAAATGTAAGGTAGATCTGTTTAATGTCACACTGTGGAACATTCGAGGCAAAGCAATGACACAAGCAGGTGATGGACCCCTAACCAAAAAGTTACACAATGCACCTTTAAAAAGTCTCAATGTAGAAAAGGAATAAATGTTTGACAAATGGAAAAAATAATCACTAACTGGTCAGCTACTAAAATAATTCCTAGTTGTAGCGCTATTCTTTTGTAAAGTTTGCACTATAAAGATCTTTTGAAAATAAGCCCTCATATGGACTGGCAGCTGTGCAGTGTAGAGGACCTGGAAGAAGAGACTACACCACGTACACAGGCAGCGCCACGGCAACCAAATTCACATAAACGCTACTTCACAGGGCACACCTCCTCATCATCTCAGCGAGAGCCTCTTCCAAAATCAATAGTTGGCTGAACATTTGCTTCTCCATAGTTACACACATCGGCACAGACGCCTCTCTCACGTCCAGATTCACTCCAAAACACGGACAGACCAAATGCAGAATATACACCCATAAAAATAATAAAAACAGCTTTTCCGAAGGCAACTTTAAATATTTTCTGTTGTGAAAATCTCTGTCATTTTTCAAACAGCCATAGCGATTAAGAGTTTGATTTATGTTGTAACAGAAGGATTGTGAAGTGAAACGCAACCAGGAGTAATAATATTTGAAAGAAGACACAAATATGGATTGCTAACTAACACAAGACTCTCACGCATTTAATTATAAGTTTGTAGCGGTCATTATAAGTTTGTAGAGGTTATTTGTTTGTAGAATAAATTATTAGTAAAAAAAAATCAGTCCTTGCAATTGGCTGTTTGTGAGCATTCAAATTGTAATTGTATTTATGATAAATACAGCAAGGGGCACATGTCACCTTTGGAATCTGATTGGGCACACCATAGGGGCTGAGCCAGTAATAAAAATCTGCTAAAATGCATATCAGATCAGTGGAGGCGCAACCCTGCAGGTAGAAAGCCCAATTTTTTTTTAGCTTTTTCGTGTTTTGTTCTCCCAGACACTATATACAAACCCTCACTGAAAAAAATGTCTGAGAGGGGTTGCTCAAATTGCAAACTGAAATTTGACAACAATAACATGACTTTTTTACAATTCTGTGTCCAGCATGTTTAAATCTTATAAAGGTCGCTTGATTGTGGCGGATGCTCGTCCTGCATGTTTTAATCAGGCTGAGGAAACATGACTTTGTTTTCATTTGAGGTGAAGCTCCTTCCTCGGCAATTCCCCTCCCCAAAACTTTTGAAGGGAAAAGAGGACACACTCAGGACAGTGACAGGAGCAGAGGACACACTCAGGACAGTGACAGGAGCAGAGGACACACTCAGGACAGGTACAGGAGCAGAGGACACACTCAGGACACAGGACAGTTGCAGGTGCAGAGGACACACTCAGGACACAGGACAGATACAGGAGCAGAGGACACACTCAGGACAGGTACAGGAGCAGAGGACACACTCAGGACACAGGACAGATACAGGAGCAGAGGACACACTCAGGACAGGTACAGGAGCAGAGGACACACTCAGGACACAGGACAGGTACAGGAGCAGAGGACACACTCAGGACACAGGACAGGTACAGGAGCAGAGGACACACTCAGGACACAGGACAGGTACAGGAGCAGAGGACACACTCTGGACACAGGACAGTTACAGGAGCAGAGGACACAGCAGTGTGCATCCAGGAGGATTATGGGAGGTAAGACTTTTCAAAGATTTTATACACTTCTCTGGCCTAGAACGTAGTTCATTGTTAAAACATGTGGTGTTTTATTTGAAATTCGTGTTAATGTAAAGACTGTTTCCATGAAACAAATTGTTTTTGACTGAGAGTGTGACATTTGTACTCAGATTTTAATGTGTTGCTTCCAGAGTCATCAACAAACAAACAGTGATATCCAGAGCTCAAGTTCATGAATGTTATAGTTGATGTTAGTTAGTCATTTTTTGTACCATTCTGAAAAGTCAGGTTATCAGTTCAAATAAAAAGACTAAAACTAAATAAAAATCTCTGTATCTTTCAGTAAAAAGGTTTGAGAACCAACACAACATAGACCACAGATGAACAAAGTAAATAAACCAACTAAAATGATTTTAACAGAATTATATTTTTTCAACACATACTTCCCAGTGAACATTTATCACGTGTTTCTACAGGGTGATGTGGCAGTAGGAGGACTTTATACCAGATGCCCTACCTGTTACTGTGAGGAAGAAAAGCAGCACATGGTGAGTTTTGTTTCTGCAGGTACAATTCTCATGTTCATGTGATTCTGTTCTGGTCCATTATTGTATTAGAGAATCATAGATGCTTTAAGTATATTAAACATGTACAACACAGAGTAGATCATCATAATGTGTTCATCATGTGTTATTCCTGTGTCCACAGTCAGAGACCAGAGTGTCTTCACTGGAATAAGTCTTCACACTGTCCAGCTCCAAACAGGCTGTACCTGATCACAAGTACAGAGATCACAGGTCTCTGTACTTGCGATCTATGTACCTGTGATCTCTGTACCTGTGATCTGTGTGTGTTTGATTCTGTTTCAGACAATACAGAACTATGGAAAACTAAATACTGTTTTGTTTTGTTTTTTACTTTAAAACCCTTTAAGGACATTTGAAGTTGCATGTTAAAATAATTTGTGTACACAGAATTAAATCCACCCATCCATCCATCCATTTTCTTCCGCTTATCCGGGGCCAGGTCGCGCCCCGCAGAGTGGCTGGGCACACCCTTAGAGATAGGGTGAGGAGCTCAGTCACATGGGAGGGGCTCGGAGTACAGCCGCTGCTCCTCCACGTCAAGAGGAGCCAGCTGAGGTGGCTTGGGTATCTGTTCCGGATGCCTCCTGGGGCCTCGGGAGGTGTTTCAGGCATGTCCCACCGGGAGGAGGCCCCGGTGAAGACCCAGGACACGCTGGAGGGACTATGTCTCTCGGCTGGCCTGGGAACGCCTTGGGGTCCCCCGGAGGAGCTGGAAGAAGTGTCCGGGGTGAAGGAAGTCTGGGAGTCCCTGCTTAGACTGTTGCCCCCGCGACCCGTGACAGAATTCAATTATACATAAAAAATAAAACCATATGAAAAAACACATGAAAAAGTGATGTTCATGTTCTGAGAAAAATCTGTGTAGACGAGATCGAAATAACTTTCTAAGCCTAAACATAATTTTATTGCATGCAACCGCTTTCCATATTTTTAAGCGACCTTTTTTTTTCAGTGCTCCTTACGGTTAGCTGTAAGATTCAGTCCAGTGCTCTGCCCACAAGCCTACGTCACTCATTCTCCCAAACAACAATTCTCCATAAATATACAAAAGCATGATACAAAAATGTTCACAACAACTTGACAAACCTGATGCGACGCGCAGTAGTTTCATTAGCGAGATGCATGCTGATTGTGTTGTGATAGTGCTCTGAAGTGGGAGTGACTTAGAGCTTCAAAAATGAAAGCAAAACTTATAAAACCTGTTAATATGTTATTTTTGGCTAATAATACATTTTCAAAACAATAAAAGGTAACATGGTGATCTAAATATGTTATGTGTTAGCAGTTAATACCCCATCATAGAAGTAAAATACCCCCTTTTATTGCAACAGCTCTCCATCAGAAAAGTGGACTCTGAAACCCTCTGAACAAGTCTTTCAATTATTTTTGATCAACATTATCTGCACCATACCAACGCTTTACTTCCAACTTCACTTTAAACACAAAATAGACATCACAAGGCAATTATATGAAAAACACACCTTCAAAAATGCCCTGAATTTTCTAACAGCTTTTCCAGGGGCCACTATAAATATTTGACGCCCATTTCTAACAGCCCTCTGAGGAAAAGATAAGATCTGTGCAAAGATATAAGAACAGCAGCAAAGAAAGGCTCGCTAGTTATCCTTGTAGATAAACAACCTGGGATAAATACATAGATCAAGCCCCAAAAAAGTGAACTGTGGAGGAGAGGGTCATTATGGCAGCCATTTGTTTTCTCCGGAAAAACCTCTTGTGGGTTAGGAGGAGCAGAGTTGACAGTTTATGGGGCGAGAAGTCAAATAAAACAAATTGCCAGAGCGGCAGATACAAGCCAGTTTGCTGTGCGTGTCCAGAAGTAGAACAAATGGGACGGTGCAGACAAGGTTTCGTGGTTTTTAGGTGTATAAAGCACTCGTTCACACAGGGAAGTCTCTGCTGTTATGATATAGTGGATCTTCGCTAGATAAAAGCTTGGGATGGAGACCAAGTTTGGGTTTTGTAAGTTTACGTACTTTACCAGACATTAGTTCATTGATTTCAGTGTAATAAAACTTAAAGGTACATTATGTAACTTTGTGGTTGGGGGTTCATCACCTGCTTGTTTCTATGGATATGTCATTGCTCTGCCTGGAATGTTCCACAGTATGACATTCCACAGCTATGTTTTACATTTAGTCAACTGCAGAGGATTTTAGAGCTCAAAACTCTCTGTGAGCAGGGATCCCTGAAAACATTGATCCGCCTTGCCGAAGTCGGCGTTGCCGACGTATAATCTTAGACGTCGAGCCGACGTCTACACGACGTCGTGCAGCCAACGAACATTACGCAACATCGAACCGACGTTGTTTGAAGTTCGCGATTTTTCGGTATTCCGTCATATCTGACACAGGTTAACGACGTTGGCGCGACCGTCGAGCCGACGTTTGTAATGACAATTCGTTTCAATAGAGCTCCGGGAGATGACATCACACTATCCCAGCATGCACCACCGGGCGCCATCTTGGCAGGAATTATTGTAAACAAACTAACTAACTAGCTTACAAAACTTCCAGCTTACAACGATGGTAGACTCATGCTGTGCCCCTGGATGTACAAACCACCGAGGACAAGTTAAAGATAGAGCCTTTTATCGCATTCCCAAAGATCCAGCTCGGAGGGAAAAATGGATTTCTGTGATAAAACGGGCAA
The DNA here is from genome assembly GCA_029959045.1 of Taenioides sp. WSHXM2023. Lineage (NCBI taxonomy): Eukaryota > Metazoa > Chordata > Actinopteri > Gobiiformes > Gobiidae > Taenioides > Taenioides sp. WSHXM2023. The sequence goes on from CM057087.1 coordinate 27,129,080, forward strand.
GAAGCGCGCTGAAGAAAACCGAGCGTTGGAACCCGTCACCTAATGGATTTCGCTTGTGCAGTGACCATTTCATATCAGGTAATTTCACGTAAACATTATACATTTAATATTATCTTAAATGGTGCTGATAGTTATTGTTTTGGACAATAAATATCACCGACTAAACTGGGTGGATTGTATTTCAGTCGGACGAGCCGAAACGTCCTCAAACTAATCTACCAACCCAGTCTAGTTGGCGATATAAACCTCACTACGGTGGTTAATGTCCAGACCTAAAAACATATTAGCTAATGGGTTGCATTCATGTGACATCACAACATTTTAAACTGCCTGTATCATTGAATAGTGAATATTTTTTCTCAGTGTAATCTTAGTGGTTTCTTTACTTAACGTTACTTATTTTGTGTCCTAGGTAAAAAGAGTGACAACCCGCTTTCACCTGACTACATCCCATCAGTTTCCAAGCATGTGCCGTCACCCGTGAAAAGTGCTAGATTACTCACTGAATATTGACTAATTATCCATTTTCCAACTGGATTTTGTCCCACGTGGTTTAGATATATTGTCTAAGATTTGGGTTCGTAATTTTGGTTGTTATTTTGTTAGTAATTCCATCCAGTGCTGGCAAACGCACGGTGTATGCATAGTTAGGGTGTGTTTTGGTGCTATGATTTCTCATGATTGTTCAGGTATGTTTTGACATGTTGTTAGTATTTTATTTTTACATTCAGAAGTTGATCTCATTACATTTATTTCCATCTACTTATATAGGTACACAGAAACTTGTAGAATTGTAGTGCATTTTAATGCATTTGAAATGTAGTTAACTTTTTCTGTTGTAAATCAGCCTTCAGCAATATATTTTGGTAACATTTTTTGTACATTGTAATTAAGAACCACCCTTGAACATTATATTTTGATAATATGTGTGTACATGAATTCGAGTATTATCAATAAATGTTGCAATACTGCAACAAAACCTACATGCACTGTTCACCTGTGATTACTTTCCATAAAGTATGCAATTTAGTAGTACAATATATACAGTATATAAAAAGCTTAATTAATAGTTGGTTAGACGTTGGGCCAACGTCTAGCCAACCGTCTTTTGATGACGTTGGCCCAACCACTTGCCAATGAGCAAAATGACGTCGGCCCAACGTCAACTGCCAACGTTGGCCCAACGTCCACACATACGTTGGCCCAACGTTGGCATGACGTCGTCATGTTATCAGGGATGCCTCTCCACAGATCTGACCTGTAACCTGGTCACTATTACCACTACTACCAATAGCATTAACTCTACTACCACTACCACAACTACTACAACTATTACTACTACCACTACTTCTAAAAAAGAACCCAAGAAGTTAAAGTACATAAGAAGACAAAATGAACATCTTCGGTTTAATACTACTACTGCTACTACTATTACTGCTACTACCACTATTACTACTGCTACTACTACAACCACTACTACCACTGCTTATCCACGTACGGAAAAAGTTTCAACCACAAGCACATAACCACTTTAAACACTTAGCATCAACTTTCACCACACTTTTGACACTTGTGTACCTCCAGATAATGATCTACTACCACTACCACCATTACTACTAGTACTACCACTACTACCACTACTACTAAAATGCTGCTTATCCACATAGAAGTTTAAACCATATGCATATGACAACTTTATGTTATAACATTGACTTTCACCTATTGATGACACCTGTGTACCTCCATATAGGGCCAATCATGTATTATTACCACTTAAAAGCCCTGTAGCCTCCCATTCTGTACCTCTAACTGGTGTCATTTAGCTAACAGGGCGTACTTCCTCTGTCAGAGAGTGGCCAGCGTATGACTGACAGGCTCATTACCCTACACCCATTACGATATTGCCTAATCAATCTACTCATTGTATTCTCCTCCAGGCAGAAAAAGCCAATCTTTTTGAATGAAAATGACCCAACCGCGGGAAGAATGGATTCTAGCAGATATATAGGGAGGGATGGGAGCGAGCGTTGCTGTTTAATTTGGGGCTGTACAAAGTGGAAGGGTCTCGTGTATTTTAATGTTGAGATGGGGTTGGAGCGGCATCTGATCTAAAACGAAGTACGAGGCCTTGTCGGAGAGGCGGAACTGACGGAGGTGTTTGTACAGGGAATCAACTGTGGATAGAAGATAAGAGAATTCTGACAGTCCCAGCAGAATTCCTCTACAACTTTGGAGCCTTGGTTTGATAAATTTTTTCTTTTAAAGAACTCAAGCCATTTTTTCATGCTTTTTACCATGTTGTCCCCATGTTAAAATAAATAAATAAACATTCCTGGAGTTGTGTTTTGTTTGTTACTCAATTTGCATATTGGCCATTTAGTTATGTCATGCAATAATAATAAATAAAACTCTGTACTTCTCGTTTGCAGTTTTTAAGCCCATAAACCATCAAATGCATTTGCAGAGGTAAACTATTAGTCATTTATTTTTATTGATTTCTAGTTAATTAATTATTTAGTCTTCTTTAAAGTAATTTGCACTACTTTGCATTTAATTAAGACCAGTTTTTAACTGACCATATGAAATAAAATCTTTCAGTGAATTAAACTGCTGACAGGTTTTAATTAGTGATATGAAAACACTTAGTCTCAAAATGTTCCAGTAGAAATAATGACTTAGTTGGCTTTTTAAAAAATACATTATTATACGAACTGTTTGAAGTTCAGTCCTGCATTTCTGAACTGACAATCAAATATTATGACGATATGAAAAAATACAATAAAATAAAACATAAAGATAAAAAAAAGCTGCCCACTTTTCACCAATTCATTTGAGTGGAGCTTCTTTGTCCGATTTCACAGCGCACATTCACTAGGACACCCCATTGATGGAGATAGAGACATGGCAATTTGAACAGGCAATCTATTGTGGATAAAGGAATTAGATTGGCCTGGACAATACCTTTAAGACCTTTCCCAGCTTTTGTCTTGAGCTTGTCAGGCACACAGCTCCAATATTGAGCTGTGAGATCAAAAAGAAAGAGTTCACTGCTGAAAATGACAGGTCCTGGTCTCTACCGCTGTCCCTCGCTCCACTGTGGGGTAAATGACACCATTGAAGTCAGCCTGTGCGCCCCCTGCTGTGGTCTATTGGAAGAGCGAGTTTCCGCCATTATGATCTCTATCATTAGGAGCGCGCGCCAGTTGTTATTACTATAATAAAAAGAGTAATGTCCATCAGAAGCCAATCGGAAAAGCAGCGGGAGGGCGAAGTGGGAGAAGGAAGAGGGGGTGATGGGAGAGGTGATACAGACAGAGCAGAGAGCGTGATGTCAAGATAGTGTAGAGTGCGTGTGTAAAATCTTTAAATATCCAACTAAAACTAAAACTGTAAATGCCATTGTATAGAAAATATCAACATAAAAACACAAAATTAAAAAAGTTTGATTATGGATTACATTACCACCTATGTCCAAGCTGTTTAAAAATGGGCTTATGCTTACAGACTCCTCTTGAGATGTGATAAGTGAGTGGAGAATTAATCACAGTTAAAGGTGAACTGTGTAACTTTACTGGAATGTTCTACTTTAGTATGACAATAAACTGATATATCTCCATGGAGAAATTGCTAGCTCGAATTTCAGGTCGGATCTGTGAATCAGCAACCCTGATTACAACAGTAAGAAAAAGCATTTTTGTTATTTTATCTATATAATAAATGAATAATGACTATAATGCAGTGCTTTGAGAGGCTTCAACAAGTCTGTAAACAAGTGTAAGGCATGCAATGAATGTTTTTATTTATTTATTTATTTTTTCAAACCTGGAACAACTAAAAAGTGAAATGATTTGTTGTACGAATTGAAAGTACATAGCATTTTTGACAATTCATGTGTGGACTCATTCATTCATTATTCATCAGAGATCCCTGTCATGTCTCGACACACAGTATGAGCTCCTGCAGTCTGGAAGGAGATACAGTGTTCCTTTATGCAAAAATAACAAGTATAAAAACTCATTCTTACCTCTGTCCATAAAAAGTATTAACAACACAGACTGATGTGCAGATGTGTGAAGGCTGAGTGACTGTATATTGTCCAGTTCTATATGTTTGTTTTTTGTCATGTCATGTGATGTTATGTATGCTATTGACCCCTGAGCCAAATTTCTCCAAGAAAATAAAAAATAAAATAAAAACTGAACTTGAAACCTGTCAATTTAGGGAAAACTGTCCACAATTAAACCACAGCAAATTAAAGATATTTTAGCTGCTGTATGTTTATATATGGGTTTAAAAGGATTTTAAATTTGTCTGATAAAATGCAACTCTACCGCACCTATTAAGTTCTTCTTTCCTCTTCAAAAATGCTCTTTGCATGTCTGTGCTGTATTCTCTATATGTTGATCAAAATGGACTGGGTCAGGCTAAATTGTTCACCTGTGGAAGGAACAAGCAGATTTCGCTTGCCTCCTTATAATTCTCCGGAACATAATGTTAAAAGCCTAGAATTAGAATAAAGTCTGTAATTATGACACATTTGACCTGGCTGCACGCTCCCCAGCACAGCCGTCCTTCCGTTGTGCGTCAGTGGTAAATAAACACTAGCATGGCGGTTCACTGCATAACATTTGCATCTGACTTCCATATTGGAGAGGTTGAAATGCTTTGAGATATGCCATAAATTGAAGTGGGATAATGGAGAGTGATGGCGGTGTCTTATGAACTATAGCATCACTCTGTATTTGTGTATAATCGTCACTTATAGCACAGAGTGAGGACTGAGGGGATGTCTGTGGTCTTTTTCAATATGTTTCCAGCTGGGTTTCTGATAAAGCTAATTTTGTCACTGATGTCCATTTTGTATTCTCTGGACATTCTTTAAAGAGGGGGTATTAATCATGCAAAGTAATTTTTTTTTAGCTTTCTACTATGTTTTAACATTGTTTCCTCATCAAAAACATGCCTGAAGAGGTTTTAGATGTCATCCATGCATGTTTCAGCAATTTAGCGATCTCTCCCCATTTGAATTCCTCCTTACATTTAGCTGTAAGATGTGTGTGTGATAGCGCTCTGAAGGGGGAGGGGATACTTGCAGTGTCAAAAACAGAAACTTAACTTATAAAACATGTCTATACATTGTTTACAGCAAATATAACATTTTCTAAACAATTAAAGGTAACACAGTGATCTATATATGTTATGTGTTCGCAGTTAATACTCCATAGAAATAAAATACCTCTTCTTTAACCTTGACAGGTAGTGATGCACTACTTTGACTCAAAACCTTTTAGTAAATAGTTCTGTACAAATATGCATTATAAGAACTTGTATACAACTTGAAGTGCCAATTGGAATACTGCTACTGACATCTTATAAGGATGTTGGATAATTTGGTTACTACGCCTCATTACAGGACAGTGAGAATTACTTTAATTTGATAATTTTTAGATGACTGATTTGGTACTAAACTGAGCTCCATTAAAAACAGAATGGTGCCTTAAAATAATGAACACCCTTTAAGATTCTCAAAGTGCTTTACATTGTGTCTCCTCACTCGATGCTTACCACAAGCTACTCCTAATAATACCAAACTAAATGTTGCATTATCTATCTCTATCTCTTATCTATCTCCATGAAGAGAAGCTGAGGATGCCAGCAGGTCAGATCTGTGTGAGGGGTGGGGAGTGGAAAAAAAAAAAAAAAAAAACCACCTATAAATTAATAAATGCAAAATAGATCAGTTTAATGTCTTGTTGTGCAACATTTCTAAAAAAGCAATGGCATCTTAATGTTACATCGTGCGTCTTTAAGCGCACATCACATTTTGTTGTTATAAAAACTGCATTTAAACCTGAGATAATAACATATAATAATAATAATAATAATAATAATAATAATAATAATAATAATATGATTTGAGGGTTGAATAAATAACTTCTGACTCATTATAGACACAAACTATATTAAAGTGTTTCAGTTTGCTATTTATCTATTATCACAGCTCGTTATTTTTTATTAAGTAGAAGATAACCCTGTGTTTGAGTTATTGTGCCAGTGGAATATTCTAGTTTCAGTATTATCATTTATTGTCTATATTTCATTATATTTGACGCTTTCACAATGTTTTCAATATCAGAACAAAACTGTATTAAATAGCTACTGAACCCTCTTTTTGACCGAGTGGCGCTAACATGTAAACAACAATGGCGCCCAGTATCCTCACACAATAAACAAACAGCTACTCGACTCCATGCGGCGCCCACGGAGACAATGGAACCAAATGGGCCGAGGCAGGAAGCAGCCGCCACATCTTCGCGCCGTGCAAAGCTAATGAGACTTGAATTAAGAAACGGAGCATTGTGCTAAAAGTATAGCTCGTGCCTCTCTCCCACGTCAAGGAGAGGACAATTACAGCGTGCTTCCATGTCAGCTTTCAAACCCCCCCTTCCTTTTCATTTTTCTTAATTACCGGGCAAATATTCACCGCTCACTTGCTTCATTAGTTACTTTGTTGAGCATCGCGCGGCATCGAGGAGATGATGGAAGGACGTTGCGTTGGAGCGGTATGGGGGAAAAAATGATATCAGCGCTAGCCCTTGTCTATTTTATTCTCTTAAAAAGACCTTCGGAGTACAGCCGAGGTCCATAACTCACGAGGCAAAAATGACTGTAGATTACGGTTTTGATGGGTGCGTCTCTCCTCCTTGGCGAAGTTAAAGGACCGCGCGGGCATTACCGGTTTTGACTGGGTTATCTCTCCTCGCCAGCCACTGCTCCCATTGTGCCCAAATGTCTCTTTTATTGGTACTTCGGCATTGTTTTGTATGAAGAATGTAAACAGACGACAAAGCTAGCCACTAGACAAATGCTAACTCACGCCACACATAGGGAAATGCATAGTGATTCATATTGGCGTCGCAGCCCCATTGAGAATAATGGGTTTCTATGGGAGCAGTTTTCACCAAGGATTAGAGAAGTATGAATGCGTCTTTATTCAGGGTTAAAGTCACATTAGCCATATTCATAATAGTGGTAATTTCTCTCTCTGATTGTGCTGTCTCAGTCGGCCTTGTGCCCCATTTGTGTTCAATGGAAAAATCTCATCTTCTAGTGCCACTCACACAAAAGCTGTCCTGGTTTCTGTTTGATTTTCACTGCATTTAATAGGGGCTGTAATGGTTACTGTGAGGAGACACTGCCTATGTGAAAGAAGTAGACGCATAAGTTAAAGCCTTAACATGTAATTTTTTAGCCAAGAAGTTTAAAAAAATGTTAAAAAACATAATTTTTTGAATGTTTGAATGGCCCATGTAAACAACAGGCTGGACTGGATTGACAAACTGATCCGTAAAGCTGGTCACATGATCGGCTGTGAGCTGTCCCTTGCTATTTTTGCTACTTACTTAAAATTTATTATTATATTTTTGCGCTTTGGATATTATGATTTATTGTGAAGTGTGAGCTACTGTGTCCAAATCATTTCCCCATGTGCATCAATAAAGTTTGCCCTGAAAAACAGAAAAAAAACACTTGTCTTTACTCTGAGCTGGCTTGCATCTCCACAAACCTGACTCTTATTTGGTCTGGAAAAGGACCTACACCTGTTGTCTCTATGGAAAGGCTGTTAAAACTGTTCATTTGTAGTATTAGTATAGAGCATATAGTAATAATAATGAATTAGTCTAGATAGCTTTTGCAGATGCTCAAAAGTCACTCCACAGCGACACCGATCACTCAGACAGAACAGCTGCACAAAGGGAAGGCATAGCTGAAGAAACGTCTTGCCCAAGGATGTAGTATAGTAGTAGTATAGTCAATAGTATACACTGGTCAGAGCTGGAATCAAACCGCTAACCTTTGGGCTAATGTGTGAACACTAAAATCACAGAGCTACTGCCATCCCTGCTTCACCAGCCTTCATTAGTGTAAGAGGTTTAAGGAGCTGCATCTGATTTTGCCCCAGTACAGATATATTGTAAAAGCAAAATAAGGCTACTGTGTGCTGTCATCATACGAGACCCAGGATGTGTGCTGTTAGCATGCTTGTTAGTGCTAGGAATGTGGACCGTTACAAACATGAGGTTCAAGCATGTTTTCTTTTAACGTGAATTCAAATAAAATTAATTCCATGAACCATGCAACCTATTTTACATTTTTGACACTATATTATTAATCTTTGCGTGAGAATCTTTCAGTGTCCATTCAAATATTGTACATTTAAATATTTCATCGGGCAAGCTTTTCAGACTGCGTTACACAAGCTGGATCACTTCATGTGCTCTTGTTTTGTACTTCTTTGCTGCAAAGTCTGCTTCATCACAGGCCTTCTGTTCATTTCCAATTCATTCAGAGAACTACAGTATTATAGTATTAGTACATTTAGAGGGCCCATGTGATAGTATTTTATGAACTATGTTACAATGTCAGACACACAAATTCTGCATTTTTAGACTGAGTTCTTCTCTTGAACAGAAAGTGCTCCACAGTGTTTTTAAACTCCATACACACGTTTACTAAAATCACTTGGATAATAAGGTTAAAAAGGAGCTGTTAACTTGAAAACTACCACTACTTGACATCACAAGGTGGAACAGAGCATTTTGAGCTTTGGCGATGTAGACCGACTAATAATAAAGGATTACTCAGAAATGTGTGAATGAAACAAAACACAACTCCAGGTATGTTTTTGATGAGGTAACATTATTCTAACATATCTTACATCTCACAAGAATGCATTTTTATGTAATATAGGCCCTTTAAACCCTTGACAAAGCCCCTCTCTCTGAATCCTGCCCTTGTTTAACCGTCAACTTGCATCAAATCAACGTTGAGTATTAGGATAGAAAATAAGTACTTTACTTCATCAACGCAGTGCTTGGAAAATACAAAGCTTTATCCATCTCTCCAAAACCCAGCGGCATTCTTACAATTTTCCCCAATTGAGAAGAATCTTGTTAAGCGGAGCATCTCTGGGATGTGTCCACTTATGTCTGTTCTTTTTGCTCAATCCCTACTTCACTGCCTCATCCACTTTACCCATTGCTTTGTCTGTCTAATCTTCCATCTTTCTCCTTCTCTCTTTCTCCCTCGCTCTCTGTCTTTCTTTCTGTTTCTCTTTTTTCTCTCTTTCACGCTGTCTCTTTCTTTCTCTTTCCTTTTCATTTTCGTTCTCTCTTATTTCTGTTTTTCTTTTTTCTGTTTCTCTTTTTCTCAGTTTCTCTCTCTTTCTGTCTCTCTTTCGTTCTCTCTCCTCTCTCTCTCCTCTGCATTCCCAAACAGAGCGGCAAAAAATTGTTATTCCCAAGTCATTATCTTATTTGTGCGTCTCCAGTCAGGTGTAAATCCTCCAGGTATTCCTCTTCTGTGTTTCTCTATTAACTCTGGTGCAGTCTAGCTCCAGCTGTCAATCACCAAACGAGAAGAGAGAGAGCGAAAAAGGGCAGGAGAGACGCAGACACAGGCAGACAGCTAGGGAAGACAAGTTGGAGAGTGAGTTGTATTCGTGGGGCTGTTTCTTGGTATGAGCAGGTTGTGTAGAGAAGTAAGGGCCCCGCCAGCCACTAGGGGGGCAAAAAGTACCACATACCTCACCATCGGATTTTACTGTCTTAAAGTCCTATATTACACAAAATGGATTATTGTGACCTTAAAACCATATTAGAATATGGTTACCTCAACAAAAACATACCTGGAGCTGTGTTTTGCTTCATTCACACATGTTTCAGTAATGCTCTGTTCCACCTTGTGATGTCACAAAGTGGTAGTTTTCAAGTTAACAGCTATCTTGTACCATTTGTTCAGTAGAGATCGGCAATTCCAAGGCTGAAATCATCCAAATGATTCTAGTGAAGGTGTATGGAGTTTAAAAATGGAGTGGAGCATGTCCTGTATTACCATATGACATCACAACACAGCCTACATGTGCAGGGTTTGTGTGTTAAATATGTGTGATGAGGAAACAACATCATAACATAGATCAGAAAATAGTGTAATATGTGCCCTTTAAGGTTAATTAACCTGTTATTATAATGTCTTATAACTATAATTTATAAAGTGTTATTTTGAGCATTTATGTTTCTAATCCATTCAGTTCTCAAAATGATGTGTACATTCTTTCATTGGATATTTTTACTTAAAGTTGCATTGTGTAAATTTTCTGTGGAGGGTCTGTCACGTGCTTTTCTCCAAGGAAATGTTATTGCTTTCTATCTTCATGGAGACCAAACCAGACCAAGCTGCAGGTCAGATCTGTGGATAGGCGATCCCGCTCACAGTCAGAATGCCTGTTCTGAGCAATAAAACCACTGCAATTGAATGACTATAAGGGAGAGCTGTTTAATGTCAGATTGTGGAACATTCCAGGCAGAGCAATGACACCTCCACACTGCACACAATGCACCTTTAAACTTGAGTTCATTCTGTAAAACCTGAACAAAAAACTGAGTGTACACTTTCTAAGTCAACTTACAAATGCACGTGATTCTCTTCTCTGACTTATTTACTGCCAATTTTCAATATAAAGTCTTCACATCTTTTTGAATGTGTCATCAGTAAACAGCCTATGCAGTGAGCGTTGAAAATCTCTGGCCTATTTTAGTAACCTCATTCTCTGCCAGGGCACGGCATCTCCAACTTTGGCTCACACAACAGTTCAGAGGAGCCCGAGGAAATCTGAGCTCTGCCAAATCGTGCCGTTCCAACTTTGTCACATTTAGAAACAAATGAATAAGATTTAGTTATAATATTATCATGAAACTGAACACATTGATTTAACGATTTTAAGCTACTTCGTATTACAGGGAAGATGTGGATGATTTGGTGACATGGATGGAAACGTGACAATAACGTGGAAACAATGAATCTTAAACAATGGTAGAAACAGCAGAGAGAAACAGTGAGATTTAACTGAGCTTAATCTTTACTCAGTGTTTAGAAGAGCAAGCTTGAACTGTAATGATTTTGTTGTTACTACTACTATTGGAACTGTTGATCCTACTTCCACTACTACTACTACTACTACTACTAAGCTACTACTACCACCACCACAGATAGTACTATAGTACTATTAGCATTATTACAAACACCGCCAATGCTACTATTACTAGTTTGTAGGCTACTACTACTGCCACAGTTGGTACTACTGCTACTACTACTATTACCACCACAACAGTTAGTACTACTACTACCACTACTACTACCACCACTGCTACTACTGCTACCACAACTACCACCACCACTCCAGCCACTACTACCACTACCACTAACTTTTTTACTGTATGACTATTATTGTTGCTATACCACAGATCCCAATACTACTGTTGCTACTGTAACTTTACATACTACTACTATTACTAATGATTAATTAAACTACTTATTCTAGTACTACACAAAAACAGCCTTTTCAACCTTCACCAAGTTTGACTAAAACTAAATAAAAAGCAAAGAAATACAACACAAATTCTACTCTGAAAGTTGCTCAGATTTGACATGCGTCACCTTAGCAGTGTTAGCCATTCTGAATAAATGTCGTCTCAAATAATAGCAGGCAGAAACACAAATTATGAGTAAAACAATGAGTAATTTATAACTAGTAACAAATTTCATCTCAGCATTTGGTTAAAGGTGCACTGTGTAACCTCACTGGTGGAGGGTTTCCTTGTCTCCATGGAGATTTTATTGCTTTGTCCAGAACGTTCCCTTAAACTTATCTATCATACATTTATTCAATTACAGGTATTTTATTGCTCAGAAATACCTTGAAAAACATTAGCAGGATGCATTCTCCACAGATCTCACCCATAACATTGTCACCTGATTGTCTTCATGTTGATAGATAAGTTTAACGCCATACTGTGGAACATTCCAGGCAAATGGTAAAGACATCAGTCATATATTGATTCAGAACTTCTTTTATACATGGTTGTCAATCCACATTCACAACTTACACATATAATAACGTCTTTCAATCCTAGTTTTTACTTCTGCTCCATTGCAATTACCACTGTATTCTGCTAAGTGTGTATTAACCTAATTAGTGAGTCATCCCAGTCCATTTTCACATGTTTTATGCAGATAATGCTATTGTACATCCACTACCAGAAAAGCTGCCCTTTCTCTTAGAACATTTCCAGACCAAACCCACTGAGACTCTCCACTCCAGCCTCCCTCCCCAGCTCCTCCGCTCTGCCAGTATTTACACAGACTCCAATTAGTGTAAAATATATTCTTTGCATTGGGCTGCGCTGTGAGTTTTATCTTCTGCTGGTAATATGGAAGAATATTCAGTAATCTCCCTGACCCTTTCGTTTCTTCTATAGTGGAGCGGCAAACTCAAGTCCATGTCCTCTCAGTTTGGTTTCTAGCCCCTATTACCCCCATAACGTTGCTTCTTTGTCATCCTTAGATTTAGTTTCAACAACTGTGAGGGTGATTAGCTTTTTGGGGGACCCTGTGCAAGATAGTGGCGTGCAAAAATATCGAAATATATACAGCCTCCATGCACAACCCAGTTTAGCAGCTCTATTTCAAATGTGGTTGTGGGGACGGAGTTTAGGCGTTTAGTCCCACTTTAATGAACTATTATTTCTTTATGCTTTATTAAAGGTGCACTGTGAAACATTTGGAGGAGGGTCTGCTAACTGCTTGTCTCCATGGAGATGTTATTGCTTTTCCTGTAAGACACTGAACGTATAGCTAATATTTTTTCCACTATGGGTGTTTCTATTGGTCAAAAACACCTTGAAAACTTGCATCTTCACTGTGCACGAGCTTGCTCTCCACAGATCTAAACAATAATAATTTGTCCTGGTGGCGCCAACCACTTATCCCCATGGAGGTGTTATGTTTTAATGCCGTACTGTGGAGAATTCTGGACAAAGCAATAATATGTTTATGGAGACAAACAGGTGACAGACCTTCCACCTGTAAAGTTATGCAGAACAACTTTTAAGGCTAAGTATTAAACAAACAGACAAATAAATAAACTTCTTTTCCTTTATTCATCTCCCCCACTGCATTAGTCCTCATGATAATTTCTATAATACCACATAGACTCATCACTCCCCAAAACTGTACTGCACTGTATTGCTAAAAACTTAAAACTATCAGTCGGCCCGTGCTTTGAAAACTCCATTCATTTGATGTGGTCTCACTTTGTTGTGTCTCATTCGAAAAGGCAGGGAGAGTTTCAGATTTAGCGAGGAAAGGACCAGACCAGAGGCTGTGTACACTTCTGCTGAATAAAATATCAATGCAGAGGTGGATGGTAATGGATACTCCAGTTCAAAGGTGCAGCCTGTAGGATTAGGTGGGATTTATTCGAACAAAATGAGCAGAAAAATCCAAAGTAGGGCTTTTATGTCTGATCACACAGAATTATTCCATATGAGCACTTAGTGGGACAGTCATGGTCTCTGGTCTGACAAAGAAAACACTGTAGACTTGGAATGAAAGACTGTTTGTTGTATTGTTTATTCATATTTGTATATTTAGGTGTATTTTTTTTTTCTTTTGCTTAGTGAGGGTCAATATGTGAGTTAATGATGAAGACATTAAAGAACCTGTATCTGATTTTTCCCCATCTATTTGAGGAAAATGTGTCTTGCCCCAGTAAAGACTGTAGTACAGGCCATAGACAGTAGGGGTGTGCTAAAATATCAAAATATCGTGATACAGTAGCTTATCGTGAGCTGCTGTATTGATATATCGCAGTATTTTTTGGTATCTTTTAGCATTTTTTTTTTTGTTTTTTGTGTGACTGCACTACAATTTTCTGTCTTATTTATGCAATGCATTTGAATATGTATTAAAATAGTTCATATTAATTTTGCACAAGTAGTGGTTTAACAAAGTAATATTGTTGCTAGATGCTAAAATGCATTTGGTTCTTAAAGGTGCAATGTGTAACTTTTTGGTTGGGGGTCCGTCACCTGCTTGTTTCAGTGGATATCTCATTGCTCCACAGTATGACTTTAAACATCTCTACCTTACTTTAATTCAATTACAGTTGGTTTTATTGCTCAAAAATACCTTGAAAAAACATGCATTCTGACTGTGAGCGGGGTCGCCCCTCAGCAAATCCGACCTGTAACATGGTCTGGTTTGGTCTCTGTGAAGATAGAAATGTTTAATGCCATACTGTGAAACATTCCAGACAAAGCAATAACATCTCCATGAAGAAAAGTATCTGACGGACCCTCCACTAGAAAAGTTACACAATGCACAATGTAAAAAACAGCAATATATCACAGAGTATCATGTGCAGTATATAAATGATCACATTGTGAACCATGTATTGCATCGAATCGTGAGGGATCCTGTGATTCCCAGCCCTAGAGTAGAGTACACGTGCTGTGCCATAGCCTGTATATGGTCCCTCCAGTGGCTGCTCTGCTCTGATGACCATGTGTCCTTCTTGTATCTCTTCCATTTCACATCACACATTACAACACATGCCCTGACCCCACGGCAGACAGTGACAGTGGTGGTGTGAAAATACATACTTTAAAAATGTATTTTCTTTTCTTGATGAAGTTATTGCTTTATCTGGAATGTTTCACAGTATGGTATTAAATCTTTCTGTCTTCATGGAGACCAAACCAGACCCAGTTACAGGTCAGATCTGTGGAGAGGCGACCCCGCTTGTAGCCAGAATGCCTGTTTTTCTAGGTATTTCTGGGCTATAAAACCACTTGTAATTGAATAAATGTAAGGTAGATCTGTTTAATGTCATACTGCGGAACATTCCAGGCAGAGCAATGACATAACCATAGAAACAAGCAGGTGACGGACCCCCAACCAACAAGTTTTGCACTTTTAAGATGGTAAAACTGGTTCCCACAATATGAGCAAAACTGTGAAGTAAAAAAAGTAAAACTGTAACTTGTATGGAGATGTTACGTTTTTCCTCAAGTCTTCCTATAGTTCAGCATTCAAATTATGTATCCATCTTGCCTTTATTCAGTTACAGTTGTTATATGCCTAAAAATACCTTGAAATGCATTCTTATAGTAGCCTGTCCACAGATCTGACTCATGCTTGGTCTGCATGTGTCTGTATTTATGGCAGTTTCATTACAGTGATAAGTCAAATATGAACAGCTCTGAAGTGGGCATTGATTTTCATTTAACAAACCAAAAACCAGAATATTGTTTGGTCATTAAAATGAATCCAAAATAGACATGCTTTGAAATTGTTGTGTATTATTATTAACATTTTTTAATTTCTTCTTTCTCTTAGCTGTGGCAACTTTGGGTCTGACATTGCAATTTATTCAAAACTACAACATGCACTATTTTCTGCTCTGAGTGCATATTTCTATACTTTTTAGAAGACTTATTTCCACAAAGCACTTTTGTGATTTTCGCGATACAAACTTACTAACTTTATCAAAACTTTGCAGACAAACAGCAGCCCCTAAACAATAACTGTAAACAGCTTACACCCGTGATAATGACTATGTGGCTCCCAGTGAAATCTTTAGAGTTAGACAATTACAGACGGAGAAAAAAACAGAAATGTATTCAAATTTAAGAGGATACTTTGAGTAGACAAAACATTGCCATGCCCGAGTTACTGTTCTGACTCTTAATTTTAATGGTCTTATATTACACGAAATGGATTCTTGTGAGCTTTAAGCCATGTTAGAATGTTCTTACATGTCGTGTGTTATATACAGTATGTGTGAATGAAACAAAACATAACTCTAAGTATGTTTGTGATGAGGAAACATTATAACATAGATCAGAAAATAGTGCAATATGGGCCCTTTAAATCATATAGGAAGATAAAGATTGGTGTATGTCTATGTATGTTGTTTTCAGACTCTCTGTAGTCATTTTTCATTCCCAAATGTTAGGATCTAGGATAAAAGATGTGATACTTACGAAAGAAATTCTAATCTACAAATATCTGCCCTGTTTATTTGTAAAAAGTAAAAGTAAATTTTCTTTCTCTTTCTTTTGACCAGCTCAATTAACTATGCCATTTTCTGATCTTGGAAAATAAAATTGGATTTTTCTTATAGGCAATAGTGAATATAATTAAAAGTAGTTTTTACATTTTTAATTATATTTTGGTTCACAGATCTTATTTTAAACACATCCATGTGCATAAATATTTTAGAGACAACTGAAATATGAACAGCTGAACTAATACATAAACTCCATGCTTTTCAGCATGGAGTTTATGTATTAGTTCATCAAATAAATATCATAACATTAAAATTACATATCTGGGTATTTTGAATCAATATTCATACAAAATACTCAGCTAATAAAAATGTTTGCAGAGGTCATTATATCATCTACTTAATAACCACTTTTGAGATTTTCTAATTGCAACCATTCATTTTGTGTCATTTCAAATTCTGTAGTGTTACCGAATGCTCAGTATGAGATGTCAAGATTCATTGGTCATATTTTTAAAAAGCATCTTTCTATCTCCAAAGCACTCAAAGTACCTTACATAGAGGAAGCACTCACCCATTCACACACACACACACACACACACACACACATAGTCATGCACCAGTGTACAAAGACACTGGGGTCAAGGTGGGTTGAGTGTCTTGCCCAAGGACACAACAACAGCATTCATCTCTGAGGGCTGGAATCACAGACCTGTGGCTCATATTTGTGTCGAGAGTGGAATTCGAACCCCCAACTTTCGGATTAGCGGACAAACCCTCAACTGTCCCTTTAGATTATGATATTATACAGGTATACAACTACAAGAAAACTGAGTTCAATTCTATGTAGACGCCAAACAAAGTAAATCAAAATGTAGTACTTTTTGTATCACATAAAGCTGGTCACATATAATGAAATGGTAATCTATAGTAGACAATGTGAATGAAAATGAATTGTTTGGTCACATTGTAAATAATCATGAATAATCACAGAATTGTTTATTTATTAACACAAGAATCATTCCATTAAAATTACATATTACATATTGTGACATTTCTAACACAAACTTCACTCTTTCTCACCGTGCAGCCTCCTCTGTACACAGCGGGACATTTACTGTGCATGGGAAAGAACAACCCTGTCTGCTTGGATTAATCTTACACAGGTCAAGGTTAGCTGCAATACAACCGTGCAAGCGTGCTAATAAGCATGTCTGAAGATTTGACCAGCACTAATTTAATTCCCAGGGCGCGGTGTGAGGCGAGGTGACGGACAGGAAGTCTTTAAGGCCACATAAAGGAAGGCTACGAGGAGGGTGCTATGAGCGCTGTTTGTGAGTCAAATCTGTTGCACTGCAGTTTGCTGTTCATGAAGTTCAGTCTGAGTTTTTCCTGTAATGGATGCAATTTTGAGGACTTCTATACTTGTCTATGTATAATGTTGGATATACACAAATGTTGGATGTAGCTAACCCACTAGCCACCATGTTCCAAATGGCAGATATAATAGTAAGCACTTTCCTGGGAAAAAAAATAATAATAATAAAAATAATAATAATAATAATAATAAATAAATAAATAAATAAATAAATAAATAAATAAATAAATAAAAAAAATTGTAGGTGGTGTTCTACTAGAAATTACAGCAAAATAAATAAATAAATAAAAAAAATAAATTAGGTGGAGGAGTGGGACGTCACCCATAGAGTTCGGCTCCAGTCAAGTGAAGATCACAAGGCTAGCAATTATGAGAGCAAATATTGAGCAGAGTTCCATATTAGCAATAAGAATTTAGTTACAGGAAAAATATCAAAATAAGAAACTTGTAGAGCGGGTTAACATTTTAAAAACCAAAATGATGAGGCTCATTGCAGCACTTACAGAGAGAGGGGTAACAATTTTTTTTTTTTTTTTTTTTTTTTTTTTTTTAATGTAAAGTCGTAGTAGTTGGAGCCAGAAGCACCCCCATGCTCACTTCCTCTTAGCTATGTCCGTTTACAGTATATATACAGTCTGTGATAATAAGACAGGCCATTTGTTGCCTGTAGAGAAAACTTTCACTTACATAATTGCAGTCTTTGCAATCTGGGTCAAAGAAAACAAACAAAAAAAAAAAAAACATCCATAGAAACACTGGGTTAACACAACTGCATTTATTTACTTATCAGTCCTGACATTGTCCTGACGTATAGTAAAAATGTCTTTATAGAATAACGCTGCACTCTTCTTACAATAATCAAATGCAGACAACATAATTGGTCAAAACCGAGATGGCTCTTTACCAGCTACACCACTTACAACCCTACATGGACTGCCACTGCTATTACTCCTGGCTAGATCCATATTCTCTTCACAGCATTGGAAAAAAAAAGATTTCAGAGTGAGATGTTGACTTAACACGAGGAGGCAGACCGTGCATTTTCCTTGTGGTCTAGCGGGACCCCAGCCTTCTCACTGTGCCTACATATGATTGGTAATGGTCCCTGTATGTGCTGCTATAAGCTTTGAGTTGTTAGCACAGATTGCATGGGGAAATTGAAAACACCACTTTTCGCTCTGGTTGAGGTGAAATAATTGCTTTCTGTCTTATGCCCGCTATTCTGATGTGTCTCAACAGTCCATTAGGTTTGATTAAAGTTGATTTGGTGGAAAAGCACATTCAAGTGAGGTGTTTTAGGTGCTGTATCTGATTTTTACCGTTTTAAAATGTAAAAACAAAACTAGTTCATTTTAACCATTTTGCAGTGGTCCAAAGTTATTCCTCACTTAATGTATACAGTCTGAGTATCCTAATACTACTTCACTGCGATGAGTTTATCAACGGTTTCACAAAGCGGAGTTTTACCGTCACAATAAAGCTAACCGCAGCTAGCATGCTAATGCACATTTCCTGATTATTGGAAAATAAAATGCTTTCTAATTAGATGTTACCCTCAAGAGCTGCTTATACATTATATCTGTACTTGGGAAAGACTAATTTTGCTCTGGTACAGGGCTTTTAAAGGGCTCATATTTCATATTATTTTTCTGATCTATGTTATAATGCTGTTTTCTCATCATAAACATACTTAGAGTTGTGTTTTGTTTCATTCACACATGCTTAACACACAAACCCTGCATATTTAGACAGATCTCTTCTTTAAAAACACTCTGTTCCAGCTTGTGTTGTCATGTGGTAATACAGGAAGTGTTTTTAAACTCCATACACCTTCACTAGAATCCTTTGTATAATTTCCACATTGGAATTGCAAATCTCTACTGAACAAAAGGTCTTGAGTTGAAAACTACCGCTTCATGACATCACAAGGTCATCCAGGTATGTTTTTGATGAGGTCACAACATTATAACATGGCTTAAACCTCACAAGAGTCAATTTTGCGTAACTGACTCTTGTGAGGTCAATTACGCAAAATGTTGTGGAAAAAGGTCTTGTGAGGACCTTTAAAGTAAACTCTAATCCATCTTGTTTGGGGAGATTCAAGGACAGAACTCCTATCTCTTCCTTCTCTACATTTGCATTCCTGCCATAATGTTGAAAACAAAACAAGGTGTGCATTATATGAGACTGTTAGATGCCTTTAAAAGAATGGAGTTCCACCTTCTTAGTATTTGCATAACTGCTTTATACAGCTTAATGTCTTCATGAAGTGTTTTTGAGCAGGTTGCAGCCAGGTTTGTCCAATCTGATACAAAATATATTATCAAATGAGACAAAGGTGGCACTGGTTGGAATATAAAATACAAAGCCAAAAGTATCTTAAAGGTGCAGTGTGGAACTTTTCTTGTGGGGGGGGGGGGGGGGGGGGGGGGGGGGGGGGGGGGGCTGCCAATAGGGTGACCCTGTTAAATTACTGAAAAAGAAAGGATATGTTGTTGAATGTGGTGGTGTATGGACGGACACACTTTGGGAATTTAAGTAAACTCATAAATAATACGATTTTAAAGCCAGTACATCCCTAATTTATTTATTTTTTATTTTTATTTTATTATTATTATTATTTATTTATTTATTTATTTATTATTTTTTTTGCAAGAAAAAAAAAATCATGTGTAAATTTTACTTTTTATTTGATTTATGCAACATCAGAAATAAGCAACATACTCTAAGTAACTGCGGTTGTATTCTTTGTCTTGAATGTTGCACAGTATGGCATTAAATTTATCTGTCTAGCTTGTATTGAATGAAAGATGCCTAATTAGTGCTAGGGCAACTAATCAAATGTACAGTATAATGTGATTTCAAGTGTTACAAATATGTTGTAATCCACTTCAATGTGTGCTTTTGTGCTACTGTAAATTAGGTCTACACTTTCTCTATGGGTCAATATTGATAGTATATAAATAATTGTTTGAAATAATCGGGATTTCAACTATGACCCAAATTATTTAAAAAATCAGCCAATCAATCAATCAACCAATAAATCAATCAATCAACCATTCTCTATTTATTGTTGGAAAGACTGGGGGGAACCAATGTTTAGTTCCTCATTCCTCATTTCTATATGTGCCTAGTTAATTGTTGCGAATTGTTATTTACTCTGTTTTGGAAGCTCCATTTTTGCGCTATTGATATAAAAGTGAGTATTTTCGTATTGCTAACTTACAACAATTATATATTGTAGCTGTTTATTTGGTTTTATGCTAGTTTCTGCTGTTTAAACCGCTCATCTGCCTAAACATGTTTTTTTGAGCGATTAAGCTTGCTCTAAAAGTGTCTCTGTAGTTATTTAATGTAACCCAAGTTCTCTGAATCCTATATAGGACAATATAATGCATTTTCTGTGTTATGCATTCCTATCATTTGCTGCCATTATTAAAGATCATTCTCAAGTTATCCAGTCTCCTGATTCTCGGGCTGGAATCAACTGTTCATACCTTGATGCTTCAATCAGCGTTATTCTTATTAAAGTTAATGTGGAGATTCCTTTACAAGACTCAAGGTGACCAAGGTGCATACTAATAAAATATAAAAGCATAAATCACATTATTGTTATACTATAGTTTTAATTGCTATAAAATACAATGAAAACTATGCATTCATTCACATGCAGGCCTGTCTCTCTACAGATTGAAGAAACCATCTACGAACAATCCATACCACCATTCACACACCACCAATCCAATACATCATCACTGCTTTTTCACATCTCATCTTTTCAACTATTCCTTACTCTGCTTTAAAACAAATGTAAAACTATACTAATAAAACACGCACCAGAGAAAACAAGAAGCGAAATAATCAATATATCTATAGGGGTAATGATGTGTGTGAACCCAGCCTGCTCTCCTCCCACAGGACCCAGCCAACTATTCCATTTTAGGGCCACACACGGCACGCTGTAGTTCGCATTCATCATCGAGCGAATAGGAGGTTACAGACCCAGGGAAAACTCTGAACCATACACTACTCCACACACATAAAAAACATAGGGCAAGATTTGATACGTGTTCTACCAGAGTATGCACAGTCAACACGCAGTAGTGATAGTGTATATGGACAGTGCACATACGCATTTATATACCCTGTTTATGCTACACAAACACAGCTGCAGGAAACATAGGACCCAAAACAAATAATTGGAGCTGCAAGGCACATAATGACACCCCATTGGTACACCATGACAGTAATAGGGCTCCAAACAGCACTGGGGTATTGTAGCCAGGATAACCATACGGTCAGTGCATGGACAGCTATAGTTTTACATACACAAGAGTTAGCAAAAGGGCTTTGCTAAATCTGATGATAAATGTATATTCACATATGCTAATATTGCTTGCTTTACCTGGGGAGTATTTTGTTAGATAAGGCTCTGTATGATGTTATATCAAATTTACTATTTGGAGCTATTATGGTATAACATTCCCTCATGAAAAACATACCTGGAGTTGTATTTTGCTTCATTTGGAAAGTTACAATAATCTTGTGTGCTGGGTCGTCTTTCTCTGAATACGCCAAAATACATCTAATTTTTTTTTTTTTTTTTTTTTTTTTTTTTTCAGACTAAATTTGAATTTATTTATGGAAACCCCTTGGGATGCAGCATCTCGTTTCCAAGGGGGACCAAGAACATAAAACATACAGTTTACAAACACATAGTTTCACAACAACACATAAAACACGATAATACATACATACAATCACATACATACATACATACATACATACATACATACATACATACATACATACATACATACATACATACATACATACATACATACATACATACATACAAACAAACAATATAAGTAACAGGACAATTTTGCTCACATCCCTCCCCACCCCTCATAGGTTCATCTCATACAGTCATTAACCTAAACACAGTGTTATGGAATCAACAGCAGTGACAGTCAGTTTTCAGGTAAGTTAACAGAGCCATTCTAATCTAATCTTCCCAAGATTGTTATGTTATAGATTGAAAACCTGCTTGTTTCTTGCTTGTTTTAAAGTCTGGAAACCATTAACTCATTCAGAGCATTTTTGCATTTGAGTTGTGTATATTATTTCATAATGACTTTGTTACTAAAGACTGCTTTTACTTTTTTATTTTCTTTTACTGGTTTTAGACTGTTTACACCCACTCTTACCAAATGTTTTCCAAATACAGGAAGAATTTAACTCCTAAAAGATGAAATATTGATGCAGCAGCAGTCAAAGACATGGTCAAATGCCACTGGCAATAAACAAAATGAATAATATGTAAGAAGAATTGGATCAACACGAACCAAAGATCACCGAAACCACATTGAAGTGATTCCTCTTTTCTCTTATATGCCAATATCGTTTTACTTTTAGACACAACATTTTCTTACAGAATCTGATCCGCTTACATCAGTTCACTCGGAGATTCCACCTTGAGAGAAGCACTCAGCCTGTGCCTCTACCCGCTCATCCCTCTCACATGACACAGGGGCACTGACAGAAGCACTTGATGGGTATGGTAATTGGTGCCAGTCCGACATCAGCCTTGATTCTTCAGGAGGAGGAGATAAATAAGCCTCTTTTAATGAGAATAAACCCACACAGAGCCCCTAAAGCTACATGCACCTCATCCCCGTGGGGATTACACCTGTGCACCTTTCAAAAGCACTAGAGGCAGACTGAGGGATGAGGTGGAATATCGTCTAATCTGAAGATACACCTGCCTATGCACATGCTCTGTTCAAGCACCACATTAAAGGCACTGTACCTATTTTTACTGTCTTTAAAGGGCCCATATTACGCCATTTTGTGATGTATGTTGTAATGCTGTTTCCTCATCAAAAACATACCTGGAGTTGTGTTTTATTTCATTCATTCAAATCCTGCACTTTTAGGCTGAGTTCTTCTTTCAAACAGGAAACACTCTGTTCCACCTTGTGATGTCATGTTTTAATACAGGAACTGCCCCACTGTGTTTTTAAACTCCACACACAGACTTGGAATTGCCAATCTCTACTGAACTAAAGCTGAAACATTTCATGACATCACAAGGTGGAACAGAGCATTACTAAGAGTACTAACAATAAATGATTACTCAAACATGTGTGAATGAAACAAAACACAACTCTAGGTATGCTTTTGATGAGGTAACAACATTCCATCATGGCCTAAAGCTCATAAGAGTCATTTTTGTGTAATATAGGACCTTTAAATGTTAAATACACTTACCTTATGCATTCTGAGCATCACAATTATTGCCCACAAAGAGTTCAAAAACACTTTTCACAACTTTTTGAGTGAGAGCAGTAAAGATAGCAACACTAACAGCGCACTTCCTGATTGTCAGACAATAAAATGCTTTCTAAATAGATGCAGACCTCATGCAGCAGATTTATCTATGTTGACCTCAAAAGCTGCTTATAAAATATATCTGTACTCTTTAAGACATGGTTTGTTTTGTGAATATTTCTTTCTTTCTAAAAGTTTGCCATCTGGTCATCCATGTTTTTTATGGTATATTAACAATTATTATGAGTTATATTCTATTAATTTTTACATAGCTCAGGCCATTGGTTTAGTGTTTCAACTTGGCCATATTTGGTCCCAGTAATCGCGAACTAGGGGTGTTGCTCCCCAAACTTCTATCTCTTATAATAAAATCTAGATTTCATAGTAAGGCAAAGTTGAAGCTAAATTTAATTTACAAAAAAAAAAAAACAAGAATAAAGAAAACATAAAAATAAATAACCTAACCTCTATCCTACAAATCAATGTTCTAAGAAACCAATTCAACAGCATATCTTCAGATGCATTTTTTTCTCTATAGATTATTTGATTATATTATCAAAAACATAGCAAAAAAAGTACATACGACTTAAAACTTAACTATTATATTTGAAGTCTAAATCATAATGGTCCAAATAAATCAAATTTACCGAAGATAGTTGGGATAAGACGGAAACTGCATGTAGTATCATAAGCATACTTGTATTTCATTCACATTGTCATTCCATTTGTCATAAACCCCAACCTTTAGAATGGTAACATCAACCATATTTCAAACATTGAAATAAAATAATTTAAAAAATAGTAAAACATAAAAGCACTCTTTGGATGTGGTCGGAGCTTCTTCTTCTTCCCAGCGCAGGCCCCATACCAACCACTTATACACAACTTGCAAATCAAAGAGGTACTTATCTAACAAAACAGAAAAAGAAAGATGGCGGACAGCTTTCTAAAATTGTTCCTCATCGTATTAAAACCCAAATGGACAGTAGCGAGTAGCACTTAGGGACGTGCAAAGACAGACATGCAGCCACAGAGACAGCTTAAAGAGAGGCAGATCCAGTGAGTGATTGTTTGTTTGTGTCTCATCCTTTAGTCCAATGGCATCAGACTCAATCAAATCCTCCTCATTCCTGACTATCCATTAGCCCAGTGAGGAGGGACCTTGTTTCACTCCCTCAATTAAATGCACGACCGCACATAATTAACGAGCGGTTTGTCCACAGATCAATAAACTGCCTGTTCATTAAAAGTCCCTTCGCAGCTCCAGTGCAGACTACAGTGTCCGGATGAGGGAGGAGGGAGTGAAAAAGGAGGAGACAGGGGGAAAGATCTGGTGCTGGCTTGGTTTGAGCCAGTGGGAAAAAAGTGGTTGAAAATTAATTAAATAATTAAATTAAATTAAAAAGCATATTGTTAGGGAAGTGGTGGGGACAGAGAGGATTTTGATTGGTTTAGTTTTTCAAGTTTGACACTGAAGTGAAGCTGCCGATTAGAGATAGGCTGATAAACTGGGGTCGTATTTGCACTTTTGAGTGCATCGACTATTGCCCTTAAAGGGACTAGATTACGTTATTTTTTGATCGGTGTTATAATGTTTCCTCATCACAAACATACCTGAAGTTGTGTTTTGTTTCATTCACATGTTTAACACACAAACCGTGCATATTTAGGCTGAGTCTCTCAAAAACAAAATACTCTGTTCCACCTTGTGATGTCATGTGGTAATACAAGAAGTGCTCCACTGTGTTTTTAAACTCCATACACTTTCAATACAATCATTTGGATCATTTCAGTGCTGGAATAGCCAATTTCTACTGAACAAAGGATAAAAGGTATCTGTTAACTTCAAAACTACCACTTGATGACCACTTGAGCTTTGGAGATGTAGACAGACTAACAATAAAGGATCACTCAAATATGTGTGAATGTAACAAAACACAACTGTAGGTATGTTTTTGATGATGTAACAACATTATTACATGGCTTAAAGCTCACAAGTCTGTTTTGTGTAATACAGGACCTTTCAGTGCCCACCACCATTTTTTTAGCTGAATCTTGTGTGTAAAACCCAATTTTCTCTCACAATTCTCTCATATTCATTGTTTGGTTAAGAACTCAAACAGTTCTTAACCAGCCAACAGCCTCCCTAGATGCTACAACACCAAAACAACCCTCCATGCAACATTTTTGTGAAGAAATCCAGATCAATACACACCACGGGAGCTGGATTTGAACATGAAGCGTGCCCGACTGCTAGCCAGATGCTATTGGCTAACGCACAAAAACGATTACCAGATTCGAGTCACAGTTTTAGGCAGTGTAATGATCAGTGCACTCCCTGACTGCACCTCTCACCTCTCCCATCTGCCACGGACACAGACGCTACGGAGGAGGATAACAGGGTTTCAACATGGCTGACCCATAATGCGCGATGCTATATTGTGTATATGAGATTATTTGAAGCAGTGTCTGTATAATGTCTTTTCTTTTTGATCCCTTTGCCAATAAAGCAAAGCGAAGAGAACATATGTGGCTGGCAAAGGTAGGCAATCAGACTGTGAGGTATGATAAAGGATTTGGAAAGTATTATGTTCTCAGCCAGTATTTCGAAGAATACTGAAGAATACTGAATACCTAAATCTGGGGTGTCCAAACTTTTTTACTGCAGGGCCATAGACCATAGAGTAGCTTTTATCTAAGACTGAAGTGTCTTCAGATGTTAGTCTGTCTCACATCAAAATGGCTGGTTATTTAAAGGTGCACTATGTAACTTTTTGATTGGGGATCCGTCACCTGTTTGTTTATGTCATTGCTCGGCCTGGAATGTTCCACGGTATGACATTAAACAGCTCTACTTTGCATTTATTAAACTACAGGTGTTTATAGCTCAAAAATAACTACAAAAACTTCCATTCTGACTGTGAGCAGGGTTGCCTCTCCACAGACCTGACCTGTAACTTGGTCTGATTTGGTCTCCATGAAGATAGAAAGGTTTAATGCAATACTGTGAATCATTCCAGACAAAGCAATAACATCTCCATAGAGAAAAGCATTTGACAGACTCTCCACCAGAAAAGTTACGCAATTCACCTTTAACTTGCAATGGCAGAGGATTTAAAACTAGCAGTAAAAAAGGATAATGTGGGGCAATTTACCAGAAAGCCTGAGGGACAAGAAAAATTGCCCTTTCGTGACCTACATTAAAGGGCCTGTACATAACTTTTGTCTATGTATATGAGCAGAATTGTTCTTGCCCCAGTGCAGATATATTGTATAAGCAGCTCTTGAGGTCAAAAGAATCTAATCTAATTATAAAGTGTTTTAATGTCCCTGAATGCATGGTTAGTATGGTAGTTGTTGCTAGCATTAGCATGACAGCAAAACTTAGCTCTGGTCTCTGAAAGTTGTGAAAAGTATCTGTAAAACTCATTGTGGTGAATTATCAGGATGCTAGGAATGCATAAGGTAAGTGAGGAATGACTCTGGACCACTGCAAACAGTTTAAAATTAACTCTGACATTTTTAATACAGTAAAAATCAGGTACCACACATTTAAAAAGTATCTTGATATCTTACATGGTCCAATCAGAGTACTGTATTCTGAATCATATGAATGCTTTCACACTATTTGGGTTATTTTATAGTTTCCAAATCCTATGTTTTTTGCTATTGTGAAACTTGAAGCTTTGCTTTTGTTAAACTTTAAGTTTGTTCATTCATGTGTATTCTTTTCTATATGGAACCCTCTCTCAGGAATAAATGCCTCCATGTTTTCTTTATAATCATAATGGATAAGTTTAAATCCAATGATATTTTGTATGTATGCACATTCTTGTCTAATAGTTTGTTTATTTATAACCTTTGCATGAACTAAATCTCCTCAGTATTTGGCACAGCACAGCTAACCTCGGCTGTGTACTAGGGATGCATCGATACCGATACTGTTATTGGCCCAATACATCCTTGATATATTCATACTCGTTAAACATTTGTCGATACTACGCACCGATACCACTATTACAACGACACATTACGCAGTATCCCAGTTTCAGTATCCCGAATAATACCGTACCCGGTTATGAGAAATAAAGTAAATATATAAATAAAGTGACTGTACATGAGTGAAACGACTGCTAGCTGTTTTTTTTTCCAGGCTTATAGTTTATGCAAATTAGCCATGTGGTTTCATTTCTGTAAAATGTAAACAAATGTGCGCAAAGCTGCATTAAACATATTATAATATCATGGTTGTTTGTATTTTTCCAGGTTAAATGCACTTGTGCATTTGTAAGATTATGTCAAGAAATGGCAATACTACATTCGATCATGTATAAAGGGATATGAGTATTATATATGAGTAGTATTATGATTATATTCGTACTTAAGTGACTTGTGTTCTTAATAAATATTTGCTTCATCTGTTTGTTTGAGTGGCCTCCATTTTTAAAATGTCATTCTACATTTTACATTGTTGTGGCACAAATAAATTGCTTAGGGTTACACAGCATATCAAAAACTGGAATTTGAGTTAGTAAAATGATCAAATCGCAAAAGCTGCAATTATTTAGATAATACAATGTACTGTTAACAACAAAATATCCTCTCATTGGAAAAAAAAAAAAAAAAAAAAAAGACTAACTCTTAAAGTGGAACTAACACTAAATGAACTTTTGCTAGTAAACTGTGTACATGATAATTTAATAGCATTGTCCACTGTTCTTAGTCTTTTTTTTTTTTTTTTTTTTAGTTCAAACTGAATTTGCATATGGCCGATACAATTTCAAGTACTACATGACATCACACAGGCCTGCCCTGATTGCAGTCAGGTGTTTGTAAGGGGCAGAATCTGCAGTGTGGATTGGGACTGGCTGCTCAGGCAACAATATAACAGCTTTATTTGAAATATAGTTGCAGGCAGAGTTTAGGTGTTTAGTCCCACTTTAAGTTTTTAGACTTCTACAAACATGTTCTGAAACACATGCAATTCTTGAATTAGTTTAGTAGCTCGGATCCTCCAAATGCTACGGTGTACTCTAAACAGTATCCTACTTTTTTAAACATGAACTACAAATCTAATCGCAATGCTTGTCTGAAGAATCCAAACTTCATCTAAAATCCTGCAGCTCCAGTCTTCTTGTTGTCTCATGAGCTAAATGTGCTCTGAGTCTCTGTCTATGGACTAATGAACGTTGCAGAAAGACAGTGTAGTCCCCAACTCTCAGTGCCATGATTTGTGCCAGTGTCTTGGATTAGGAGACATATGGAGCCACGCAAGTACACTAGCGCAGACAAACCATGCAGAAACTACCACATATCCACTCACAAATATGAAAACAGATGAAACTAAATTATCTTACTCTCATAAGCCACAAATCATGGACAAACTGCATACTTGACAGAGCATTGGAGAAATTGCGTAACAGTTTGCAGTAAATAACAGCTTGCAAAGTTTTGTCGGATAAATACATTTTGGACACTTGTGAAGTCCAAATGTCTTATTCGGTGATTCTTAACTCTGCCAAAAATCAGTGGTTTTACAAAATGTTTCCACAAACTGTTTTATCAGAGAAAAAAGTTTCAGGATTAGGCGGGTTTGGTTTATAAGGTTTAGTTTTATAACCTGTTTTGATTAAATTATTACATTTTCGGTATTACGCAAAATTGACTCATTTTATGATGTTGTTACCTCATATTCACATATTTGGAGTTGTGTTTTGTTTCATTCGTTTGTGTAACGCTTTATTATTAGTCTGTCTATATCTCCAAAGCTCAAAAATGCTCAGTTCCACCTTCTGAGGTCATGTAGTGGGTTTTCAAGTTAACAGCTACTTTTTACCTTTAGTTCAGTAGAATGTGCAATTCCAGGGCTGTTATAAACCAAATGAATCTAGTGAAGGTGTATGGAGTTTAAAAACACAGTGGAGCACTTTGTGTATTACCACATGACGTCACATGTGATTTCTGCTTGAAAGAAGAACTCAGCCTAAATATGCAGGGTTTGTGTGTTCAAATGTGTGAATGAAACCAAATGTGCGTGATGAAGAAACAAAATTATAACCAGAAAATAGAATAATATGGGCAATTTAAAGGTGCACTAAGTACCCTTCCTGGTGAAGTGTCACACCTGCTTGTCTTGTTTATTGTTCCACAGTAGGGCATTTAACTTTAATTTATTTCCATGGAAACAAGTAGGTGAAGACACCAGGCCAATTTACAAGTGATAATTTTGAAGATACAGACCTGCGCAAACTTCAGTAATGCAACATGCAAGATAGACTGTTTAATGCTATATCGTGGAATATTCCTGGTAAAGCAATGCCATCTCCATGGAGAAAAGCAAGTGGAAGACAGATGCATCTTCAGTTTAAGGGTGCCTGAAGTTGTGTACTTACTAGATTGTCTGTGAAAGGCAGACAAAACTAATCTGAACACCTACACAGCACAATAAACAGACAATTTAAACAGAAATATCTTTGCGAATGAACTCTTTACATAATAAAACACCATTATCTTTGAGTCCAACCCTGGTTAGCCAGGTTTATCCCGAGTTTAAACCCAGTTAAATCCTAGTTACTTCTGCTTTAAATCTGGTAAGTCCAAGTTAAGTCCTGGTTTCGCCCTGATTCAGTTCTGATTTTGTCTTTACACATTCTCAGTAAACAGAAAAAGATATTATCCATATCTTGGGGGAACTCTTGGATGCATATGCCCATATTTTATCTATCCTCAGGTCTCTTCAATGTGTATTCATTCTAAACCATGTGACAACGGCCTGGCTACACTCCAGCTTCCCTGACTGCCACACATGCTACTAGCTTGATCTATTGCTAACTCTCTGTACACTACACAGCCCGTAGCAAAGGCCAGTGCAGTTCATCTGATTGTTATGAAAGCGTGCCAAGTGTGTCTGTGTATGTGTGGAAGCAGTTTTTCTTGGGATTTGATCAGACTTGAAGGATTTAAAGCTTGTAATGTCTAGTACTGTCTAGTAATGACTTGTACCATGACATACTTTTTAGTCGTCCACATCTTTGAACTTGGATGGGCAAAATATAAATAAATACAAATCTACTATAATAGTATAAAAGGGGATTATTGATATTAAAGATTGGAATTGAGAGTTCTAAGTTAAAGCAGGACTCACGTGGTCTTTGTGAGTGTTTGGCTTTGACTAAACGGAGAGTTTTGGGGCACCACTCAACAAATGTTGAGAAATATTACCAATCCAGTATAATCAATTATCTAAGTTAATAAATAAATTAATAATTAATTAAATTAATTATTTATTTATTTATGGCTAAATTAATCATTAATTAAACAATTGTTCTGAAGGTTCATAAATTCTTGTCCATACCAGTGGCCCATATCTGGAAATAACATCACTATTCACCAAAGCAAATTGTGGTTTATAAATATTGACCAAGTTAAACAGACAGTATTTAGATATGAAATATGCAAATGAGTGTAGGCTACTCTAAACTAGTATCTAAAGATTGGAGATTAGGTACAACTTTAAGAGTTATCTAAAGTTATGTGTTGAGTCTAAACTGATCAAATAAGCCATTCTGTGAAGTGTGAGCATATGACCAGGGACAGTGGAAATGTTCATCATAGTGTGGTCCAGAGGTCCAATGATTTGGAGGTCTGAAGTCCTCGAGGCATCAGGTCTGAAGAATTCAAACGAGCGTCACGAGAGTGTCTCCCTGTCTCTCCGTACTCTCTGGTCAAACATCTGAGATGAACTCCTTCTTTGAACTGATGGGGCTGATTAGTGATAACAGTCTATATCCTGTTGTAACCACCCACTTAAGTTTGAGCACCCAGAGAGGTGAGGTCTTGGCTAAAGTTGAGTAGGGGATGAAGAGAGGCCTGAGTTTCCTCTCACATGTGCATTAACCATTAACATTTCATGCCTCACTCTAAATACTAAAAAAAACTGTTACAATGTACTTTACCAAGAAGCAAATCTGTGGTCCGCAACTTAATGTTCAAGGACAAATCATTAATAATGTACAATAAGTGAGATATTTAGGCCTGTATTTGGATTCAGCTTTAGCCTTTGATAAACAAATTGAACATCTAAGTTACGAAATGTAATATTGCAAACTTCAGATATATTTGAAATTCCCTAAACACTCAGGCATCAAAGGCTTTTCTTCATGCCATGATTTTTTCTCACTTACGTTATTGTGTAATCTGTTGGTCGCAGGCAGGAAAGACCTTAAAAAATCAATTGAGACTCTTTATAAGCAAGCCCTCAAAGATTTTGATTTAAAAAAAAACAAAAAAAAAACCAACGAAAAATCTTTCTTACACAGCAGCAAAAAACTGGAACACGCTTCCAGCTGATCTTAAAACTTATACTAAATACCACACTTTCTCTCATGGGTTAAAACAATGGCTTCTGAACAGGCGTTTTAAAGAGACACTGTTAATGATGTTATTGTTAGAGTTGGTCTAATATAAATAGTTTCTTTAATATATTTTGTACCTGCCCAAGGACTGCAGATGGAAAGTAGCTTGTAGCTAAATCTGACACAGAGCATCTTTTCTAACTGAGATGAATGTATTCTGTGCACTGTCCTTGTTTTAAATAAATAAATAAATAAATAAATAAATGATAGAAAATAAGATAAAGAAAACAGTTTAACAGAAATAAAAGATATTCACAGAACAGTCAAACAACATTGACAATATTCACAGCATGAACAGTTTCTACCATTCCTCTTCGTTCTCTTCCTTTAGCTGAGATTGTTTGATCAAACAGCAGTGTCTTTTATTTGCATCTTGGTTATAGCCAGTTTATCGGCCATACTTCAGTTAATTGGTTTCTCTGTAGGAGAAACATTGTAGATCCTGTGGCTCTTTTGGAGAGTCTTTGTGGAAAAGTTAAAGATTGTCTCTCCTTGCAGAACACAAGTCTCTTATCAATCTTAATTGAAGCTCCAAGGTCCAGAGAACTGAAGGGAAGCGGGAGATGGTCATGCATCCTTGAGAGTCATAGCAGGCATCTAGCCCAAACTATTTGGTTTGGTGAAAAAGTTCTTAAAGTTCTGATACCATGGCAATAGTGAACCAGGTGCTTCTCACAGTTTCAAAGGTCAAAATAGGGACACTACAATACTATCTACTTTATGTGGGGGGACCTTGCTTTCAACTTTGTCTCAGTTCTATGGATGGAAAAATACTGCCAGGAAAGATTTCACAGTAGCTATAGAAGTTAACGTATGCCAAGGTGATGATTTTTAAAAACATTATTTGGTGAGTTAATGTGAGGATGGGTTTGAATGGTAGAATTTATTATGGTGTAAAATAAGAAGAATTTATATCAACCCAACAGGTCAAGGTAACATAACTGCAATGGTTTCTTTAACAAAACAGATGCACTTTGTTTATTTTATGGATGAAATTTTATATAAATAAATAATCCTACAAAAAAAGAAAAAGAAAATGTCTGATGAATTTTTTTTTTTTTTACTGTGTTTTAAAGAAATGTAAAAAAAAATAAATTGATTAATCAATAAAAAAGAAAGAAAAGAATAATTTTTTGTGTTTTGTGAAAAATAAATTTACTGTACAAAAAATATATATGACAGAATCAGTAGCACAACTCGATGGTCTGCTAAAAAAGAAAATACAAAGAAAAATGTTCACAATTTTAGCCACAACAACTTTTAAATAATTTTAGTAAATGTAGATTTAAATTAATAATCCTACCAGAAAGAAAGAAACAAACAAAAATTACATTTGCCAAATAAAACCAGCAGTCATAATATATTTAATGATGTTTTGAAAAAATAAAAAATAAAAGCCTACATAATACCGGCTCTGCCCTATTTTGACATATGGCCATTGTAAACTGAAGCAAAAAATCTAATAATTTTAATGGCTTTAAATGCTTTTTTTTTTTTTTTTTTTTTTTTTTTAATTTACTTCACTATCTCTAAAAATGAAAAAAAAAAAAAAAAAAAAAAACATGATTACTACCCAGGAGAGGTGCTTATGCCGGTTAGAGACCTAATCATGTCAATTTGTCCTGGAGGCAGCCTTGAAGCCCTGTGCTGCCGACGTGTCCTTGAGCCTGACACTGAACCCCTGCTGCTCCTGACCGCTCATCACTCCACCTGTCAGCTCAGGACTAACTGTTAACACCGCACCTGTCTGTAGAATCAAACGTTTCGCCCGGAGTCCTAAATGATCACATGAGATTTTCACTCTTCTGTCTGTTTTAATGTTTGGTGGTCAAATATATTACAAGCAAAGTTCTGTTGGCTGGTATGTTTTGTCATATGTGATGTTTTTGTGGAAAGAAAAAGAAAAAAAAAATCTCTCAGTGAATTTTTTTGTCCATCACAGAGGTCAAAATCAACCTCCCAGTATTTCTTTTTTTTTTTACATACAGTCCCTGAGGCAGTACAATACAATTTGTGTAATTTTACTTCAAATCCGTACTTACTTACTAAATGAATGATAGAATATTCAAAATTTCAATCAATCAAGAATTATTCAAATTTTTTCAACTAAAACAGATTAAATTAAAGACGCATTCACACATACACACATTAAACCATGACGAATGCCACGATACTAAAATGTCAAACCCGATATTCATACTATTAATGGTATGTAGAATACACTTGATACTCAATACTGATTCAAACACCACAATGATAATAAAAATCACTCTTTATTCAGACAATAGGTGTCATTTTCAACATTAAATACTAGTACTTTCTTTCATATTGCCATTTGGTGGTCCATGGGCATATACTAGCCTTTTTTTAGTATCGATACCTGCTCAAAAGCATATCAAATTTCAAAACTATTTTTAGTAACAATTAGTATTTGAGTTCCGATACTTTTGACCACTCCAACCAGGACTACCAGCACAAACCAGGACTGGAACACGGCCAAACCAAGTAATCAACTAAAACAAAATGAAAATGCGCTGTCAAAATGAACACTGATTTGCAGCTTTGCAATCACAAGCACGTCCTTTTCAAGCCAAATAAGCTCGGGCTAATTCCTCTAAGACTTGTCCAGGCTGCGCAGTATTCCTCTGGGCAAAGACAGCAGCAGAGCTCACCCTTGCTTCTATCACATTATACCACGCACTACATTCAATTACAAGTGATGGCAGATGGTGTAAACAAAATCAAACACACATAATCTCGGAGATTGGATCCTTCAGTTTGATATTAACCCTAATATCCAAAGGGCTGACACAGGACTAGACATATTAATACAGGGACATAAGCTGATGATTTGGCAGTTTTGCGATGTGGGCTAATCCAGAGCTTTGGGAATACAAGATGTGGAAA
The DNA here is from genome assembly GCA_029959045.1 of Taenioides sp. WSHXM2023. Lineage (NCBI taxonomy): Eukaryota > Metazoa > Chordata > Actinopteri > Gobiiformes > Gobiidae > Taenioides > Taenioides sp. WSHXM2023. Next base: position 27,164,019 of record CM057087.1, read on the forward strand.
TGGGGCAGACAGTAAATTGGAAATGAATTTTGAAATCACGGTCAAATCAAATCACAAAGGATTTTTTTTTTTTTTTTATATACAATTCAAATACAACTGTCTTAGCAAATATCCAAACATACTGTCTTATAAAACAAACTGCTAACTCTGCTAAAATATGTTCAGAAAAGTATTGTATTCTTGTTGTTTTAGTTCAGAGATATTTAAATTGTGCATAGAAACCCAAAATTCACAAATCTATGCACAATTGAAAAAAGTAGGGATGCACCGATTCCAGTACCAATTCCAATACTATAGCTTTAAATATCTGTCAAACAACACCAGACTGAAAACAGTATTTATTTCCTTAAAACTAAAATAAAATAAGACAAAACTGAACCAAATGTGTTATGTAGCTGTAATTTATCTCTCGAGTAACTACAGAATAACTTTGTATAAATAAAAGCTCAAACATTCTGAGACTTTCTTGTCCAATTATAATCAGTAAACTGTCTTATTACATCAATTCATATGTCCAACCAGAATATCGGCAGAATTGATATTTAGAATACATTGGCAATCAGATATACTTTGTTATTGTTCTTAAAATTTTACTGCCCAAATGTAGAACTATGTTGAGGACAGAATACTGAATGGAAAACACTCAAATGCAAAGCCTGTTGTCTCTCCATAACTTGACTAGAAGGCACATTTTAATAAGAAGTGTTAATTAGTCATAATGTAATTGCAGTAGTGCTCATATGCATACAGATACACAAAGCAATTACTCATTCAGATGCACACAGTGTTTTCAGAATAAAAATATCAAATGTCAACAGCTTATTTGTGGTTCAAGAGAGAAGAACATTTTTCTGTGCTGCTAGGGACAAACTGTTAAGAGCACGGTGAACCCAGTGTAGCAGGAGCCATCTCCAGATCTTGAGCTAGTCTGGGTCAAGACTACATTTGCTGCAGGATTTTACTTATTGTGCATGTTTTGTTTTTTAAGGGAAAAACTGGAGTGCCCAAAGGAAACCCAGCCAGACACGGGGAGAACATGCAAACTCTACACAGGCTGAGACAAGAGGACAAGAGCAGATACATTTTACTGTGAGGCGAAAGTGCTAGCCACCGTGCAACCAATGCTCTTGCTATTCAATTAAAGGTACAGTATGTAACTTTCACCTACATATGCCCATGGGCATAAATCCATAAGTCAAAACATTCTCAGTGGTTGCTATGATACTCACGGTGTGAATTCCAAATATGGAACTTGGCTCCAAATACTCCCTATAACTGTAAGCCCCAATGAGCTTCATTTGACTGGAGCCGAACGCTATGGGTGACATCACACTCACTTAGTCCACTTCTTTATAGAGTCTATGGATGATATGCCATTCTGTGGAATATTTAAGCCAAAGGAACAAAATTCCCATGGAAACAAGCAGTCTTTCAGGCCAAATAAAGGTCAGGTTTGTGAACAGGCAAGCAAGGATGGATAATTTTCTACTTTTCAGTGCAATAAAGACAATCTTATTCTCGCCACTACCACATGGAGACCCTACAAATATCCCATTCACACCATCTCCTCAAACACCCCCATAGACTTACATACATACACACACACCCCCCCCTGCAATGCCTCTCTTATGTAGGGGTGACAGACTATGGCTCAGCATATTAAACAGGCGGTCAGGTGACTAATGGTTATTGTAACTCATTTCTACATGATTAAAATAGAGACGCGCTGTGGACCTCATTACCTCATTCCCCTCAGCATATGCAAATAAGCCACTCACCATATCTCACTCATTCGACCTTGCTGCCACTCTGTGTGAAAGACTGCTCCCAGGGCCTTGGGGTTGTCTTTAGTACATCATTGCGCATCGGTCTTCTCGTTTCCGTGGTGACTGTTGAATTTCTAAAAAAAAAAAAAAAAAAATTGATCAAATGAATTGTAGTGTCCATTGAAATAAATACATTGCGTAGTTAGTTTGTTAATGGGTGTATAGGATATAAGGGGAGAGGTGGATAGGAGGAGGAGCAGAAGAGGGGAAGTAATTTGCTAATGGAACATAGAAATAGTGTGTAGGATTATCAAAGAGAAGGTAAAAAAAAAAAAAAAAGAAAAAAGAGATTTGTCTGCCTATGAGGGTGCAGTGAGCTATAGGGCATGAGCAGAAGTGTTTTAAAGAAATAGCATCATTAACTGTCATTTTCATCTCAGGTGTAAAGGCTATAGGAGCAAAAGAGGGGATGGGAGGGAGAGAGAAAGAGAGAGAAGGGGGGGGTAAAAGACAGCATAAGAGAGAGAAAGACAGAGAGAGGAAGGAAGAGAGATAAAGAGGAATGAGTGTCAAGAAAAATAATGGACTTAAGGGAGGGACAGCAAGAGAGAGAGACAGAGAGAGAAGGAAATAGATAAGGGCAGAGAGAGAGAGGGGTGAGCAAAAGAAGGGATGGGAGGGAGAGAGAGAGAGAGAGGGGTGAGCAAAAGAGGGGATGGAAGGGAGAGAGATGGGGGGTAAAAGACAGCATAAGAGAGAGAAAGAGAGACAGAAAGAGGAAGGAAGAGAGATAAAGAGGAATGAGGGTCAAGTAAAATAGTGGATGTAAGGGAGGGACATAAAGAGAGAGAGACAGAGAGAGAGAAGGAAATAGATAAGGGCAGAGAGAGAGGGGGGGTGACCAAAAGAGGGAATGGGTGGGAGAGGGGAGGGGGAGAAGGGATGGAGAGAAGAAGAGAGAGTGGGTGAGCAAAAAAGGAGAAAAGAGGAAGAGAGAGAGAGGGCGGAAAGAGAGAGGAGGGTGATGGGGAAGAGATACAAAGGAGGGATAGAGAGAGGAAGACATGTAAAAGAATAGAAGGAGAAGAGAGAGAGAGAGATGGAAGTAGAGGAGGGAGATGAGGAAGAGACATAAAGAAGGAGGGCTAGAGAGAGGGAGACAAGTAACAGAATAGAAGTGAGGGAAACACAAAGAGAGAGAGAAAGAAAGGCAGAAGTAGAGAGAGAAGGCAAGAAAAGAGGGGATGGGTGGAGGGGTACACAGAGAGAGAGGGAGGACGAGAAGGCGAGATAAAGAGGTTGAGAAGAAGTTGAGCAAAGAAGGAGCTGAGAGGGAGAGAGAGAGGGAGAGAAGGAAGGAGGAAGAGAGAGAGACAGGAAGCTAAAGGCTGGGAGTGAGGAAAAAGAGAGAAAAGACAAAAGAGAGAGTGACAAAAACAATAATGAAAATGAGGAAGAGACAGTCAAAGAAGGAGAGAGAAAGAGGGAAAGGGGGAACAGACAGAAAGAGAGAGGCACTGAACAAAAAATGAGACAGGAAAGAGAGACAGAGAAGTAGCAAAAGTAAGGAAGGGGAAAGCTATGTGCTCCAAAGATCAGTCAATAGCATGCAATCTTCATTTAATTACCTCCTTTACCCCTGCCTCTCTTTCTCTCTCCCTCCCTCTCTCTCTCCCTCCATATCCCTCTCTCTCCTATGCTAATTACTGTCTAACTTCGGACTAATCGGTCGCCATGACAGCCTTACAAAAAGCCATGGGCCCAAGTGGTCTCGCACACTTGTAAGCATGTGTACAGACTACAAGCAGCAAGCAAATCGCCGTGGTGACAGAGCATGCCGAGTTTGTGAGTTTTAATTTGGTGGAACATTATTTACTCATCTTCCCACGAATGGCTGCCTTTTGGAAAACTGTGTGTTTTTTAGGGCTTGATTGGAAAAGCAAGCACAAAGGAGTGGGTTTGTATCACTCGACATGTGCAGGGTGAGACTTGAAGCAGCTGGTGTATTTAGAGATGCTATTGGTTAAAGGTGCAATGCGTAACTTTTCTGATGAAGGTTCTGTTCGTCTCTGCGGAGGTTTGGGCTGTATTTTAGGTCTGGGATGTTCCACAGTAAAGCAATCTTGGCTGTTTCTCTCTATATACACATATGTATGTAAATGCACCTGCAAAGGCTGAGGGTTTATTTTTCATAGTCATCGTAGTTTCATATTCAAAGTCTGAGCAAACAAAATATGCAAAAAATAAAAAATAAAAAATCAATTGTTTCTACTGAACAAAATTTAGCAGAAATCTTATCACTATATTTGAAGCTTTATTAGATCTCAAAATCTGCACAAAATATTTTTACTTTTTATACTTTAAATACATTTTTTTTTAACTGGTACTTACTTGTACTTAAGTAGAGTTTTTCATGTGATACTTTTACTTGAGTATTGTTTATTCTGATATGTGTACTTCTACTTAAAGGTGCACTGTGTAATGTTTCAGGTGGAAGGTCTGTCATCTGCGTGTCTCCATGGTGACGTTATTGCTTTGCCTGGGATGTTCCACAGTATGGCATTAAATGAATGTATCTTGTATTTATTCAGTTATGGGTGTTTTTCTTTCTCAAAACTACCTCAAAGACATGCATTCTTACTCTGAAAGGCCTCACTTCTCCACAGATCTGACTTATAACTTGGTCTGGTGATGTGTCCTGCTTGTTTCCATGGAGATAGTTTGACTAAATGCCATACTGTAGAACATGACCTTTAAATATCAAAATCGAGTGCTTCTTCCACCATTCCAGTATTCAGAAAAACCCTTTGGTATTTTGACTCAGCTGGTCTTGACTTATTTCCAGAACTGTGCACCTGTGTGGAGCTCTGGGAGGTTCAGGGGTGGATGGTTCATGCAGGTCAACTTTTAAATTCTTTTAAATATTGATCACATCTTTTAGGAACTGCAACAGCTCATAATCTGAAAACTATAAAAAAGAAAGTGCAAAGAAGGATACAAATAAATAAACTAAATGTTCTGTTCTGTTAAGGGCCCATATTAGGCTATTCTCTCTGTTAGAATGTTGTTTCTTCATCAAAAACAGGTCATGTGGTAAGACAGGTGCTCCACAAGTGTTCCACTGTGTTTTAAAACTCCAAACACCTAGAATTTTGGATAATTGGGATAATTTCAGACCTGGAATTGACAATCTCTACTGAACAAAAGCTTAAAGGTAGCTGTTAACTTGACTTAGACTTAGACTTAGACAAACATTATTGATCCACAAGGGAAATTATTTGGATATGGATGGATTTGGATTTGAAACTATTGCGTCATGACATCACAAGGTGGAAGATGGCTTCAGGCTCAAATTTTGCATAATATAAAACTTTTAAAGAAATGAAACCCAAGTAAAAGATGACTCCTTGGCTTTGTATTACAATCTGGCAAGGCATATATTTTGTTTATTTATGTATAGGCTACATTAAATTTGCCATCAAAATAAATTACAATAATATTTTTTGCAAATTTCATAAAGTTCTTATTTATCTATATAATTTATTTGTTAAAGTTTTTGTTATGTTCTTCGAGCTTCGTACTAAATATGTTAAAAAGACTGAGAATCACCAAGGGAATAAGATCATATTTTTTATTTTTCAGGACCAAATCTCTATAATCAAGCAAAACAGCATGAATGTCCCAAATACCAACAGTTTCATGCATGGTGCCTTCCTGATATTTACAACTTTCATCTTGTTTGTAGCCTTTTCTTAATTATTTGACATTTAACAAAGTCTTCATCTCTCCATGCATCCTGTTAATTATAATGCAACTTCCTGAACCCATACTGGTGTAGTTTTCTTCATATTTTTTTCATGAGTTTTCTTGTAGCTTTAATTCCCTTTTAAACATGCCTTTGGTCACCATGGGATAAGTATTTCACATTTTCTAACTTAAAATAATGCCTTCATTTGGAAAATAGTTATCAACATTTCCAATTAGGTATGTAGGCTCCCTCTGCTCGCAACTCTACTAAAAAAAAAAGAAATGTATAACAAATTACAACAAATTATAACAAATTACTCACCTTTTGCTTTGTGAAAAATATTTATTTATTATTTAGAGTTATTTTTTCCTCTTGCTATATAATTCCATACATCCTACTTCATATATTTGATATCTTCGGTATGTATACCAAATGTTGAAAGTAGTAAACATATAGAACAAACATTGAATGAGAGGACTGTTTGTTGTGCATTAAAAGAGGCAAGTTGTTTCTGTGAACCTGCTGCCAGACAGGGGCACCACCCTTTGCTTGGTGTCCTGTTCCATGCATTAAAAGAGACAAGATCTGGTAAGTCCGCAGCCAGAAGGGGGCTCTCTCCAAGCAACAGAGCCACCACTTGCCTGCCCTGATCTGAGGGTTATGATGAATGTGGAAAAAACTAGATATCTAAATGAATATCTTTTTCCATGTAATCATTAATTACCATCAGCACCATTACCTCCGTCTGAAATCGATTTCATTTATGTTCCTGAAACAAGATTTTATATTGATATACTAATAATGACCATAGAACAGCAATAATAACAATAATAATAAATATCAAGTATATGCTCCCAGCATAGGAGAAGTAAGATCATGTGCAGTATACCATATCCTACATGTATGCCAACCATCTAGGTTACAACATTATTTCTAACAGTATCCTATTCTTAATATAATGTTAAATCAGACTACAATACTAATTAATAGTAACAGTATACGATATTATGTATTATCATTATGTATTATCCCAGACCAATATTATGATGTTCATATCGTTAATATATACTATAATATAGATTAATATACAATATAATATATTAGTATTTATTATTTCTTATTTTTATGAAATATGTGATTATAAATGTATGACCCTTTATATAGTAATAGTACATAATCATCTTTATTGCTAGACTAATATAATCGACAAGGAAGTACTAACACTAAACACTAAATACACTAAATAATAATCAAACACCCCCATCCTCGTTCATGTACTGTGACAAAACCATTTTTTTGTATCTTGATTTGAATTGATGAATATTAGGACATTGCTTGAGCTGTAACCCCAATCGATTCCAAAGTTTAACGCCACACACAGATACACACAAACTTTTCCTAGTAGTTCTCACTACTTGAACTTTAAGGTTACCAGATCCCCTCAAAGTGTAATTCCCTTCTCTCAGAGTAAAGAACCTCTGGATATTACTAGGTAGTATATTTTTATTAGCTTTATATAAAAGTTGTGCAGTATAAAAATCAACTAAATCTAACATTTTCAACAATTTAGACTGCAGAAATAAACGATTTGTGTGGTCAAAATATCCTACCTTATGTATGATTATGACTGAATCCAAACTTTTGACTGGTAGTGCACACAGACACTGGGGTCGAAGTGTCTTGCCCAAAGACTCAATGACGGCATTCATTCCTGGGAGCTGGAATCAAACCACCAACCTTCAGATCAGTGGGGGAGTACTCTACCAGCTGAGCTACTGTCACCCAGCAGCACACAATTGCAATAATCTTACGGGATTAAAAACGCTATAGCACATGCTTGGATTTTTACCTGTGACACAACAATTCTGGCAAATTGCAAACTGAGCATTTTTTTGATTGCTCACGGAAGATAACTCTGGTTTAATATAACAATGAAACAAGTGAGAACAAAGCAAAGTCCAACTCCAGCTATTTCACGAGGGAACAATATATGATTAAAAGCTAAAGGACGTACATTTCGCTAAATATGTGTCCTTTAAGACGACATTTCACACCTGGTTAAGAGCGCCATTTTACACAGCCTGTCGTGTTATCTTCAAATACACATAATTCTGATCCAGTGGATAAGCAGACCAAATCGATAGCAACAAACCAGTGCTTTTAAAAGGGACTGTAAAACCACTTATAGACAGCCTCGGGCTCGGGGGCACTGTTCTAGCGTGAGATGTTGTAAGGAAAGATAGGCAGATTAAAAGCAGACAGGTCAAATTGGAGAGCTATTAGCGTCACTCTGTCCAAGCTGCAAACTGATATGAATTGCTTGTAATATCTGGAGTCAAAATGGTTTTATTCATATAGCTCATATTACACCTCAAAGGCACGACAGCTACAATTGGTATTCACTGTGATCACAATCAAAACCACAAAGGAGTCTGGCGCATATGTAAGTGACAGGCAGTTCAACAGAAGGTAGTGCTACAAGGCAAATAAGAACTACAAGTACTTCGATCATATGTAGGTTAATACTGTATTCATTTTATTTCATGAACTATGTACTCTAGTGTTTCTTAAAGGTGCACTGTGTAACTTTTTGGTTGAGGGTCTGTCACCTGCTTGCTCTACCTGGAATGTATGGGTAGTGTGACAGTAAACAGCTCTACTTTACATTTATTCAGTTGCAGGTGGTTTTATAACTTTAATAGCTCAAAAATAACTTGAAAAACAGGCATTCTGACTGTGAGCGGGGTTGCCTCTCCGCAGATCTGACCTGTAATTTGGTCTGGTTTGGTCTCCATGAAGATAGAAAGAAATACCATACTGTGAAACTTTACAGATAAAGCAACAACATCTCCAAGGAGAAAAGCATTTGACAGACCCCCTACCAGAAAAGTTGCACAATGCATCTTTAAGTACTCTGATCATATATAGATGAATCCGTTTGTTTTTCTTTTATGAAATATGTGGTATTTTTTAAAATTTAAGACCTTGGATACATATTGCACCTTACTAGCTTGACAAGGCTCTCAGTGGAGCTCAACACTGACCGCCCGCTCTGCTTCCAGAAGTAAATTTTCCATTAATTTTTCCCATAGACTTTTCAAAAAATTAAACTATTAAGAGTTCAAAGGCATCTCAGAGAATAAGCAGCTATATGGAAACTACTATCCATAACGTGATTTTTTAAGTCCAAAAATCACATTAAAAACGCAAACAAAATGCTTTAATAACTTAGCGGTTTCAGAGACATATTTTGCATAAATTATAGGTCTTGTGGTCATTACTTGCCACATAGCTGATAAGCCCTGAGCAAGGTTTCAAACATTCATTTGATTTTTTTTTTTTTTTTTTTTTTTGGAAAGTCTATTGGAAAAATGGGCGATCACTGGGTCAAATCATGCCCTCATGTATAGTTCTCATGCATTCACTCCATATTTATTTAGCCACCACTGCACTGTTTTTTAGCTACTTTTTTTTATAAGTTATTATTACCATTATTATAATATAGTATATTGTGATGTGTGAGCTACTGTGTCCAAATAATTTACCATGTGGATCAATAAAATATAAGTGGTAGACAGACAAGGCAAGGCTACAATACACACATACATAAATATGCAAGATGGGTTAAGCACACACTGATGAGATTTGAGACTGAACCATTGACCTTTGGGTTCCAAATCAGATTATATTCAAATTGTTATTAATCAATAAATAATAACACTGTTAAAGGTGCATTGTGCAACTTTTCTGGTGGAGGGTCCATCACCTTCTTGTCTCCATGGAGATGCTATTGCTTTGCCTAGAATGTTCCATGGTATGACAATAAACACATCTATCTAGCATTTATTCATTACGGTATTTCTGTTGCTCAAAAATACAATAATACTCTCTGCGATGTTTTGCATTTCCACAGATCTGACCTGTAATGTAGCTTATAGTTATTTCCCTTGAGATAGATAGGTTTAATCTCTACCGTAAACATCAACGTAAAAACATCTCCATGAAAACAAAGCAGATGATTGACCCTCCACTAGAAAAGTTACACAGCGCGCCTTTAAGCGGAGGGAAAAAAAATCCTATATGAAATCAAAATATATAAAAATGAAAAAGAAGGTAGTGGAGATTTATAAACTTGTGATTTTCTGTTTCTCCTCCACTTCTCCTGGAGCTGAAGTCAATCCTTTGCTGGTAAGAGTGCGGGGCTTGGACAGTCTGAATTATCCGCATGGCTAACACTGAAGGGCTTTCACACCTGATGCATCCGATTAAAACAAACTCAATACACTTGTTATTACAGTTCACCTGAGCTAGCGTGAAAGCTCTCCAATAAATCCTGCTGTGGACAAACAAACAGTGGCCAGTCTACCTGCCACATGGAAAATCAGTTATTTTTTCCTTCTTTCCTTACAAACATATACATAGTTTAGTTTTATTATTTGTGTTTTCTTTTATTTATTTATTTAGAATTTATTTTTATTCTTTTCTTTTTGTTTTGGAGGTTCTTTTTTCTGCATTTGATCCATCTTTCAATACCAACAAAGCAAACGGAGCAATGTGCATCTAATGTAAAGCATGAAAGGATGCAACGTTTAATGAAAATAATTGTGACAACTCGACTATGCCCTATCTAGATTACCTGCCCAGTCAGAACCAAATGCTTTGAAAAAATGTTAAAAAGACGAGTGGATCTGGAGCTGTATCGTCTCTCCCTGATTTCAGAGGGTGTGATTGACAGGTGGATTAACCAGTCAGAGAGACACATGCTTCATTCGCGTCAAAAACAAACATATCTGCTTACACATAAAAAAAACACCAAACTATCATTTATTTTAGGTAAAAGAAGTTATACATTTCGTTCTGAATGTTATGAGAATTTTTGAGAGGAGATGTCCTCCGCATTTGAGAGACACATGCTACAAATTAGCAGCTGTTGTTGGACCATCTCAAGTTTGGAGTTTTTGCACGCTCTATGATCGGGTTCCTGTCCCTTCTGGATTCTAACAGAATGTAGACGGGACTGGCTAGTCAGGCAACTATATCTAGAAGCCTTTCATCGACAATAGTTCATCCTTTATTTGGTTAAAAATGTATTTCAAAAATGTCAATTCACAATAATCTGCAAACCAAACCTATAGGACTTCCTTGCAGTGAGCTAAAAATACCACCAAGCAACAAGAATGAACTTTGTAAATGTAACCGTCAATGGAGCTCAACATTGTCCAGCCACCCCACGGTTCTGGAATTAAGTAAATTTCTCATTCCTTTTTTTCCATAGACTTTCTGAAAATAAGTAAGTTTGCAAGATAATCAGCTATGTGGTAACTTCTGACCCCAAAACCTATCATCTGATTTAAAATTAATTTCTGAAACTTTATAAACTGCAAAGTTATTAAAACATTTTGAAGAATCTTTCGTTGTGCTTTTTGGACTTAAAACAACCACATTATGAATATTAGTTACAACATTGCTGGTTAGCCTCTTTTTCGAAAAGTCTATGAGAAAAACAATAGACAATGTACTTCCAGAACCGAAATGAGTGGTCCCTGTTGAGCTCCAAAGGTCAAATAAGAAGACAACACTTAATAGACATGTACTTCCTCATACAGCTTTCCCCATTGCCCCTATTACAACCAACATCATTACAACTGCTTGCGTATTTATACTGCAAAACCATATTCATGTTCTCGCAGCACATAAATTCCCATAGTGTCATCTTGTTCCGCCGTGTTCCACAAATCGGCATACACATACACAAACAAATAGGTCCTGCCAGTGTATGTGCGGCATGGGTCTGCTATTCCCCAGTGAATCCATCATATCACAGCCTTCCTAAATACAGACCACTGAGAACAGCGTGCCATAACTCCCCACTGCCTCTCCACCTCCCAGTGTGCTCGCGGAATTTTACACCAACTCCCTGTAGATGTGGTTCTATTTATACAGGCAGGAGAACAGGGCTAGTCATCTTCCAAGTCCCTGGGTTTGTATCTGCTTCATGGTTGTGGCTTCAGGTGACGATGCGTTCGGACATCTTGGCAGTTAAGTTGAGGTAGTGGGGTGATGTGTGGTCAAGCCAGCAACAGAAGAGTCTACGGACAATGTGGGTTACTCAAAAGTTAACATACATTTGTCCGCATTTCATGAATATGGATATTTGCAGACTATAGGCTATGGATTGCAATCATAAACAGTTTAAAGAAGTGGACTAAGCAAGTGTGACGTTGCCCATAACATTAGGCTCCAGTCAAATGAAGTTCACGAGACTAGATGTCATAGGGAAAATGTCATACAGACAAAATGGTGAAATAAAAACACCAGGATCATGTAGAGCGGGGTAATATGAATATTTTAAGACCAAAATGACGAGGCTCACAGCAGCAGTTACAGAGAGAGGGGCAACAATTTCACAATCAATTGGAAACAGAGTCGAAGGAGTCGAACACGCTCCCATGAAAACTTCCTACTTGGAATCATGCGGCTACCGTGTTAACAGTCAATGGTTGTAATGGTGGTTAAGCAACAAATATGATATCAGAAATCTTTCAAATCTAATCATTTAAAAGGTACTTTATGCACTTTACTTTCCTTTAATGTGCAAAAGGGTTTGACAGAGATAGTTCATAAGACATAATTAAATGACATCTTGTATGAAAAATAGACTTTTTGAACTTTTACAGCTGAAGCACCCAGCTTACTCTAAAATTTATACATTTTGTGTCCTCCAGAAAGCGGATTGTAAAAGCAGCACTTTGTGACAAAAATCCCACTCTTATCTTTGCAAATTTGCAAGAAAGAGTCACATGAGTCACTATATGACTCTTTGGTATAAAAGCAGAGTGGTTTTCCAAAGGTGGTCCATCCTGCTTCACTTTTTTGTCTGGAAAAAGGTGTGCTAGTGACCAACAATTTATGCATGTAAATACTTGTGATGTTTTCTTTATTTGTGCACTGAGAGTACCTTAATTCATCATGCAGTTTTTAAGTCCATAGATAAACCTCTAAGACTGGGTACGGTGTGCTTTTTGGTTGGTGATGCTCAAACTAGGTGCAGTTTCATGTTTTTGTTTCTGAGTTTTGTATCGGTAAAAGATTTGTTTTTGGCTATCTTCACTTTCCAAAAAAGGTGTGTTGTATTGAAGAAATGATTGTCTTGGCCAAAGTGGCAATTCGGAGTGTTCACCAGCTAAAAGTAGGTGGTTACATACTCGCTCAAGAGGCTATCATTTTGTCCCTTCACTGCCATTGACCACTTCAGTCACAGTATTGTAGCTCCTTCAAACTAACAGCGCTACTCCTGACGACAAGGGAGCAGGAAGAATGGAAACATGCACTAGAACATCAAGGCATACAATTTAAACCTAATTTTAAAGAAATACATTTGCCAAATTGTTTAAGCACAGTGGTATATTTCCGTTTCTTTTTATGATCTGTTGTTCTCATATTCACCTCCACAACATGAGATGACAACTGTGCAATGACCCTCTGTGAAAGATTATGCATAAGCCCTCCTTCATTGTGCCGCTGTTGTCAACTGACTTAATCTTAGTTATAATAAACACAACCAGATAAGCAGAGTTAAAGGCACATATGTAAAATTTACTTTTGGAGCATTTAACCATCTTATAACATTGTTCTCTCATCAAAAATATACCCAGAGTTGTATTTAACATCAAGCATGACTCCTGGTTAATAAGTTCGCCCACTGAGAACTCTAACCCTAACCGAAAAACATGCAATTTGAATTTCCCAGTATTGTTATGTCACAGGTAAAGGTCTGGAGGTCTCCGTATAAAGTCTGTATAAATCATCGCTGGACTCATTCTATGCATTTCAGATTGCATTCATTACAATTACCTGCTTAACCCTGTGGATAGCCATTATTTTAAGTTTGTATTGTGCAACTTTTCTGGTGGAGGGTCTGTCAAATACTTTTCGCCATGGAGATGTTATGGTATTAAACCTTTCTATCCTCCCCTCCTGGAGATCAGACCATGTTACAGGTCAGATTTGTGGAGAGGCAGCCCCACTCACAGTCAGAATGCCTGTTTTTATAGGTATTTTCAAGGTATAAAACCACATGTAATTGAATAAATATAAAGTGGAACAGTTTAATGTTATACTGTGGGACATTGCAGGCAGATCAATGACATATCCACTGAAACAAGTAGGTGACGGACCTTCAACCAGAAAGTTACACAGTGCACCTTTAAAGGCCAATCTCCGTATACAGTACTTAATGCATAATATTTATCCTTTAACACTGCAGTATCCTCAGCAGAGATGTGATATGATCCTTCAACACTTAACACCAAAATCTCCACGGCAACCCCCCACCCCATGCCTCCCCTGTCCCACCCCAGACGAGTGAATGAATCCGGGTGTATCTATGGGTATTAGCAGATCAAGACTTTTTTTCTGGAGGAGGTTCTTCAGAAGGCAGGCTGCAGAGGAGGATAAACGCGTAGCAATCCCTCAGGCCGAGCACTTTCACGGGGGCTTTTTCTCTATCCAACCCCCTCCCTCCTCTGGTTCTCCCCATTCCTCATTATTCCCATACCCTTCTCCTCGGGATCTACTGTTTAGTGTCCTAGTATGTGTCCTTTCCTACCTCCCTCTGGCCTGCTTACATAATTCTCCTACCCTCGCTTCCTTGTCACTTCATATACAGTAGCTGCTTTCTCATTTTAGCTTTTTTTTTTTACATTTTTGCCACAGATCTTATTTTTATTTATTTGGTCAGGATGTCTACCTCTTCCTTTTGCAGAGTAATATATCATAGCTTGGTTCTATAAACATGTCCTCATTATGGGGTTCTAGACACTTCTGGAAAAGTGTTTGACTGTGCAGAGATAACTAGTGTGTTGACACAAATAATAAAGTGGTTTTGGGAGGATAAAGTGGATACAGTAAAAATGTTTCAGAAATGCATGCTGGACACAAGCTGGGATCTGGTATCTCTCAAAGTCTAAATTTAAATTGTTTAGTGAAATGTTCAATTAGTTAAACGTGCACTACTTAACCTGTCTTATTTTATTTATGTATTCATTATTTTTTCATGCTATAAACTAATGAAAAAGCCATGCATTGTTGCTGTGAGAGGGCTTGCCTTTTTACAGATCTGACCTGTAATTTGGTCTGAAGACGCCACCTGCTCCTCTTCATCAGGGTAGCTGTAATGCCTTACTGTGGAACATCCAAACAAAGTAATAATATAAGTAGGGAGTGGGCCCACCACCAGAAAGTAGTGCATCTTCTTGTTTTGTTTCTGCATTGAGCTGTCAAAAAATGATTCAAAATAGATAGAAATAGAAAAATAGACAAAAAATAGGAATAGAAATAATTAAACAAATATAATTAAGCAAAGAAAACAATCCCAAAATGATAATTAATTTATGATTAAGGATTAGTAATAAAAACATGGAAAAAAAACAAACAAACAAAACAAAACATGTATTATGTTTGAATCATCTGTGACTCATAATACGCATCACTCAGCCAACTTCCATCCATTTCTAACTGCTTTTGCCAAGTCATAGCATATTTTAGTCAGACCAGTACTACAATAAGCCCCTGACAATAGTGTTATTATTTATGAGTCAGTTATTGCTCATAATACACAATCTGTAATATCCATATGTTCAAATATGGCAGATGCACTTACAACAAAGAACACTGTTGAAAGGTGCACTATGTAACTTTTCTGGTGGAGGGTAAAGCTGCCTGCTTGTTTCCATGGAGATGTTATTGCTTTGCCTCACATGTTCCACAGTATGGTATTAGTCATTTATCTTTAATTTATTCAACAGCAGGTGTTTTTATGACTAAAAATACAGGGAAAATGATGCATTCTGACTGTGAGCAGGGTCGCCTCTCCGCAGATATGACCTGCAGCCTGGCCTGGTCGCACAACTTGTTTGTCTCCATGGAGATAAATATGTTTAATGGCAAACTGTGGAACATTCCAGGCAAAGTAATAACATCTCCATGGACACAAGCAGTTCACGGACCCTCCATCAGGAAAGTTACACAGTGCACCTTTAAATCGCAATTTCCAAATAACCACTACTTTGGTACAATCCCTTTCTTTCTTTCATTTCATTTCAGTCATTTTTTGTATACAGACAAACATTAAGTGGGAGAAGAGGAAAGGGCGAGCGGGTATGTCCAAATTAAGATGATTTACGCGAGTTAATCTACAGTGTTGGGCAAGTTACTTCAAAACTGTAATGCGTTATTTATTACTTGTTACTGTCATTTCAAAGTAATTCATTACATCACAATATTACTGTATTTAAAATGTAAGGCATTACACTACTATTGCATTACTTTAAAGTTACTCTCACCAAAATAACTGGAAATAAGGATTTGGCTAAATGTCGCTCATGACGCTGAATTAGCTCATCACACATCCAGTGGAAGGTGATGTGGTGTCTGAGCTGAACAGGAAGTACTCTCTATCGCTAATCTGCAGCTTCACCCCGATCTGTGCACTGTGTGGATGTAAACAGACACACGTGAGGAACTGCTCTCGCCTTTTTAAGTTTAAAGAACGCCTCAAACTGGATTCACAGCGCTGTTTTGTGGACTGGATGTCATTATTTGCGGAGGACATATTCTATGGATTATGTGGGTGAGATGCTGCAGTTTATATTTATAACTTTACGAGAGGTGAGTAATAATTATTTTCACTATTTCCTGAGTTTGTATCTTGCAAAAAATCAAATCAGGCAAATTCTGCTGTAGTGTGGGGCGGCCTTTAATAATACATTTTGATGTGATTCACAATGATGTTATGTCTGATATCTGATCTGATCGGATGTTTCACTACTGCTGATCTCTTGGTGATTTTAGCAAATTTGTATGAAGAAAAACAAAAAACCCACCACTTCAATCCAGGTTAAAAATGCATTGTAACGTGTGTTATTGACATTTGTACCGAGTAAAATATTACCAATTTTTTTTCTGTAATGCCTTACATTACTGCTTTACAGCAAAAATCAACGCATTACAGTAATTCGTGTCACTCCCAACACTGTTAATCTAGTTACTTGAATAAAAGGACTTCCCTGTGGCTAAAAAAGTCATTATGAGTCAGTATTGGAGAGAAAACAAGAACGTGTCTACCTTCCAATATTTGTACACCATTTTAAAAAATAACAGCAAGCCTTAAGAGTTTCCCCGCTATGGGCAATTTACTCAAGCACCCTTTGTGACAGTTGACGGGGGATTCAAAAGGCAGTATGTTTATTGGTTTATAGGGAAAGAAGCAAGCTAATGACAGGTTGTCGCGGTGACAGGCCTTGCAAAACGCCAGTCCCACACTTAAATTTGTGTCTCAGCTTTTGTGAAGAAAACTGAGAGAGAGGAGACATCTGTATAGAGGCATGTAAGCACTAAACTGGTAGGATTTGTCAATGTTAGCACAGAGAGAGCTACAAAATGCTTACAGTATGTGGATTTTCTCCAGAAATTGTATACATACATATATACATATTTGCTGTACATTTTAACTACAACGAGGCATTAGATCTCAGATCCAAAATATGTTTTATCTATATTTGTATTTATAGCATGACAAAAACAACACTGCAGTGGTGTATTTTCCCAGAAGAACTCAAATTTAAAGGTCCCCTATAGAGTAAAATCAGCTTGCTAATTTTGTTTCTCTTATGACAAAACATACCTGGAGTTGTATTGTATTCCTTTCAAATACTCTGTGCTCATGGACATGCTACTGTATGTTCTTACACCTTCACTAGACTCATTCTGTTTATCTTTAGCCTTATTTTATTTGTTTCTCTCCAGTTCATGTACAGTCTACTGGCAACAATCCTAATGTGTATGCACTGGCTGAACTATCACTTGTCTTCCATAGATACAATGCTTAACATTAAAGAGACAATACACATTTTTCTTTCCATGTGATAATGTAAAATGTGTTTTGCCTCAGTGCATACAAAGCTCTTGGGGTCACAATAAGATCACTATGTGCCACTGTGGGTGAAATAATGTGCTTTGACCCTGAGGTAGTTCTCATTACACACACAGTGCAATCACTGAGGAACTGATTAAGATAAGACAAGATAAGATATGCCTTTATTAGTCCCACAGTGGGGAAATTCCAGTGTTGCAACTCACAGTTCAAGAACAGCAGGAAAATGGTAACATGCAATAAAACAAGATAATAGATAAGTTTGACATTCTATGTGTAGAGCAGACGAATGTGTTAACATTAGGGTACACTTTATTGTCCCAGTAAGGAAATTTATAATTTGTAAATATCTTTCAGTGTCACTGGGCCAACCTGTCTGGAGCAGTGGTCACAGATCTTGAGCTATAGACTTGGTCAGAATTACCATAGCTGAAGAATGTCCCATTGTATTTGCCTGATATTGTATACGAAAACTCAGAAGCCAACAGTGCCTGAAAAACTCTCCCTTTGAAGAACCCATCAGGCTAAGAGCACCTACGCTGGACTATACGCAAAAAAAAAAAAAACACAAATATTCATAAGCATTGTGCACACCACTTCAAACAGTCAGCACCCAAAACAAATAGTCTTCCTCTTCATCTTCTCCCTCACTCAGTCATCATTTCTAAAAACATCAAGGCTAACTGTTGCGGCGAGTTAGCGACCGCCACCAATCGTGCACTGAAATTAGATCTCAAAGAAGAAAGTAAATGGATACAAATTCAATCAGCCCTTGTGTACACTGTCAGAATAACAAGAGTGTCAGGAGTCTTTAAAAAGGCTTGTGATTTGAGTTGGAAATAAGCTTTAACTTCAAACAACTTCTGATTTTCATAAAACGTTGAGGAGTAAGAGACAGGCGGCAATGAAAAGGCATTATTTACAAGAGAGAAAGGATTGGGGGAAGTATGCATCCAGTCAAAGAAGACACAAAAACTGGCAATTTCTGTCCGCTTGACTCCCCCGGTGAAGATGGAGAAATAAAAGATGGGTAAAGGAACATGGCAGGATCCAGTGGAGAGTCAGAAGAGATGTCTTTAAGATACAGATCACATAACCACAAAGGCAACCTCAGATGAACTCACTTAGCTGTTTATCAAGCCGAGAGTGGAGGTCTGTCAAAATATCACTGACATGAATTGGAATGGGCCAAGTTGCAATTTAGTAAACACAACAGTAAACACTAGTCAAGATGAAATCTCTAAGAGGCATTTAATAGAACTTTTTACATAAGATGTCACAATCTTGGACAAACAAACAGCACATGGCATGCAGTCTACATTTAAAGGGCCCATTATAGACTATTTTCTGATCTCTGTTATACCTGGAGTTGTGTTTTGTTTCATTCACACATGTTTAACACACACACCCTGCATATTTACGCTGTGTTCTTCTTTCAAACAGAAAACACCCTGTTCCATGTTGTGATGTCATGTGGGAACGCAGGAAGTGCTCCACTGTTTTTTAAACTCCATACACCTTCACTAGAATCATTTGGATGATTTTTACCCTAGAACTGACCATCTTGACTGAGCAAAAGGTAAAAGGTATAGCTGTGAACTTGAAAACTACCACTACATGACATCACAAGGTAGAACAGAGGATTTTTGAGCTTTGGAGATGTAGACAGACTAATAAAAAAAGGATTACTCAAACATGTGTGAATGAAAGAAAACACAACTCCAGGTATGTTTTTGAGAAAGTAACAACATTATAACATGGCTAAAAGGTCTTTAAAGTGCAATAGAAATCCAAAACTCAATACTAAAGCTATAGTATAATTACTACAACACTGAGTAAGAATATTATGAAAAATGTCAGTCACAAGTCACAACCTCTCATAAGAATAGAAGGAGTACATCAGTCATCTACAATTGAATGACATCAGATATAGAAAATCAATTGCCTTGCTACAAATTAATTGAAACTACACATGTTAACACAGCGATAGCATTCTCTCCTTTCACACATTTAGCCTGACTGCTCTAAGAGGGGAATTGGAACATATAACTATAGACTAAAATCCACTTGGTTCATTATGTGCCATGTTGTCAGAAAAGCTGATTTTTGCACATTTTATGCACAGCCCTGTAAAATGTAAATGCTTGATCACATTCGAGGCTGTTAACTGACAATGACTCTCGGCACAGCGTTCAGCATGTGTGTACTGATGCAACAATTGATGCATGAAATACACAAGCTAAAAGTGCAGAGCAAATGTCTCCTTAGGAATAGTCTCTAAAACACAGCTATCTGACCACAGGCTGAATGGCCCCAGGCAAATCATTAAATTGTATATTTGCGCTACACTATATTTGAGCTATTTTAGCGGATTTGGATGTCTTAGCCTTGGCATTCCCTCTAGTTTAACAAAATAATGTATCCTGGAAATATATCCAAACATTTGTAAATAATTGTAAATAATGCTGTTAGAGCTGGGAGTGCATCTGCTGGGGTATTAAACTAAAAACAGTGGTAGCTAGCGTTAAAATGACTGGAGGAAACATATCTGGTGAAAGTGTAGGTCTGAAAATACAGGTATTGCAATATTGGCAAATGCAAAAACTGATTTAGAAGAAAATAAATATATCTCAGTCGTACAGAAATGCACAGTTTTTAATCAAGAAAATGTAAAATATAAAGCAGATTTAATGTGATTTCCTGAACTTGCCTTTATTATTTATTTATTTATTTATTTATTCATTCATTAATTCATTCATTCATTCATTCATGTATTTTATCACACAATTGATACTAGTTTAGTTTAGTCCTAGTTCAGTTTAGTTTAGTTTAGTTTATTTGGGCTTTCATTACATTTGGTTTACATTACATGCATACATAGAAGAATACAGTTGAATTAATAAAAAAAAAAAAAAAAAAAAAAAAAAAAAAAAACGCCAGGAACATTTGTGTTTTAAGTGAAATTAACTTATTGTGCCAATAATATGTGTATACTATTAAAACACTGCTGTAATTATCCCAATACAAAACAGTATTTTAATGGTTAGAGCCTGAAGGTCAGAGGATTGATTCTAACTCAAACCAAGTCCTGCCGCTGTGTCCTTGGGCAAGACACTTCACCCACCTTGCCTACTATGAACATAGTGAGTGCAACAGAGATTGGTGATGGTCGGAGGGGACTTGCTTCGGTGAGTCTACAATAGCTTACTACGGCTGAGTATGGAGTGAATGAAGATCTACAGTATAGTGCTTTGAAAGACTACAGTGTAAGGCGTTATTGTTATTATTATTATTATTAAAATATACTTTTGTATCTTTATTTTCATGCTTTCCTTGTGTGAACTTTACACAAAGGATATTTATGGATTACAGCATATCCCAGAGAGACTACATTTTGCACTCTAGATAGCGAGGGAGACAGTCAGTCAATGATTACACACACGCATCTTCAAGGCAATACAACACATCTTGTCTTATTATGCCAAATCACCTGGAACTTACTGCAGTAGAGATTGAAATGCTGCATTTACGTTTACATGCTTTTGTTGAGTGTCCTTATTTTAACCAGCCGAGTCTTGCAAGCAATGAGTTTCGACGGTGACAAGAGACAATTGGCTTGAAAAATGTGAGTCAGCATGAAAGTAAACAATCTGCAGCGCGTGCCTTTATTTGTCTTGTCACATTTTTTGAGAAAACACTGAGAACACAACTTCGCCATTAGCTTTATGTTACAATAGAAAAAGTTGCTATATAATGTTTAAAGCAGAGTAAGGACACAGGGGTGCAGAGCCAAAAAGTTTCAATTTGTCAACTGGAATAACTTTGAAGAGTGCAAACTTTTTCTTCAATGGATTTCCAATCTCAAAACGCTCCTGTTAAAATAGCTCATGTGCAATCACTGTGGTAATATTGGTTTAAGAAATGCAGAACTTGTTGGATGTTCCTTCACTTTGGTGACCAGCACTCAAGCTTAACTGCAAGAAGGTTGCGGGTTCAACTCCTGGCCAAAATCAGCCTCTCTTTCTTTCAATCCAAAACATGCACAGGTGGTTCTAACCAAGCCGAGCTCAAGATAAGGGATTAGTAAAGTATACCTTACCCAGCTTTATTACAGAACAGGTTAAAGGTGCACTATGTAACATTTCTGATGGAAGACTAAAACAGGCAATTTGGGGGTCACCTCTCCACGGATCTGACCTGTAAATTGGAGTTCCCTGCTTGTCTGCACGGAGATATGCGTGGTGTAAATTTTCTGGTGAAGGGTCTGCCATATGCTCGTCTCCATGGTGACGTTATTGCTTTGCCTGGGATGTTCCGCAGTAACTTGGCCTGGTGATGTGTCTGCTTGCCTCCACGGAGATAGCTACATTAAATGCCATACTGTAAAACATTCCAGTAAAAAAACAATAACATCTACATGGAGACTCTCCTCCAGAAAAGTTACATACCACCCCAGAACCTTTGAAAAATGGTATAGAGAATGTGAACAATGATAAAGTCAGTGAGAGGATGGAAAAGTCCCACCTACTGAATCGACCAATTTGAACCTTTTTGCTGTTGTTGGATTGCTACCGACTACCTTTGATTAGATTCCATTTTTCATTCATACACAGTTGAGATAGAAAGTAATTTGTTTTTTTCTTTCTTTTAGCCGAGAAGAAGATCAGCCAAATCGCATAACAAAGAATCTTATGATGTTATCGCTTTAAGATTTCAGCTGGAAAACCCATCAGGCTCCGTTCACTGAGAAGGGAATTGGGACCACGAAATTTAATTGTCCCAACTGATTGAGAGCACGGCGGCGACTGGCACGGTGGCGTGGTGGCACAGAGCGGCGGAACTTTCAGATTAACATTTAGATTAACCTCGATATGAGTTTGGATCTGGTCCGAGATGCTGCTGCCACTGCGCAATGATGAATGGGATTTCTTTTGACAGTTGTGTGGCACGCTGACAGTTTAAAGTGAACATTTTTAGGAGAAACAATGAAAGCGTGTGGGAGAGGAGTGCCACATTTCACAAGCCTACAGCAGCCTCGTGTCACCGCAGATGTGGCTCTTTAGTTTGAGACGTTCCATTCATCAACAAGTGGGGATGGAGTTTGGCAAACAGTGTACTCTGGGATGGGATGTGAGTAGCGCTAGCAACAAAAAAAAAAAAACTTCCAGAGTCCTTAAAAAGGCCTATATTACACTATTTTCTGATTTATGCTATAATCTTGAAATATACATACACATAAACTTAAACATACCTGGAGTTTTGTTTTGTTTCATTCACACATGTTTAACACACAATCTCTGCATATTTCTATATATCAAACAGAAACACTCTGTTCCACCTTGTGATGTCATGTGATAATACAAGAAGTGCCCCACAGTGTTAAAGCTCCATACACCTTCACTAGAATCATTTGGATAATTTCAGCCCTGGAATTGCCATCTATAATGATCTAAAGATAAAAAAAAAAGTAGCCATAAACATGAAAACTACCACTTCATGACATCACAAGATGGAACAGGGTGTATTGAGCTTTACAAATGTAGACAGACTAATAATAAAGGGTTACTCAAGCATGTGTGAATGAAACAAAACACAATTCCAGGTATGTTTTTGAGGAGGAAATAGTGTTCTAATATGGGTTAAAGCTCACAAGAGTCAGTTTTCTTTTAAAGCATTTAAAGTTCAGATATGAGTTCAAACAGGTCGTGACTAAGGTTAACGTTAGATTCAGTCTTGAATGAATCACTGGGCACATTTTTATATAGCACTTTACCAGGAGGAACCCTTCACCCATTCATACACCAGCGTATGCAGACAGTGGGGGCAAGGTGGGTTAAGTGCCTTGCTCAATGACACAACGACAGCGTTTACCTGTGGGAAAAATAGAGTTAGCATTTGTAGCATTATCACAACATTTTACAGTAGTAAAAAATAGCCGCTTGGTTCTCACTCTGGTTATCTCCAAGTTCACACCAGCTCCCAGATACAGACCCAGATCTGTGTTCCGATAGACACGTACATTTTCTCTGCAAGGCCGATAATACTGCTCACTGTACTTAGTTTTACAGATGTCACACACTTCAAGCTAGCTTATATGGCCAAATGTGCAATAGCCTCTGCAAATTATTGATGAGTAAAAGAAAAAGAAAAAAAGAATTAAAGAGAGCAACATTTTTGACAACAGAGCTCTCATCACTCCAAAACGCTCCCTTTTTAAGGCCATAAGTGGACTGCTCTCACACTTACTTGGCCTTTGGCCACACTAAAATGAACTATCGATTTACTTTTTGTCCAAAAAAAGAAAAGATTATCCAGGCTTTGCTTTGCCACTTCAAAAGGCAAAAGCCCAGCAGATAAATGGGGGTGACAGAAGAAAATGGTGCGTTGCCTGAAAAAAAAACAAACTAAAAATATGCTGTTTTATATTGATGTAGTTAATGAGGGTTATACAGGACATAATCAGTCAACTCCCATCTGGGCTTTTCTGTGCAGAGTTTGTGGGTTTCGTCCAGGCATCAACCCAAAACATGCACAATAGGTAAATCCTCCGGCTAAGTTAGTCCTGACCAAGATGGAGGAGTCATATGCAGACACAACAAGAGGCTGTGCCAAGTTGATGTAGGTAGCCAAAGAATACCATGTTTTCCGGCCTAATGTCCCAGAACATAACTTTTTTGCCAAAATTTTACTAAATATATATACATTTTGGCTATATACATATACACCCTCCATATACCACATCACAGTCCACCAGCAGCTCCACTGACTTCCACTTCAACTCTGAATTCATTTCAAGATTCTATTACTCACCTGTAAATATCTATCCATAATCTGGCCCCTATATCTGTGATCCTCCATATCACCACGTACTTCTGCTCACTCTGCTCCTCCTCTTTCCTTCTCCTCTCTCCAGCTCTCTCTACCCTCTGCTCCTCCTCTCTCCTGCTGTCTGTCCCCCTTGTGTAACTTTTCTGGTGGAGGGTCCATCAAATACTTTTCTCCATGGAGATGTTATTGCTTTGTCTGGAATGTTTCATAGTATGCTATTAAACCTTTCTATTATCATGGAGACCTAACCAGACCAAGTTACATGTCAGATCTGTGGAGAGGCAACACTGCTCGCAGTCAGAATACCTGTTTTTCGCTGTATTTTTGAGGTATAAAACCACCTGTAATTTAAAAAAATGGAAGGTAGAGCTGTTTAATGTCATAGTGAAACATACTGACACATACAAGAAGGTGATGGATCTCAAGCCAAATAGTTACACAATGCACCTTTAAAGGTTTTCCTCCAGATACTTCAGTTGTTTCAATTTTTTTTTTTTTTTTAACAGCAAACCTTAAAACATACAATTCATTTAACAGACCATTTTCTCAAACTCATGCCCACCTAGACGTGTTTATCTCGGTAAAGCTTTTAAGCCCTTTGTTTCTCTTGCCTCACTGCTTGCTCCTTAAAAGTGTGAGACTTGAGGTTTGCAGCACTCAAAGGACACCTTGTTAGAAGATAAGAAGTTCACTTTTTGTACAGTGTAATTGTTGGGGGACCTTCTTTATAAAGACCGACCTCAGCGGTGAAGGGCAGAGCGTTCAGAACCGACGAAAAAAACAAGTCAGTTTCCATTTGAGCTTCAGCAGTGCAGAAAAACGGATCACATTTTGAACGCTTGGGTGAAAGATTGTGGAACAACGGCTGTAAAGAATTTCCCTCTCATTTGATCGTGCGAGTCTCTGCTTCTTTTGTTTCTCTCCTCTCTGAGCCTGAGCTGTCCATCTTCGTCTGAAAATTGAAGAGAGGAGGAAAAGAATGGGCCCTGGAGCTGCTTTACAAAAATGGAGGCATGACAATGGGGCTGTTAAAAGCACTTGGCCTTCCTAATGCGTAGCCCATCGACGTTATTGATTTCCCATTGAGTTAGCCGCCCGCACATGCAGCCCCAGTGCTACAGAGGGGAGCAGTGGTGGACCTAAGCGGCAGTCAGCGAAATCCTCTTAATAGATAACATGGAAAGAAGAGCCAGATGACAAAAACACAGTATAGTGATCCTTCATGGACACATGTAGGGTTAGGAAATGGGGAGTTTGAAATATGTGCTCATGGTCCAAAACAGTGTAGTACTACTTTACTACTTTTACTATTTTAATTGCTGGTTAAAGTGGTATTTGTATTTACAGAAAAAGAAATGCCATTTTATTTAGGCTTAGTAACTATTTAAAAGTTTTATATTCCCCAAAATTGACTCATGTGAGTTTTTAGCCATGTTATAATGTTGTTACATCATCAAAAACATAACTGGAGTTGTGTGAACTAAGAGCATTGTACGTGATTTTTACGTCATTTAATCAGCCATGCCCTTCATCACAATGTCTTTGGCTTGGGGGCCAAAAGATGCCCCATTTAATAAAACTACTAATATTCTCTCCTTTTGTGTCTAAGTCTCTCTAGGTTGAATTCATATTTATGTACTCTTGTGAATAAGTTTCTATTCTTTTGTAGCAACATATTGGCCTTATATTAAATACACTTGTATAATCACCAAGCAGAAAATGCTCTTGGAACTAATACTACACCCACTACTATTACTTGTTTGACCTCCTCATGTTATCGTGGGAGAGTTGCAGCTACTCCAGTTTCTTTTTTACAACAGACAAGAGTTATGATGAATATGTGCCCATTTCCGATGACTAAATGTGAGGGAATCTTTTGTGGAGTTATGAAGAAAAAAAAAAAAGTTTAAGTAAATGCATGAATGGATAGAATGAATCTTTATCTCAGTGATTCTACGTTATCTGAAAAGTTTCTACAAGGGTAAGATTTTTTGTCTGGTTTAAAACGGAAGCAAATATTTTTTCTGATAGGTCTGCTCATAGCATAGTATAATAATAAGTTATGAATACAAATAAATGAAAATAACCTTCATTTTGTTCAATGCAGATTTAAACTTCTCTGTGAAGTTTGGATGAAACGTCTGGTTTTAATAGAGCTATTTCTTTTTCTTTTATTTTTTGTACTTCTCCTCAACTTTTTTAGTTTTTTTTCCTCCCACAAATTGTCACGATAATAAACATTTACCACAAGGACTATCTCACCAAACCAGGTATTAGAAAAACATATTTCAAAACTTCTTAAATGCACTTTAAGAGGTAATCGATAAAAAAATAAAGGTTCACAACCACTGCTATAGGCATCATTTATATAGTTTGAAGTGTCATTACCCACATCTGTAAATACTGGGTTTCAGATGACATCATAATCATTTTAGGCCAATCATTTCATACAAATGTGGAACAGCTCTTGCGTTGAGACACTAATAGAAATGATCAGGTTCAAAATGTGTGAATTTACCTTTTGGAACACGTTCTTTAATCTGAAATTTAAATGCTTTTGTATCCTATATTGTGGTAGTGTTTTTTGCTGATTGATGTGATTGTATGTTTTACTTTATACGCATTATTATTGCATAATTGCGTTCTCTTTTTACTGATCTTATTAAAGCTTTTCGACAAATCAAATCAAATAGGTTAAACTATCTCTTGATTCCCCATCGGGAAGTATCGCATTCTTGAATCTGAAAACCACCAATATTAAAAAGATGCAGTGTCCAAACTTGACCAAAGTAACATAATTGCACAACACATCTCTTAGCCTTATCTTCATGCGTCTCTTCTACTTCACTATACCTCTCCAAGGCAGCCTGGCGCGACCTTGTGTAGCGTCCTTGAGCTAACTAGCCTTTCAGACGAGTCTACACTCTTAATGAGAGAATGTACTTGTTACCTCCAGCCCTGTGTTCTGGCCACTTTCTTTATACCACCGAGTGCAGCCTGTCCTCAGTGGCTCTGTGTCTCCCTCAATACAAAAGTTACACAACACTTACCGATTGATGGATTTCACTTTTAGGAAATATATATGCCCTGGTGGAAGAAGTACTCAATTTTGTTACTTAAAGGTGCATTGTGTAATTTTTCTGGTAGAGGGTCCGTCACCTGCTTGTTTTTATGGATATGTCATTGCTCTGCCTGGAATGTTCCACAGTATGACATTAAACAGCTCTACCTCGCATTTATTCAATTAAAGGTGGTTTTATAGCTCAAAAATATCTGAAAAAAAGGCATTCTGTCTGTGATCGGGGTTGCCTCTTCACAGATCTGACCTGTAACTTGGTCTGGTTTGGTATCCATGATGATAGAAAGGTTTAATGCCATATTGTGAAACATTCCAGACGAAGCAGTCTCCATAGAGAAAAGCATTTGATGGACCCTCGACCAGAAAAGTTAGACAATGCAACTTCAAGTAAAAGTATAGATACTGGCGCAAAAAAAAAAAATTCTCAAGTAAGTCTTTTTCAGTATCACCTGACAAAATGTACTTCAAGAGTTAAAAGTATTTTAGACAGATTTTGAGATTCAAATGTAGTGATTTTGATACAGGTTTGTGCTGAATTTTCTTCAACAGAGAAAACTACTGAACTGAATGAGGCGGTAGTTTTGCGTTTGAGAGAAGAACTTAGCCTGAATATGCAGGATTTGTGTGTTGAATGTGTCTGAACGGAACAAAACAACTCCAGGTATGTTTTTGATGAGGAAATAATATTATAACATAGAGCAGAATATACTGTAATATGGACCCTTTAAATGCCATACTGTGGAACATCAATGCAAGGCTTCTTCTCTCATATGGCCTTACAGAAGCAGAGAGTATGTACATAGAATCATCAATGCTTTTTTTTTTTTAATCTTTGCCATGTCGAAACATACATCGAAACTTCTCTTTTCCATGACCATTTTTTCCTCATCATTCTCTTCAAAAAAAAAAAAAAAAAATGTGTTTCTGTAGTGGCCAGCCCTGAACTGCCATCCATCGACCACTTAAATGGAACCATTGTTTGGAGGGGGGACCGAGGATGGTGCCTCTTTTCCAGTGCAGTGCGATGTATGGCTGCATGATAGATGTATTGTGGGGCCCTTTCAGACTTCACTGCCTGTTCGACCATGTTCTTCAATCATTACAGAACACAGTCTTGACTCAAGGATCTATACCGCACCAGGGAGCCTTTTTCAGCAAATAACATGGAAGAAACAAAAACTTTCTCTCAAGGATTTTGGGGGTGATCTTTTGACAGGTTGGCTGCAGTATTGTGTATGTTGGTTTAACTGTATTGGCAGTTCATTTTTAATGGTTTGCAGTGATCCAAAGTTATTCCTCACTTACCTTGTGCATTCTGATCACCATAAATAAATGGTAAATGGTAACATTTTTATACAGCACTTTTCCACTTTCAAGACACTCAAAACGCTTTACATCAAGGAACCACTCACCCATTCACACACACATTCATACACCAGTGTTCACAGACACTGGGAGTGAGGTGGGGTTAAGTGTCTTGCCCAAGGACACAACAACAGCATTCAGTGGGAGCTGGAATTACACCTGTGCGTCAGTGGATCTGACCACTCAACCAATGATGTTTATGTCAAGAGATGGATTTGAATCACCAGCCTTCGAATCAGTGAAACGCTCTACCACCTGAGCTACTGTCACCCCAATTATTCACCGCAGTGAGTTTATATGTGCTTTTCACAACTTTTAGACACCAGGTAACAACAGCTACTATGCAAACGCGCACTTCCTGATCAGGGCACAATAAAACACTTTACAGAAGTATGCAGCAAACCTATTCTGACCCCAAAAGCTCCTTATACAATATATCTGTACTGGGGCAGTAGTAGCTCCGTTACTAGAGCGATGATCCTCTGTTTCGAATCCCGCTCTTGACACAAACATCATTGGTTGAGCTGTCACATTCACTGACCCACAGGTTGACAGTGCTATTCCAGCTGTCACAGATGAATGCTACCGTTATGTCCTTAGGCAAGACACTTAATCCACCTCGCAACCCTATAGTATCTGCGTACACTGGTGTATGAATGAATGTGTGTGTGAATGGGTGAGTGGTTCTTTGATGTAAAGCGCTTTGAGTGTCTGGAAGGTGAAAAAGTGCTATAAAAATATTTGAAAAATAATCTGGGCTTTTAGATTTAGAAACATACATTGTTATCGTTCCTGTTTCAGGTGGACAAATACACATACAGCTACTACACTGACGAGCTAAAACCAATCAAATCAGCAAGCAAATCACCCTATATCTGATGGCACTTTCTACATACCTACTTGAATATGAATGAATAGGCCATATACCTGCCACCGTGCTCAATGCTATTTACTCAGTCAAATTCTCAAACATTCAATCAGGAGTCGAAAATTGAATTGCGTTATCTTTCAAAGACTGGCCCATTGGAAGTTGATTCTGGTGGGCTGTCTCCAAACCCTAGCAGCCATTGCCATCCGTCTGCGTATAGTTTGATATTGGGAGTTTAGCCCTGAGTAATCACAAGTCTAATGGCTATTTACAGTGCTGGGGCGATGAGGTGACTTGAGGACGTGCACTGTTGATTTGGCACCCAGCCGCAGGTAGAGTGAGTACCGGCGCAAGCAAGAATGAATGTAATTTCTCAAGTAGATGTGTTTAGTAAGCCAATTTCATTTACTGAGGTGAGTATTAAGTCCCCAATCATATGGTTTGTAAAAGAAAGTAAGAAAGTAAGTATTTGCATTGTATCTTGAAGTTTTTCGCTTTGTTTTTTGAAAGAGAAGGTCAAGTTTATTCAGGGATATATCTTGTCTGGGATCCAGAATACACACTTCTTTAATACTGTATGAAGAAGAGACTAGTAACCTTTGAATCTGCCTGAGTTCAGCTACTGGCTACTTATACGGAAAAAATGAAGAAAACTTAAATTTGTTTTTGTTTGTAAATGATGACCAATGATCTGCATGCATCACTGAAAAAAGAAAAAACTTATTTTATAATGATAATAATACTACTCTGAGCTTGAATTTAAAGATGTGCTGTGCAACTTGTCTGCTGGAGGGTCCGTCACCTACTTGTCTCCATGGAGATGTTTATAGAATGTTCCACAGTATGGTCATAAACTTATGAATATCCATGGAGATTTGCAAGCCAAATTACAGGTTAGATCTGTGGAGAAGTGACCCCACTCAAAGTAAGAATGAATGTTTCTTAAGATATATTTTTTTAGGAATATATAACAAGACAATTAAGTTTAGTACCATACTGACTCTGTCACTCTGTGGACAATTTAAACCAAAGCATTAGCATCTCCATGGAGACAAACAGGTTGTGGACCCCCTCTAGAAAAGTTACGCAATGCACCTTTAACCCTAAACCTTCCTAATCTTTTTTTCTTTCTAATTTATATCAATGTAAATTTGGATCCATAAAAGAGCCAAATTACCCATCACTAAACTACAGCCTACAAGAATGGAACTCACAGCCTCCTTACAAAAACATGAAATACCTACTTTCTAGACTAACCAATGAAGCATCTATTTTATGTAACCATCTCTGAACGGCACTTGAGATATTTTATGTCTACTGTTATACAAAAAGAAATAAAGAACACTGGTACGGTATAGCTGCCAATCCACTGCTCCCATGGCAACACATCACCTATTTTTGAACTGGTTTTAAATCACTCTACTTATTTCATATCAAGCCCGATTACCAAGCAGAACAATTCGAGGAATTGTTCTGCTTGAGATTTTGTTCAGATCTGAGATTTTTGACTATTAATTTATTATTTTTAAAGTCTCATAAGTAAAAACAAATAGCTCTTGAGTATGGGCTCCGCTAGTTAATCTTTAGCAAAGCCTCAAAGCAAATACCTGATAATTAGCTGTGCGTGGAGACCGTAGCTAGCATAGCATACTACTTTTGAACCTAAAATCTGGACAGCTCCACGATTGCGCTTTGCTTTATCCTTATTGTGAAAGCTAATTAGCTAAACGTACTTGCAGCTTTTCCCCGAATGTGTCACGCGTTGGTAAATACATTTTGTGATCATTATTTTTGTTCAAAGCCTGGAACAAAAGTGTGTGTCTCTGTCGGTTTGAATCTTTAGGCACATTTTTGAAAACACCAAAGGACAGTAAGTTGAAGGTCAGTTTGTAGTCAAAACAGCTCTGATTTTCTGCGGTCATTCGTCAAGAGAAGTTGCGGAGAACAGCATCAAACGGCACAAACATCCACGAGTTGATGCAAATTGGCCACATGAGGATTAAGCTAATGTTTTGATTTTGGAAGTAGCTAGATGCAAAAGTAAAGGAAAGCCACACAAAAAACACGATAGTATCAGGATCAGCATCAATCCAGCCTTTTCTGTTCTGATACTGATGTCGATACTTTGCTTTTAAGTATCTGTCGATACTTGATATTAACCAATCAGAGAAGGGATTTATTTTCTTTAAACACAAACAGCATAAGGTAAGAAAATGATCCAAATGTGTAAGTTTAATAGTTTTTATGAAAAGTTTTATATACTGAGACATTTTGCACGTTTTATAACACCTGTGTAGACGAAAATGGGATATCAACTGAACCAATATTTGATCCACCAAAATAATAATAATGAATAAATTATATGAATTGTTACCTGTAATCCAGAATACAAATTTCTCCAATACTTCAAAATACAGTACAGGCGGATTAGCCAATCAGGGACACTCATGGTCCATTCGTGTCAGAACAAATGTGGCAAAAAGAAAGGAAAAAGGTCACAGATTTCTGCAGAATCTGGTTTCATCTGAATTGTGATTTTGTTCGAAATTACAGACGACAATTATTTTCTCCTTTCATGAACTTGCATCTTTGCCCAGCATCACGAGACACCAAAGTGAATCTACTACCACTACTACCACTACTACTACTACTACAACTACTACAAACATGTTCTGAAATGCATACGATTCTTGTATTAGTGTGATCTTCTGTCAAATGTTAACACTAATTGTTAACAAAGTGCACAGTGAACTGAATCTTACTTTTAAATCATAAATCCAATCATCAGGAAAATCACAATTCAATTTTTTCCCCACATTGCACAGCCCGGCCCTACCTTACATACAGACCTACCCCCCTCCCTCCACCATTTTGGCTCTCCTTATCATGCTGGGTGAATCCACAGTCTCCTGTGTCTCTCTTTCCGAGTGTTTAGACATGGCTCTGTAAAAAAGGGTTGTGTTATCCCTGCCTAGCGCCTGCCGGGTACGAAGATGCATAATTTTCTCACAACAAGACCTCCCATGATATCTCTCTGTTTTGAGTAGCTATTAATGCCCTTTCCTGCTCATTGGTTTGTCAAACGCATTCATGTGAAGCTTGGCGTTGGAGAGGAAAGGGGGGATCGGATGGAGAGAAGGGAGTGAAGCACAGAAGAGAAACAGAAGAGTGGAGGGGTAGAAGCAAACAATGCGAGTCTGTGGAGTGTTTTGCAGGGCTAATTCTTGGCCAGATTTGTGATACGAACTTGCAACTTGCCAATACTTCACGCCTTATTGTCTAATATTGACTGCTTTCAACTGTAGCTGCCAAACTCACAGTGGATAATTTCAGTCTCGTGTGAAATTGGGAATCAAAGATCATCAGAGCTAAAACACATCTATTAACTTTTAGAACAAAAGGACTTTTATTTCATTTTCTAATTGTGGTAGTTTAAAGTAAATGTCGCCTGTACTTAGACTGTTTTAAAAATAGTATTACAATCACAACTGAATATGGGCTGCAACACCTTAACCTGAAACTTTATCTCATTTTCAGACCTCATGTGAAAGCTCAAAACCTTCAAAATTCACTCACTAAGCTGCAGAGGCTGCACTAGCACTGATTCATGATGATTCAGGTGCTGGGGTCTAAGTACCGTATTTTCCGGACTATAAGTCGCTCCGGAGTATAAGTCGCACCAGCCAAAAAATGCAGCATCAGAAGAAAAAAAAAAACATATATAAGTCGCACTGGACTATAAGTCGCATTTTTTGGGGGAAATTTATTTTATAAAATTAGAGCCCAACAACAGACATTTCATCTTGAAAGGCAAGTTATAGTAATACCAACAGAATAGAGAACAACTGAATATGTGTCTGGGTTGTTAACGTAATATATGAACAGTTATTCAGAGAACTAGAGCATAAACAACATAACAAGTTTACCAAACTCTGGATCTCACTCCAAATCACTGAATCCATTGAATTCTTCATCCTCAGTGTCACTTCTAACCAACACCGCCAACTCTAGCTAAATCTAGCCTTTAGCCCGCAATGAGCTGTTTTCTTCATTGCAGTTCGAGTATCCTCCACTTTTCACCAGTCCTTCACAAGTTTCTCGCTCACTCCAAACTTTCTTTCCGCTGCACGATTACTGTTTTCGGCTGCATATTTCACTACTTGCAGCTTGTAATCTGCAGAATATGATTAACAGTTTATCGCCGTGTGATAAAATAAGTTCTGTTGCTAAATTAACATTAGTGAGTGGGATACGTCTTAATGACTCGTTTAAGCACGTGGGTGCTTAAATGACAAGAACAAATGTCTCAAACTTCAGTAGCCGAACATCCACTCATACCTGATCGATACAACTAGCCTAGCCGCGGGAGAGCCTGAAATCTGCTGAAATCCTACGAGACACTGACATGATCCCAGACAGGACAGCGGCTCTTTCTGCAGGCGACATGCGCAGTAGAGCGCAAAGTGCCAGCGGTACAGGAGTAATAGCGTGATAGGAGTAGCAGATACTGGCACACAAGTCTAGGGCGCCCTCTAGCGGCTGTCAGTGTGAAAATAACGAACATGTGAAATTATATATTGTAATATATAAATCGCACCTGAGTATAAGTCGCAGGACCATCCAAACCATGAAAAAAAGAGCGACTTATAGTCCGAGAAATACGGTAGTGAAGATTTTTTTTCCACTCATTTAGAATTTATTACCATTTATATGCTCTTATAAATGTTATATTCTATTTCCCATGTGGATCAATAAAATTTGTGACCCACAGGTTGGGCGGTGCGATTCCAGCTCCCACAGATGAATCATTGTGTCCTTGGGCAAGACACTTAACCCCACTTTGCCCCCAGTGTCTGCGTATACTGGTATATCAATGTGTGTGTGAATGGTTTCTTGATGAGTGCCTTGAAGGTGGAAAAGCGGTATATAAAAATGTGAACACTTACCCTTCAGATTAGTGTCCTTTTAGGTTTAAAACAACTGGATTTGCATTCAAACTGGCAGTACAAAATGAAAGAGGCTTATTCTGCTTTCTGGATAGATAATCATCTTGAGAACCAAAATACCAAATTATAGCATAAATAACTTGTGTTGTTATCTGTAAATATTTGATCTCAACATGTCTGTACATCTGGGGACACAGTTAAGTCAAGTTTACAACATTTAATATCTAATTACATACCGATCCTTTTGATAGAAGCTGACTAAAGTTCTGTTCTAAGAAAATTTCACACTTTTTCTTGCATGTGTCATCTTAAAAGTCCACAAAGTGCTGCATGACCAATAAAGCATATTTAGCTAAAGCTACTCGTGCTCCATGGTGACAAGCTCAATGGAATGACTCTACGTGATTTGATGAAACATTGAGTGCCCGCTGGCTAGCTTCCAAACAACTCAAAATGCATGCTAACAAGCTTCGGCGCGCCACAGAAATGATGAAAATGAGAAAATATTCACTCAAAACCGTGTAAATATAAACAACAACAACCAAATAAGTGACATCATTACAAATATTCTCCACATTATGTGTAGCCCCAAAGGATTAAATCACCTTTGATTATTGATACCAACGCCAATTTACACGATAACAAACTTGCGACTAGTCGGTAAACAAATTTGGGTGCATTTATGTTAGATTAGACACGTAACAAGATCAAAGAAGCTAGCAAGGAGGAGGCCCATAGGAAGTGTCAGGCAAAAGTAGATAAACATGCAACCCAACCAGGCAACATCTCACCGAATAATTAAAGGGACTTGAGGGAGCTTTTTGTTCTGTGAGAAATGGGCTGTGTACTGTCAACGGCTTCGGAAAATAAGGCGAGAGATTCATTATGGCGCTAATCTAAATGAGGATCAAATAAGGACTATTAATACAGCTGCATTATGGAGCGGGCTATTGAATTTGTACAATTACAGAGTGAGACAACAAGCAGTGACCCTGTCCACTGAGATGGCGGTTATCAGAGGAAGACAGGCTTTATTATGTCTGGTGGTGTGTTTATGTTCTGCGTCAAACAATCTATGGAAACTAAATATCTAACTAAGTAGGTCCTACAAACATTTGTTTTTTTACATACTGCATGAAGATTCTTGAGTTAAAGATCCTATATTACAAAAACTGGACTCTTGTGAGCTTTAATCCATGTTATTATAATGTTACCTCCTCAAAAATATATCTGTAGTTGTGTTTTGTTTCATTCACACATGTTCGAGTAGTCCTGCATTAGTAGTGTGTCTACGTGGGGCGCCAGTAGCAAAAACTGTTGTTGTGTCCTTAGGCAAGACACTTCACCTACATTGCCTAGTAAGAAAGTGGAGTGGGCATGAGTGTTGCTGATAGTTGGAGGGGCCGATGGTGCAGCGTGGCAGCCTTGTTTCCGTCAGTCTGCCCCAGGGCAGCTGTGGCTACAACAGTAGCTTATCAGTGTGGAGTGAATGAATAAAGTGCTTTGGGTGTCTTGAAAGGCGCCATATAAATCCATTGATTAATTAATTCATGATTGATACATCACCAAAGCTCAAAATGCTCTGTTCCACCTTGTGATGTCATGAAGTGGTAGTTTTGAACATAACAGCTACCTTTTTCTTTTAGTTCAGTAGAAATGAGCAAACCCAGGGCTGAAGTTATCGGTTATCACATGACATCACAAGGTGGAACAGCGTGCTTCCAGTTTGAGAAAATAACTGTGTAACTTAGTGTGTTAAATATGTTCGAATGAAACAAAACTCAACTTCAAGTATGTTTTTGATGAGGAAATAGCATTATAACATATGTCAGAAAATGGCGTAACATGGGCCCTTTAATATTTTTGGAAGATATGGGAGTCTAGCAACAAAAATAGTGGTCACTACAGTGGACAGCTATTCAATAGTTGTTTTCTCCTATATAAATGAGTCTGAATGTCACAGTTGCACATCAGTCACTACAGTGGACACTAATGTGTCATGCAGTACACTGCCA
Source organism: Taenioides sp. WSHXM2023 (assembly GCA_029959045.1). Taxonomy (NCBI): domain Eukaryota; kingdom Metazoa; phylum Chordata; class Actinopteri; order Gobiiformes; family Gobiidae; genus Taenioides; species Taenioides sp. WSHXM2023. Next base: position 27,200,566 of record CM057087.1, read on the forward strand.
CCCGCTGATCAACTTTTGCAAGTGCAAAAGAAAAAATTTCTAAAACAAGATGGCCGACAGAAGAGCAGATGTGCCTTGCAGGGGAGGAATGTCTCTCCCTTCCTTCTATTCTAGGAGACCCTTGCAGGTAAAAAAAAACAAAAATAAATAAAATAAAATATGAGGACATCAAGCAGCAACTAAGGAGCAATATAATTGTTAAAATATCCACGTGTTGATTTTGTGATTTGAGGAAATTGTGTGTGTCCACTCAATTGGACATCATGCATCACTAGCTATATTTAGACTACAATTTATAGTATTGCTGTGACTGTTTTTTTTTGTTTGTTTGTTTGTTGTTGTTTTTTTCATCTGCAGTAATGTTTTGGCTGAAAATCAATACATTTTTTATTACAGCAATATTTTGTGGATATTAGCTCTATCATGAACTGTTGTATGGAAAAACATTTAACCAGAGAGTACAGTCTAAATAACTCCAACCATAACAATGAACATGCCTACAAAACATTCTTTCAGATGTACTTAAGTACATCAGTGCAGTGTGTCTTTAGCAGAAAAAGGTTATCTTATATGGAAACTGGCAAAGCACATATATGGGAGGGGTAGATCTCATGGATCAATGTGTCACAATGTATCCCCACAGACACAAAAACAAGCGATGGAACCTCTGAGTGTTCTTCCACTTCTTGGACATGACCAATGTGAATGCCTCCCACATCTACAGGATGTGTGAATTGGACAAGAAGGATCTTCTGCATTTCAAGTAGCTTGTGCGCTAATAAATGCAACTTCCATCCAGACACCAAGACGAGGATGACCCAGTGCCACCCCAACTCTTTTGAAGTACAGAGCAGTGTCCAAGCACCCCCTGAGATAAAGTCTGGACCTGAAGATCACTGGCCCAGGCTCACTGAAGCAAGAAATGCAAACAGATGCCATGACTCTGCCTGTACATGAAAAACAAAGTACATCTGCATTCAGTGTCTTTGTGCCCTGGGTGCTTGTATTTCCATACAATATAACCTTTTTCCGCTAAAGACACACTGCACTGATGTACTCAAGTACATTTGAAAGAATGTTTGACATAGCAGTAGGCTCATAAGTAGTGGTAGTGGTAATACCACATAAGTCCCGATAGTTCTATTCTTGATAGAACTTAATATTTTGGTAACTTTCTGGTAACTAACCCCAGCCCGCTTTGAATGACAATACAACATTTCCTATCATTTTACCAAAACACAACAAGAAAGACAGTGCTACTTCCTAAAACCTTCCTTGTCTGTATTTCATTTTGCCGCCTTCTCCCTGGTTACACACTCAATCCCTCCAGTCTCCGGTGGGCTCTTTAGCTCCTTCTCCAGCCTCACCTCATGCCTCAGAGCCTGTATAGTGTCACACAGCTCCCCTGCATAGCAATGACAACAAGCTAACTCCCCCATCGCACTCTAAACACTGGCTAATCTCCTATCCAACACATTGAATCATTCACCGCTCCACAGATCCATGCTGATTTGGAGGTGCGAAACAAAAGGAATTGCCTCTTTCAATTCATCCATTACTTAATTAAATTTTAAAGTGAAGTTTATTACACAGTTTGTCAGCACTAGGCAGGAGCTGTTGTGAGAAATGGGCCTCTATAAACGCATATTATTGGGGAAAAGCGCAGACAGCAGCATCAGACAGATCCTACAGCAGGAGGTAGTGGAGTGAGGAGGAACAGGGGCGGTGCAAGGTCTTCTGGGTACTTAGATAAGATGTAATACTTGAGGGGCCTTAGTTTGACAAGACAGAATCCACATCAATATTTAATTTATTTTATATGAAACTGCAAGAGTGAACTGGCTAAAGTAATAAAGCAAATAAATGTATTTTATTGGAATAACTTTTTATTAATTTGGAATATTGGTCTAAGCTGCATAGTAAAAAGAGCACTATGTCACTTTTTGGTTGGGGGTCCGTCACTTGCTTCTTTCTATGGATATGTCATTGCTTTACCTGGAGAAAACAGAAAACAACGAAATTATATCTGGAGCATCAAAGACTGCGTAGTTGTGATGTAAAGTGCAATGTTTTTCTTCCTGGAGGTGGTACTGCTTTGTCTGGAATGTTCCATAGCATTTATTAAATTACAGGTGGTTTTATAGCCCAAAAATACACCAAAAAAACAGGCATTCTGACTTTGAGAGGAGTTGCCTCTCCACAGATTTGACCTGTAACTTGGTCTGGTTTGGTCTCTCTAAAGGTACAAAGGTTTAATGCCATACTGTGAAACATTCCAGATAAAGCAATAACATCTCCAGAAAGAAGAGCATTGCACTTTACATTAAAACTATGCAGTCTTTGATGCTCTGAACGTTTTTTGTATGACAATAAAATCTTGAATCCTCAGCAGTGGGACCCATCTCCAGATCTTGAGGTATAGGCTTGGTCTGGACTACCTTAGCTGGAGGATTTGACCTATGACCCCAGGAGAAACATACGCAATCAAGTGCCATTAAAAAATAAGTTACTCAGATCTATTTTAGTATTACTCAATTACTTAAATCCACTGAACAGTCGATCTCCAATTATTAGAATATCAAGAAAGGCTTGAAAGCTTCACTCTGTCTATATAATATACAGATTTGACTTTATGAAATGAGTGACAAAAAATATTTAACTTTTTCACGATATTCTAATAATTGGAGATAGACTGTAATATTTGAAGAATGTCAAAATCAAATAAGTGCAAAACTGATTTTTTTTTTTCTTTTTATATTGCAAAAAAAAAAAAAAAAAAAAAAAAAATCAACAAGGGCCCCATATTGACTGGTGAGCACTATACATCTTCAACACCCGTTGTGAAACCATTATTGACAACAAGCACTCTATCTTTTTTCAGTTTAGGATCAGACTCTCGCAGGACCCCCATCACCCCTGCCTCCAGTGGGACCCTCATTTCCCAAGGGGGCCGTTCAAATCAGCGGCCCTGTTTGATTTGGGCAGGGCGGGTGTCACTGCTCTCTACAAGCCCTTAGCGTGAACCATGAATAATGCATCCGCCACAGGCCAGGGTCCCCCGGGAGTACCAGCTGCCCCGTCCCTCCCCTCCTACCCTTCCCTTCTCCCCTCACTGGAGCTGTGACCAGAATAGTGAATCCCCCATTAACAACCAATGATTCAGGGGCTGCGGTGAGAAACAAGAAATGCGGTAGGGCAGTGAAAGGAGTAAATTTATGGTACTGTAAAAAGGGGAAACTGGGATATTGATAATAATATTGAGTAGAAATGGCCTTGGCTGTTTATCAAATATATGTGTTACATACGACGTACACGGTGACTTTGTGTGGAATGTCATGGCAAGCAATTGATACTGATCAAAATTCACCGGGGGAATGTGAAGCTAACTGTAGGCACTGCTCAGTCTGAAGCTTTGTTACTCAAGTTAGACATTAATCTGAGCTTTGTTTTAGCACAATGTGACCAGAAATGGCTGGTTTAGACTTTAGAACTGGAATTACAACACATGAGCTGATTTGTGCTGTTAAACAAGTCTCTCACACATTAAATTACAATTAGCTAACAGTTTTTTTTGTTTATTTGTTTTTTTCCTGTTAATCACTGTCACCTTTTTTGTTAAAAATCAAACACCTAAACTGGACCACAAATGCTCGTTTCATCACATCACAAGTTTCTGAAAATGTGTTGTTTAAATTAATTTTGGGTTTGGGTTTTTTTTTCTTGAGTTTTCAGACCATCTAAAAATTTATTTGGCAGTATTTGCTGATAGTACATTGTGTTACCATGGTAACTACTGAAAATAACACCACAGACATACATGAAGATTAAAATGGGTTAAAATGTGGGACTTACTATATTTCTTTTCTTTTCTTTTTTTTTTTTTACTTGTACATATACATTTATATAATTGTGCCTTATTTGACACCAGTCTCTTGTTATTTTGGGGCGGCAGTAGTTCAGTTGTTAAGAGCCTTTGTCCACTGATCCAAAGGTTGGCGGTTCAAATCCCCTCAACATAAAAACATCATTGGTGAGCGGTCAGATCCACTGACCCACAGGTTGGCTGCGTGATTCCAGCTCCCACAGATGAATGCTGCTATTGTGTCCTTGAGCAAGACCATTTACCATTTTTGCTACTTATTTTGAATTTATAATTACTATTTATACTTTTGCTCTGTTTGATTATACTATATTATGAGGTGTGAGCTACTGTGTCCAAATAATTTCACTTGTGGATCAATAAAGTTTGTCTAAGTCTAAACAAATATTGTATTTATTTGATTTGATTTATTTTTTCCCCTCAATAGATTACAAACATGAAGACAGATTTTAACAAAAAAGTTAAAATGATGTAAATATAACCTGCTTTGATGCAATTCGTTTTAAAGAAATTCTATTTTTCTCAATACATCTACAGCTGCATCTTTACTCTAAACATTTTTCTCATTGCAGATTGACTCCATAAAACTGATGGCACAGAAATATGCTTCACTTAGCTATAAAAAAGATCTAAGGCTCACCTCAGCATGGAGTAACTTGGAGGGTCCGTCAAACACTTTTCTTCATTTTGCAATTTCCAATATTGCTCTATTGTTTTGTCTGGAATGTTTCACAGTATGGTATTAAACATTTCTATCTTCATGCTGCTCAAACCAGACCAAGGTACAGGTCAGATCTGTGGAGAGGTGACCCCACTACCAGTCAAAATGTCTGTTTTTATAGGTATTTTTGAGCAGTATAACTACCTGTAATGGTAGAGCTATTTAATGTCATACTCTGGGACATTCCAGGCAGAGCAATGACATCTCCATAGAAATAAGCAAGTGACATACCTTCCACCAGAAAAGTTACACAATGCACCTTTAATAAAGCATGAACAAAGACTTAACTCAAAATTAACAAAGAGTAATACTGTTGTCCACTCATCAAAACATACCTGGAGTTCTACTTTGTTTCATTCTCTTGCTTCAGTAAATCTTTAATCCAAATTTGTCATCTCTGAGAACTCAAAAATGCTCCATTCTCATTTTGCCCACATTGTGATGTCATAGATAAAACTCCAGAATTCATCTACACAGTTTTAAGCCCAAAAACCATCACCGTACTCATTCTGTGGTAAATTGCGGTCATTGTGAATGCATGGCTCTATTAGTGCACTATTCAGAGGGGATAAGGACCTAATTTGTTTAATTTCTAAAAGCAGGAGGAGCTCAAATGCCTAAAAGCCTTACTGGAAATGGAAGTGTAGTTTATAAAGTTTGTACATTTTCCAATAACAGTATTTTAAGCTTTGTTTAAAAGATTTAAGTTAAATTAAATTAAACCCATTAAACAATAGCTCAGCTGGTAGAGTGTTTGTCCACTCTAACTCACTCTAAAAGAGTGAGATACAATTCCCATGTAGAAGGCTTTTGATAAAAGCACCTTTTTTTTCCTCAAAATCCTTACTCTGAATGGGCTTGCATGTCCACAAACCTGACTTTTATATGGCCTGCTTGTTGTTGGAAATGTTGTTGAAACTGTACCACACGGACTCATCAATAAACAACAACAAAATAGCCTATCCATTTGCATATGCACAACATTCATAAGACTATGTGTCCATATCTCAACCACTCCCCTGGACACAGAACAACCCCAGTGAGAAAACAAAAGGGTTAGCCTGTGCGCGCAAACTGTGAACACTGTCAATCTCATTCTGATGTTTCTGACGGGTGCACGCTCTCCTGTCATCCCCCCTGACAAGAGCCTGCCAGAGTGGACGGATTGCACCACCTTTCCGGCATCAAAACACCCTTCTATGGAAACAAAGGATTTATTGTTTTACATCAAACATTCACAGAAACACAACTACACACCGGCAATCTCCAAATCTATTACATATACTCCATAACAACAACAGTGCCATCTAACCTCCATATTGGGGCGAGTAGGAGGGCAAATACTGGAATACAAGAGCCGTCTGTCAAATACATTTCGCTACTCGTAAAAGCGGAATGGGAAAATATAGGGGGTAATAGGTTGAAATGATCCTGGACTACGTAGCTCAAGAACCAATATAAACCTATGAAGCAAGTCGGAAGCAGTGGACAATGTGAATTTGGTGAAGAGAGAGGTATTATTTCTAAATCAAACCAAAGTAAAGGCTATTTCCTGTTATGTGCCAATGTTCATTAGATGAGATCTTGTAAAGGGGAGTCTAGAGAGAATGAGCCTGCATTATCTGGAACTAGGCAATGTACCAAAGTTTATTTCTAATGAGATTCAAGTGGAGTTCTAGCTCATTCATTAAAGTCCATCAATGAATTTCCAGTAAGAGAAAGTATCCACATCTCTTATGTTAAACTCTGTCATTTAAGTATAGTCACAGACAGTTTTTTTCCACATGGGTCTCATTATAAAATGCATCCGATTTTATTAAATAGCGGTTCTTGGTAAATTCCTTCTCTGATGTTGAACCATGGCAGAGGAACAACCGTCAGGGATTGTCACTGGTAGTTGTTTCCACATGGTCCTCATCACACAATGTCTCTGATTGGATGAAACTGCCAGTCCCTGGTCAAGTCCTTCTGTTAAAGAGACAGTACCCAGTTTGAATAAATAGTGCTTTGCTGGTGAACCATGACAAACAACTGTTTGGTATAGTCACAGAGCATTGTTTCCACATGGTTCTCATCATACAAGGTCACTGATGGGATGAAACAGGCAGTCCTGGCAGTGGCTTCTTTATGGTTCACATACAACAGACTGCTTTAAAAATGTATCTGCAATATAATTTAATATTGTTTTTAATTTTGTTTCATTTTTTAATTGCACTGAAAAACTTGGACAAACATGTGCCCTTTATGACAGAGGGCTTGCATCTCCACAAACCCAACTCCTATTGTCCCGATGAGACAAATTTCAGTTTTAGCCTTATCTTATTTCATTACATTCATCAATTGGTTATAAGTTATTTATTTATTTATTTATTTATTTATTTATTTATGTATTTATTTTTCAGTAAAATAAGCAGTGCTGTATCCCTATAGTGTTTATTTATGGTAAATTATACATGCCCTGGGGTGTTAGGCCGTTCTCATTTAAGGTTCACAGTTAAATCAATACTTATAATCACAGTCACTGTCCATATATATAGCTGTTCCCTCCAACCAAACACACACAGGACTGTCATGGCTGTCAGTCCACAACATCAACCAAATTATAATGAAAACAATAAATGCAAAAAGAACTGTCGCCTTAACACCTCTGGCAGAATAATTGTCATTTACTTTGTTACATTTTCAGACAGAAAAACTCTACACACACTGTTTAAAACTGACATAAATAAAAAATATATAAGAAGTGAATGTTTTGGGCATGATTGACAGCTGGATTAACCAATGAGAGTAACTTCAAGCCATAGTATGTAATTTTTATGACAGAAAATTTATTTCACCGCAAAACAAAAAACAAAACAAAAAAAACGTGTCCTTGCTGTGAGTGGGCTTGCATCTCCATAAACGTGACTCTTATTTGGCCAAATAGGGGCCTCCTCCTGATTGTTTCCATGGAAATGTTCCTGTGGCTCTAATATTACGCTGTAGGACATAAAAGTTTTAACTTCCTATTTCTATGGAGCCATGCAGTTGACCTTCCACCTCCATAAAGTTACATACTATCGCTTTAAAATGCTAATATTATGCCATTTTTTGATCTATATAATGTTGTTTCCTCATCACAAACACACAAACGCTGCATGTTTAGGCTGAGTGCTTCTCTAAAAACACTCTGTTCCACCTCGTGATGTCATGTGGGAATACAGGGAGTGCTCCACAATGATCAAACGTGTGAATGAAACAAAACAAAAGTCCAGGCATGTTTTTGAGGAGGTAACAACATTCTTTCATGGCTTAAAGCTCACAAGAGTCAATTTTGTGGAATATGGGACCTTTAAGGACTGAGAAACAACGCAGACTTGGGGGGAATCAACAAGAAAAGTTTTACTGAACTCATATTTATCTCAGCTAATAGAAGTAATACATCTTCTTCTGAATGTTACGAGACTTTTCAAGAGGAAATGTCTTACGCATTTGAGAGACACGTGCTGCAAATCAGTAGCTGCGGTGCGACTATCCCAAGTTAGCCGGTCAGGCATTAAAAATATCAAATATGCTTTTCTATTTTTGATGCTATCACTATCACTATTTGGATAAACATCAACCCAACAATGAACACAATAAGCGCCAAAAAAGAACTGTCATCTCACTACCTCCAACACAATAGTTATAAATTACTTTGTTTTCGAGCATCTCCTACAATTGGCTGTGTAAACAAAATGGCAGCATGTAAAATTAGCTATCAGGGATCGCACTAAACTACTGCCTGTCAGGAAAGCAAAGGCCAAGCTCTTTATATTTTAGAGCCAAATGTTCTTATCAATACAAGCTAAAGGCGCTGCTAGCATAATTGCCCTGTTTATCAGTTCTATAACAGGCGGTCCACCAGCTCTGAGCCCTATACTCATAAATATACAGGTTACAGTGGAGTATCCAATCTCACTTGATAGATCGCTAATAAACAACGTGCAAGAAAAGAATGATGTTGTCTATTTGAATGTCTCCCAGTCTGAAACGCCGACCATAGAAAAGCAATTACCATGAGAGCCAGATCTGTGTGGTTGTCAAAGGAACCATTTAAGAATCAACTAGTTAAAACAAAGGAATACTTCTGCTAACTTTTGTTTATCAAACAGCACGTGGGTAATTTGCTTTGGAAGTTAGTAAGATGTTGTGAACTGACAATATCTATTTAATATCACTCACAATCGTTGTTTTTTCGTTCTGATGATGGTATTTTGCATTTGATGATTGATTTTGGTGACTCCAATACACTTGAAGAAAATGTCTGTGAACGCTGGGTTCCTGAAGTAAATTTCCCATAATTTTTTCTCATAAACTTAAAAAAAAAATAAATAAAATATAATAATAATAATAATAATAATAATAATAATAATAATAATAATAATAATAATAATAATAAAAGTTTGAAAGTTCGCACAGGGCTAATCAGCTATGTGATAAAACTAACAATGACATGACGTATATGTTTTTTTTTTCTTTTAATTGTTTAATTCTGAAACTTTGTAAACCACTAAGTTTGTGTGTTAAACGCGTGAATGAAACAAAACACAACTCCGGGTATATTTTTGATGAGGAAACATTATAACATAGATCAGCAAACAGGCCCTTTAAAGTGGCTGTACGTGATTTTTTTTCCTATGTATTTGAGGAAAAAAATGTCTTGCCCAAGTACAGATAAATTGTGTAAGTGCACCTCATTGACATCAATATTGCACACCATTGTGTGTTGTCTGAACTTAATTATAGGGTGTTTTATTATCTGAGAATCAGGAAGAGCATGCTAGTTGTTAGTTGTTAGTAATACCAATAACCAAATAACAAAAATTCATTTGAAATATAGACATGGCAGTTCCCCCTGCTTTTCCCAAGCACTTTTGTTTATGGTAGTTCATTAGTTCACAAAGACTTGCTTATAAATATTTTTTGTTTGTTTGCCATTGTCTTGCCATATTTTTATTTTTATTTATTTTTTGATTTAATTCACTCAATAAAACTAAATAAAATGTTAATGTTTTTTTTTTTGTTTTTGTTTTTTTTCCCCTCCTGCTGTAACACTGTTAAATAAATCAAGATTCCTGTAATTTCAATGCTATAACATTTCTTCTTTTTTAATGACCCAAAGAACAGAATACCAGGCACCAGCACAAAGCGTCTCAACAGGCGGCCCTGTGCGAGGAGAGGGGGTGTGAGCCGTAATGTTACACACTGCAGTTAACGACACAATGTAAAAATGCCTGGCACTCCATCAGGTCTAAGTGAAAGAGCTAATTAACGTTTAAGGACCACTTTTCCAGTTCAAGACCGGTTGTTTCATTGTAATGTGGGCGCAGTGGGTGAAAATGAAACTAAATCTATTTTTGGAAGTGCAATTTATATATTCACAATTTAAAGGTCGTACATTACACAAAACTGACTCTTGTGAGCTTTAAGCCATGTGAGAATGCCTTTTATCTTTATTGAGTAAAGTTTGGCTATTCCAGGGCTGAAATTATCCAAATGATTCTAATGAAGGTGTATGGATTTTAAAAACACAGTGGAGCACTTCCTGTATTACCACATGACACCATAAGAAGGAAACAGTGTTTTGTTTTTTGTTTTTTTTTCGGTTTGAGAGAAGAACTCAGCCTAAATATGCAGGATTTGTGTGTTAAACCTGTGTGATTGAAACAAAATACAACTCCAGGTATGTTTTGATGAGGTTGCAGTGGTTGTACATGATTTTTTCCATGTAGTTGAACAAAATTTGCCTCGTTCCAGTACAGATAAATTGTATAAGCAGCTCTTGAGTTCATTATAGAGCCATTGTGTGCTGTCTGCATATACATATATATGCACACAGCGTTTTATTATCCGAGAATCAGGAAGTGCACTTTTAGCTTGTTAGTTGTTGTTAGAAATACGATGACAGCAAATCTTTGCTCTGGTCTCTAAAAGCTGTGAAACATGCTTTTTAACTCACCATGGTGAATAATTAGGACGCTCGTAATGCAAAAGGGTAAACAATGGCAAAAATCAGGTATAAGTTGATATTAAGTTGATATTTAAGTTTATATTTTTATTGTAGACTGCCCCCAGGTGGCAAATTATCACAACAAAAGTATAAGTGTTAATAAAAAAGAATGGTTTAAATTGCTGCATCTAACGTTGAAGTATCTTGCGTTAGGTTCAATCCTGATATAACACCGTAACTGAGAGACGGATTGTGTAATTGTATCATAAATATGTACTGGAAAAAAATGGCTTTGAAATGCAATGACCATGACTGAAAAGTTTATAGAGAGTGATACAGTGGTTCTACTCAGAGATACCGTGATATAGACTCCTTTGGTTCTAAGGCATCCTGTTTACAGTGTTACATTGTGTTTCAAAGATGAGCTGTCCAAGGTGCTGAAGTTGCAGTTATCGTCAGGTTTGTGTTGAGAATACAACTTTATGGGAACTATCATGAAGACTGTAGTGCAAGACAGTGTTTATTTTCAAGTTTTTTGTCCATTTTAAGTCAACTAATTATTCAAATTTCTGTAAATATGATAAATTGTATGTTATTGCTTCATGTGCCATGTAGTTCCGTGGGTGTAGTTTGGTTATGGTCTGGTTTGGGGCTCTGGGACAAAAAAATTGAACCGTTTTTTTTTTTTTTTTTTTCCATCTATGTTTGGTTTTCAATTATTGGAAAATCTACTTTCAGGTTTTTAAAAAATACAAAAATGTATGTAATTTTTGGCGTAAGTTCATAGTGTCATTGTAATTTTTTGTTAAAGCCTCCAAGCCAAGTTACAGGTCACTCACTGTAAGAAAGCATGTCCAAAATATTTTTAATAGAAATAAAACACATATAATTGGGTAAATGCAAGGTAGAAAAACGTATGTAGTCTTCCTGAAAAAGCAGCAGCATCTCCATGGAAACAGGCAGGTGATAGGTCCCCATCAGAAAAGTGACATACTGTGGAACATTTAATTAGTGTACTGTATGTATCTGGAAATACCATGAAAGTATCACCACCATAAGACCCAAGGCCACTGTGCATTTAAGAATTACATTTAAATGTCCTATATTATGCAAAATTTACTCTTGTGAGCTTTAAGCCATGTTAAAATGTTACTACCTCATCACAAACATTTGAGTCACCTTTTATTATTAGTCTGTCTACATCTCCAAAGCTCAAAATGCTCTGTTCCACCTTATGATGTCATGAAGCAATAGTTTTCAAGTCAGCAGCTACCTTTTGCCTTTAGTTCAGTAAATATTGGCAATTCTGGAAATCGCCCAATCCCCAACCAAATCACACAACTTGTTACTTTTCAGTACAGCTATCTTTCAGTCAAAGCAGTACCACTAAAAACAACATTACACAATCCCTTTCTCCCAAGTACTTCATCGTCCCTTGGGTATTACTTCACAACACGCAGTAGAAACAAAGCTTTTACTCGGGACCAGTACTGCGTAGCTTCAAAGTACACACAAATACACTCTGACACATGCGCGCTGGTAGTTTTAATCTTCACAGAGATATGTATTATCGGAGCAAATCCCATAGAGGCTGGGGATTACTGGTCTATGCTGCAGCTGCCTACCATTAAAAACATCTGTGACATCTTCATAGTATTATTTCTCTCTCAGACGCATTGAGCGCACAGCAACTTTAGCGCTGCAATGTGTAAACAAGACATACAAAAGAGATGACACTGAACCACAGCGTACTCAAGATGGTAATTCAGGCAAAACAGACAGTGTGGTCAGGAGGGTTGGAATAGATAAAAAAAAGAATTTAAGATGTTGTTTAAGACGGACCTGACTATTAAAAACGATATATTAGATTAAAAAAGTCTGTTAAAACGTCTAGTATTTTATGTAATAATTTCCTAAACAGGGTAGAGATATCTATATAGACTGAAAGAAATAGTATATTTGTGCCACTTTTTGTTTCATGTATTGGCCCATATTTGCAGATATGTCAACCATAAACCAGGGGAAAACTTTTTTTTTTGTTTGTTTGTTTGTTTTTGTTTGTCTTTACGTGAAAACAGAAAAAAAACATGTCAGCTCCTTCCGCTGCCCTTATATAAGTTAAAGGACTGCCCCCTTGAGCGTAATCAACAAATCACAACAGTAAAAAAATAGTGAAAACATTCACAATTAGGCCCCAATATTATACATAATTCACTTTCATCAGTCTGTCATGAATTAAAACACATGGATAATATTTTGAAAAATATATTATCACCATTAAGTTTGCCCTCCCTCTGGGCCATGAGGGAGGTTTGTGTGTCACTTATTTTGCTAAAATATGTTAGAATAATGAAATGCAGTTGTTAACTTTAATGATGGGGAGCGGAAAGGGCTGTCCTCACACCTGAGGAAGGTCAGAGAGTCCAAAACACTGTACTATTAAAAGTGAACCAAGAGCGAGACGGTGTCCGGGAGTCTTCTTGAAAATCTTTTTAATTTGCATTGAAATTTGCAATGATTCTAGAAGTTTGAAGATAAGTTTTGACTTTGCAAAAACAGAAATCTTCTAATGGTTCTTTAAAAGCAGAATAGTCTATGGTCTGAAAATGCAGCGTACACAAATTGGAGCTTCTTTGCACAATTACGCTGTGTCCGCTTATGTTCAGAGGGAGCACACGCTCTTTCCCGTATCCACCAGTTAACTAGCACCCAGCAGAGTACCTGATGTCTTTCCAATGACTTCATATAAATACTGTCAACAGCGTGGAGCCTCACCGTGTCCTAAAGAGGGAAAAGTGCTGAGGCGAAGGTGATACCAGTGTGTGGCTAAGGTCCATTCAGCAAATCTATTCAGAACACAGCAGTCGTCACATATATACCTCAGGTAATGTTATCTCCAAATATCTGAATACACATATTTAAGGTGCACTGTGTAACGTTTCTGGTTGGGGGTCCATCACATGCTTGTATCCATGGAGATATGTATGCCTTGCCTGAAATGTTCCACAGTGTGAATATTAAACTTAATATCCAATTGCTGGTGTCTTTATTTTTCACTGATGATGGCAAAAGTTACATATTTTCTATTTCCATGGAATCTTGCACGTGGCTTTCTACTTCCAGAAAGTTACATCGGCGACTACGGCATTCATTCAACAAAATAAAGGTGCTCTCATGTATATTTTATTTGTCAGATCATAATGCATGTGAACATTAGAGGAGCTTAGCCCACTGTACAACATGGTTACTAGGCAACAGTTATGGAATTTTCTGGTGTCAGTAAGTAGGATAAGAAACCTAATAAATGGTCAAACTGGGATACAATTTATACAACGTTTTGGCAAAATCTAAAATATAACCTGCATTAGGAAAAGAGAGAAAACTGAAGTAGCTGTTTATGTTGGCATCTGTCATGTCAATAAAACTGCCAATAATGTGTCCTGGTTTGTTTGTGCAAGTGCGAATGGATGAGTTAAAGCTGCTCTGTGTAACTTTTCTCTTGGAGGTTTGCAACAGGCTTGTCTTTGTGGAAATATTATTGCTTTGCCTGGAATGTTCCACACTATCTTGTACTTTTTCAATTCCATGAGTTTTATCGCAAAAATGTCTAGGAAAAAGACGCATTCTCGCTCACCATATGCATTTTGAGCATCCTAGTAGGTTACACAATACACCTTTAATTAATAGTTTATTGTTTATTATTTTTGATCAGTTAATGCATCCTTTTCTAAATCCAGCACATTTATTCCCTGTATCTACATCAGTTAAGACTTCCCATTCAGAGGATTACATTATCTTAATCTTAATAACTGACTTAATCCCATAGTACAGCTGTGTGTGGGTACAGTCTACACAGAAACAGCATATTGCCTGCTTAAATGGAGTGTGACAGGTTTCACATTGACAATCTGATTTCACCACCTCAGTGTCGCCCATTAAACCCTGAGCTCTTGACCAAAAGATAAAGAGCACGCGGACATGAGGCGAGTAATGGGAATTCCTATGAACATCAAGCGCTTTTACAGTTTCTATTATGATTTTATGAATGTGGAGGACCAGAGTCAGTTTATCATGATTTCTGATTCAAATGACCATCTGTCACTTTTACGTCCTGAAGTTATTGTGGTATGTGACGGATGGTTGAAGATTGTTTTTGACAATGAATTATAGATTTAAGTCAAACTACTGCAGTTAAATAAAGATGTTGCCTTTTTTTTGTTTTGTTTTTTGTGTTTCCATTTCATGTTTGATACAAATAATAAATTATTATATATTAAAGCCATAGAACATAACTTTTTAGCTAAACATAAATTAAAACAAAAGCATTTTTTCTATTATGGATTTTATTTTTTTGCACTGAAAACCATTGAAAAAACATGCTTCCTTACAAACAACTTCTCTGTCTCCGTGGTGAATGTCCAAAGTGTGGTTTTCCATTCTGTGGAATCATGCAGATGATATGCCACCTTGAGAAAGTTCTACAGTGTTACTTTATATATAAGAACTATACATTGAATTACATAATGTGTGTTAAATTGAATGGAATTAACTTGGAACTAGGCTAAAATCTATATTTTAAAAGTTGATTTGCTGCATAAGTAGGTAATTTGAGCATTGAAATGAACAAGATTTGGATGTTGTGTTGACGCTGATTTATAAAGCGCTTTTTGGACACTTAAAGACACTTTGCATTGTACTATTCATTCATTCCATACTCGGTGGTGGTGACCATAGCTGCCCTGGGACAGACTGACAGAAGTGAGGCTGCCAATATGCACCATTGGCCACTCTGACCATGACCAACACTCGCATGCACACACCACAGTGATACTAGACAAAGTGGGTGAAGCTTTTGCTACTGGTGCACCTGATAACTCCAACTGTCTCCCATCCGATACTAACTTGTCTAACCCCTGGATAACATCCGAGATCTGACCAGGCACAGACAAGGATTGGCCACTATACTGAGGGAACATGACAGAACCTCTAAATGATCACCATATCAGTAGTTAATTGTGCTGTTATGTTCTGCTATTTCATGACAAATATATAGCAGATATTTCATTTGCCTGGCAGTAGACCCCAGCATGTTGCGGCTAAAGAGGATTCTGGGGCACGCTCTTTCACCCCGGCTTAAATTGGACAGTGCGGTACACGCTAATATGTCATCACCATGAGTCAAGGTGGCACCTCCGGATCATTAGCCAGACAAATGATGGCCGGGCTGGGGCAGGTAAGGCTCCTCACAGTGTTGCATGTAGTTGCACACGAGCAGAAAAGCACCAAATGACGGGAATAAAACATAAGTCACGGAAACAGGCTGTGACTCCAGGACCCGTGTATACAGGAGTAAACAGAGGGGCAAACAAGGGGCTCTGACACTGCCCTGTGCTTTTGGGGAACTACAGTAACAATACAACATGTGTGTATGGGGAAAGTAAGTAAGTAGCAGTGCTATAGTTTTGAAACGTATTGGTCAAATCTTTTCTTTTTTTGTGTGTGTTTAAAGGTCCCATATTACGTTATTTTCTGATCTATGTTATAATGTTGTTTCCTCATTACATACGTACCTGGAGTTGTGTTTTGTTTCATTCATACATGTTTAATGCACAAACCCTGCATATTTAGACTAATTCTTCTCTCAGAAAGAAAACACTCTGTTCCACCTTGTGATCTCATGTAGTAAGACAGGAAGTGCTCCACTGTGTTTTTACACCTTCACTAGAATCATTTGCATAATTTAAGACCTGGAATCCCCAATCTCTACTGAACAAAAGGTAAAAGGTAGCTGTTAACCGCACCATGACTTCATAAGGTGGAGCAGGGCATTTTGAGCTTTGGAGATGTGGACAGACTAATAATAAAGGGTTACTCAAACATGTGTGAACATGAACAAAACACAACTCCATATATGTTTTTGATGAGGTAGCAACATTCTAACATGGTTTAAAACTCACAAGAGTGAATTTTGCGTAATATAGGACTTTTAATATTGTTCAAATGCCTACCCACAGGTACATTTCTTGAAGACACAGTTCAATTTAGACTCTTTTTCTAGTTGGCAGAAGTGAAACAAGGCAAAATCATCAGTGAATCAAACCAGGAAGCGCCTCAGTGTCTGTCTGGTTTAAGCCTCAGGCAGTTTCAAAAATATTTCTACTGATAAGAGTCCAAACTTCCAAACCACCTGTACTTTAGCTCACTGTACTGAACTGCCTATTCCCAGACTTCAGTAGTAGTAGTATTAGTAGTAGGCACAGGAGCAGTAGTAGGCACAGAAGAAGTATAAGTAGCAGCATTAGTATTAGTATTAGTAGTAGTAGTAATGGTAATACAACTGCACCACAACTCACCCTTATGTAGCAGATAATACTCCCTACAACTGTGTAACAACTCACCCTTATGTAACAGATGACCTGTTTTATAGTAGTAGTAGTAGTAGTAGTAGTAGTAGTAGTAGTCGCAGTAGTAGTAGTAGTAGTTGTAGTAATGGTAATAGTAATAGTAGAAGCAGTAGTAGAAGTAGAGACACTTTATGCACAAACATCAACAGAACCACAAATGTTAAATGGCAAATAAAATAAAAACAAAACATCCGTGTATCAGGAAAATCAGAAATTAGTCTCCCATTTTCCCATTTTGATACTGGACTTAGACTTACATTAAAGGTCCTATTTTACACAAAACTAAACACAAAAATTATGTCGTTACCTCATCAAAAACATACCTACAGTTGCATGTTGTTTCGTTTGAGTGATTATTATTAATCTGTCTACATCTCTAAATCCTCTGTTCCACCTTGTGATGTCATGAAGTGGTAGTTTTCAAGTTAAAAACAGCTACTTTTTACCATTAGTTCAGTAGAGATTGGCAATTCCAGTGTTGAAATGGTCCAAATGATTCTAGTGAAGGTGTATGAAGTTTAAAAATGGAGTGGAGCTTTCTAATGACATTTTGTGTTTAAGAGAGGAACTCAGCCTAAATATGCAGGATTTGTGTGTTAAACATGTGTGAATGAAACAAAACACAATAGTGTAATATGGGCCCTTTAACACACGAACATTTCTGTGAAAATAACACGTGAAATTCAATTGAACACAATGAAAGTGAAATCACCACACACAAAAAAACTATTATAGTGTCCTTCCAATGCTGCTATTGAATTTCCAACTGTATGTTATGTACTAAATGACCCGGGTTTGTTATCTCAAAGCATTTAATGGAAAATAGCCAAATGAAAGACTGTGAATTCCAGACAACACATCCATTACTGTGACCTAAATGCGAAACGCGTCTAAGACCGCCCACAGACCAAAGTGTACGAATGTAATAAAATTTGGGTGACATTTAAGCTGGAGCATCAGAGCATTGATTTTTTTCTCTCTCTCTTGTGAAAGGGACGCCACCGAACAAGCACGACATAATTACATTATAGAGATTCCTTTGAATAAAATATTGAGTGCAATGCGACCAGAGCAAATATTGAGAATGAGTTTGTGATCTGTCTACTGCAGAGGGATTAGTTTTTGGGGGAGTTTTTAATAATGCAGTATTTCCCGTTGGGTTCATGTTCATGGATTAGTTCATTGTTGCTATAAAGAGGTGTTCAGATTCAAAAGATTCAGTCATGTGTTTTTGGAGATTATAGCTCCCACCTCACGGCTTCTTTCAGCTGATTGATTTCTGAATGCAATCTGACACGCAACTGAAAAACTTGTGAAGTCATTTTGCAGCGGTAACTTTGTCGAATGTGTCTATATCAGTGATTCACAGAATAATTGTGTTGTTGTATTCAATTTAGACCTTCTCCTAAAAACCTGAAAAACAGAACTAGTTCATTTTAAACATAGAATAAAATCTGGTACAGGCTCTCTCATGTTGCCCCTAAATTGGGACCTACTTAAAGTTCCCATTCAAATTTTCAAAAGAAATATTTAAAACCTAAAATTTGGTGAATGTTTAAATTTGATTAGACTTTTCTAGACATTCAAAGATTTAAAATTTTTTATTAATAATTATTATTCCTTTACTCCATACCTATTGTAGCCATACCTGCCCTGGGGTAGACTGACGAAAACCAGACTGCCAAATTACGCATCACTCAAACACACCACATTCGTACTAGGAAAAGTGAATTAGTGTCTTGCCTAAGAGCACAACTGGCCCGAGTGTTGGACAAGTTGTGTTGTGTTTTTCACCATAGCCTTTAACTCTTTAATTGAAACTTGACATGTAATCTAGTAAACATCTTTGCTGATGTTTTCTAACCGTACTAACTATATTACACACTGTAATAATGCATTCAATTTACAAAGCACTATTTTGGACAGATAGACACTTGATGGTAAATTGTAGTCACAGCTGCCCTGGGGTAGATTGATAAAAATGAGCCTGAAGACCCTGAGAATCAATCAAAATGACCAAAACATGCTTTACTGTTTACATTTTCCAACACAGGCTGTACAATTAAATATTGAAAAAGTTCATAACAACTCTCCACCACTCGAAATGAGGTCACAGCACAATAACTAATGCAAGAACACAACTGAAAACAGGATATTTTTGCAACTTATTTTATTTTTAAAGTACTGAGTCTGTGATGTAACGGGTGCTTTGACTGGGGCATAGAGTTTGACCAGTTTTAGTGGGAGCCATGTTGTTTTGAAGTCTGTCTGAAGCACCACTGTGAACGCTTGTACCCTGCCTGGTTATGAGAGCGCTGCTGTTTCTCTACATACTGTATAGACAACCCAGACTGTGCCCGGCTAACACTAATAGCATTAGCGAGCACTGTACAAAGCATCCCAGGAGTGTGTTCCTCGTGCATTATTAAAGAAATCCATGAAAAGTTAAAAATTTGGATCTTTTTTGGGGGTGTTAGTGGCTAAAGATGGTTCCAGTTAAAACAGAAAAGGCAGGCCGTGTAAAGTGGTAGTCTCCAACGGTTTTAAGACCTCTGGCTTAGTTGTTGTTTAGACAAAATTGTAGGACAAGTTGATTTATACTTTTAATACAACATAGTGTTTGGCTTGATTTTATTTATTTATTGCTTACATGTCTTGCCAGTCAAATCCAGAATGATATATCTCTGTATTTTTCAAACAGAGGTCACTGTAGTCACAATATGAAATACAAGATTGGGTTAACAAGAGGTTTTTCCTGATTGCCAGTTTCCACAATTTTAAATTAATTCAATATTTTGTTGCCATTCTAGTACTGCTTTACTATAAGGGATGCAACTCACCAACACTTAACCTCTTTTTTGTCCAAAAATAGAAATAGAGTAATAATAATAGTAAATAGAAACATATGGGTAATAATTTCATAAGGTCATTTTTTTCTTGTGTACACAACAAATGTTTGTCAAGCTGTTTGGATGGGAGATTTCTATCAAGGTTAGGGCTCATTATTTTTAGCAGAAACCATTTCCTACAATAGTTAGTCCAAACTTAAAGGTGCATTGCGTGACGTTTCTAGTAGAGGGTCCGCCACCTGCTTGTCTAATGTTGACCGTAATGTTAATGTTGATATAAAACATCTAATTTGCTGTGAACGCTGTTTTCAACTTCCACCAATCAACTCCCCTGGTGTTACAACTCGGTGGTCTGTGCTGCTTCCAGAATAATTCCCATTTCTCCGACTTGAGCAAAAGATCTGGTGCAGTGTTCATGTGTAATTCTGCTTGAAAAGTTGTATTTACGGTTTATCTAACACCAAGTGAAAACAGCATTACTCTACTCAATCTGCCCTGACACGGATCTGCTGACCCCAACTGACCAGTCCTCCTCTTAACATCCACTGAGACGTCTGACTGAGACACACACAGACGACTGAGAAGTGCAGTGTAAATGTTGATGCAGCTAAACTTGAATTTCCTTCAGGATCAATAAAGTATCTAGACTTGTTTATTTCGGTGTTCACAATGCAAAACAAAGGAGCTCACTGGTCATCTATCATTTTGAACACAATCAAATTTCTCCTCAGATAAAAAGAGTTCAGTGCTTCGCTTACTGATTCTACAGAAATCCACATGTTTTTCAGTGCCCTGGAATACATTTTGTTTTGCTTTTTTTTTTTTTTCTCCTCGTATGCAGCCATATTTGTTTTGATACGGACAGATCATGTGTGTCCCTGATTGGCTAACCCATCTGTCAGTCACGCCCATCTAAACACCAGATCCAGACTCACATCATCATTAAGTATTGAAGAAGTGTGTTTTTCAAGGCAATTATGAAGCCGTGTTTATCCATCAATGCTACTGTTAATATTGTCCACTACAAACCTTGAACACTCAGAAAAGCAGTAAATTCGCAAATGCTCAACTCAAGGGATAACATTGTGCTTCCATATGTAATAGCCATGTAAATGTTTTGTACACAAAAATAACCATGCTACCACTACTTTTGCTTTTTCATTGTGAGTTATGAATGATTCCACTAACCGCTAATGAACATCTTTTGAAACAGTGTGACAGGCCTTTGTAGTAAAAAGCCCCAACTGACGAAAAACGATTATCAACTTGAAAAGGTGCTTTAGTCACAATTATTTTTGGATAATGCCTGTGCTTGGTGCTAAGTGTAGCGCATCTAAAAACAACTTAGACCTCTCCCCTAGGAGCATCGAAAATGGCTGTAATAAGAGCTATAACCTTGCCCAGGGGAAGTAAATGACAAGCAGGGCGGGTCTTTTGCATTGTACTAAAAATGACCACTCTGTCAAACACAATTACCTCTAGAGTTTCAAATTTCTGTCCTTACAAACGTCCAGCAAATGTTATACTCATGAAGAGTGTGGGCAATTTCACATTTTGAACAGTTTTTGGCTAAAGTGACTGAGAGCAGAGAAAGGAATATACTGATGCCCCATCACCACATGCTTTGACAATATTTTACAAATATGTGTGGGTCTGGAACTGCTTTCTCTGTGATTTCTGATTGGTTGATGTGACTATCAATCACACATAGAGAAATGTATGGTCTGTTTGGGTCAAAACAAACATGGTAGATTATGACAAAAAGACAAAAAAAAAAAAAAAAACACTAACTGCCTTTATAGTTTTATATTTTGTTCTAACTTACATAAGCATTTTTTTAGAAATCTCGCGCATTTCAGTGACACATGCTATAGATTATCGGCTGTGATTGAACCATCCCAAATTTGGATGCAGGTTTTTCCATGCTCTATGGTCTGATTTCAGACCCTTTTGGATTCAAACAGAATGTAGGTCAGGTCACCACTACAGCACTTGGTATTCAGTGGTCTTCTAACGCAATACTAACCAGACCCAAACCTGTTCTTGAAATCAGGCGAGATTGGTTGATAGTTTGAACCCAGCTACACTGAGCAAGAAACTTTTACACCCACCTTGGCTGTGCGTGAATGTGGTAAATGATTAGTGGAGATTGAAGGGGCTGCCAGCACACATTGGCAGTTATGCTTCCATCAGTATGAGGAATGAATGAAACACACATCTATTTCATAGCAGTAAATACTAAAGGTGCACTATGCAACTTTTCTGTTGGGGGTGTGCCATCTGCTTATGGCATTAAACTTATCAATTTGGCATTTACTCAATACACGTTCTTATTGTTCTTACTGTAAAGCAGGATCACCCATCCACAAACCTGACTTGACCTGGAGGCATGCTTGTTGCTACGGAGATGAAAACTTTAATGCCCTACTGTGGAATAGAATAACTTGTACATGGAGACTAGCAGGTGATGGACTCTCCACCACAAACGTTACATAGTGCACCTTTATCCAGCTAATATAGACCCTGTAATTCCATGCAAGACAGATTTTCATACTCGGTGACAGTTGTTTTAAAAGTAGCAGGCAGTGGGAGGGAGAGTGGCACACACACAATTACAAAAATGGTTAGCGTGTTTTTAGCTTGCACACTCCAAGAGCAATACTTTGCCTTGAAGATGGCATTTTAAAAACCCACAACAGCTACTATCACATCGCTAAGATGCCCAATTTTCTCTGTGTCAACATTATAATTGCGCCGTGGTTTATTTTGAATTGTCAGTTAATGGGTGTTGTACAAATCAAACAAGGAAAATGCCAATGCCTTTCTTTCTTTCTCTTTCTTTTTTTTTCTTTTTACTTCAGTAAGCCACAAGATTAAAATGTCTTGTTTTGGAGAAAGAGAGAAAGCGAGAGAGAGAGAGAGAGTGAGGGAGAGGGCAAGTAGCAAAAGCTGTATCTTGGAGAGAGAGAGAGAGCAGTGAGGGAGAGCGGGAGGGCAAGTAGCAGAGAGGTAGAAAGGGGGAGAGAGAGAGGGAGAAAAGAGGCTTGGAGAGACAGAGAGAAAAATGGAGCAGGATATAGAGAGAGATAACAAGAGAGAGTAAAGGAAAGAAAAAGAGACAGAGAAAGACAAGTTGCAAAAGCAGTCCCTTGGAGAGAGAGGGAGGGTGGAAAGAAAAAGTGGGTGGCAAGTAGTAGCAGCTGTCCCTTGGAGTGGGAGAGAGACAGAGCGAGGGAGAGCGAAAGAGAGAGAAAATGAAAGAAAAAGAAGAGGGAGCGAGAGAGAACAGAGAGAGAAAAGGGGGGGAAGTCGCTAAAGCTGTCCCTTGAAGAGAGAGAGATAGACAGAGTGAGGGAGGGAGCAAGAGAAGGACAGAGCAAAGGAAAGGAGAGAGAGAATGACAAGTAGCAAAAGCCCAGAGAGAGAGAGAGAGAGAGAGAGAGAGAGAGAGAGAGAGAGAGAGAGAGAGAAAAGGAAAAACAAAAGAGAGAGAGAACGACAAGTCACAAAATCCTGTCTGTTGCTAGGCTGCACTAGACACTGAAAGGCCGGATTTCGAGGGTCATTTTTGACAAACACAAGATCGCTGTATTCATATTTGTTCATTCAGGCAGCGTCTCCGGCGTTTAATGGCAGGTCGGGGTCTCAGGGTTCTGCTGGAGATCATCCCAGAGTAAATTGCACAGGAGGTGGGGATGTACCTTTGACAAGTTGCCAGTGCTCAAATAGACTAACACAGAGACGCTGGCTTGTACACACTACCACATCAATGGGCAATCTGTCATCCCCAATTGATACAACATGGCAGTGTAGTAAGTGAGCGGGGCAACTGTGGGGGTGGGCTAGTCTCCACAAGATGATGGCTTTATGTTATTAGAACTAATGAATGAGGTGCAATATGGTCACTTGAAAATAGAGACTAAAGAAATTAAAAAAGTTAGACTAGTAAGGCAAAGCTTAGATAGGGTTAAGTATATATGAGATGATCTTTGGGAGGTAAATTAACAAACAAATAAAAGTTAAATTTATTTAACCAGAAAAGTGTCACTGAGAGAGGGTACTATATTGTAATAGGTAATCCTCTTTGACCCAAGACAAAACATATAAACTCCAATAAAGCCAAACCAGAGATTACAAAATGGCTAATGAAGAGAAAATCTGCAATAAATTAACAAACAAACACATCAATAAATAAAGCCCTTACTTCTATGAGCCTGGATAGCTGCAGGGGGCAAATTGCAAATACAAGTGTAATAAGAGAACAGTGATTTGCAATGTAACCAAGTAAAAGACTTAAGCAGTCCACCCTATTTTGATGATGATAAATGATGTTTATTTCGAGCATTGATCCAGGACAGAGGTGTCCAAACTTTTATTCATCAAGGGTCACATATCTAAACATGGACAGAGTGGAGGGCCGACGGAGGGCCATAGACTGATGCTCAGTACAGTGAATAATTGAGCATTTTACATTAGAAATGCCACTAGACCTTTACTCAAGCTTACATTCTTAAAAGCACACACTAAATATTTAATATTGGCTTCATTAAGATAAAAAAACTTGCAGTAAAAAGTACTGCTTAAGGTAATATGGGGCCAATTTACCTGGAAGCCTGAGGGCCAAGAAAAACTGGTCTGAGGGCCGCATTTGGGTCCCAGACCATAGTATGGACATACCTGGTCTAGGATAATCATCACTTTCTCTTCAGCATGTAAAAAAAGTTGTTCTAAAGCCAAACATGCACCTTAAAATGCATACATTGAATATAAGTGATGTGCCAAAGAGTTTGTGAATGCTATAGACTTGTGAATACATACTTTGTCGTTTTGCAGTTTGAAAATACAATATAGCTTCATGCAAAATCTCATAAACTTAAGCCGTTATCCCATTTACCCCCATCAGTTTCTCCATCATCTTTACTCAAACTTAAACCTGATCTGAAACCCCCCATCACCATTCATTTAGCAGATACTTTGATTTGAACCGTGTGATTTCGAAAGCGCCCAAACTACAAAGCCAGTGTTCCATACCTGCCTCTTTGAAACTGACAGTCTATCAAAAAATCTAATATCCCCTCTCCTTACCAATGAGCATCTTCCGTCTGCTAAAATGTCAGTGAACGCGTCCTCCCGATAATCACAGAAGCTAGCGGGGTTGTGTTCGCCCTGTCAGACACAATGAAACTCATCTCCCCTCAGCAACACAGTCCGTCGCCAAGTCCCTGGAATAAAATTAAGCGCTTCATAAAAAAGTATACGCTGTTTACTTATTAAAATGACCTCCACGCCTTCGCCACTGCATAAATCTCAAACAAGTAAACAAAGCAATATCATAAGAAGTTCTTCCGCTTCACCTCTAATCCTCAAGTTCAATTTAATCTCTCGTGTAGGAAATGTCTCAGTCCGGGGCGGTCCGAGCGTTTTTCAAAGAGGACGGGGTTTGAGAGATTGTGGATCGTGAATGATAAACAGATGAATAGTTTAGTAGTAGTGGAATAGTAGATTATGAAATATATTGGTGTTAATGTTAAAGGTCCTATATTACACAAAATGGATTCTTGTGAAGCCATGTTATCATGTTGTTACCTCATCATTCATACGTTTGAGTAATCCTTTGTTATTAGACTGTCTACATCATTGTAAGTATGAAATGTTCCTCTTCTCATGATCCAGATGTGCATTAGATTCGCAACAATGACTGTATAGAGGAGTTTCCAGTGCCTGTAATAGTTTGTTTTTGTTAAATGAAATACAACTGACATTTCGTACTCCCTGTTTTATTTGAGCATGTACAGCAGCCTCCTGTTTTCATAAATGCACTTTTGCCTTATATGTATATTCTCTGTGCCAAGAATTCATGTGCACATTCCCATTCTGCTCATTATCATAAACTATAAATGATGATGGTCTCTTTTGTCTGGGCCGCTCGCGAAGGTGTAACATGGAGCATCCTGATAGTATTATTAAACTTTTATCACCCAACTATTCACCTGGCTATGGAGTCAATTCTTATCAACCATAAATCTCCCGATATCAATCACCAAAGCTCATAATGCTCTTTTCCACCTTGTGATGTCATGTAGTTGTAGTTTTCAAGCTACCTTTTACCTTTTGTCCAGTAGAGATTGACTGAAATCATCCAAATGATTCTAGTTTGGGTTATGGTTGTTTAAAAACACAGTGAAGCACTTTCTGTATTACCACATGACATCACGAGGTGGAACAGGGTGTTTTCTGGTTGAGAGAAAAACTCAGGCTAAATATGCAGGGTTTGTGTGTTAAACATGTGTGAATGAAACATAACACAATGCCTGGTATGTTTTTTAATGAGGAAACAACATAACAGATCAGAAAATAGTGTAATATGGGCACTTTAAACTTCTCTGTCTAATCAATTATGCAAAATAATCAGTGCTGTATCAATTAAAATTCCTCAGAAGAAGAAAATCGTATTAGTCCATCAAAGTTTATTATGACTCTCCATGTACTATTGAAACTAACTATTGAAAAGTTCAGATGTACAAACAACTCTATTCACTTTCTATTACTTGGCCTATAAAATCATACTTTATCAAGGAAGTTCTATGGCATATACAGCTGAACCTATGTACCTGACTTTCACATATGCTGTTTCTCTATACCTCAAACATTTTCTCTTTTATAAACAAACAAAACACATATTGATGATTCTCACTTCTTGGCTAACTTCATCCTTTCAAAGCTGACACAGATGCAGGAATAGACCAGCGCTAGTCTGAGCTTTAGCAGTCGGGTTACGGTAGACTCTTGAGGACTCGTCTTTGTAAAGTGTGACATCCAGGTGAGGAAGCAGATGTTTACAAAGCAAGCGCTCTTCCCACTCCGGGGCATCTGGTTCCAACTAGAGAGTAGAGTGCAGGGTTGGCCACGCATTGTGTACAGAAATATACACAGTCTAAGCCAAAAGATGAAGTGATGTTGTTAAAAGGGTTTCATAGGGAGGCAAGAGTGCACTTGGAGATTGAGTTTCATTATAGTTCATATACTATAGAATTAAGTACACTGGCAAGGGTTCTTATATAGGGTGTTATGTAGGCTATATGTATAACTTGTTTTCTCAAGACCTGATATAGACTTGGTTTGGTCCTGGTTTAGACCTGGTTTGGTTTTGTATTTAATTCTGGCAGTAAACTTACCTATCAGGCATTTTTTCAACTACAGTTAGTATTATTGGTAGGAAAAAAAAATAATAATAAGAATAATAAGAATAAGAATAAGAAGAATAAGAATAAGAATAAGAATAAGAATAAGAATAAGAATAAGAATAAGAAGAATAAGAATAATAAGAATAATAAATAATTTATATTTGTGAGCAGGCTTGCCTCTCCACAGATCTGAACTGTAACATGGTCTGGTATTGTCAGCTACTTGTCTCCTTGAAGACAGATGGACTGTGGAACGTTTTAGGAAAAGCAATGACATAGGGACATGGAAACAAGCAGTTGTTTATCAATGTTGAATAAAAAAATAAATAAAAAGTTTTTAAAAATGAAATTTGAAGTCGGTGGATTATTAAAAGCTGGTTGCAGCAGTAACTAGGTGCATTCATGTATGCACTTGCCCTGGTTTAGTCCTGATGTAGACTTTGTAGACTTGGTTTAGACCTGTTCTAGATCAGTCCTTGTTTAGTCCTGGTCTCATCAAGATTAAGATTCCAGATTTAGTCCCATTTAAGTCCAAGTTTTTGCTACACAGTAATATATACATAACTCTAATGAATATTTATTTTATTTTTATTTTACACTTTTTTTTTTTTTATCTGTTTCCATAATTTCATCACACACATTTATAATTCCTTCCTGGTGTATATTTTCTATAATGAGAAAATTCTTAAAAAAAAAAAAAAAAAATACCAATAGCATAAATCATATTGAAAACACTGTACATCTGTTTATTTTTATTTATTTTACACTTTTTTTTTATTATTTTGACTTTTCCTCTTTTTTTCCTCCTCTATTTATTTGCGTAAATTCATCACACATGTGTATAATTCATTCCTGCCCCGGTAGCTGGGTATGTTCTCGTCCCACCCCAGCTCCCTCCGTCTCCACAGAACTGACATCAGTGGAACAGATGGACCATCTGTCTCTACCTTGTTACAGACTATTTTCTCCTGCTGTTACATACATCTACACTGTTGTCAATGGACTGAGAATGCACATTATATGGTATTTGACCTTTGTAAGCAGAAAACGCCTTAGATTCAAAGTCAATCTGTGTGATACGAAATGATAAATGAGCACTGTTAAGAACTAAACTGGGCTTATTTGAGCTAATTAACGATTTGGATTATGAGTTAGGGTTTTCTTCATGCTTTGTTAAGGCTAATTAAAGTGTAGTTATTAAAAGTATAACCAAATGTGTCTCATCATGCTTGCACACACTATTGTCAAAAGTATCGAAAATCACTAATCAATACTAAAACTAGTAATGAAACTAGATACTCATTTGAGCAGGTATCAATACTAAAAAAGTCAACAGGACAGAAATGAACGTTTCCAGAATAGCTTTAAAATGATCTTGAGCTGTATCAGAACGAGTATAAGACGAGTATACGCTTGAACCAATACCAATAACATAAATCATATTGAAAACACTGTACACCTCTATTTATTTTTAGTTTTAGTTTTTTACACTTTTTTCTTTGGATTATTATGACTTTTCCTCTTTATGCATATACTGTATTTTACATGCATATTTAGGCCGCTGATTGGGCCAAACAAAATATTGGCCTCTGCTGGAGATTTATGGCCAACAGCCAATACACTAAAAAGAGCAAATATCGGCCTACCATTACATCAGTCTATTAACTCTAAACAATATCAGAATCAGTATTGAGTATCGAGTCTATTCCTTAGTATTGAAAATTTTAGTATCGTGACAACACTATAACACATGTTCCAGTCTGGCAACAAATACAGTCTTAAACATCAATATATTAGAGGCAATTTTCCTTTATAAAGATTCTGAGTCACTCACAAATTTTGATCTCCGGAATTGCTATATTACTTTATGGTGCACTTAAAATATGGGCAATTTCTTTGAAACTCAAGTGCTCTTCATCTATGTTAGGGAAAGTGATTCATTTAAAAACATTATTGAAAATGACTGGAGAAATAACTGAGAAAAGAATGCACAGCCCCTAAAATACATTCTTAAATAAAGAAAGCCAGGTTTTGCAAGTCTTAATGGGCCCATATTATGCTATTTTTAAAATAAAATATATGTTATAATGTAGTTTCATCATCAAAAACGTTGGTGTTGTCGTCGTTGTTGTTTTTCATGTTTAACACACAAACGCTGAGTTCTTCTCTCAAACAGAAAACACCTTGTGCTGATGAAGTGCTCCACTGTGTTTTTAAACTCCACACATCTTCATTAGAATCATTTGGAGAATTTCAGCTGTAATTAACAACCTAAATCTGAAATTTATTGGAATTTTAGTTTAGATTTGTTTTTCAGTTTGCAGTCACTATAGCAATACATTTTTTTTCATCACAGAAGTTATGCAAACTAAATCCCAAAAATATATATTTGCAAGATTCTTAAACTTCTTTTTCTAATCAAAATTCATAACATCTGCCTGTCTACACCCAACCTCCAGACAGACATACCTAACCACCGCGACTGCTGTGAAAATATGTATTAGTTGCCAATTCCATCACAAGTAGGAGCTTCAAAAACCCAGAGTTCCTGAGAGCAAAGCTACAGTTGTGTAAGATTGAGGGATCAAAGTGCAGCCGGTAACCCTCTCTTTCAAATCAGGTGCAAACACTGGCTCCAAATGCAGCGCAGAGCCACGGCTCGTCCCACCGAGGCCCCAGGGAAGCCCCAGCAACCCCATGACAGCCCCAATATGGCCCATCACAGCGGACACCAGGATTTTATGTGGTACATGTAGTCCTAGACCCGAGGGGGTAAGGACAGGTGGAGAGGGGAGAGGGAGACTGTGGGGATAATAGCCAGGGAAATGCCACTGCTCAGAAAAACATGGGCAATATATTGACTATACTACAAGATAATGTGATTGTTTTTCTAAAATTTGAAGAGTATTGTCTGTAGCTACACTGGTTTTCATCACAAAAAAGGACTTCACACTGCATACTGATGAGCATCAATATTTATCATCCACACTGTGAAAACTAAAAAATATGAGCCTATTGCTTACCTCTAATAATATAATACTTAAAAAATTATATATACACAATACAAAAATAATATTTATCGTGTTTTCCTATACATCACCAGAGGTAGTTAAGTAGCATATCTTGATGTCTTTTCTTTACACTTTTTCTGTATTTCTCGCTATTGTAAGATTTTTAACAGATAAATAATAATAATTTTCTGTCTGGGTTTTGATTGTTTGTATGAAAACAGATTTACTGACATTACCGTCCCTCAAGGCTCTCAAAGTGCTTTACATCAAGGAACCACTCACCCATTCACACACACATTCATACTCTAGTGTACGCAGACACTGGGGGCGAAATAGGTTAAGTGTCTTGCCCAAGGACACAGCAACAGCATTCATCTGTGGAAGCTGGAATTGCACCGCCAACATGTGGGTCAGTGGATCTGACCGCTCAACCAATGATCTTTATGTTGAGAGTGGGATTTGAACCGCCAACCTTCGGATCAGTGGACAAACACTTTTAATCAGTGCAGTTTAACACCAAAACAGTCTTTTTTTTTTTTTTAACTGTACTCACATACTTTTACTGACAGGATTGGCTGTATATCTCTCTATTAAACCTAACTGACAATTAGACTTGAATCTCAATCTTGATCTCGATTAAAATTCAATTAATCGACCAACATTATACCGAAGAAAAGGTATCGAGAAATCCAAAATAAAACTCCACACATCCTCAAAAGAGCAAACAAAAACAAGTCCTGGCCTCAGTGCATAGGTCCGGATCACTGCTCTGACCTGACAGGACCTACTTTGCGCGACATAAAGAACCCCCAATGTGACTCATCTTCACTGCTCACTGCACTCTCACATCTCCCCTCATCTTGCTCCTTGTTTTGTTTCCTCTCCTCTTTTCCTTGTCTCCTCCTATAGCTCCCTTTCTCTATCGTAGCCATCTCTACATCATTACATTATTTATCCATAAATGATAATCAATATCCCATATTTTTCAGTATATCTTATGTAGAAAAAGACTGCAACTTTATATATTCCTTTTTTTTTTCCTGTGTCTATTTTAGCGATTTCTGGCCATGTTGGGAGCGGTGTGAAAATCAGTTTAAACTTCCATCTTTAACTGTAGTTCCAAAAAATGCCACAAAGACAACACACATATTTAATAAAGTAAATCTAAATCCGCTATAGAAAATGACTGTAACTTTTATATATATATATTTTTTTTTTTCCTTTTTTTTTTTTTTTTTTTTTTTTAAGGTCCTATATTCAGTGAAGGTGTATGGAGTTTAAAAAAAAACGTGGATCTGTATTACCAGATTTGTGTGTTAAACATGGATAAATGAAACAAAACACAACTCCAGGTGTGTATGTGATAGGGAAACAACATTACAACATAGATCAGAAAATAGTGTAATATGGGCCCTTTAAGTTTGGTGTCTATTTTTGCGATTTATGTCCGTGTTGGGAGAGGTGTGAAAATGGCTGCCTGAGAATTGGCACGGGCTCCTAGTTGCTCCCACAGTAATGCATTCACTTTTGGTACATAAATCACAATCAGCCCATTGTGCCATCTGGGTTACTGCTACATGGCCCTTGAAATGTACACTACTGCTGCTTCGACCACCATCGCACTAAAGGAGGAATCTGAGACGCAACGCACATGTCTAATGGGTAATGGCTACTATAGTGTGCAGTGAATTTATTGCTTTAAACACTTTTTATTCGTCTCTTAGGATACTGGATGCTGTAGACTCCAGATAAAGACATTTTGTTAAAACTATTTAAGGAATCTGAATAGGGCTGCAAGATTAATCGCAATATAATCAGAATCGAAATTTTAATAGATGCAATTTCCTCTAACCTTGCACAGTAAGATGGATTGCCGCGATATTTGTGAGTTCACATATTCTCAAGAATCCATGTTGGCGTGCCCCCGCTGGTGAGATAGGGCCCGCGAGGTGGTGGGTGACCAATTACAGAGCAGCACTGAGGTGTGTGCGGAAGTCAAAGGTGAAGCTCCAAAACAAACATGGCAATGCTGAGAAACGTACTTCAGCCTATTTTACAGTCAATACGGACTGTTTAGTTTGGAAAAAGAAGGTAAGACATGCAGAAGGTAAGACCTTAAGTATTACATGTAGATGCATGCAATGAAATTTCAATTCCAATTCTGACATAGCTGGAAAGAGAAATATTTAAAGGTCCTATATTAGGGAAAATGGACTCTTGTGAGGTTTAAGCCATGTTAAAATGCTGTTACCTCATCAAAAACATACCTGGAACTGCGTTTTCTTTCACTCACACATTTTTCAGGAATCCTTTATTATTAGTCTGTCTACATCTGCAAAGAAAAACATGCTCAGTTTCACCTTGTGATGTCATGTAGCGGTACTTTTGACCTTTAGTTCAGTAGAGATTGGAAATTCCAGGGTTGATATTATCCAAATGATTCCAGTGAAGGTGTATGGAGTTTAAAAACACAGTGGAGCACTTCCTGTATTACCACATGACATCACAAGTTGGAACAGTGTTTTATGTTTGAGAGGAGAACTCAGCCTAAATATGCAGGGTTTGTGTGTTAAACATGTGTGAATAAAACAAACACAACTCCAGGTATGTTTTTGATGAGGAAACAAGATTGTAACAAAGATCACAAAATAGAAACATGCCTTTAGCCAAATTCAAACTTCCTTGTAACTTCAAAATCATAACTTCACACATACTACATGAATAGTTGATAGCACTTCACACATGAATAGCACATGGATTAAACAGGTTAGCTCAGCCTCATGTACGCCATCATTATCCCTTTGTGATCACAGTGGATTCTTGATTCATTATTACTTCATTATGAAGCTTTTTTTTTTCTTTCTTCTCTTTATTTGTTACATTTAATACTACATGCATAATAGGTTAGACCAACAGTTGATCTAACTCTTGCTGTGGTATTCTTCCTAACAATGATTGAATTTAAGATGTATGGAACACATGAATATACTAGTATAGGCCAGCAAACAGCAAAACATACCACCTTGACCTATACATTTACCACAAAGTTCAAACATGGAATTGGCTTAGCAAAGAAATGTACAACATCTGGGTTAGAATAAAATGTGTCAGTGTATCATGCATTCATATTACCTCGATAAATTGGACAATATGCCAAAAAAATTAGTATCACAATTTTCTTAGAGCCAGATTCTTGTTTTCTTAGGATGTTTTATACAGTATTCAAGAGGTAACTAAAGCCATCTGCTGTTTCTGAAAGTTCACTCTTCACTGTGATTGGCTAAATTCACCCGTCACTCACTCAGAGCATCATGGAGGCTGACCAATACGGTAAATGGCCACATGTTTATACAGCGCTTTTCCACCTTCAAGGCACTCAACACGCTTTACATCAAGGAAACACTCACCCATTCACACACACACTTTCATGCGTACACAGACACTG
This sequence comes from Taenioides sp. WSHXM2023, assembly GCA_029959045.1. Taxonomy (NCBI): domain Eukaryota; kingdom Metazoa; phylum Chordata; class Actinopteri; order Gobiiformes; family Gobiidae; genus Taenioides; species Taenioides sp. WSHXM2023. The sequence goes on from CM057087.1 coordinate 27,234,031, forward strand.
GGGGCGAGGTGGGTTAAGTGTCTTGCTCAAGGACACAACAATAGCATTCATCTGTGGGAGATGGAATCTGACCACTCAACCAGTTCTGTTTATGTTGAGAGCGGGATTTGAATCACCAACTTTCCGATCTACTTTGCTACTGTCGCCACAATAGGAATAGGAGGAGTTGGTGGTAGAAAGTGTCATTAAACCGGAAAACAGGGAATCACAATACGGTGATTTTAACCTAAATAGCAATACAGTGGTGAGTTCACGGTTTGATTTTTATCACCATATCACCAGCCCTGTAGTGCAAACACAATTGTGACTGCAGACTATAAGTTTTTGTTTAGAACATACTATATCTGAACACTTGTGAAACCATGTGTGTTGCTGTGGAAAATAGATTTTATAATATATTTTTTCCACAGTGATATCTTACCAAAAAGGAATATTGTAACTTTGAATGTGAAAAAAGATGTTCAGATACACGTGTATTTTCACAGACCGCCACAAATTGCCACGATTGTGCACACATGAAGGAAGTGATCTCATTTTTTCTATCCGTTAAAGCTTCCATCTTTAGCTGTAGTTCTAAAAAGCAGTGCTACAATGACAACAAAAATATTAAATAGTAAATGGTGACACCAAAAAACGCACTTTTTATGACAAATTATGTCAAAATCATGTTTTGTCTCACCTCGTGGACACAGTCTCGTGTCTCGTCTTTTGTAAATTACTCCACCCCTACATATTAAAATTTACTTCAAACACTCTAAGAGAAACCTATTTCTTACTAATATTTTAATTAAAAGTATAAATGTCTATAAATGAATGTTTTAACAAAATGTATTGCCACAAACGTGTCCAAAAATATACTTCCACCCTCAGTGATGGGAGGAATACTTTGAAAATGTATTTAAACAAAACTGAATACCAGCAATACAATATATTATATAATGCATTCTGATATATCAGCCATAGAAAACTTTTAGATCAAGCTTCATTTAAATTATAGTGTAAACATGTGACATAGGATTAAAAAACAGCTTTATATTTTTTTCATCATTTTTAAAGCATTTCCCATCACTAATTGGAGATGGAAAAATCACACTTGCATGTAAGAGCAGAGCTGTCTATTTTTCTCATGTGCAGTTTGAAGATTAAATTACATGCTCAAATACTGTAATGCATTCCTTTCGTTTTAGAAAAGTAACTGTATTCTGAACACCACCGAAAAAATACAGTTACGGTCCACCCATCACCCGTAGACAAATGCTCCTCTAAATGTTGCTGATTTCACCACCGTCCAATTTTTACCGCTATATTGCAGTCGGCAGAATCAATTTCTCAAACACGAGGTCACAAAAGGTCAAAGCCTTTACCCACAGGTCCTGCCTCTTTGATGGATTCCTGAACAGATCAGCATCTAATTGGAAAATTAAAATCATTGATCGGATATCGGATCCAAAAGAATTCCCCTCGCAATCCCAAAGAGCAATTAGCTTTGGATAAAGTGCGTATTGTGAAAATCCCTCTGCGTCTGTCTCTCTGCACAGTACAGGAGCAAAACAGACAGCTTTAAGGAGTAAACTTGGACATTGCTATCCCCTACCAAGGTCAGTTTGTAATATCTTAGCTCAAAGTAGCATTACATGACCCCAACAGCCACAAATCATACGTGAAGCTCACGGGGGACACACAAGTCACTCTACTGGGAATAGACTTGCATCTCAACCAGATATAGCAACAAGATGGAAGCTCTGTCACTACGAAACAAATATTAACTTTGAAAGAACTGAATCTCAAAAAGGTCATGTATAAAGATAGCTCATCTTCACTTCAGATTTTTCCTGTGTTCTATATTTTATAAAATAATTAAAATAAAAAAGATGAATGCAGTTCCAATTTAGACAAAGTTGACATGAGAAATATTTAATGAAGAGATACATTTAGCCAAATTCAAACCTATAGGGAAAAGTATGTTGTCAGATTCTACTATTTATCCCAATCGGTGCAGTCGGTGTATGAATTATTCTAACTCTGTAACAAAGATTTCATCCTAACGTCACACATACACGACAGCAACAAGATGGAAGGTCTGTGTCACTGCTAAAATATTAACTTGGAAAGAAGTGAATCTCAGAAAGTTCATGTTTAAAGATAGGAAAAATCTGAAGTACAGATAAGATATGTTACTGCCAGTTGTGTTGCTTTAAATATGATTGTTTTTTCACAATCAGAGATGCTTGAGAAGAAGTGGGGAGGAGATTTCAAAGACTGTAATTACCGCCAATTACTGTAGTCAAGTTAAGAAGCAAAACAGGATAAAGCAGTGATTAATAGCCAGCGTTTTGAAGTAATTAAAATACTAAAATGTGCCGAAAATCTGTATTCAGTATGCAAATTTTGAGTATCTGTGTTCTAGTACAATTACTCTTTCGTATGGTGGTAAAAATCAAGTAAACCATTATAATATTTATCATGTAATTTAGGATTTGAACTGCATGGTATTATTGAGAAAAAATGTTTTCCTTCCCAAACCAGTGATAAATAAGTGAAACTCAAAACATACGGTACGTTTTACGCTATAATGTAACTCAAATGTGAAGGTAGTCTATTCTAAGTATTCAGAATACTTGATGACTGAATACGTTATAAATTACAGTTAAATGCCTACATCATTAATAGGCAATGCTAAAAGAGTACGGTTACGTGGAAAAACAACAAGTGAACGATTCCAGATTCGGGGGAAAAAGTAGTAGTTTTCTCCTGTCAGTCTCAACCAGGAGAGTTAACGATGAAACAACTGCCACGGGATTAGAGCAGAGCCTCGTATATCCTGAGCTAAGAGAGGAAGACTGTTCGGAAAACGTGGCTTCGTTTTATCCACGTCGGTAGCTTTAAGTATAAGCCGTGGCACGAGTCCAAGTTTCCCAAACACATCCTGTTGGCGCATCAAGTGGCTGCAGTCCTCGAAGACGCATCCCGCTGTGCAGCCTCGGCAACGTTTGCTTCGCTAAATCCTCCCCGCGGTACCCGTAGAGTTCCCAGACACCGTGTTTACTACGGATAAGATAAAATAGGCTATTATCCTCAACGAATCCCCGTGCGCTCTCACTAATGCGTGCAAACAATACAAGACGGTTTTGTCTTCCTCGTGTCGAAATGCCCGTTATTTTACGCGTAAAACACTCACTGACCGTAGAGTAAACTTACGTTCCTTCTCCCGTTACGCATCGCTCATTAGCACTTAATTGTATGGGAAGTGGCAACAAGTTAGCGATCGGAAGTCTTTAAGAAAACTGTCTAATTCTGTGCCAGTTCCCTTTTCTCCATCTCACATCGTAAACGCGCGCACAGTTCACACACACAGTTAAATCCAACTATGCGCTGACTCGTAACAAGCATATGAAAGACTTACAAAGGATGGGAATCGTTAAATTAATCAATATGCTCACGCAAAATGAACTTTGGGTACGTCAGTCCAACAACCACAAAGTCTTACCTTTACGTGCCGGTCGCTAGGAAAGATGCCTCCACGTTGACAAGTTCTGTGCAGAGTGATGCGATGCGTAAGACAAAACGGGCTCTTGTGTCTTCTCTGAAAGCGTTACGTTCCCTCCAGCGTGGCTAATAAAATAAAATAAAAAATTATAAAATTGCAGGTGTCGGTCCCCCGCTGCGTCCGTACGGGAGAGTGTGCACCGCGTCTGCCTGTGCCGTGCGTCTGGAGTCTCAGTTCCGACACCGGGGAAGGAGCCAAACCGCTGCCTCCTCGTGCAGTGTCAGTGTGCGCGCGTGTACGAGCGGAGTAGAAAGCCCCTCGTGGTGATGGAGAGAAGCGACAAATGAGGGAAAGGAGGAGAGAGAGAGAGATATGGTCACGAAAAAAGCGTCTGAGAGTACAATGCAAAACAGTTATATTTAATGTTAAAGGTTCTATATTACACAAAATGGTTTCTGGTGAGCTTAAAGCCGCGTTATGACGCTGTTACCTCATCAAAAATATACCCACATATCCGGAGTTGTGTTTTGTTTCATTCACACATGTATCTCCTGAGCTCAAACTGCTCTGTTCCACCTTGTAATGTCATGAAGCGGTAGTTTTCAAGTTAACATCTACGTTTTACCCTTTGATCAGTAGAGACTGGGAATTGGGAAATGATTCGAGTGAAGGTGGAGTGAAGCTAATTGTAGGCACTGCTGTCTGAAGTGCTGCTACTCAAATTAGACTTTAATCTGATCTTCGTTTTAACACAATCTGACCATAAAGAACTGAACTACAACAGGTGAGCATTTTCGTACTGTTAAACAAGCCTCTCTTACTTACATACAATTACAGTTGCAAACTAGCTGGCATTTACAGTTTTCCAGTTAGTCACTCTCACCTTTTTGTTGAAAATCAAACATCACAGGCACGGGAAAATGTGTTTTTTAAATCATTTTTTTACTCTTACTTTAGATTTAAAACAATCTTAAACAAAAAATTGGCAGTGTTTGCTAATGTCTGCATTGTGCCATCATGGAAAGGGCTGAACATTCCGCCATATACATGCATGCAGAACACCCCTAGCATGATGTCACTGCAGGATATCAGTGGAGACAGACTTTCCACTTACAATTAGTTTGGATTTTTATAATTACAATCCCATTAGACAAGCAAAAGAGAGGACATGGTATGACTACAGTATGAAAACTGGGGGTATTTTCGCATGGCCTATTTTTGCAGCCTTTATCTTATATGCATTTATAATTGCAGTCATGGTTCCACAGGGGCAAAGGAAATAAATAAACAAAAAAAAAAATGCAGGGACCATTACTTCCAAGCTTATACTGCAAACATAAAGCTATTTGTATTGAACTGCTTCTGTTAAAGATTACATAAAAGCACTTCCATAGCACAAGATGGAGTCATGAGTTTTTAGTATATTATTATTAATAACATCATATAAAATGTACATCACTTATTAGCATTAGCTAGATTTTTTGGACATTTTGCGCCATAACTTTTCTAAAAAATACATGTGGCTAAATATGTATCTTTTATTTTCCTGATCTATGTTAGGTTTCCTCATCACAAACATACCTGTAGTTGTATTTTGGTTTATTCACACCTGTTTAACACAAAAATCCTGCATATTTAGGCCGAGTTCTTCTCTCAAACAGAAAAAACTCCACCTTGTGATGTCATGTGGTAATACAGGAAGTGCTCCACTGTGTTTTTAAACTCCATACACCTTCGCTCGAATCATTTGGATCATTTCAGCCCTGGAATTGCCGATACTGAACAAAAGGTGAAATGTAGCTGTGAAAACTACTGCTTCATGACATCACAAGGTGGAACAGAGCATTCTGAGCTCTGGAGGAGATGTAGACAGACTAATAATAAAGGGTTACTCAAGCATGTGTGAACAAAACAAACAACTCCAGGCTTAAAGTTCAAAAGAGTCAATTCTGAGTGTTTTCTGTTTGAGAAAAGAACTTAGGCTAAATATACGCAGGATTTGTGTGTTGTGTGAATGAAACAAAACACAACTCCAGGTGTGTTTGTGATGAGGAAACATTAGAACATAGATCAGAAAACAGCATAATATGGGTTCTTTAATATTTCAGAACTTCAAAACCACCTTCAGCCCAAACTATGAAACACAGTCATAAAGTCACTGCATATACTTTGCTCTAACTGTACCTCATTAACATTTCACACTTTGGAAACTGAGGCATACACTTTTGAATCATTACGTGTGCTGCTATTACCCATCGTATATTTTTCATTTTTAATTGCTCTGTGTTGTGCAAATCTCTATGCAAATGATTCATTCTTTATTATTAGATACTCTACGCTATGTTACAACTGAACCACAGCAGCTTCTTATTTTATTAATGCACTCACAAACAACAAACAACAATCCAAATGAAGTAAAGTATTCGGCGAAAAAAGGAGCGATGATGGGGCCCTTGGCTTTATATTCCCGTTCATTTTTCATCTGTGAGAGTTGTGAAGGTGGAAGTGCCAAGTGGGCTTGTTTCTGTCTAGTGGCTCACCTGTTAAGTGGTCAGCTATAGGGGTAGTGTGTGTAGATGCATATAGGAGTGATGGAAGGATGGAGAGAGGGAGGGAGAGAGGGAGCGAGAGGGGGGAATTTAACTGGTACTGATATGAATGTTCTTTGTTATAGGGCCCATATTAATCTATTTTCTGATCTTTGTTATAATGTTGTTCCTCATCACAAACATACCTGAGTTGTGTTTTGTTTCATTCACACGTTTAACACACAAACCCTGCATATTTAGGCTGTTCTTCATTCAAACAGAAAACACTCTGTTCCACCTTGTGATGTCATGTGGTAATACAGAAAGTGCTCCACTGTGTTTTTAAACTCCATACACCTTCATTAGAATGATCTGGATAATTGCAGCTCTGGATTTGCCCATCTCTACTGAACCAAAGGTAAAAGGTAGCTGTTAACGTAAAAACTACCACTTAATGAGGTGAAACTGAGCCTGTGGATCATCATGTAATTTGCATAATTTTGCACATTTTAAATCGCAATATTGATCCAACACGACTTAATAAAAGAAACAAGTCCACTGACTTCCATGTTAGAAAACCACGGTGCCCAGTGGGAGCTGACGTCGCTGTAAACGTCATCACAACAAAGAGCTGTGTAGCTGTCGGCCCCTCCTATAGATAGTTTTTTAAAATCATTTGTATCAAAATTACTATGCAACGCTGCCAAATCCTACACGTATTATTAAGAAAAAAAAAGTGGGGAAAGAAGTAAGTTCAGAGCAGTAGGTGATTGCTGGTGGGCGATGAAAACGAGGATTGATCTGCAATATGGAGTCTTGAAAATAAGCAATTAAATATTCCTCAAACATGCACGAATCACTCCAAAAAACAACTTGGAGAGGATAAAAGAGAAGAAAAACAACTATAGCATTGTTAAAAGCTCTGAAAAGTTGATTTTGTAGAATAGGTTTGCTTTAACACTTCTACGTGTATTCCTAAGGTGTTATTTGGTGTCCTCCTCTCATTATACGTTATTCTTGACAGTGTTATTTGGTCACTAATTGCGTTCTTTTGTTTTTTATGTGTTTACAGTCTCATATTATTCTCATGTATCTTGTGTCCTATGTGTTTGGCAGTCCCCCGGGTGTAACTACACTTGTTGAGTAATAAAGGGGAAAAAGCATCACTTCACGATTTCTAATGAGCCTCTAGTGTTAGTGGTGGAGTGGTTGGAAAAAAAAGATGGTACCAGCATTTAGAATATAGCCATCTTTTTTAAAAGCACTGGAAGAGTCTACAGCCACAGAATATGAAGCAAGAGACAGAGGACAAGATAGCGACCGAAATGTTTTTTTTTTTCCCCCTCTTTGAGAGATGAGGAGGAAGGTCAGGGAGGTTAGAAAACTGATGTAGCAACAAATAATTTTAAAGCTACAGTGGCTGGGCGGTTGTCACATATAAAAAGGTCATGGGGTGATGGTGGAGAGAGAGGAAGAGAGAAAAAGGATCGAGAGGAAAAAATGAGAGAGACATTATGGTCAGAATAAGATGGGAAAGAACTAAAAACTTTGTGTTAATCCTGAAAATGGTTTTATACTCACTGGCTGCAAATTAGTGGTTGTATTGTGAGTAATTAGAAAGGAATTCAGATAATTATTTTATTTTATTTTTATTTCTATGTTAAGTCTTGTGGGTTGGTGGTGTGATTTCAGCTTCCACAAGTGAATGCTGCTGTGTCCTTGGGAAAGACACCCACCTCGACTCCAGTGTCTGCATACCGTGGTGTATAAATGTGTGTGAATGGGTGAGTGGTTCCTTTGAGGGCCTTGAAGGTGGAAAAGAGCCATATAAAAATGTGACCACTTAACATTTGTGAAGATGACTCTGCTTACCTGACCAGCCAGAACCACACCCTTGACAAAACGTTACTAAGACAAAGACAAAGATTTGATTTGGGAGGGGGTCAGTGTGGATTTTTCACAGAATCAACAATCAAAGCACCAAACTATTAAGAAGTTATACATTTTCCTCTGAAAGTTACGAGAATTTTAGAGAGGAAATGTCTTCGGCATTTGAGAGACTCGTGACTACAAATTAGCAGCTGTGGCTGGACCGTCTCAAGTTTGGATGAAAATTGTTCAGTCTATGGTCTGATTCCAGTCTCCTCAGGATGCAGACAGACTGTAGAAGGGACTGGCTGGTCAGGCAAAGTTTGTGCTTTAAATGTAAATCTCCTCTCAGCCACAGCAAACAGTCAGCTCTAAAGTGAGTGGCGATATTGATTTAGATGAGCCCTGCATAAAGAGGACATTGGAGTATGTCCGGACAAGGGACACAGGTTTTAGCAGAGATACAAAAGCACATTACATGGAGCCTTACTGTGTTTACTGAATTCAAATGTCAATGTCAAGTTTATTTATTAAGCACATTTAAAACAACAACATGTGATCAAAGTGTTGTATTGGTAAGTATATACATAAGACAATACAATAGTAAAAATAGACGAAAATACACCACAGTGTGAAAGTTAAAAGATGACCTGGTCCACATTAAATTAAAACTCAAAGGAAAAAAGGGTGTTCTAGTTTTGGTCTTAAACTCCTTGAAGGGGCAGGCTACATTTTAGGTGCCTTGACGCAACAGGCTCGGTCTCTCTGGACATGAGTCTGAACACCAGGAGGAGCTGATCTGCTGATGTACGTGCCCTGGGAGGTGAGTGAGGCTGCAGCGGCTCAGACAGGTACAGAGGCCAATGAGTTCAAACATTTAAAAACAATCAGTAAGATTTGAAGATTAACACGACAATGACACATTTCTGCTGACAGTTTTTTCTTTTTTTTTCCAAAATGCTGCTTGAGGATGTCAAGGTTACCAACTTGATAGATATGAATTTGTGCAGTTTTATTAACAAGCTCCAAAGCGGCAGAGTGGTTAACAGTGTCCTTTTATGAAGTATCAGTGGAATAGCTCTAGTGGAATATTTTGGGCAAAGTCTCTTTTTGTTATACTTCAGAATCTTAGTGGGGTAAACCTGGTTAAATAAAATCTAAATTTAAAGATGCATTGTGTAACTTTTCTGGTAGAGGGTCTGTCACCTGCTTGTTTCTATGGATATGTCAGATAGAAAGGTTTAATGCCATACTGTGAAACATTACAGACAGAGCAATAACATCTCCAAAGAGAAAAGTATTTCACGGAACCTCCACCAAAAAGGTTACACAATGCATCTTTTCAGTATTATTAGTGGTATGTCTCCATGGAGATGTCATTCATTCACCTGAAATGTTCCGTAGTGTGGCATTAAAGCTATATATCTCCATGGGAACAAGCAGGTGAGACCACTAGGTCAGTAAGTAATTTTTAAGTCAAGGTTACTGAATACGTGCAGGAAGGAAGGAAGGAAGGAAGGAAGGATGGATGAATATAGAGCCATAGTGTATTATGCAGTATTTTTTTATTTTTTTTACTGTGATACTGATATTTCATTTTTGCTTTCTTTTTGATAACTCTATTCTTCTGTTGGTCGGCCGCATGTCTGTAACAAAAGGAATGTCCTCTTGGAGATGAATGAAAGTAATTCTGAAAATCCAACAATAAAGAGCTTGTGTGAAAAGTTTCAGAATCATTGAAGCTTTTCTAGTGTAAGTGCAATCCTTCAGTCGACAATGAAATTTTCTTTTGCCACTGACACTCGTAGTTACAAGACACAATAAAGATCAACTAATGTGGTAGAATGCTCCAGACTATTCCATTATGTGAAGTCATTAGATATTATTATGAATAAAGCATGACGTGTCAGCTGTCAATCGAAAGCACCATTTCTCAGTGCAGTGCCATGATTGGCGTGGGTTAGTGCTAGTTCAGACAGTTGGTCCTGACAGGATCAATAGCATCAATGTCATAACTCACATTCTGGGTGTTTAGCTGGAACAGGGCCTTTGACATTTCTCACAACATGTTTGATTTCTCATGAAGGGAAAGTGCATTTGATTTCTTGGACAAGTTTGTAAACAAATTCTGAATATTACACTAAATCCATTTGCAGGCGTGTTATCTGAAATAGGGATTTTTAATGTCCTATACTATGCAAATTGATTCTTATGAGCTTTAAGCCATGTTAGAATGTTGTTACCTCCTCAGAAACATACCTAGAGTTGTGTTTTGTTTCTTTCACACATGTTTGAGTAATCCTGCATTATGTGTCTGTCTTTTACCTTTAGTTGAGTAGATATTAGATAGTCCAGGGCTGAAATTCTCCAAATGATTCTAGTAAAGGTGTATGAAGTTTAAAAATACAGTGGAGCATTTCCGGCATTACAACATGACATCACAAGGTGGAACTGAGTGTTTTCCTTTTGAGAGAAAAATTAATCGAAATATGCATGATTTGTGAGTTAAACATGTGTGAATGAAACAAACCACAACTTCAGGTAGGTTTTTGATGAGGAAGCAACATTATAAAATAGATAAAATTTAGTAATATGGGCCCTTTAAGTAAGGAAATTACTTGTAATTTTCCATAGATTCTTTAAGTGATGCGTATAATTGCAGAGCTTTGGAGGTTAATTATTATATTTACAAATTTACACTGTAATTACAGATGTTCATTCATATGCACTGTACCTTTCATAATAAACAAATAAATTAACAGGAAAACAAGTTTGAATAGGTGAGTTCTGTCCGTAATGAGTTCCTGATGGGTAAATTAATGTTATTTCACTTTTGTTTTTCTTGATATTTAAGCATTTCACAGTTACAAAACATTTCAGAACTGTATGATCAAGAGTCATGTATTTATTTTTATTTTTTTTTTATAATCTCAGGCTAGGAATAGATGATAACTACCACCGTAAGTCCCTAGTAAGTCCTGGACCCTACTGCATCCGGATATTTTCTGAGAACTCAAGCCTCTAATAAGTCAATGCAGGATTATTCAAACATGGATTAACAGGTAACTAATGTTTATTTAGCAATTATTACAGTCCCTGACAAAAGTCTTGTCACTTATCCATTTTGTAGAAACAAAAGCTTATAACCTGACTTTAAATTAATCAATTGGTTTTAGAAATGTCTCATATGAAAGCTAAAACCCTCCCAAATTATGCTCAATATACTAAAATAAATTTGCTTCACTGAAGAAAGATTGATCATTTAATGAACACAGAAAGGTCAGATTTTGGCAAGACAAAAGTCTTGTCGCCTTGTCATATGATGCACCCAATCCTAGATTACAGCCTCTCATCAATTAAATCAATCAATTAGTGGGTGTGTATAAAAAGAACCCCAGCACACCAGACCTTCACATCAACTGCAACTTGACCTCTGACAACATGCCTAAGATCCACCCTGAGACCAAAGCATTAATTATCAAGAGGCTGAAGACCAGATCCACTGCTGAGGTGGCTGACACCTTCAATGTGTCTCAGCGTCAAGTACAAAGAATAAGAAAAAGATCTGAAAAGACTGGAGATGTTTTTGACAAGCCCAGGTCCGGCAGACCCCACAAGACAACTGCTCGGGAGGACCGTTTGTTGATTCGAAAATCCAAGGCCAGCCCCTTTTCCACTGCAGCAGAGCTCCACCAGGCCTGGTCACCTCAAGTCCCTGTGTCAACCAGAACAGTTTGTAGAATTCTGTCTCGAAATGGCCTCCATGGTCGAATCAGTGCACAGAAACCAGCACTAAACAAAAGGCAATTAAAAAACCGTGTGGCATTTGCCAAGGCCCACAGCCTGCTAAAAGGATGGACACTGGAAAAGTGGCAGAAGGTGGATTTCTCAGATGAATCCTCGGTTGAATTACATCACAGCCACCGCAAATATTGCAGGAGACCTACTGGAGCCCGCATGGATCCAAGATTCACCCAGAAAACAGTTAAGTTTGGTGGCGGGAAAATCATGGTCTATGGTTACATCCAGTATGGGGATGTGTGACATTTGTAGGGTGGAAGGCAATATCAATAGCCTAAAATATCAAGAAGTATTAGCTACCTCTTACATTCCCAACCATAAAAGGGGTCAAATTTTGCAGCAGGATGGTGCTCCATCGCATACTTCTATCTCTACATCAAAGTTCCTCAAGGCGAAGAAGATCAAGGTGCTCCAGGACTGGCCAGCCCAGTCACCAGACATGAACATCATTGAGCATGTCTGGGGTAGAATGAAAGAGGAAGCATGGAAGGCAAAACCAAAGAATCTTGATGAACTCTGGGAGGCATGTAAGACTGCTTTCTTTGCTATTCCTGATGACTTCATCAACAAATTGTATGAATCATTGTCAAACCGCATGGATGCAGTCCTTCAAGCTCATGGAAGTCATACAAGATATTAAATATGGATCTCACAGCACCACTACTTAATTCACTGACGTTATGCAACATATTTTTGTATTTGAAGTAAATTATTTGTTCAATTTTCTGTAGGCGACAAGACTTTTGTCTTGCCAAAATCTGACCTTTCTGTGTTCATTAAATGATCAATCTTTCTTCAGTGAAGCAAATTTATTTTAGTATATTGAGCATAATTTGGGAGGGTTTTAGCTTTCATATGAGACATTTCTAAAACCAATCGATTAATTTAAAGTCAGGTTATAAGCTTTTGTTTCTACAAAATGGATAAGCGACAAGACTTTTGTCAGGGACTGTTACATTATATAGCGTCACCAAATCACCACAAAGCCTCTAAACCATAAATCCATACTTAAGTCATCTCGTAGCATGTAGCTCATCCATTATACTGTGCTTGTATATATAATGTGACCTGCAACATTCCCCACACCCGCTCCCGATCGGAGCTGCTGACTAAGAAAGTGTCTCCGGAATTTTGTACACACACACACACACGCAGACACACATACATGCACAAACACATACACACTCCCTCCCATAGCAGAAGCATGGGGGTGTTGAAACGTTGCCAGTGCCTATCGCTCAAACCTGTAATGGGACCCGGGGATCAACAGCTGCCAGCATAAATACATTGTGGACACAGCAGTGGGAATGTTTTACAAAGCTAGAAAAATAAATAAAAATAAAATAATGCCAGAAAATAAATCAAAGACATTTGGTGACATGTGTCAGTAAATTAGTGGATTAGAGCTAGAACTATTGTATTTGGAAGACAAAGTATAATGGATTTTAACTTTTTTTGTTGTTTTTCATATTGGTTTTTGCAACATTATTTTAACATTTTTTTGCATAATGTTTCTTGTGTGTTTGTGATGAGGAAACAACATTATAACATAGATCAGAAAACAGCATAATATGGGCCCTTTAACTTCCATAGTGCATTATACATGTATAAAATTGGGTGACATTGACTATCTTGATATTTTATTGAAATCAACCAGACAGCCATATCAGATAATAATTATTTTCACACTATATCAGAAAGGTGCAAAAACAGAGTTGGAAAAGTCTTAGTTGAAGTTCAAGTATCGCACAAAAGTCAGTCATCCAAATGCAAATCCACTTTATTTATATCGCACATTTTAGAAACAAAACCGTTTCCAAAGCACTGCACAGAGACCATATAAAAAGACAGCAACAAAAGGTATAATTGCTAAAGATTACAATCAATTAAAAGCAAAACATTAAATCCATAAAAGCAATAACAATGGCAATAAATAAGTCAATAGATAAAAATACATGAAAGAGACAGAGGACCCGAAAACTCACACAGACTTAAAAGGGCCCATATTACGCTATTTTCTGATCTATGTAATAGTGTTGTTTCCTCATCACAAACATGCCTGGAGTTGTGTTTTGTTTCATTCATAAATGTTCAACACACAAACCCTGCATATTTAATTTTTAGGCTGAGTTCTGCTCTCAAACAGAAAACACCCTGTTCCACCTTATGATGTCATGTTGTAATACAGGAAGTGTTCAACTCCATACACCTTCACTAGAATCATTTCGATAATTTAAGTTCTGGAATTGCTAATCTCTACTAAACAAAAGGTAAACTGGTAATCTGTCAAGTATTTTGCTATAAGCTTTTTAAATAGACTGTATATCACATATCTCTAAGTACTTCCACTTCCACTATTGCTTTTGTCTTAGTCTAAATTATACAATTGTTTTCACTTTGAAAAAAACGTCAAATTGTTTCTTGCTCTCTATATTACAAAAGATTCAGTTTCAAAAGAGCCGTTGTTTGTTGTTCTGCAATATAAATAAATATGATGAATGTCAAGCATAAAGCTTCAAGAAATATGGTTAAAAATGTAACTGAAGCTAGAGTTTAAAACCACCTCTGCACTATAAGAGCAATTCAGCACCACGGACAGCTCCTCCTTAAAAGCAGGAGGAGGAGGAGGAGGACACATTAGCGGCACGTTTTTTTTTTTTTTTTTGTTTTTTTTGTATTAGGAACAGTACAAAATATATACATGTGATGTATACAGTTAAGTTACATATAAAATAATACATAGAATTATTTGTTGTTTCAAAAAGTTACATTATGTAACTTTTCTGATGGGAGTCCACCACCTGCTTCTCTCCACTGAGATGTCAATGATTTGCTTTGAACGTTCCATAGTATGGCATTAAACATCTTGCATTTATTGAATTACAGGTGTTTTATTTGTCAAAAATATAATATTTTGAAAAACATGCATTCTTACCGTGAGGAGGTTCGCCTCTCCACAGATATGGCATGTAATTTGGCCTGGTTTCACAGTATGGAATTAAAGCAGAGGGCATTTCCACCAAAAAAACTTAACCCTAACCCTACTGCACCTTTAGAAAAGCTACACCAAAATCAGCACTATGGAAAGTCCCCTAATCACATAGAATTCTCAGAATGTTAAAATGTCCAAGATTTTTTTTTTTTTTAATTGATTTTGCTGAAGTTGATTCTAGCAAACGTTGAAACATGTAAGCCTCATTTTACCATATCTAATATTATCAAGCCATATCTAAGATTTACTTATTTAGGTAATTGTTGGCCAATTGTGATAGTCCTGATTTGTCAAAAAGCCAGCGTATTTGCTCTACACTGAACAGACATGCTCATTTGTTCTGTGGTGGCAATCTGGGAGGTGGATGGCACATAACACGGACGCCAGGGTTCAGACATGTTTTTGTTCCATCAAGCAGAGATGTCCCCACCAGTTCAGTACACCCTCATGGCACTGGGATAACCTAGACTTTACTTTACATCTACAGACTATTCAGATGCTTTCAAATGTGGTTGATTTGCCTATCTGGCGCCTATCTGGCACCACCAGGCCAACTTACATATCAGATCTATAGGATTGTGTGAAATGCTTTTTTCCTGTATCCATGGAGACTGCAAGAGGATAGCTAAGGAGCTATACACATTTGAGATGCTACAGGCTTTTTACACAATATGTGGCAGCAAATGTGGCAGAAGACCTTCTAGAGGAAACCCTTTGAGGGAATAAATCATTTAGTCACCAACCAAAACACCAGAGTGGAGCAAGAGTGAGGCCTTTCCTGTTGTGTTCACCTGGAGGGACACTTTTGGCTCTTCCTCTCTTCAAATTCCTAAAACAGATCTGCTGACCCTCCCTGACCAGTCCTCCTTTTAAACTGCATTGAGACCTTTGACTGAGACACAAAGGTGACTGAGAAGCGCAGTGTAAATGTTACTGCAGCAAAACTTGAATTTCCCTCAGGATCAATAAAGTGTAGTAGAAATAATATATGGATGGCAAGGTGACAAGGTGAGGTATCTTCTAACAGAAAAGTTACATAGTGCACCTTTAATAATGCCCTAATATAAAGAATTATACAGTACATGGACACATCACCTTTCATTGCTCATAACATTTTGATTTCAGTGTAATTAAAATCATATAAAACCCAGTATAACAGATTCAAGTGGTGGGACTTGAATCACTATCATATACGTTTAATGAATGGAGTAGATCAATGTCTTTAAAAGAACTCAGCCAAGAAGTGAATGCTATTGTGAGCTAGCAGTACTCAGCTTTCTTTTAATAATTTAATAAAGATTTGTCTGAGCGCTCTGTCGCATTAGAGTGACTCCGAGTACTTGAAGATTCACTTTAGCCATCACCAGCCCATTCCAGCTCCTCTTCATTAAATACAATACACCATATTTACTCCTGTGGTCTATATAAAGTTCTATTTTATATAGAACTTTTCCACCTTCAGGGCACTCATATCTTTACATCACGGAATCATTCACCTATTCATTCAAGCATTCATACAACAGTGTACACAGACACTGAGGGCGATGTGGTTTAAGTGTCTTGCCCAAGGACACAATGACAGTATTCATCTGTGGGAGCAGAATCACACCGCCAATCTGTGGGTCAGTAGATCTGACTGCTCTACCAATGATGTGAAATGTCTGTGGCCACTGCTAGTAGGGTTAGAAAAACTACAGAATCCAGCTGTAAACGGGAAGCAAAACAATTTGTACGAAACAGAAGTCCCGGTTAGAGGAGGTGGGCCAAAGCACGGCATGGTTGCTCATGAACGCACACGCACGACTGTCAGGTGCACTGATGTTACTCATACGCTTACCTTCGATAAGGACTGTGGACAGCGACAGAAGTTTTGCAGCTTCTTGTCTCCGTCTGTCCTCACTGCTCCGAGCTGTTATTATATCCATAAACTCACGGAGGAGCTAGTATCGCAGTAGGACTCATATCTGTCTCACTATTTCATAGATATTTCTGCCGCTGGACTTATTTCTCCGCTAAAGCGTTAGCTCTGCTGCGTGACATGTAAACAAACAGTGCCGTGTGATGACATCATCGGCCCGTGGCCCGGTCCAGTCGTGCAGGTGTGAGTGCGGGACATAGAACCCACAGCAATCGTGCTTGAGCAAGGCACGGTTCTAAAGTCCTAGTGTGAGTGCACCCTTAGTACAGCAGGTGTTGGGACAGACAAACACAGTCGCGCTAACTGGAGATTACTGGACGTCCCTCAGTAATGAGAACTACCTCAGGGTCACAGCACATTATTTCACCCACAGTGGGAACTTCAGTCGCTTTGTTATGAAGAGGCACTTCACTGACACCGTTGCAGAGCACTTCATGAAAGTAACCAGAAAGTGGAACATCGAACACAAAGTTGTCTCACTGACAATTGTTATGGTCTGCAATAAAAACACATTTGCACAAAGCAGCGCCTATCCACTTTTCTATGTTGATAAGAGTATTAAAATGATTCAAGGGACAAAAATGTGAGATTAATTTGTGATCACAAGTTAACTATGACATTCATGAGATTAATCACAATTAAATATTTTAATTGATTGACAGCACTAAAACAATCAGACAGTAACTGCATATGTAAGATCCCTGGGTCAATTCCTTAGTTGGATGTAACCTTCATGTGTGGAGTTTGCATGTTCTCAATGTGTGTTTCCTTTTGGGTTCTCTTGGTTTTCCCATCACTTAAAACATGCCCAGTATGACTAGGTACCCCTTACCCATGAGATGACCACAAGATCTGGTGGAGGTAGAGCCAGAGACGCTGCCACTACTTCTGACCAGTTGGCCCAGTAAAAATATGGGTCAAATACAGAGGACAACTTTTTCAGGACAATAAAGCTCAAATTATTTTAGGCATTTGTCCTCTAGCTAGATAGCCTACTCCTTTTGACCCAAAGTTTTGACCCAAGACCTTTGAACAGTCACCCATCACCAGTGATGGTGAAAATGTATTTTGTAACGCACATGCCAATCTGAGTACTGTATTCTGAATAACTGGAATGCATTTACACCAAGTTGTATTAGATTATAGTGAAGAAAAAACATCATTACAAACAGCTTGATTTTGTTATGTATTAATTTGGGTCTAATTAGAGAAGGAAACACAGCACAGACACACACACACACACACTGAAGGAGCTGTTGTTGTTTTTTTTCACTAAAACCGTGAAGTTTTATTTATATTAAAAAATATATATTTTAGAAAAATATAAAATAAAAAAATAAAATATAAAATAAAAAAATATATATTATAGAATTTTATTTTTGTACATATATAGGCCGCACCTGTCTATAAGCCGCAGGTGTCCACGTCTTCAAGAAGTTTTCAAGTTCCGAGCATCTGCTTGTATTGCCTCTGAAAGCTTTTGTCGTCTTTTTGCATTGAGTCAGTTCGTCACGCTGCCGTCGCCAGCGTCTCACCATCGACTCATCGATGCCGCGTTCACGTGCAGCAGCTGTTTCCTTCTTTGACCGTCAGATCAATTGTCTTTAACTTCAAAGCTGCATCATATGTATTTCTTCGTATGTTTTCCATGAGGAGGGTGTGTGCATGAAGCACAAAATAACTGTTCAAAACAAAATCAAACGAGCATCTTCCTCAGCACATCATCTCTTCACCTGTCTGTCTTGCTCTTGCGCCCCGTCACTTGGCGCTCTACAGCGCATGTCTCGAGCAGAAAGAGCCCCTGTCCTGTCTGGGATCATGTCAGTGTCTTGTAGGATTTCAACAGGATTTGAGGCTCTCCCGGGGGTCGGGGTTAGTTGTATCGATCATGTATGAGTGGATGTCCAGCTACTGAAGTTTGAGATGTTTCGTCTCGTCATTTACGCCTCACCTGCATTTAACACATACGGGTCATTAAGACGTATCCCACTCACTAATGTTCATTTAGCAGCAGAACGTATTTTATCACGCAGCGATAAACTGTTTTAGTGCTGACAACAGCGCTAGCGAGTGTTCTAACTAACCCTAACCCATATTAACCGCACAGACAGCGGCGCTTTCTGCACTCAAGCTGCGCGCGCATCCGCTGTGTTCATAGACGAATAATCCGTCCATATATGAGCCGCATCGGTGTATAAGCCGCAGGGTTCAAAGTGTGAGAAAAAAGTAGCGGCTTATAGTCCGGAAAATACGGTATATATGTGTTTCTTCACCTTCCACGGTGGTTGGTCTCTCTCACCCTCATCAGCTCGGGCCCTCTACCAGAGGCCTGGGAGCTTGAGAGTTCTGCGCAGTATCTTTGCTGTTCCTAGTACTGCGCTTTTCTGGACTGAGATGTCTGATGTTTTTCCGGGTATCTGCTTTAGCCACTCTTCCAGTTTGGGGGTTACAGCCCCGAGTGCTCCGATTACCACGGGCACCACTGATGCCTTCCCCTTCCAGGCCTTCTCCAGCTCTTCCTTGAGCCCCTGGTATTTCTCTAGTTTCTCGTGTTCCTTTTTCCTGATATTACCATCGCTTGGTATTGCAATGTCCACCACCACGGCTTTGTTCTGTTGCTTATCCACCACCACTATGTCTGGTTGGTTCGCCATCACCATTCTGTCAGTCTGTATCTGGAAGTCCCACAGGACCTTGGCACGCTCATTCTCCACAACCTTTGGGGGAGTTCCCCACCTTGACCTTGGGGTCTCCAGCCCGTACTCTGCACAGATGTTTCTGTACACTATGCCCTATATATATATATATATATATATATATATATATATATATATATATATATATATATATATATATATATATATATATATATATATATATATATATATATATATTTTTTTTTAATTGGCCAAATTGTTTTTGCAGGGTCATGTGTGAATGATGCCTAAATACATCATTCACATAAATACATAAATTATATTTCATGATCAGCTGGTTACAACAAGCTGTAATTTTGTTACATTACTTAGTTACTCTCCAATACTTCATATCACCCCTGACATGTTTCTCCTAATATATAGAAGCTGAGATCAAACTTAGAGGAAATGTTTTCTATATGGGGACAGAACAGTATTCTAGTGCTACAAGTGACTATAACAATGCCATCCTAAGTGTATCCAGAGAAGAGCAGAATAAACTCTGAGCCCTGCTCTTGTCAGCTGGTGTTCTTTGTCCGACTCTCACAGATGCTATCTTTAGTTGCGTGCAGGAATGTTGGTAGCTGTATCCAAGCGAGCTACATGCCCCCGGTTATAAAATCAACACACCTGCCAGACATGGACTTCTCACTTCAGAGAGATCAGAGAGGAGCCACCGCAGGCTCAAATCAATACTGCATCATTCTGCTTTTACTATGTGGATTTTAAACCTCTACTGTCAACTTAATAACACGCTCTCCAGTATTTAAAGGTGCACTGTGTAACTTTTTCACTGGGGGTCCGTCACCTGCTTGTCTCCATGGAGATATTATTACTCTGATTAGAATGTTCCACAGTATGACATTAAACAGCTCTTACATTTATTCGATTATAGGTAGTTTTGCAGCTCAAAAATACCTAAAAAAAAAAAACAGGCATTCTGACTGAATCAAGCAGGGTTGCCTTACCACAGATCTGACCAGTAACTTGGTCTGGTTTGGTCTCCATTACGATTGAAAGGTTTAATGCTATACTGTGAAATATTCTAGACAAAGCAATGATGACTCCATTCAAAGCAGTTGAAGGACCCTCCACCAAAAAAGTTACATAATGCACTTTTAAAAGTAATGTTTTAGTATATGCAAAGCTACATTATGATTAACATCATGTATACAGACTTATAGCTGTGTACATCACCAGTCAAATGTTTGGACTCACCCTCTCATTCAGTGTTTTTTGTTTTGTTTTTTTTCCCCTCTACGTTTAATACTTTTTTATTTTGTATATACATACAGAAGACATATATATATATATGAAGTAAGATGTATGGAATTATGTAGCAAAGAAAATACAAAAATAACTTCCCTCAAATTGCCCACCATTTGCTTTGTTGAAAAAAAAAAAAAAAAAAGTAGTTATTTAACTTTTTGGTTTACTAAATAATTCCATATATGTTGCTTCATATATTTGATGTCTTCCGTATGTATCTAAAATGTAGAAAGTAGTAAGAAAAAATAAACAAAACATTGAATGAGACAGTGAGTCCAAACTTTTGACTGGTAGTGTAATTTTTATGCAGAGGTATTAGTCTGTTCAACATGCTCTACATCACGTCTCAAGTCAGATTCAGATAGAACTGTTCAACCTTTTACAGCTCAAATCTTATATTATAACAAAAATCACTCTACTTATATATTATATATATTAAATATATAGTTCAAGCTTTCATATACTGAACAATAAGTTGATATAGTAATTATCGTGACAGGCCTCAATGGTCCCTCACCATCAAAATGTAAAATACTGATCTACATGTAATAGTTTAATACAAATATCAGAAAATATATATATATATTCTTTGAACAAGACATTCAACCAAGCTACGTTTTAAGACACACTGCAGTAAGGTCAACTATGGAGAGCCTGTGCCAGGAATTTCAATAATGAGAATAACTTTAAAAAGGCTGTTGGTGAAGAGAAAAGCTGCTGTATTACTGAAACATTTGAACATTTTTACTGTACTATGCAAAATGTGCTTTTATCAAAGGAACACAAAGGGACGCAATGGAGTTATAAAAAGTGGGGATGCACGATGCTGCTTTTTCAGTTCCGATACGACTGATTGATACTCTGACTTTAAGTATCAATAATCGATATTCAGTGATACTAGTGAAGGAACAGTTAAGTTTAAGTTACTCAAGAGAGACAACTGTGTTATGCAACTGTTATTTTTTCTTCACATATAGCTACTGAAGCCTTCACATGAACAGAAAGGTCAGTCGCTGTACATATTTTTCAAAACATTAAAATTTTTCTCTAGTCATACAAAGTGATTCTATGCAAATCCACAACGTTTTATGCAAAAGTTCAAACTGTTAAAATCCAATTAAGTATTTTCTATGAAACATATCAATGAATAAAAAATAAATAATCAAAACACACTAATGTGAAATGAACCTTATGGATCTATGGACCCATCACAAGGCATACCGAATACCAAAAAAGTAAGTATCCATACTAAAATATTCACAGGTCAGAATTGGACCTTTCCTGAATATCTTTACAATGATCTTGAGCTTTATCAGAGCAAGTATACGAGCACATGGACCACTATGGAACCTACTTGGACGACTGAGAGATTACACAGATATAACACCACATGGTAATATGAAAGAAAGTACCATTATCTCATGTTGAAAATCACATTCTATTGTCTAAAGAAAGAGTTTTTTTTATTATTATTATTATTATTATTATCATCATCGCGTTATCAAGGTCAGTAATGACTATACAATCTAATTACTTAGTACGGAAATCAGGACAGTATTGTGACAACACTAGAATGGAAAAATTACTAACCATCAACCAGTCAAGCCCTTTTTTTTTTACAGACCTCTATCATTCAGTTTGACAATTATGTTAGGAACACATCTGTATTTGTTTTCAGTGGTGTTTGGTTGGAAAGCACTGGAGATAAGAGATGGCTGCTGCCCACTGCTCCTTCATAGAGGCCCAGCAGGAGGGGCGCTGGAATACGCTTGATAATCTGCTCTGCTCTGATCTGATCTGATCCTGCCCTCTTCACATGCACCCCCATCTCCATCAAAGTAAGGAAGTCTGACAGTCAAAGCCATCTACAATATATGTACAGTTATTCAGTGCATGTTGTAGCCCGTGGTAGTGGTGGTCAAACCTCTACTAAATATTGAGAATCATATTTGACTGAGGATAGTTTCAAGGTATGAATATGCCATGATTAAATTTTAACAAAAATGTAAAAAAAAAAAAAAAAAGGAACTGAAGCAGAAAAGCAGATACACTGTATGTAATTAATAATAATAAATTTTTTTTTTTTTCTTCTAAACTCTGTGTACATGGTGCTTTAATAGCATTATATACTGGTCCTGGTCAATTTTTTTTCCCCTTTTTGCACATTTTTAGCTTTGTCTTTTGTCAAAAACTGCTATTTCAAGCACTATGTGACACCACACAGAACAGGGCAGTAGAGTTTGAAATGTGGATACCTGGAGACCAATCACACTGTCCCTCATATGTCCAGACCCTGCCCATCCTTCCCATGTGTAGTATGACAGGTTGGCCCATGAAACTGTGAGAAGCACTGTTTCACTGTTGCCATGGTATCGGAATTTTAAGAACATTTTTAACAAACAAATAGTTTGGACTAAGGGCCTCTTTGATTGTGGATTCCACGGCCCTATCCCCCACTTTCCTTCAGCGCTTTCCTTCCGCTTGTAATTGGATCCTCAAGCTGTCAAACTAAGATTTGTGGACTTGTGTTCTGCAAGCACAAATTCTACCACACACAGACTCTCCAACAGAGCTACATATCTACATGTTTCTCCTATAAAGAAGCCAATTGACTGAAGTAAATCCAAATAAATAATATATAATAAATAAATAACCAAGACACAAATAAAAAGACACTACTGGATTTAAATCAAACAATCTCAGACTTTTCCCACAGAAAAAAGAGAAATGCTGTAAACTGTTCACGCCGTGAATATTGTCAATGATTGTTTGAATATTGATTTGTAAATGTTATATAAATATCTTTTATTTGTGTAAAACGGTTAATGGTTCATAACGTAATGTGAGAGCCATTTCACAAAACTCTCCTCACTCAACCCTCACCCAACTTTAGCCAAGACTTCTCCTATTGGTTAGCCATTCCTGTTAAAAATCAGGTGGGTGGTCACAAAAGTATAGACTCTGTTTATCATTGGGACTCCCAGCCCAGATCTTCCAGAGTTTTCGAGCAAGCAGTTCGGGGATAGAGAGAGACGGGGAGAAACAGTACAGCTCCTTTAAAGACATTCCCACAAAGATATTCCAGAAGACAACGCCTGAGCTCTCTCCTTAAATTTGCGCCCGGCTTTTGACGTGTTTTTATCTAAATTACTGTAACTGATCTGACCGAAAGCGAAGCTTTCATATTTTTCCAAATTTAAATATTTGCATTTTTGTAGCCAATAGCTTTTTGATTGATTGATTGATTGCCAGCACTGTTCAGACCTTATGGACATTAAACAGAGGAGCTAAGCTCGTCTGACTTTTCAGCCCTGATACCCCTAGGACTTCAGATGTCAAACCACACTGAAGGACCACACCAAACAAACATCTCCACTCTCCCTGGTCGTATGCGCACATGTCACAGAATGGCTTGATTGATCAATTTAGACTCAACACGTAACTTTAGATAACTCTTAAAGTGTACTTAATCTCAGATCTCTAGACACCAGCCTAGGGCAACCTTCACTCATTTGTATATTTCATATTTAAATGCTGTCTGATTAACTTGGTCAATAAATTCCCATAAACCACAGTTTGCTTTGGTGAATAGTGATGTCATTTCAAGATATGGGTCACTGATATGGACAAGAATTTAACCTTCAGAACAATTGTTTAATTAATTAATTATTAATTCATTAATTAAAGTAGACAATTGATTATATTGTATTGGTAATATTTCTCAACATTTGTTGAGTGGTAAAAAATGACAATATTGGAGTGCTGCACTCGATCAAAACTTACAAACACAGGTGCTCATCAGACCAGGGGGCTTGAATTCTTGTTGAGATAAAAGACGATGGCAGAGGCACTCTGATTTGCAGTGTGTTTATTTGTTGAGTGGTGCCCCAAAACTCTACTTCTAGTCAAAGCCAAACACTCACAAAGGCCACGCGAGTCCTGCTTTAACTTAGAAATCTAAGTAAACCCTACTACACCTGTAATTGAGTAATATCATACTGTGGAACATTTGACTAAAAGTAATAACATCTCTTTGGTAACAAGCAGGCAGACCCTACACCAAAATCATAATCATTAATTTTTTATCTTAATTTGAGTAAGGATTTAATTATGTGACAACAAATGTTACTGTTTTTCTTTATGGTGAAATAAGTGTAAACCAGATCTAAATGGGAATAAAAAATGATTGAAGTTGAACTAACTGTTCTTGAGGAGAGCACTAAAAAATGTCTAAATGGCATTAATTACATTTCAAGTGGTCTTACTGATTAAAAATACCTTGAAAAGCATGTATTAGTATTCATTTGAGTGGACACGGTTCTCTACTTAGTGATAAATAATGATACATAAAAGAAAAATTACACTGTGCACGTTTGAACATCAAGGTTTGAAAGGTACTGAACAGTGTTACGTAAGTATAAGTACAGCTACGAGAGCAAAATAGTACACCAAAAATAATAATAAAAGTAAAAGTATCACATGAAAAAAAAATCTATGTAAGTATTAAAGAACCTGTTTAAAAAATGTATTTAAGATATAAATAGTATTTTGCACAGATTTTGAGATCTAATAAAGCTGCAAATGTAGTGATTTTGATAAAGAGTTTGGCTGAATTTTGTTCAACAGAAACAAATGAATTGATTGTTTTTTCCTAGCTGTTTTTATTTGATTGTCTTTTCAGTAGGTCTCACACAAATAATGAAAAATACTTTTACTTCTCAGTCCTGTTCAAAAATGTAGTGGAGTAGAAAGTACAGATACCTGCTCTCAAATTTAGTGAAGTAAAAGTAAAAGGTATCCACTTTAAAATGCACTTAAATACAGATACCTAAAATGTATAGTGCAGTACTTTACTACTTTTATGTTGTTAAATTCCACCACTGCAACTGAACAATCCTCCAGACACATGTACTTTCTCATAACCCGGAAATAGTTATGTAAAACAATAGACTTTTTCATATTACAAATACATATGAGGACTTTTATCTAATTTGATATTTACAGACAACACTGGGCCAATGCTACTGTGGCTCACTGCTGAACCTAAAAATAGTCCTCCTTATTTACCACATTTATCTTGTTCCTTGCTGCTCTGAGACGCAATATTGGGGTAAAATTCAGTTATTTTCCCAAAGAGAGTTTCTTTAGTCATATAATATTACCATGACATTGCATTACATTGTGGGTATATGTGAAAGAAGAAGGACTCTTGCTCTCAATAGAGACACATTACAGCATACTAGTCTATTTCAGTGAGCTATGAAAGTGGAAATATAAGGGTTTTGCTGGTGGTATGTAGCAAATTTAAGCAGCTTCACAAATGGGAAAAAATAAATAAATAAAAATACAGTGAGATGTAATTTCCAGGACAAAAGTACGAGAGACTTTAAATGTACTAAGGGGCAAATTATATCCACATGTTCTGGCGATGCAATAACGTTAAATATATTATGACATTTGATGGAATAATGTATGAATCAGAACGACTTGTTGGCCCGTCATTCCCCGACCAGCACGTCTTTTTCTCTGGCCTGAGAGCGCAGCAGCAGTCGGTAGAGCGCAGATGGAGCCAAGCTCCGCTAAACTGTTTCCCGCAGTCCCGCACATGTGTCCCGTGGTCCCGTCCTCCTACAAACTGTTTCCCCGCTGCCTGGACTCTGTTCTCCCGCTAGTTCGTTCAAGGGTGCAGCGCTTACCTGCTGCCGTCTTCATGCCGCTCTACGGTTCACGGGTCAAACCCGAGCACTTCCTGCTCACGCTGTAAATAGCGCATTGTGGCGCGCTTTTGGACATCATGTGACCAAGGACTAAACCATTATTTACTAAGTTAAACCTTAAAAGTCTGTGATCTCTTAATTGGTTAGTCCATGGGAGGGGCTAAGGGATATTTAAGGGGACCTCTGCGCTTTTTGGGACTGTCATGGCAGTAATGCAGCTTCTTGGATATTAGCCACTGTTAAACTGACAGACAAACAAACAGACAGACAAACAAACAAATGAAGAAGAAGAATTCTTGGGCTGTCCTTGGGCTTAAGGATGTGGCCACTGGCTATCTGTGTGAGTCCTGTTGTAAATACTGCACTATTTCAACAGTTTTGGGCAGTGCTGTGAAGTTTTTGCAGCTGAGATAATTTTATAGATAGATAGATAGATAGATAGATTTGTCTGGTTCTCTTCACTTTTTTTTTTTTTTTGGACACAATTTCTAGGCGCAGTCAGGGGCTGGAGAAGGTCCGGGTTTGGGGATCTCAGGATCTCATCTCTGCTGTTTCCAGATGATGTTGTCCTGATGACTCCAAGTGTGAAAGTGGCTGGAATGAGGATCAGCCCCTCCAAATCCTAGGCCATGATTCTTGACTGAAAAAGGTGGCACCCTCTCCAGGTGGAGAGTCTCCACCTCAAATGGAGGAGTTCAAGTATCTTGGGGTCTTGTCACGAATGAGGGAAGAATGGCACCTGAGATTGACAGGTGGACTGGTGCAGAGTCTGCAGTGATGCGGTCATTGTATCGGACTGTTGTGGTGCCTCCTGGATGGCTCCCTAGGAGATGTTCCAGACATGTCCCACTGGGAGGAGGCCCCAGAGAAAACCCCGAACAGGCTGGAGGGAGGCTTAGGCTGCTGCCCCCATGACCGGCCCCAAATGTTGCAGAAGACATGGATTGAAGATAAGCTCTTGTTAACTGCCACACACTGGCTTATAAATTAATACATAAAAATTATGAAAATAGCTGTGTTGTTTATATACAAGTGGACTTCAACCAGATATTCCATTTAATTGTGGCTTCATTTTCAAAAATGTGCATTCTTCAGATGCGGAAGGAGACTGTACTTCAGTCTAAAGTAAAAAATTAAGCTGCCCTTGTTGCCAAGCAACTTTAGTTGTGAATCCATTCGCTACCATCATATTATATCTGCGAAACTGAAGATGCTTTATTGTCAAAACAGGAAGGATGGAGTGGTTTAAGATAATTGAAAGTATGTAGAATCCCTCAGTCGTCCAGGTAGAATCCATGTCTCAGAGTAATTTCATTGTAATTAGCTCCTCCCTTCAGGCAGATGTAAAGCAGTGTCCGCCAGCATCTGACCAGAACTGAAGAAGCAGCTTGGATGAGCTGCGAAACATTTTCGGCCAAATAAACTCTGTCCAGTTGACAAATTAAATTCTCCTTTTGCCATAATTGAAAGTACTTTCCTATACAGCATATCCTTCATACTCTATCATATGTTCCTGCTGCAAGAAAAACTCTGCAAAGACAATAATTATATACAAAGTTCATGGTTTATTTTTATGTGAATAGGGAAGCCTATCCTTTTAATACAGGGGGCATGACGCATCATATCATTAAATCTATCTGCTACTTTTTTATTGTAATATTACCACCACCAAGTCCCATTACCACATAATTCCATTTAAAACATAAAAATCCACTGTTTTGGTATGAACTTATTTGCCTCTGAGTTTTAACAGTTTGAATTTTTCAGATTTTCTAGAACAGATTTTAAGTCCCTAAATGATCACAATTTGAAGCATAAAATAAGCTGCTCTGTGAGTGTTCAGGGGCATGCAAAAATGGATTCTGGTGAAATCGCAGATATCATAAGAATCCATCTTTTGTTCAGTAGAGATGGGCAATTCCAGGGCTGAAATTATACAAATGATTCTAGTGAAGGTGTATGCGGAACATAGTGGAACGCTTCCTGTATCACCGCATGACATCATAAGGTGAAAGCACTTAGCCTAAATATGCAAGATTTGTGTTTTTGCTGTTAATTTGAAAACAACCACTACCTGACATCACAAGGTGGAACAGAGCATCTTGAATTTTGGAGATGTAATCAGACTAATAATAAAGGGTTACTCAAACATGCAAATGAAACAAAACACAACTCCAGGTATGTTTTTGATGAGGAAAGAACATTCTAACAGTCAATTTTGTGTAATATAGGCCTTTTAAAGAGGAGAAAACCCCATCCCTGGAGCTTTGTGTGGTGTAGAGCTGCTGCAGTGAGATGCTGCCAGCGCTCCTGTTGAGGTCCGCTCTTGTCTGATGTGACACAAGGTCAGTGGGAGCTCTGAGTGACAGCCGGCACCACTGCCTCTGTCACAAGGAGCGGGGCCCTGGCAGCTCGCCGGGCCTAAGCGCCTCAGACACCCATCCGTCACTCTGCAGCTGCCTGTCCCACCGCTGTCCCACAAACCACCTCACACACCCGGGCAGCCTGATGGATCAGCCCCCGACAACGCGCAGAGATGTTTAAACATGGATCGTGATCGATAAAGAGGTGACCTACACTGAACTTACATTCTTCAGAGAGAGACGTGTATGTGGGAGCCTTACTGTACGCTGTGGTTTGACTTTGGAACTTTGGAGAGTGTTTGTATGTGGGTTTTGCGGCTAACAAAGAGCGTGCACAGACATGAATAGTATTTAAAGGTCAGTCCTGTTCATTAACATAACACACATCTTTCTTGCATAAGCAACAGTAACAAGGCTGTTTGACAAGTGTGCACTGTTGACCTTATGTCACCAGCTTCAACACAAAAGCTAAATTGGATTCTTCATTAAAGAGCATGTCTGACGCTCATACAGGCACAATATAGAGGAGTGAGTAAGTGGCAGTGTAACATAATAGTGGTATGTTGAGGTGAACTGAATGTCAGCTGAAGGTTTATACTTTGTGTATCAAAACGTGTGTGTTTTAATCAAAAGCCTGTTCTACAGTCAGCCCATCCACTTTAAATTTGCATTCAGTAAATGATCCCTATACCTTTGAGTTTGGCTCAGGCCTGCGGGCAGTGGCCACCTTCTATCTGTAATAGGGAAATGTGGCAGAAAAAGTCATTATACAAAGCCAAGCATTAGCACTTTCTTCAAGGCTCAGACATTTGCATGAAATCACACGTGTGAAAGAAAGTGATGGCCTGGCACTTTTCACATCCTCCATGCAGTCAGCCATGCTCCAGTATTATGTGCCTATTACAGACATGGTTCACCTCTATTGGCTTAGCCATAAATGCTCATTCTGACATACAAGTCATTCATTTGATTTTTTCAGCCTTTAAAGAGACCTTGGCTCCATAACACTTTAAATTTTTTATGCTCTTACAAGAAGTCTCAAACAGCTAACCCGCTGGGCACAGAAGAGCCGCTTCCAAAATGCTATCTGTAAGTGATGTTAATGATGTAAACTAACCACATATTTGGCCTGTTTCAACTGTGCTGTTTATTTGTGAATATGAAATGCTAAGGAAACGTCTACAAAGAAACCCTTATTAGCGTGATATTATGAAAGTGTGCATTTTGCTCCTACTATATACGCAGGACATTTCAAAGCTAAGTGTGCTGTTAAAGTTGTTTGTGGCCCCATTACGGCAAGTGTGTAAAGTGGCATGTTATGACATTAATGTTGATGCTGGTGATTCACAAAGTGCTGAGTGTGGACTGTGTGTGGATCGATCACACTGCATGTATGTAAATGTACTCATTAAATCTCCCTATACTTTAGTCTGTGACATGGCCATGCAGACAACACTGAGATATTTTAGCTCGAAGAACAAAGGAATCATGCTTCCCTGACAGTTTAATGTTATTTGATCTTGGCATGAGTAGCTCTTTGCACCAAGTGGGTTTATAGAATATGACACATAACATATGCAACAAAATGCAAATAAGCCAAAGACTCTTCACCGTTTTTCCAAAGCATGGCCCGGCATTCCTAACAACCATCACTATGACTACAGTGCAAGAGTAAATTTAGCAACTATGCGTGATGATATTCCCATTCTGTTAAAGGTGCACTGTGTAACTTTTCTGGTGCAGGGTCCGCTACCTATGTACTTGTCTCCATGGAGATGTTATTGCTTTACCTGGAATGTCCCATTTATTCATTACAGGTGTTTCTATTGCTTAAAAAAAAAAAAAAAAAAAAAATAATAATAATAATAATAATAATAATAATAATAATTCCATTTGTGGATAGAGGCGACTCTCCACAGATCTGAACTTCAATGTAGAGTAGTGCAATAACCTGCCTGTGTACCTTGTGATAGATAGCTTTAGTCTTTACCGTGGAACATTCTAGACAAGTAGGTAGCGGACATTCCACAAGAAAAGTTGCGCGGTACATCTTTAAGGGGCCAGTTTTTTCATGTAATTAAGTCAAATCTGTTTTGTTGCAGTACAGATACATTTATTCACAGGCAACTCACAAGCTAAAAATGAGATCAATGTACGCTGTCTACTTCTAATTATACAACATTTTACTCTCCGCAAAACAGGAAGTGTGCTGTTTGCATGTTTGTTAGCTTTACTGTGATGGCAAACTCTGCTCTGGTCTCTGAAAATTGCTTATAAACTCATCATGGTGAATAATTAGGATGCTTGGAATCCTTTTTTTTTTTTTTTTTTTTTTTTAATATGTGCATCATATTTAATGTACATCCAAAATGCTGCTGCTCAGGTCCTGACTAGAACCAGAAAGTACAAGCACATAAGTTCTGATGTTGGTTCAGAGTTAGGACTAAGCATGAGTTTAACCTGACTCCTCAGCTTCTTAGTTTTTTGACGGACTATTTTGAAATCCAGGCCCAAAATAGTTCTGTTTAGCTGTGTATGACTGAAAGGTTTTTATTCTGCTCTCTTCTCTATTATTAATTTTATGATTGTTATTTTTTGTGCGATCCAGTTTTTTAATCAAGTATTATCATTTGCAGTTATACAGGTCACAGTTTCATTACAATTTTATATAATTTTTTTTGCATTTTTATTAGAGATGGGCGATATATCAGTATCATATATCGTATCTGATAGTGGTCGATATTGATACTAATTCATCAGTATCTGCTGATATTGATTCACAATATCCATATTCAATGCCAATATTTTTTCGCACTACCTTATAAATAATTATTTTATATCCCACTAAAATACATTTTGTTATTATTTTTACAAAAGGGAAGTTTAATTGTGATTGTTACTGCTATAGATTTTAAACGGGAAATATTGGTACAGATGAATATCGGTAATCGGCCACAGCAGTAGGCAAAATATAGGCAAAAGTTCAAAGTAAAATCCATATTGGCCCCTCCATATATTTTTTTAATAGTGATTTTACTTACTTTATTATGTATGAATATGACTAGTGCTATAAAATAATCTTGCCTTCCCTTACTTTGCCTAATGTGTTTGACCCCAGGTAGAGTTATTTTAGCCTGTGCGTCTTTGAAGTTGGAGGAAATTAAAGCCTGGCGCGGGAGTGGAACCTTCAACAGTGAGACACAATCTGACCTGTGCTACTCTCTCTGCAGATAAAGTAAGTTATGTAAGTTCTTATTTACAATATATAGCGTTTTTCACAGACATATCACAAAGACACTTTACAGATCATTGTTCATTCACTCCACACTCGTAAGCTAATATTGTAGCACCACTTTCATACTAGGCAATGTGGGTGAAGTGCCTTGCCTAAGGACACAACAACAGTTTTTGCCACTGCCGCCCCCCTGTGGTCCCTGATTTTGTGGTCTCCCATCCAAATACTAACCAGGCCCGGCCCTGCTGAATTTCTGAGATCTGACGGGATCAGGCTTTGACAAACCGGTATGGCCACAAATACACAATAAAATGAACTTTCTGTGAAGAGGAGATGTAACATGAAGAGAAATACAACACCAGTTACCATTAGTTCAATAGAGACTGGCAATTCTAGAGCTGAAATCATCCAAACAATTCTAGTGAAGGTGTATGGAGTTCAAACACACAATGGAGCACTTCCTGTATTACCACATGACATCACAAGGCGGAGCAGAATGTTTTCAGTTTGAGTGAAGAACTCAGATAAATATGCACGTGTGTTTGTGTGTTAAACATGTGTGAATGGAACAAAACAAAACTCATGGTATGTTTGTGATGAGACTATAAGTTAGATTAAAAAAAAAAAATAGAGTAATATGGGCCCTTTAAACCTTTCTGATGGAGGGAATGCCACCTACTTGTCTCGCGAAGATGTTTTTGTTTTGCAAGGTATTAAACTTATCTATAGAACTGATTGGGGGTCACCTTTCCACAGACGTAGCTTGTAACTTTGCCTGTTAGATAGACAGATGCATATATTGTACACTTAAGGCAAAGCTACAACATCTCCATGGAGACAAAGTGCATATCCTCCACTATACATTATCCAGTATATTTTAATTGATTCAGAATCTCTTTTATAGGCATTTCCTGAGGGGGTGCTTCATGTCCTTTATTTTTTCATATGAAGGAAATGAATAAAGGTGAGTGACAGAATATTAATTTTGTGATAATGAAAAAATCCTGCCTCAAGTTTCAAGCAGTCATACCACCACATCTTTGGCCCAATCAGTGCATATATTGGTGGCCACCCCAGTGTTTTATTTAGGCATTACAAGGAGCAGTATTAAAAAGGTGAGAGATACAGTTTTTGTGACCCTCTTCATCCTCCAGTCTTGTGCTTAAAGGTCCTATATTCCGCAGAATTGACTCATGTTAGAATGTTGTTACTTCAGTAAAAAACATACCTGGAGATGTGTTTTGTTTGAAAATCCCAGAGCTGAATTCACCCAAATGATCTTAGTGAAGGTGTGTGGAGTTTAAAAACACAGTGCAGCACTTCTGTATTTTCACATGACATCATAAGATGGAACAGTGTTGTTTTTTTTTTTTTTTTTTTTTTTTTTTTATTAGAGAGGACTCAGCAGAAATACGCAGGGTTTGTGCGTTAAACAAGTGTGAATGAAACAAAACATATCTCCAGGTATGTTTTTGATGAGGAAACAACATTATAACATACAATATAATATACCTTTAATGTCCATGTGGATGTCATCACTGATCTATCACCATAAACTCTGAAGTGCTGGGGTCTGTTTATTCCTTGTGTGTATGTACAGTATGTATTTGAATGACCAAGACTACCACACTGTGCTGAGTTAAGAAATCCAGAAGACCTGTCTTAGTTACAGTATATAGTCCTATAGGATTTGCAAAGACAGCATGCATTTCCCAAACAATAGCAATAGAAACCTGGATGGCTAGCCACTATACCAGTGTGCTTTTCATATACAGAATGCACACAAACACGTGTATTTTCTCTAAAGGAGACACTTTTGTGTCATTTTCACAGGCCCACTGCTGCCTACACAGCTTGATATCGCTCTATCTAGCTCTGCATATTCAACTAGAAACTCATAGGAGCACATACAATATAAAATACTGTATATACAATTCAATACCTTTATCTTTTTTTTTTTTAATCTAGTTTGGTACTTTTACAATCAGAAAGTCACATTTTAAACCTAAAAATTGCCAATCTGGGGGAAAACAATTGTAAAATGTTTAGTGAAATATATAATGATCTTAACTGTGTTTTAGTAAGATGCATAGTCTATCCTGTCATACCCACTTAAAGGGTCCATATTAGGCTATTTTCTGATTTGTTGAGTTATAATATTGTTTCCTCTTCAAAAACTTACCAGGAGTTGTATTTTATTCCATTCACACATGTTCAACACACAAATCCTGCACATTTATAATAAAGGGTTACTCAAACATGTGTGAATGAAACAAAACATAACTCCAGGTGTGTTTTGATGAGGTATCAACATTGTAACCTGACTAAAAGAGACATTTTTGAGTAACTTTTGCACAATATTGGACTTTATTATTTTAAATCTACAATTACCTTGAGAAGACTTTTCAATTTCCTAAAAACAAAAACAACAACAACACACATTTACGTTTACGAAATAATCACTAAACAAAACCTCCCTAAACAAGCCTCTGATCAAAGCACCTCCTGATTCCTTCACTTAAAAAAGTGATGAAAATTCAGCAGCCACCACCGCACTAGCTACGGTTATTAATTCCCTCTCTTCGGAGTCATATTTTTCAAGAAAATTAATTCTGCTGACTGATTTGCTTTTGTAATAACCTAATAGTACGCCACAGCCACGTGCACTCGTCTGGAACTGATGGAAGAAGCGCATATCGATTGAGAGCTCCTCACAGTGTAGCCAGAGATTTAATGAACCGATTTCAATGTAAAGCTTATGTTTTATATGCTTAGAAACTACAGTGATATTCAACAGACTGCCATATTTTTATTAATAGAAGAATAATAGAAGATTTCACTCTAGTTTGATCATGGTGTCATTAAACGAGCAATAGCTGAATTTCCATATCTCTTGTGTGACACTAAAACCATTTAAAGCGCCTCTATTTTGCTATTTTCTGATCTATGCTATAATGTTTCCTTATCACAAACACACCTGGAGTTGTGTTTTGTTTTATTAACGCAAGTTTAACACAAAACCCTGCATATTTAGGCTGAGTTCTTCTCTCAAACAGAAAACAGTATTTTCCAGTCTTTTCATGTGGTAATACAGGAAGTGCTCCACTGTGTCTTTAAACTCCATACACCTTCACTTGAATCATTTGATGATTTAAGACCAATTGCTGATTTCTACTGAAATGATGGTAAAAGGTAGGGGCTAACTTGAAAACTACCACTTCATGACATCACAAGGTGGAATAGAGCATTTTGAGTTTGTGGATGCAGGCAGATTAATTAATGTATTTATTTAGTTTATTTATGAGACAGGGACAGTGCACAATCTACATTAACCTTAACGGGAGAGATGCTTTGTGCAGGTTGTAGCACTAGAGCTCATTTCCACCTGTAGTCCCTGGTGCATGTTTTTTTCGGTTTTATGGGGGAAACCGGAGTGCCCGGAGGAAACCCACCCAGACAGGTGTGACTGGAATGAATGGAGTATAGACTGACACTGGGGTGAGGGGTGACGTAGGTGAGGATGAGAGACGGGCTCTTCCTGGTGGCAGTCGCAAAACGGAGGTGGGGGCCACATACAAAACTATGTAACAATAACTTAAAATGTCATTGTTCAAAATGTGTGAAAATCTATTAACATGTAACTCAAACACCCTTGTGACGGGGTTCTAATCCTACGTAATGACGATGGCGTAGTCAGAAGGATGTTTTGAATATTTAATCCCAAAAAGAAAAGTACAACTCCTGACCCAGACTGACTGAGGGAGGGAGAGTGGCCCCCTTTTAACCACCAAGGCTCCTCCCCCAAGCCAATTAACACAAAAATACTGGTTTTCAAAACCAGAATTAACAATAAAAACAAAAATACAGAAAAATACTTGAAAATACATTGTGCAACATGGCCATGTCTCTGCGCCTGTAGCAGAACCAGGAAGAATAATATGGCTAATTTAGTGCCGCAAATTATATTTCGTGATGACGTCACTATGACGTCAGACGCCAATGTCCCGCGCATGACGACTGAAATAGGAAGTGCGAGAGGCGCTCGGTTTGACAGTGCGGCTCGCGAACACGAGATGGATACTGGTTTGAAGTTTGTTGGATTATGGACATGGATGGTTTAACAGTGGACTCGTGTGCACCAGAGACTAATGTGGTGGTGAACGGACGGTAAATATAGCGGAGAACGGAGCGGACGGACGGGGAGCGGGAAATGGAGCAGAATGAGCGAAACCAGGTAAGTGGCTAGCGCGGGTTTGTTTGGGCGTGCTTAGGTTAGCGCGGGCTTTGACGGGGCTACTCCGTCACAACCCTTCAAATAACATGGTACCTAAATGTAATAATTTAAACATAACAACCACTAACGATATGTAATCTAAATGTAACAACGCGAATGACAACTTGTGAAACAAAACACGGTATGTAACATGTACAATAACATGTACAATGTAACACCTGTACAGTTTAACAACAACTTTTCATGTAACAACATATAGTGAGTAACACATTGTAATAACATGTAACCTAAACATAAAGCAATGCGCAACAACTTGTAACAAAATGTACTTTAAATAAATAAAGAATCAGAATCAGAAGTGAGTGTAACCTTGCAATAATATGTAAACCAAACTGGAAAACACTATGTAACAACTTGCAAAACATAACCTAAATTTAAGGCAATGTGTAAAACCTTAGATCACACCTTAAACTATAAATCAGTGTAATATGACATGTTACATTGTTACTGAGGTACGATATATAAAGAGTAGTAGGGCAGCACGATCTTGGAAAAAAAGATTAGCATTCTGTTCAAAATTGTTTTCATATAAATAAAAAAAAACTTGGACATACACTATTTTATCTATGCGCATATAAATAAAAAAAGGGCCTGTAACATTGTTCATTCTCCACTCAATCGTGGGTCAGTTTATAATCTGAGACTTCTTTTGGTGCATTATTTTTGCTTTATGGTCATTTTCAAGCACAATTTTATGTATTTTAGCTAAACAAATTACCTCTTTACTGTTGGCTGGTATCAAATTGGTCAAAAATGGAGACATCTGTGTCATTTCCTGTCTAAAACTGGGATAAATCAATGGGTAAATAGGGACGTCAGATGCGTTGTCATTTAAAAGAAGACTGAAATATGATCTGATAAACTAATACAAGCTCCTCATGCATTCAGGTCTAAGTTACTCGTACAACACGATTTCTCTATAAAAACACAGGATACTTTACTCTTTGCAGAGGCAGACAGTCTATTGTCTAAGTAATTACAGCCTTTGTAGTTTGATAAGTCTGCCAACTTAAACTGTGATATTGTGCTGCCCTAAAGGGTATTGTAAGATAAAATATGAATTATTGTTATTATTTATATGTTATTGTATTATCTGATATTTTTAGAGTGAGTATTGGTATTGTGGTATTGTTTTATGAATGGGACTTTATAGATAATAATGTAGGTTTGTAGATCCCATGATACAGACTAATGGGAGATAGTATGTGATGGTGCGTGCAGTTGGGTCTCAAAAGTAATAAAGTACAGTGCTTAAGTATACATTTTAGGTACTATCTGCATTTTACATTTTAAGGTGAATATTTTTTACTTAAATACATTTTTAAACAGGTACTTTAATACTTTTACTTAAGTAGATTTTTCATGTGATTCTTTTACTTTTGCTCCGGTATATTTTTGCTTTTACTTAAGGAACAAAATCGAGTTCTTCTTCCACCAGCCTCTTTAACTCCGTGTGTTGTATTCAGATGCCATGCTTGCTTTTACCCCCGGGTGGGTGAGCGGCGCTGAATCCAAATCAGAATGTACATCTGAAGGCAAGACTGTTGCCATTTGAAGGATACAAAATAAATATAATAGAAAAGGGAGTGCAATTTACATAACCTGTAGTACTCCAGCACTATACAGTTTTTGTTGTTAGGACCCTGCATACCAAAGTTGTATAAGAGGGTTGGCAAGACAACCTATTATACTACCTTATACTACCCTACTATACTTTTTTGTTTTGTTTTTTTTACATAAAGCCCCACCATGTAACTTTCTGGAAGTTAGAATAGAAAGTTAAAACCATACTTCAGGGTATTCTCCGTGGAGATGGGTACGTTTAATGCCATCCTGTGGAAGATGATAGCCAAAGTAACAACTCTTCCATGGAAACAAGCAGTTTCCATGGAAGCAGCTTAGAGTAAGGATGCTAGTTTTCTAGTGCAATACAAACCTCCAAAATCTTTGACTAAATGTCATTTGTTCCTCAGTGGGGAAACAAGATGGCATAAAAATAATAATAATAAATAGAATGCCTACAAAAAAAAAAAAAAAAAAAAATGTACTAAACCTAAACCAAAAGTGGCTATGGTTATATTTATACAGTGCACCATATGGACATGAATAAAAAAGCAGGTGGTGCCTTTCTTGTATTCTACCGCTGATTCTGTTTCACAGGTCAAAAAAAAAACCACACCAAAAAAAAAAAAAAAAAAACAAACACAAATGCAAATACACAAATACAAATCCATTGTCACCAGACCCTATATATGACATAATGCTAATGTCTTTTCAACTTTTTGATGATTTTCTGAACAAAAGTTTGCTTGTTCGACTACAAGAGATGCCATCAGCTTCACCATTCCCAAGTGATTTTGGCAAGAGAGTGATGACAGTACAGATGCCCGTCTAGACAAGAATGAATCAGCCAACTGTCTGCATTTTGTCTCACAAGTGCAGAGAGTGGACTCACCCCTGATGGACCATGTTAAACGTATTCTGAATAAAATTAAATCCTCATTATTACACACACAACAAAGAAACAAACTGGAAATAATGTATGACTTGTAAATTGTATTGGGATAAAGTATTTCAAAATATTGTTCATCCCCAAGCTTAACTTTTATAATCTGTACAATGACTGCAATAAACATTCTTGAACATAACATTACATTTTCAATTGTTAATTCTAGTCCCTTTTGTAGCCCATAGTGAGTACCCTCAGAGGTGTACTATCTTACGTTCTTGTCTGTATGGAATGTTCCACATGATGGCATTAAACTTTATTCAATTACATGTTGTATTTAATCGTAACATTCTAAATAAGCATTAGATTGGATAAACATGAATTATTTCTTTGAGAGGGGTCAAATCTGTTGGGAAAGCAGCTCATACAGGGTCTAAATAAGTCCACAGTGTACTGTCTGCATCTGATTATAACGCATTTTATTCTTTGTGAAGCAAGATGTGCGCTGTTAGCATGCTAATGTTTGTTAGGCTGACCGTGACAGTAAAACATCGCTCTGGACTCAGCATGTTGTGTAAAGAATTGCTTATAAAGTAATTGTGCGAAATAAACAGAATGTTCAAATGGATTAGGTAAAGAATTCAAAAGTTTGGACTGCTGCAAACTTATGCAAGCTGCAAAAAAGGTAAAGGGGGTATTTTATTTCTATTGGGTATTAACTGCTAACACATAGGGACATGTAATGTTTTATTGCTTTGAAAATGCTGTATTCACCGGCATATTGACTTATTGACTTTATTTATTTTTTCTGCATCTCCCTTCCCATTTGCTCTCTGTG
Source organism: Taenioides sp. WSHXM2023 (assembly GCA_029959045.1). Classification (NCBI taxonomy): domain Eukaryota; kingdom Metazoa; phylum Chordata; class Actinopteri; order Gobiiformes; family Gobiidae; genus Taenioides; species Taenioides sp. WSHXM2023. The sequence continues at coordinate 27,273,487 of CM057087.1, forward strand.
CTAAGTCACTTCCCCTTCTTAGCACCACACAATCAGCATGCATTCCTCATTAACCTGCACATTACATTTATCAAGTTGTGTACAGTTTTGTGTCCAGCTATTGTATATTTATGGATAATTGTCATGTGTGAGCATTGATGACATAGGCTTAAGAGGTGAGCATTAGCAACTATAAGGAAACATACATGGATGACATCTATAACCTCTTCAGGCATGTTTTTGATGAGGGAACATTATAACAAATGTATTTTGTAATAACCCCTCTTTAAAGAGAAGACACTAAAATGAAGTTTTAAACAGTTTATGTCAGTTGCCCATGGTTACACAAGCCACATACTTTTCATATGGTGAATTATAGACCTGACCACATCCTCATGGAGCTGGGACACACTCACTGTGGCAGAGATTTAAGGTTACACTGATACAACAGGAGGGAACTGGTGTTAGAACATGCTAGTAATAATATTGGTGATTCTTGAGAGTCGGGACAAAACAGGTCCTTTTTAAAACACAGCAATTTGTAGAAAAATATTATCGAAATATCATGATTGGCATACTTATAAAGTTAAATCTAAGGGAGATTTGTATACTGGAGCTATTTATTTGAAAATATTGGTGACATTTTTATGTCAAAACTGGGCCAAGAAATATCTGAAGACAGATTTTAAAAGTTTTTATGGACTGATGAGATGAGCGTGACTCTTGACAGACCAGATGGATGGGCCCGTGGCTGGATCAGTTATGGGCACAGGGCTCCACTTTGACTCAGCAAGGTTGAGGTGGGGTACTGGTATGGGCTGGTATTATTAAAGAAGAGCTTGTTGGACCTTTTCGGCTTAAAGATGGACTCAAAATGAGCTCCAAAACGTACTGCCAGTTTTTAGAAGACACTTTTTTCAAGCAGTGGTACAGGAAAAAGTCTGCATCTTTCAAGACGACCATGATTTTTATGCAGGACATCGCCTGCATCGAAGTACTCCACTGCGTGGCTAGCCAGTAAAGGCCTTAAAGATGAAAAAATAATTACATGCCTCCTTCCTCACCTGAACTAAACTCTACTGAGAACTTGTGGGGCCTTCTTCAACGGGAGATTTACGGTGAAGGAAAACAGTGCACCTCTCTGAGCAGTGTCTGGGAGGCTGTGGTTACTGCTGCACAAAAAGTTGATTGTCAGCAGATTAAGAAACTGACAAACTCCATGAATGGAAGGCTTATGACCATTATTGGGAAGAAAGGTGGCTATACTGGTCACTGATTTTTTTTTTATTTTTTTTTTTTTATGTAAATTTTGAGTTGTTTACTCTTCTGACTCTTCTGATGAAAATAAACCAGTGAGAAGGGAAAATGTTCATTTTTCATTCAGTTGCATAATAATTCTGCACATTAATAGATGCCCAATAATTGTGCACAATTCTTTTGTCCTAAGAAAGCCAAAACTTCACTTTTACTTTCTTAAATATTCAAATATTCAGGTTTGAGGTCTACTATCTACAGCCTGATTTGTGTTGATTATTTACAGAAATTGATTTTATAATATTAAAATTAATTTGAATTAACTCATATGTTCATTAAAAAAAAATAAAAATCATATAATATGTCTGACAGAGTGACAATTGAGTTGTATCGGAAAATACGGCATTTTTTAGAAAAAAATCCACTACTGCAGAACATTTAATCTTGTGTTTAGGCAAGTCTAGAAAGTGCATGTGAATATCAATGTAAAACTTTTTCTGTAATACAGAATCACAAGTATTTTATTTATTAATTACATATAATTAATAAATTTTATATATATATATATATATATATATATATATATATATATATGTATATGTATATATATATATATATATATTTTTTTTTTTTTTTTTTTTTTTACCATAATTACCACATATATGAAAAATGAATAGACCCAGATTTTTATTGAATAATTATTGATTTACAAAGTAGAACAAGAAAAACTAAAATCCACTATATCAGATTGTAGCAAAAGGAAGAATCACATCATGAACTGGAGTCAGAGGAGCTGAAACCAACAAGTTCTAACACTGGGTTAAGGAGGCCATTGAAATGAAAGTGAGGCACGAGCACCATCAGCCGTGATGAAGAGTGTTCCTCCTTTCATACACCTGGGACCACCTCCTCCAGAGACCACCAAGCAATCTGCCAGGCCCATCAGGCTGACCACAACCCCAACAGCTGATGTATGACATGTACAGAAGTGGATAACACATTTAGTTGAGTAACTTTTGTAGTTTTCAGAGTACTTTTCTAGCAGCATACTTTTACTCTTACTTGACTTTTGGTTTCTCTTCCCACTGTGAGTAAATCAACAAGTGACAAAAGCTTTATGTTGACAAAATTAAAAGATTCGAACATTTGTGTTTCTTGCACAAGGTTATTGCTTTGTCTGGAATGTTTCACTGTATGATATTAAACCTTTCTATCATCATGGAGACCAAAACAGACCAAGTTACAGGTCAGATCTGTGGAGAGGCAACCCCGCTCACAGTCAGAATGCTTGTTTTTCTAGGTATTTTTGAGCTATAAAACCATGTGTAATAAATGTAAAGTAGAGCTGTTTATACTGTGGAACATTTCAGGCAGAGCAATGACATATCCATTGAAAAAAGCAGGTGATGGACTCCCAACCAAAAAGTTACATAGTGTATCTTTCAGAAATTATTTAGTTTTTATTGTTTGTTTTTTAGTTGTTTCTAAGGACTATACTTTGAATCTATCCCACTTCAGATTATTTCAAATTATAAATCAGATGATGAATATTACTAAAAGATCTTCTCACGATAATAGTAACAATAACATTAGATTTCAGTGTTTTTTACATGTATTTAGTTACTTTTAGCTATTGATACTTTGCAGTGACATCAAGCTGGGGGTGTTCTACATGTATTTTTAATGGTGAAATGTTTAGGAGTTACCATGGTGACAGAATGCACACATTAGCAAACACTGTCGAAAAGTTTGAAGATTGTGTGAAAACACAAGAACAAATACAGAATGGATTTAAACAGTATTTTTTCAGGGATGGTGACTTTTTGTGATCAGTGCAAGCATTTGTGGTCCTGTTTAGGTGTTTGATTTAACAATAAATAAATAAAATAATTGTTGTCTAATGCTAGCTGTAATTTTATGTGTTTGAGCCTGGTTTAATACAAATCATTTCTCCTGTTCTAGTTAACTGGATTAAAATAAAGATCAAATTAAAGACATAATCTGGAAAGTATCAATTGTATAAAGACTATTATTCTCAATGCAGTCACACACCATGCCTTATATTCACTTGAATATTTTACTTTTCAACTTTGCCTTTGCTTCCTCTTCTTCTTGCTCACATGACAGAGAAGGTAAGAAATATTTTAGACGCTCTCATCAATAAGTGAACAGCCTTCTTTTCGCTCGAGGAAGATCTTAAATCTGAGCGACACTTGGTCAAACTGTTCCTCGGGCAAACCCAGCGCTGTGGCCTGTGGCTGCTCCAGTGCTGCTGTCTCCATATGGGATTCAGAGCTTTGTGTATTTTTGTGTGTGCATTTTGGTTAGTTCTTTCATGTAGTACTAAACTAAACATGAACTAAAATTAAAGGTCCTATATTACGCAAAATGGATTCTTGTGAATTTTAAGGCATGTTAGAAAAACATACCTGGAGTTGTATATTGTTTCATTCACACTTGTAAGTAAGTGAATAATCCTTTATTATTAGTCTGTCTCAGTGGCGTAGTGTAGTTGTGCAAGGCCCCGGTGTAGGTCTGGTGCTGCGCTGTTTCCAATGCATAACAAGTAATACTATGAAAGTAAATGGCGATTTGTTCAACATTTTGAACAAACATTCATAGAAACTCATTGGCGTATAGAGACTGCCTTTGTTTTCGCTTCCACACAAATAAAAATGCAGTATATACATTTAGAAAAGAACCTAACCTGGTTTAGTCATGAAGATTTTAGTAAACTCACTCTTATTAATTACCTTCATTTGGATGATGAAGTCCTTACCCCGGTTTATTCCTAATTTAGATTTGGCTTGGTCATAGTCTTACCCTAGTTTAGTCCTGGCCTAGTCCAGGTTTAGTCCCAGTTTAGTCCAAATTTCAGATGTGGTGCATTTGCAAGTGTACACCCTAAATACAGAAAATAATTAGTTGACAAAATTAGCATAGAATTTGGTCAAAAAAAAAAAATCTTGAGTAAAATTAAAACTCATTTCAGTCAATAGATTAAGACTAAAACAAAATAAAAATGGGTAAAAAGTAACAGTGAACGTCAACATGAACTCTGCTCAAACCCAAACATCTGATGACTTCCACATGGGCTCAGCTGTATGTTGAAGATCACAGGGGATCTTCTTGGCGGGGGCTGTTTCTTCTCCATGTGCCATAGATTAGGCATTCTCTGTGTTTCTGATTGGCTGATGTGGTATTGACACTAAGGCAGGTGCCCTCCCATCATTAAGCTTTCATAAGTCTGCACACACACATTCTCATTAACAGCAACCCAGGGGCACAGTCAGGACCTCTGAACACAAGGGCTACATAAAAAGAAGGCCACTGTACTTTTATATGGGACTACTGAGAGAATGCTAACGATGCTAGACACATGTAAGTGCACATATACTGTTCATGGTAAGAACATCCATACAGGGAGTGCAGGGATCACTGTCAGCAATGTAGACACTCTTAATTACTTCCAATTATTTCAATTTCAGTGTTTTGTGTCAAAGGTCTAAATATTAAAATGTTGGGAATGAGTCACTGCATAGGCCTGCAATGCCATCTTGATGTGGATGCATACGTTATCTAAACAAGGTTTTTACAAAAGTTTTATTTATTTTATGAGAACCACCACCACGCAGAGGTGAAGTGGGGCTCTGAAATCTACTGGGAGCATTTGCAATTCAGCTGCTCACTACCAATCATTATATTAATAAAATGGCATACAAAAATGTCACCCAAAGGTATAGGGGTGTGTGTGTGGATACATTCCTACTCCATTTTATTATTCTGTCCAATAATTAATGGGCCTATTACAAAACCTCATTGTGAGACCTCATCTGTCACATCAAATTGGCCTGTGCTCAAATCCATGCATCAAACCATGTCTATAGGCTATAATTTTAAATGTAATTTTGAAAAATATATTTCAAGTTAAACATGTATTTATTTTATTTATTATGGCAGTTATTTTCTATTGTACAAATTAAATTCACTTTACTTTTAGGTAAGTCAAAATTTCAGAAGTTTCACTGACATTTAATATCTTATTTCCAGGTTAAATACTCATCTTTTCAGACTGGCTTTTAACCATAGACCATATATATAAATGGACATAGCTAACGCGCTAGCTGGCCCATTCCAAATAGGAATACATTGGAATATTGTGGTCCCTCTTTCTTCATCTGTCGCTGTGAGCCTCGTCATCTGGTCTTAAAATGTTTGTATTAATGCTCTACATGATCCTTTTTTCTTTTTTAAATTTTGATTTATTACAGACTTAGACTTAGACAAACTGTATTGATCCACAAGGGATATTATTTGAATATTTTAGTTTACTTGTACATATATATTTGTATAAGTATGCCTTATTTGATATATATTAACATTATATGTTTGCTATTTATTTTGAATGTATTTAAATAAAAAAAAACAACATGCTGCTTAACCACTGTGTTACTGTTAACTGAATACATTTATTTGGCTTAATTCTGTGGTGTTGAGGTGCAGCTGGGGCTCTCGTCTTTGTTGTGCTGTGTGAGAGTGTGATTACAGGGTAGACATGAAGCTTTTGGGTGTAAACACAACATGAAGAAAAGCTCTTAGCCTTCAGACTCACAGGGATGAAAGTGTGTCAGCCTCTGTGCCCCCTCTCCCAAAGACAACCACAGGTACTCTGACATTCAAATGGAGGAAGGTCACTGGAGTTTTCCTAAATGGTTCTAACAGAAAATAATTAGAAAATTTGAATCCATGTCTGATTCTTGATGAAGATACAAAGTTCAGAAAATGACAGCCTTGAGTGGATAAACAGATGAAGAATGGAGCGGCTGTGGTTTGGTGGTTAAGGTTAAAGGGCCCACATTATGCTATTTGCTGATCTACTGTATGTTATAATGTTGTTTCCTCATCAAAAACATAGCTGGAGTTGTGTTTTGTTTCATTCAGACAGGTTTAACACACAAAAAATGCATAGGCTGAGTTCTTGTCTCAAACTGAAAACGCTCTGTTCCACCTTGTGGTGTCTTGTTGTAATGTGGTAATGCAGGTAGTGCTCCAGTGTGTTTTTAAACTCCATACACCTTCACTAGAATTATTTGGATAATTTCATACCTGGAATTGCCAGTCTCTACAGAACTTAAGGTAAAAGGTAGCTGTTAACATGAAAAGTACTGCTTCATGACATCGCAAGGTGGAACAGAGCATTTTGAGCTTTGGAGATGATAAAGGATAGCTCAAACATGTGTGAATGAAACAAAAAACAACTCTGGGTATGTTTTTGAAGAGGTAACAACATTATAAATTGGCTTAAAGCTCACAAGTCAATTTTGTGTAATATAAGACCTTTAAGTTCCAGTATGGGTGATTGTGGAGATCACTCTTGAATGGCAACCTTCTTCATATAGTTTTCCTTCTGTGATCTAAAACATTGGACACTTTCAAATGGAAAAGTTGAAAGAAATTAATTTCTAACAGTGCAGAGAACATTCAAGAAACATTAAGCAGTGATGAGTGCTAATTGTCTATATGGCATTCCCTGTAAGCCTTTGTTGGTGCAATCCAGTGCTGTATGAATCAGCTAATGCAAAAGCTGCACACATTATTCAAGTGTTGGAATGCATTCAAGCCTGTCGCAAAAATGTGAAGCTTGTTATTGTGGAAAAGAAAGAACTCAAAATGGATCTATTTATTCAAAAGGAATGTGCAAATGCAAAGAGAGAACAATACATGCAGATGGCCTGGGAGAGGTGTTTAAGGAGGAAGAGAGGGAGTATTTTGATTATAACAAATAAATTACCCGAGTATTGGAGACACCTTTCTCTTTTTTGGTTTAACGGTAACCTGGATTGATATGTGTAGCACTCTGAATTTGACTTCTACAAATTATCTGTCTGGATTGGCTCTTGCTTAAAGTGATTGGGACCTACAAGCTGATTGGTTGAAGAGTCCTGATGGCGAAACACAGCAAAATCTAACTTTTCTTACATCCAGAGAAGAGAAAAGCACAGACATCTTTCCCGTCCACAAATACACAATACACACAGTGCTTACATTCTAGTCTGTATTTATTTCATTTCTCAGCATTGCCATGTTTGTTGTGGTTCGCTGGAGCTTCACCTTTGGCATCCTCCCAAACCACAATGCTGATTGGTCTGAAGCACTGGTGGCTCAGGAACAAGCTGGATTCTCATGAGTTTGTGAACTCACAAATATTACAAGAATCCATGTTTCTGAACAAGGTTAACTTAATGTAACCTTTAAATTTTAGGATCGGCAGCTTCTTGTCTCAATGAAGATGTTATTGTTTTGTTTCAAATGCTCCACAGTATGGCTTTAAATTGATCTGTGCTGCATCTATTCAGCTCTAGTTGTGTTTTTAGTTCCAAAATGGCTCAATCATGCATTCTTAACCATAAAGCACAATTAATATGTCTATATGTATAGACAAATATTAAGGACAAAGGAAACCAATATTTATTCCGCTACCAGTTTTTGATACCAATATTTTGTTTCTTATAAAGATGATAAAATACTTTCTGAAAAAAGGAAAAGTATTAGAAATTACTTCTTACTTATGACCAAATCTCTATTAGATTTCATGATCAGTTAAGCAATCTGCGAACCTGTAATTTATCAAGTAATTTCACATGGCCACAAATCCTGCTTTTCAAGGACCCATATTGCACTATTTTCTGATCTATGTTATAATGTTTCCTCATCAAAACATACGCAGAGTTTTATTTAATTTCATTCACACATGTTTAGCACACAAATTCTTCTCTCAAATGGAAAACACTGTTCCACCTTGTGATGCCATGCAGTAATACAAGAAGCGCTCGACTGTATTTATAAAGTCCATACACCTTCACTAGAATCATTTGGATGTAATTCAGCCCTGGACTTCAATCTCTACTAAACAAAAGGAAAAGTTGCCATTAATTTGAAACCTACCACTTAATGACATCACAAGGTGGAACAGAGCATTTTGAGCTTTTGGAGAGGTACACAGACCTAATCAAATAACTTTACACATTCTCACAAGCCATTCACCAGTATTGCCATCACAAAGTACCTCCTCAACAAAAAGAAGACTCCTCTCACCTCGACAAAAGACTCAGGAGAGAAGAACCCAGCTCCATTTGCAGCACCTGTCTGTAGCTGTTGCCAACCAGGTGCACTCACCCCAGCTGGACTCCAGAGAAGTGGCACTGACGTACATGTCCGGTGGTATATGGACCAGAATAAAAGCTGTCTGCTGGGCTATTTCTCTCAAGGCAGTTTTTTCAAGTGACAAGGTGTTTTTGCAAAAGCCAGGGGATGTTTTGGGCTTACCTGGGCCAATCCAGCCTTATAACTCCCAGATTATCCCCACAGGAAGACAGAGTTGGAGGACACGGACACACTGGAGGATAGGGGCCTGTTGCTTGGGATCTGGCCAGAGGTTTTGATGGCGGTAGTGAATCATGCAGCTAGCCGAAGAGTTGTGAGGTTTTGATGGTGGTAGTGAGTCATGCAGCTAGCCCAAGAGTTGTAAGGACTGCCGAGAACACTTGACAAAAGCAAAATAGATCCGACTGTGTAATTTGTTTCAAGATTTTCAACTGATTATTACAATTACTTTCACTATGTTTTGATTACAGACTTAAACATTTTGTCAAGTTAACCTGTTTCTGTGTGATCCCCATGGTAACACAATGGTAAAAAAAATAGTTCTGTTATACTGTAAGCATCATTGTATCTAAAGGCGCTGTACTTGAGTTTTACTGTTTTAAAGGTCTCATATTACGCGATGCTGACTCTTGTGAGCTTTATGCCATGTTACACAGTTGTTACTTCCTCAAAAACTGACCGAGAGTTTGTTTCATTCACACATGTTTGAGTGATCCTTTATTATTAGTCTGTCCACAACTCCAACCTTTTACCTTTTGTTCAGTAGCGCGATTCAAGGGCTGAAAATATCCAAATGATTCTAGTGAAGGTGTATGGAGTTTAAAAAACACAGTGGGGCACTTCATGTATTACCACATGACATCATAAGGTGGAACAGCGTGTTTTCTGTTTGATAGATGGACTCAACCAAAATTTGTGTGTTAAACATGTGCAAATGAAATTAAATTTATTTTAAACTTACTTACTTCTTACTTTACTTTACAGGACATAGCAGTGTTTCTGTGTCAAACCACCATTAACAGCAACTAGCATGCTTACTGTGCACTAGTGTTACTTCCTGGTTAAAATAAAAACACTTTATAATTGGAAGCAGACAGCACACAGCGGGTCTCATTTTTGACCCTAAGAGCTGCTTTTAGAACCTGTATTGGGTCAAAACATATTTTACTTTATGGCATGAAAAAAAAATAATAAATAAATAAATTTTATATATATATATATATATATATATATATATATATATATATATATATATATATATATATATATATATATATATATATATATATAATGAATTATTCCCTAGTGATTCATATTTAGTTGTAAAATAAATAAAATACACAATACAGTCTGTATAGTCAGGTAATGTTAAGTAAATAGGGGATGTTTCAATGCATCCTCTGCCGGATCTATTTGAATGGTACATCAAATGAAGGTTTCCAAATACTATGATAAGTTTACCTCAAAGATTCAAAAAGTGTATTTGAGGTTTTCCAGACAGAGATTCACCCATGCAAATACCAAGAGGAGGTCAAACTACTCAAAATTATAGCTCTTGTTTTGTTATCTGTTAAGTTTTGAGTTTAGTTATTTAATTCGTAAGTATTGATATTTTCATTTGTTGAATTAAGATTTAACTGTATTTTCTTACTGCACTGGCAGACTATTTTACTTGAAAAAAAGAAGAAAATGTAGCTTGAAACGTATCTTGTCTGTCCATCCAGTTCCTTCTACATCCTGTTTGAATTCACAAGGGTCTGGAATCGGACCATTGTCAAGCGACCTTCCTAACTTGGGACAGTCCTACCACAGTTGCTAATTTGTATCATACACTATATTGCCAAAAGTGAAAGGAACTCTGAATGCTTCAGCATACCAAAAGATTTTAGACAATTCCATGCTCCAAACTTCGTGGGAGCAGTTTGGAGATGGCCCCTTCCTCTTCACCATGACTGTGCACCAGTGAACAAAGCAAGGTCCAGAAAGTCATGGATATTGTGCCATTTGAACTAATTTTGATGCAGCAGTGGACTCGCACAACTTTAGACCAGCTTAAGTAATCTTTCGTCTCTTTGACCCCGAGTTGCAGCTAAGAACCATGAACGAGAAAGATCATTCTAATGGGACCTATATAAGAAAAGTCGACCAATGACCCTGCTTGACTTCAGCTACATTTTCAGGGCCAGAGAATCAATAAAAGTGCCAGAGATGTTCGTATGCAGCTAAGACAGTGAGCTGAGAGCCTTCTGTTTTGGGAGATGGTGTTTGGGCTTAGCATCTGGTGTCATGACAACCTCGGGAGGCGCTCTGACAGGGCACTGACAATGATGCATCTGTGACCTTTTTGCTTCCTCAATAGAAATGAATGAACGCTCTGCTTTGGAGACGTGATACAAAGGAATAGAAACATGGTATCATTAGAACATGTTGGTTTCAGTGGAAGTTAAAGCAACATAAAGTCAAACTATACTTTATAAGGCAAGTTTTAGTCTGTTATGTTGAAAGATTAGCTAACCAATATTTAATAGTTATATGTACTTGAGTAAGGGAAATTGTGCTTCTAAGAGTAGTTTTCTAATACCATACCTTTACTTCAACTCAACTATTTTCTCCAAAAGTCCAATATTTATACTTTACAATTTGACTTTTAGCCTTGTTAGAATGTTGTTACCACATCAAAATCATATGCAGAGTGGTTTTGTTTCAGTCACACATATTTGCGTAATCCTTTATTATTAGCCTGTCTACATCTCCTAAGCTCAAACTACTCGGTCCCACCTTGTGATGTCATGTAGTGGTAGTTTTCATGATGACAGCTGTCTTTTGTTCAACAAAGATAGGCAACTCCAAGACTAAAATCATCCAAATGATAATAGTGAAGGTGTATGGAGTTTAAAAACACAGTGGGGCCCATACACCATACATCATAAGGTGGAAGAGAGTGTTTTCCATTTTAGTGAAGAACTCCCCTAAATATGCAGGGTTTATGTTTTAAACATGTGTGAATGAAACAGAAAACAACGCAACATAATTCAGAAAGTAGTGTGTATTTACTGTTTTCCAGGCAATTCAATTTCAGTTCATTTCAACTTTTATTAAGACTTGAAATGAACAGTTCAGCTTTTATTAAGTTTTATTAAAAGCATATCTGGTTCATAGTAACAGAGATTAACATATGTATTAAGAGTATTAAGGGAGTTTTAATAGTATTTTCATACTGTACTGGTAGACCATTTTGTTTGAAGAAAAAAATGTATCTTAAATCTACTCAGATGATGTTGCCTCTTCAGCCAGTCCCTTCTAAATTCTGTTTGAATTCACAAGGGTCTGGAATCAGACCATAAAGGGTGTCAAACAGCCATATTAACTTCCAACCACAGCTGCTAATCTATGTCTCTCAAAAGCGGAATACATCTCCTCTTGAAAATTCTTAAAATTTTCTCAAATGTTTCTCATTCCTATGCATTATTTTTTCCACATTTTTACTCATCTTACAAAAACTGCTGTCACTAAAATCAGTCATCATGGGGTGGACAATATTACCAAGCGTGGTCACTCAGTCACTTTTTATTGTCTGTTAAAATTAAATGTACTTGTTATGTTATGTGTAGTGTAATGACTTCTGACTTTATTCAGTATTTGATTAATTTTCAACAGTTTTCTTCTGAAGGTCTAGACTAGCTCAGTTTTCCACTACGTTTCAAAATGCATGCATGCATTTCTCTGGTTATTTAGACCTGGGATGCAGTGCCCCCATGTCTCTGAGATATAAATGATTTGGGTTATTTACTGCCCTATGTTCAACAACAGACTGGAGCTACAATATACTTTGTTCCAAGCTATTTCCTCTCCTATCAGTTTGTAAAATAAATAAATTAAATGTAAAAATTGAAGGATCTAGTCTGTCTTATTATAGTCAATAATATTACACTTAATGACTATAGAAAATAATTCAGAGGTAGTCATCCGGACAATGTTTTTTAGAAGTTTTCACTGCTATCCTGAAGTTACTTGTCCGAGAAGCTTTAATTTATACTGCCCTGAGCTGGATTAGCCCTGTCCTTAAAGAGGAGTATAGTTATGGGACTACTGATACTTTCATGGGATCTGAAATATGTTGAGTTCAAAATACTGGCTCTTTTTATATTCATTTGTATGACAGAAACTAATGTGATTATTCATTGTGTGTAATGATTCATTTTGTGTGCAAATTACTCTCAGAGAAATGTCCATTGTTCAAACTGAAAGTGGGAGTGTGTCCTTTGAAATCATGCATAATCTAAATAAAACATTGCTCAATAAAAAATAAATTACTTTTATTGAGCTATAATATATTAATTATTGATGACAAATATGTTTTTTGTGCAAAAAGCTCTCATCGTGTTGCCTACTCTTGTGTTGAGTAAATATGTGTAAAAAGATGTAAAAAAGAACAAATTAGAAAGGAAAAGTTTCAACTTTCCAAAAATTCAATCAAGTTCAAAGAGTTCTCACTATAGGTTTGATTCATACTATGTTGGAGTAACCTTTTATACTTAGTCTATCTGCAACCACAAAGCTTAAAATGCTCTGTTCCACCTTGTGATGTCATAAGGAGATAGTTATCATGAAGCTATTAAAACCTCTATTATGCACAGATAATATAACAGTATATTAGTCGGTCATTGTATTAGGTTAAACAGGGATTTGATGACGTTTTTAATTTAAGGCCCACTCACAATTGGTGTGGCCCATCCACAACTGGAATCCTGGCGTCATGCCTGAGTTCAGGAGAGACTGGTAATTCCAGCTCTGAAATTGTCCAAATGATTCTAGTGAATATGTATGAAGTTTAACAAAAACAGTGGAGCACTTCCTGTTTTAACACATGACATCACAAGGTGAGTGTTTTCAGTTTGTAAAAAGAATTTATTAAACAATGAATGAAACAAAACACAACTCCAGGTATATTTGTGATGAAGAAACAACATTCAGAAAATAGTGCAACATGAGACCTTTAGGGAAACATTCAAATTCTAATCAGGCATGAACATCAGGAAACTGCTTTGTGTTTGTTTACCTTTAGGCCCAGTTTCAAACCATTATCCACTAATTGTTCTCTGATAGCCTTCATCCAGTTGGCAGTCTCAGCTCGATCTGTCCAGATGACCTCCAAAACTTTTTCTACAATGCACCTCTTCTGGATGAATGAGGAATTACACCAACTCAGGGACAAAGCAGTAAACAGGTACATGGGTGGTTTAATCTAATGTAAGATGACATTTAATAAGACATGAGTGCTGTGGGGCAAAAAAACATTACATACTTAGATCACCATGGTACCTTTTATTGTACCAGTTTTGTTTTTGGTACTCTGAGTCCCCCCTCCCTACACTAAGTCACTCCCCCTTCAGACTACTGCACATCACATCAGGTTTGTAATGTTGTACTATATTTGTTTGTATCATGCTTTTGTGTATTCATGGAAAACTGTGTGTGTGTGTGTGTGTGTGTGTGTGTGTGTGTGTGTGTGTGTGTGTGTGGGCAGGCTAGTACTGCTAACTGTAAGGAAGGTTCAGGTTCAGGGCAGTTTGAGGAGAGGAAGAGCCAAAAGTGTCCTTCCTCTGTGTCCTGCAGCATCAACAGTGTCCAGGGGGAGCCAGGTGAACACAACAGGAAAGGCCTCACTCTTACTTCACTTTATTGTTTTGGTCAGTGATGAAAAGGTTCATTCCCTCCAAGTATTTCCCGAAGAAGGTCTCGGCGTATTTCCTCTGGAAGGTCTTCTGCTACATATTCTGCCACATATGGTGTAAAAAGCCTTTAGCATCTAAAATGTCTAGAGCTAGTTACTTAGCCTCTTGCATGGTCTCCATGGAAATGGGAAAAACAAACAATTTCTTTCACACAATCCAACTGTCCCTTACTTGTGTACTTTGAACTGCACATGCTGCACTTTTTAGTTGGTTAAAATCCCCCATCCCCAAACAAACAAACAAACAAACAAAAAACTTAAAATAAAAATGACTTTGCCTAATTTAAAAACAGCATCTTTGGCAGCGTTTTTCAATACATCTTCTACTTACCTTTTGCCATACAAAAGCTTTCTTTTTTCATCTTATTGAAGCCCTCCATTATAGTCTGAACAGTAAAGACATTTCTTGGTGATTCTGCGGAGAAAGGAGACATTTAAGGAAGGCCATAGCCTGCTGGGAGAGGAGAAACCCCTCCTCTCTTCTATAATGGAGCCTATTAAACTTGGACCTATACTTAATTATTCATAAGTCCTGTGAAGACCCATAGGCTGCCCCATCACTCAGCCCACACCCATAGTAGATTAGCCTGTTCAATTTAAATACATCCGAGTGTGGTCTGGCCTCTCATCGGTCACATGTCACCCCAACGCCTTTATTTGATTACAGACTTCACTACTAACCTCTGCAATGGAAGATTTAAAGGGCCCGTATTATGCTATTTTCTGCTCTATGCTATAATGTTGTTTCCTCATCAACAACATACCTGCAGTGGTGTTTTGTTTAATTCACGCATGTTTAACTCACAAATCCTGCTAATTTTTCTCTCAAACTGAAAACACTCTGTTCCACCTTGTGATGTCATGTAGTAATGCAGAAAGTAATACACTGTGTTTATAAACTCCATACACTTTCACTAGAATCACTTGGATGATTTCTGTTCTGGAATTGAAGGTAGATAAAAGGTAGCTGCTAACGATGACATCACAAGGTAGACCAGGGCATTTTCAACTTTGGAGATGTAGACAAACTAATAACGCAGGATTACTCAAACAAGTGTGAATGAAACAAAACACAACTCCAGGTATGTTTTTGAGGAGGTAAGAGCATTATAACATGGCTTAAAGCTCATAAGAGACAATTTTGTGTAATATAAGACCTTCAGGGCAGTTTTTTTTTTATATTCTAGAGGGCCATAGTACAATATGTGTGTAGTACTTCTAATGTACTTCAAAGAGTTACACTGAAGTCCTTAGTCATTCACTCCATAATCTGTGCCATCGGCCCCTCCGACCATCAATAATCACTCCCACACACACCATTTTCATACTAGGCAAGGTGGATGAAGTGTCTTGCCTAAGGATACAACGACTTGATCTGAATCGGAATCAATCTCTAGTTGGTGGACCACTGCGCTCCTGGCCAAATAAAGGTGATAAAAGTGAGAGACAAAGGGAATATGAAAAAAGCTATGAAATTGATTACAAGTTTTAAAAGACTTTTAAGAGATTTTATTTGTAGAAGGGACAAATACTGTATTTACTTACGGTACATAAATTCGAGTAGTGGCTAGTTTTAAAACGTAAAACTGTATCTTATGGATGAAATTTGATTCAGTGAAATAATAAAATATCTTTTAACATGCAAAAAATAAAAGTAGTGTGAATTTGAAAAGTGAAGAAATAAACTCTGCGTGTGCCCTCATGATTTTTATGAATAACCTCAGCCAATTACCGACTGTCTAACCACACATTAACAATGCAGAGTGGCTCCCATTCACTGGTCAGTTGTGCGTGTGAAATTTAACAATGAGATGGTAAAATGGTCAAAATCAATATAAATTGGCCATAAGGACCTTATCAAAACCATTAATCTGACTCAGAATTAACAGTTTCCTTGATGCTGCCTTCACTTTACTGGGAAATCCATTTTATGTTCTGTCCTCTCCCCACTTTGAAATGAAGCCTGCTCTGTGCAAAATAACACTGTCAGTCACTGTGAAAACTCACTGGACCTAATCATAATTGTTGCCAATTACTTTAATGTTGTAATAGTGTAGCTGGAGAGGGGCAGGCCTGCAGCCTTTTGACAGGCTCTTTTCAAAGAGGCGTAGGTGGACGAGCATTGTTCACTTTCCCCCGTGCTTTCATTTGCCACCATTTTAAGAGCACCATTCAAGCCTGTGTGCACCATCCTCTCCTCTACTTGGGCCTGTTGTTGACGTGAATGAGGCAACGCTTAGAGCTGGTTATGCAATGGTCCTTCATTAATGTCACAAAGTCATTTTAACTTTAGCTAAGAATGATCTCATCTACTCCGAATTGTCACCCCCACTAGCCATTTTACTAGCTTGCTTTGCCATATAAAGTACTATACTTGTTTCTTATGTATTCTTATGTATTTTTTTTAAATTATATATATATTTTTAATATTTATCACAAGTTAAAAACATAGTTAAATCAGTCATATGTAACTTACAAAAGCTGCTCCTGTTGAGTAATGCTGCATGCACTATGCAGTAAGTAGTTTATTATTAAGGTTAAGTCCATTGTCAGTGATCATAATTCCTCTTCAAATTAAAATGTGGTGTTACCAACTCACTCAGTTTTTCTCATATTTATTCATGCATATTGTTTTAGGTAAAAGAACAATATTAGACATAGAGCTGGGTGATGGAGATGGGTGTATCAATACCAGTATGCCAATATCAACAGTAATGAACAAAATTTCAATTTTAAAGCAAACGTTCAGTTTAGAGATGGTGCTAAAACACAACCCAAGACGGTTCACTGTTAGTGATACAAACATTTGTTGAAATGCCTTCATCCAAAAGGTGTGGAATATCAGTATTGTCCCATCAGTACGATGCAGCGATAAAAATGAAGTGATGATGTGATAGATGCCCCCAGCCTTTCCTCCTGTTGGTCAGCCTCTGTCAGGCAGAGTGAGTGACAGGTGGATTTAACCAATCACAGTGAAGTGTGAACTTTCAGAAGAAAAAGATGTCTTTCATTACACCAAATGACTACAAAATTAAAACCATTATTCATGATGTGAATGTTTTGGCATATCACCCACCAATAACTAGACCTCATTTTGGTTGTTATGTTTATGTATTGTTCATTCAATTTTTACATTGCTCGAAAACATAATCAACCCTACCTTGTGCATTGTCACTGATCCAGCCAATCCTCAAGCATCCTTTACGACTGAAAAGCTTAGAGGTACACTATTCCCAACCAACACACAAAACACACATGCATACAACACACAAACTTATAATGCATAGTAATGCACAGTAAACCGAGACAACAGTGACTTTGCCGCACTTTGTTTCCACGGCGTTCTTCATTCACTTAGAAGCAGCAGCAGCTCTGGAGTATAGTGCGGCACTTAGTTATGTGGAGAGCTCGCAGGATTCCAGCAGACAGCAGAGGCGGGCACACAGCCAGCCGGGACATCTGGGCATAAATCACTGCTGGATGTGAATAGGCAAATGGGCGCTGGTGCCAGTGATCGACGCCGTTCACTGGGTGGGGTGTGTTATCTAAATGGACTTCAGGTTAGACTTTTCTCTGCTTGTCTGCATAAGCGAAATGTCTTTAAAAATGTTTCCGACTTGTACAGTTTGAGCACAATGATACCAGAGAAGATCTTGTACTCTTCCTCCTTTATGCTCGTTCTTTCTTTCATAATCGCTGCTTGTTCGAATAGCAGCATGATTCCTGGTTCTGATTGGCCCAAGAGTTGTCTTCTTATCTCATTTGCGGACTTAAAGGTGCACTGTGTTTTTCTGGTAGAGGGCATGCCAACTGCTTGTCTCCATGACGATGTTTTCTGCTCTGCTTGGAATGTTCCGCAGTATGGCAGGATGGCAGTGTGACATATTCATTTACTGCTCATAATTACTTAAAAACATAAAAACATGCATTACTATGAGCAGGATCACCTCTCCACAGCTCTGACCTGTAACTTGTGCTTTGAACTTTCTGGGACATTCCAGGGCAAAGAATAATATCACCATGGAGACAAGCAGTATGCAAGTATATAGTTTTATTTATGTATTTATTAACTGTCAACACACTTCATCATTACTGAATGGTTTGTGAAAAAGTTAATAATGTACAAATCTGCTTTTAATCATGCTGTATTGTTGTTCCCTCATCAAAAAACATACATGGAGTTGTATTTTGTTTCTTTCATGCTTGTTTCAGTAATTCATTAATTCAACGTAGCCTTCTCTGTGAACAAAAAATACCGCATTCATATTTTGCCTGATTTGTTTCATCACATGATTTATAGGCAGTTTTAAGTTCATAAGGTGTAGTTTATAAAATATGTTTTCCAAATGCGGAAAATAGTTAGAAAATGTGGAACACTTAACCCAAGGTGACCAAAAGCATGTTCAAAAGGGAGTTTAAAGGTGCATTCTGTGACTTTTCTGTGTGTGCTTTTTTCCATGGAGATGTTATTGCTTTGTCTGGAATGTTTCACAGTATGCTATTAAACCTTTCCATCTACATGGAGACCAAACCAGACCAATTTACACGTCAGATCTGTGGAAAGGCAGCCCCACGCACAGTCAGAATGCCTGTTTTTCTGGGTATTTTTGAGCTATTAAACCATTTGTAATTGAATAAACGTAAAGTAGAGCTCTTTAAGTAGAGCTTATGTAGAGCAATGACAAGCAGGTGACGAACACTCTACCAGAAAAGTTACACAATGCACCTTTAAGCCACAATAATGCATAATATGTGTTCTTTAAAACTGGCTTGTGCTATATCTGGGGTGAATTATCTACCTACACTTCAGGTCAGATTTTTCTTCCAGCATTTTGGTGTAATGCTCAGACACAATACTTTAAAAATACTATAGTGATCTTATAAGAGCAGAACATCATGTCGTCTTTTAATACACGCTGAAAGGTACTATTGTATTTTGACGACCTCAATGTGGATTTCCTCAGGTAACTTTGAGAAATACACAAATTACTATGGAAGAAAGTTTTCCTTATCCTTTCTCAAAAGTAAGTGTACTTCATTGGTTGTAAAGGCTGGTAAACTGTGTTTTCAGTACTTTGTTATGCATAAGAGTCACATAGGACGCAGTTACGTGCTCAAGTCCTTCAACCAAGCCTGTTTATTCTTGTTCCTAAAATTACCTCTTTGTAATTTTGCACTCCCTCTATAATGCAGCTGCGTAGGCTTATTCCAGGCAAAGAGATAACATCTCAGTAAACTTTACTGTTATTTTTGAAATTATAGTAAAGAAAAAGGCAAGAAAGTATAAATCTGTTAAAGTAACTGAACCTGATTTTAATGTCTCAAAAATGTGGAAAAAAATAAAAAATAAAATAGCTAGCTTATTTTAAAGAAGGGATATTATTCTGTTTTTGTTTTGTCCTACCATGTTATAATGTTCTTTCATAAAAACATGCCTGAAGAGGTTTTAGATCCATGCATGTTTGAGTAATATAGCGATTTTAGCTGTAACATTCTGTCCATTGCTCAGCCCACACGACAATTCGCAATAAATATTCAACAGCATCATACAAAACTGTACACAACAACTTGACAAACCTGTGATGTGCAGTAGTTTCGGTAGCAGCACGCACGCCGATTGTGTTGTGATAATGCTCTGAAGGGGGAGTGACTTGAAAGGGACGGGGGGACTTGTCAAAAACAAAAGTGAATATAGGATTTTCAAAACAATTAAAGGTAACATGGTGATCTAAATATGTTTTATATTAGCAGTTAATACCACATCAAAGTAAAATACCCCATCTTTAAAGAGTTTCAAGTTATTCCTCACTTCCCTGTTGCATTTTGAGCATTATTCATTATGATGAGTTTATAACCGCTTTTCACAACCAAAGCGCTAAAGGATGTATTTGGACCTCAACAGCTACTTGTACAATATATCGGTACTGGAGTAAGACAAATTTTGCTCAAATACATGGGGAAAGAAACAGGTACAGAGCCTTTAAAACTACCATGTATTACATTGTGTTGATCATATAATGAAATATTCATCCTGATTAGAAATTTGTAATTCATGGCATTTAAGAATAGTGACCTTTAAGCAGTGATTTATACCATAACCTTCATTTCTATGGCTCTTAAGATTGACCATTACCCTGTGAGAAACAATGACCCCCCCCCCCCGTAATAATCCAGTGTGTTGTAATTCAATTGCCTTTATTTGATAAAAAGAACATTAAAGGTCCTATATTAGGCAAAAATGGCTCCTGTGAGTTTTTAGCCATGTTTGAGCAACCCTTTATCTCCAAAGCTCAAAATACATTTTACCTTTTGTTCAGTAGAGATTGGCAATTCCAGGGCTGAAATGATCCAAATGATTCTATTGAAGGTATATGGAGTTTGAAAACACAGTGGAGCATTTCTGTATTACCACATGACTTAACAAGATGGAACAGAGTGTTTTAAGCTAGAGAGAAGAAGTCAGCCAAAATATGCTTGTCAAACATGTGTGAATGAAACAAAACACAACTCTGGGTATGTATTTGATGTGCAAAAAATAAACACACACTTAAGAGCACCAACACATGACTTGGACTGCCATGAAAGCTAACCCAAAATCAAAGAACATAATTTTGAACATGCATCGTAGCTCCTCTGAGCTTTATTTCTACCTTTGCGTGTCAGATTGGAGATTGTGAACAAGGCGCATGGGGCTGTCATCAAAGGCTGGAGAGGCCCTGTGTGTTACTGGGTCTGGGGGAGAGAGAATTCCCCCAACGTGCCTCTGTGTGACCAGCATTTAAAGTGTCTTCATATGATGTGCTGCAAAACCACTGAGAGGAGAGGAAGTGCCCACAGCGATGAGACACTTGGGGGACAGCAAGCCAGTCAACCCTGAAAAGACTGTTTCTGTGTATGCTTTGTATGTTTGGACTAATTATGGGACAGATCATGAAATGTTACGGATGGGATGAGACACAATTTCCACAAGACGAGATGAGATCCAAGACTGAGTCCTCGAGAACGACACAAGACAAGATTTGAACATAATTCGTAATAGATACATTTTGTGGTTAAGTTCTCAATTTTGGCCTCACCATTTATGATTTACGTTGTTTAATATTTTTGCTGTCATTGTAGCACTGTTTTTTGGAACTGCAGCCAGTACTAATCTCTGTTTTGTCCAGTCCAAATGTTAAAAACATAGAGAAAATCTCACAAGATCATTTTTCTCATGTGTGCACAATCTTGTGGCAATTTTGTGGTACGAGATCTTGTCCCACCCCTATGAAATGTTTTAAAGAAATATTTTAATTGATAGTAGAAGGTCCACAGACACATTGTGGATGCTGTAGCAAAGTTGCATTTGATCTTACCTCAGAACAATTGTATCACAAACTTTATTGATCCACAAGGGAAATTCTTTGGACACAGAAGCTCACACATCACAATATATTATAATAACAAAGGGCAAAAATATAAATAGTAGTAATATATTAAAAATAAGTAGCACCAATATATGTATGTATATGTACAAATAAAAATAAAATATATGTATAGAAATATAGTAATGCAATTCTTAAACATGCACTGTTGTAGAATAAATTGTAGTAGCCCGAGAAGTTTATTTACATTCAATACAGTTCTGATGTAGGGAGTATTATACCTCTCATGATGTAGACCAAGATAACAAGGACTGAGCTGGCAGTGTGTGGGGATTTCTCTTATATGCACTAGGCAACTCTTTTTGTTGAGGGTCCACCACCTGCTTATGTCCGAGGAGATGTTACTGCTTTGCCTGAAATATTCCACAGTATGGCATTAAATGTAATGATGTTTGGAGTTGAAATGACACTAATGCCCTCTGTGATAATGTGTAGTTGATAATGTTGATAGATATCACTGGGTTCTGTATTGGTCCTCTAAGTAAGCTGGACTCTAAGTAATATAGAGTCATTGCACCAAGACAATTTGAGTGTGTTACGCCTTAGGTGGCCCAACATAAAAGTTTAACAAATTCAGCTACATTTGGTTTTCAGAGCCCGATGAAAGCTGCATACAATACAATACAATTTTAATCAAGATCGAGATTCAGTCATGTTCAGTTGACTATGATTTTCTTGGTTGATTTTAATCGAGAGGTCTGCATAGGCCTGCCATGATAATTGCAATATCAACTTATCGTTCAATATATGAAAGCTGGAACAATATATTTTTTCTGTTGCATTCGCCTCTTATATTAACTGTTATTTGGTAATCTGCTTTGTCTCTATGGAGGTACAAGCAGCAGTGTTTGGAAGTAACTGAATACATGTACCTAGAATACATATTCAGAATACAAATTTAGAGTAACTTTTTTCTGGTACAGTTACTTTTTCATTTGGTAGTATTCAGAATACACTGCCTTTCCTAAAGTCAGTGGAATACTTGATCACAAACTGCACTGAATTAGTGAGAAAATATTAAAACACAGCTCTTGTGGTGTTTTTCCTTCTCCAATGAGTGTTAGGAACTGCATAACAAATGGTGAAAGAAATATGAATCTGTTTTTAATCCTATGTTGCGTTTTGCTATAATATAAATGCAACTCGAAGTAAAAGTATTCAAAGTATTCAGAATGCAGTACTCCGATCGGTCCATGTTACAGAATACAGTTAAAAGCAGGTATTCAGTATTCTGTAAGTATTTGTTCCCATCACTGGATACAAACTATACTTTCCAGGCAACACAATGAGATCTCCATAGAGACAAGAGCAGGTGGCGGACTCTCCTCCTGAAAAGTTCCACAGCGCACCTTTAATGTGATGTATGATCTTTACTGGATCAAAGCAGTAGCCCTCTTGTGGCCTGACAATTCCATCTCCTGCCACTGATTGGCTGTTTGCCTGATTACATCTCAGTCCTGGGGAGAAATATGTGGGATTGGTTTAACCTGGACATCACCTCACTTTATCTTCCCCTGCACTGGCGTGTGACGAACTTTATAGCCCCAACACGAGAGAAGCTATTAGCAGGGGAACCACCACCTCCTAATTATTTATGAAGACAATTATCCCACTGAAGAAATGTATGTGTCAGGCAGCAGGTCAACACAGGTCTAACCAAGGGAATTTTAGATTACGCTAAAGGTGCAGGAAACATAGGGTAGAGTGCGAGTCAACGCAGCCACATTTTCGCCTAATGTTACACCATAGCTCTTTAATCTCTCAATTATTCAAGACCCAGAATGCAGCCTGCCTCTGTTAGATATTAGACTCTATGTTAGCTTTTTCGACTGGGGAATAGAGCGACTGCAGTGCATTCTACCTGAGAGGCCGGGTCCTAATGATATCGTCCATTTCTTCAACGCAATTACGCTGATTTACAATTTATTCACATCTGTTGTTGTTGCACTGAATTCTACTGTGTACTGTGCTTGCTAGGCTACACCCTGTCAGTATGTCTCCTGCGAAAGACCTGTTAAAATCTGTTGCATTTGAACGTTTGTTTAATCAGACTGCAAACCGCATGTGTTGACCTTCCATCTGTATCGCACAATGCTGTTTAACATAGCAGTACTTCCAGTTCCACTGTAATGATGGCACATTTATACCTGCTCCAGGGTTTTGTATGATACTGTTTTAATAGTTAAGTTTGTGCACATACTGTTATCTGGGCATGTGCTGATTAAATTTTGATGCAATTGTGACTCAAATTGGGGAATCACACACCCACCTAAACTACCAATCAAAGTTTGGACACACTTTAGCATTTTATTTTTTTCATGACTATTTACTATGTGGTTTACTGAATACATATGGAATTTAGTGGTAGCTATTTACCTTTTTGTACCTTTTGTTCCAGAGCTGAATTCAATTCCAGAGTTTAAAAACACAGTGAAGCACTTCCTGTATTAACATCTGACGTCACAACATGGAACAAAGTGCTTTCAGTTTGAGAGAAGAACTGAGCCTAAATATGCAGGGTTTGTGTGTAAAACATGTGTGAATGAAACAAAACTCCAGGTATGTTTCTGATGAGGAAACAACATAACTTTAGAAAATGAGAAAATAGTGTAATATGGGCCCTTTCAAATCTGTTGCGTTTGAACGTTTGTGTAATCTAACCACAAACCACTTGTGTTGACCTCACATCTGTAACGCGCGGAGCTATATATGAAAAGAACATCACTGAAGTGGCAGGGAACACATCTGTCATCGCAAATGTGCTGCTTATTGCAAAATAAAAAAGATTCAATTTCATATATTGAGCAACACAGATGTTCGGTGTCCCACTGTCACTTGAATCGGCGAGCCCGCGTTCTGCTACATGACAACAGGGGATAAATGCGCATTTGATCTGCTCTAATGAAATTGTGAGTAAACAGAGCTGGAGCAGCATTTTGGATGACATGATTTGGCGATTAATATTGGTACAGATAAGCCCCGTAACTGTAATCACGCGGCTTATGTCCACTGGGAAATGCGCCACACAGGGTCAAAAGAGTGTGTGATAAGTCTACATATCACGATGCAGACTTAGGTTCACTGTAAGTTAAAATTAGTTAAATTAAAAGCATTTAATTCTATTTGAGTAGATTCAACTTGACAAGTAAAATGATCTGCCAATGGACTGAATGTGTTTTTCTTAATTCAAGCAACATTACATTTTGTTTGTAGAATTCCTCAGTCGTCCAGGTAGAATCCATGGCAAAAGGAGAAATTTAATTTGTCAACTGGACAGAGTTTATTTGGTCGAATACGTTTCGCAGCTCATCCAAGCTGCTTCTTCAGTTCTGGTCAGATGCTGGTGGACACTGCTTTATATCTGCTTGAAGGGAGGAGCTTAATTACAATGAAAATTACTCTGAGACAGCACATATTTATTTACAGTTTCTGTTAGTTAGGTGGGTCTGTTCAATATGGAGTGGGAGTGGGGGAGTAGTTAGCAGAACCATTCAGGGCCATGATGGTGTTTTCACACCTCTGGACATGTCCTGGCTAGTCCCATTGTTTTCTCTGTTTGTTTTGATTTAGGTTTGAGGATAGAGTTATAGATGGGAGACAAATGATGTCTGAGACCCCCATTTCTGTTCAAGGAAGGATGCTCTTTCTTGACAAAAATAGCTTCTTTAACTCCCCTCTCAAACCAGTTCTTTTCTCTGGCCAAGATCTGGAACTCATTGTCCTCAAAGGACATGTCCGGAGGTGTGAAAACACCCATCATGGCCCTGAATGGTTATGCTAACTACTCCCCCACTCCCACTCCATATTGAATAGACTCACCTAACTAACAGAAACTGTAAACAAATATGTGTTGTCTCAGAGTAATTTTCATTGTAATTAAGCTGCTCCCTTCAGACAAATATAAAGCAGTGTCCACCAGCATCTGACCAGAACTGAAGAAGCAGCTTGGATGAGCTGCGAAACGTATTCGACCAAATAAACTCTGTCCAGTTGACAAATTAAATTTCTCCTTTTGCCATTAAATTTTGTTTCTTATTTTAAGTGCAAAGTGTTGTTGTTTTTCTTATTTTGATGGTGCATTGTGTAACTTTTTAGTTGAGAGTCCATGTGTGTCCATGTGTTTTTGGTGGAGAGTCCAAATGCTTTTCTCCATGGAGATGTTATTGCTTTGTCTGGAATGTTTCAAAGTATGGCATTAAACCTTTCAATCATCATAGAGACCAAACCCCGCTCACAATCAGAATGCCTATTTTCTAGGTATTGTAAAATACGTAGACACCACCTGTAATTGAATAAATGCAAGGTAAAGCTGTTAAATGTCATACTATGGAAAGTCTCATGAGGCAGAGCAATGGCATATCCATAGATGCAAGCAGGTGATTAACCCTCAGCCAAAAAGTTACATAGTGCACCTTTAAATATAGTGATCTTACGTGTGTTTTAGTAAAATGTGTCATCCAACTTGTCGTAGGCACTTTAAGAATGATTCAGGCTTATTAATAATCTACATAAGTCAGTGTTTTCTGTTCGAGAGAAGAACTCAGGCTAAATATGCAGGGTTTGTGTCTTAAATATGTGTGTGAATGAAACAAAACCCAACTCCAGGTCTGTGATGAGGAAACAACAACAACATAGATCAGAAAATAGTGTAATATGGGCCTTGAAACACACTTTCACATCTCTTCTTGTGACCTCATGTGGTTAAAGGTGTTTACTAAGGTTGTTCATTTGGACAACTCAATGAAATGTTAACAATAACACCACCTCAGTTGAAACCCAGGGACATCAAAATTTTATGGACAGATATAATAAATGAAGTCACCTTGGTAGCGCTTAGTCTACAGGAAAACCAAACCATCCTAATTTTCACATATTATTCTATTTTATTATCTCTGTTGTAATTTTGTTTCCTGGAGTTGTGTTTTGTTTCATTCACACATGTTTGACACACAAACCTGCATATTTAAGATGAGTTTTTCTCTCAAACAGAAAACACTCTGTTCCACCTTGTGATGTCATGTGGTAATACAGAAAGTGCTCCACTGTGTTTTTAAACTCCATACACCTTCACTAGTATCATTTGAATAAAAGCTAAACAGTTGCTGTTAACTTGAAAACTATCACTTAATGACATCATAAGGTGTAACAATGCATTTTGAGCTTTGAAGATGTAGGTAGACTAATAATGGTTACTCACATTCACATGTTTGAATGAAACAAAACAACTTGTGATATGTTTTTGATGAGGTAACCACATTCTAACAGAGTCAGCTCAGAGTCAATTTCGTGCAAAATAGGACCTTTAAGGGCACTTTTCTTTTACTTGTCATATCACACAAAGAAGTAAACGTGGGAAACTATTCAATATTTACAAACATCAGTCCAACCACCATTTTAAAGTGTGCTGTATGGCTGAGTGGTTAGAAGCCCCGTGTACTGAATGTACAGATTTATACCATGTCCCTGCATTGACACATACATTAAGTGATGAGTCTAAATGGCCCATTGTGAATGATTGTGAGACCAAATGGTTGTCTCTGGATGTGTCTCTAAATGTCATCCATGTGATCACCTCATGAAGGATTTGCTCCTGCACCCATAAATATGCCAATAATGCTAAATGTAATAAATGCATAGAAAATGAAGAAATTAGCATTTAGTTAAAATTGTCAACGCATTACACCAGACATGTTTTTGGATGGTGTGACAAATTGTGCTATTTTGATTGCTGATTGAATATTCAGATTGAATGGAATTTGAAAGGAAAACCCCTTGTAACCCACATAAAAACAGTACTTCCAGTTCCAATGAAATTCTAGCATCAGTCACTATTATGGAATTACGGCAGACTGATACTGCTCCAGTGTAAAATGTTCTTAAGAGTTAACTTTGCTGTGTCTATCTGGGCATACTATTTCAGGAAACTTCATCAAGAAGCTCAGTGAGAGAAGGCCAAGGTTTTGTAGTGCTATAGACCAGGCAAAGAGTGGCTACTTTGAGGAATTTAAAATAAAAATATAAAACATTGAGTTGATTTTTTTTTTTTTTTTTTTTTTTTTACATAATTCAGTATATCGTGCTTATTTTTTTCATTTTTTTTCCGGTAAAATGGAGACTGTGCAAGAGGCTAGCCAAGGAGCTAGCTTTGGACCTTTGAGATATTACAGGCTTTTTTACACCAAATGTGGCAGACAACCTTCCACAGGAAACCCTTTGAAACCTTCTAGAGGAAATACTTTGTGGGAATTAACCATTTTATCGCCAACCAAAACACCAGAGCTGAGTGAGGCCTTTACTGTTGTGTTCACCTGGTTCTCCCTGGACACTGCTGTGATGCTGCAGGACACAGAGGAGAGACACTGTTGGCTCGTCCTCTCCTCAAACTGTCCACGACACAGATTTGTTACGACCCTACCTGACCAGTCCTCCCGTTAAACTGCACTGAGACCTTTGACTGAGACACAAAAGCAACTGAGCAGCACAGTGTAAATGTTGCTGCAGAAAAACTTCTCTTAGCATCATATTCCGTATGTAATGAAATATAGAAAGTAATAAACAAAGAAAAAAAAAAGCATCACATTTGAAGGTGTGTCCAAACTTTTGCCTGGTAGTGTATATTTTTTAGCATGAATCTGTCTTTGTCCCTTCATACATCTTTAACTTATCGTGAGGTTCAGACAAAGTTCTTATTTCTTCTATTTGTGCGTATAGAAAAGTTAGGCCCATGCTATCATACCTAACAGTCCCATTGCCATTTGCAGCTAAACTGTATGCTTCCCCAGAGAGCTGCATCAGCCGTACAAACAATGCTAAACTGCCTTACTCAGCTCCTACGAATCCCAATACAAAATATATCATCACAGTTCTATGGTAATCCAAAGCCTATAAAACACAGAGTCATAAAGATCTCTTGGTACGAGAGGCACCTGAGTGACTATAAGAACCAGTTAGCTGCTATTCAAACTGACAGCAGATGGCCAATTTCCTATAAGCAGCCTCTCCTGTAGGCAATTCCACTGCACCAGCGTACCATGACGTTATATAGTGTGTCTACAGCCATGATAATTTATACAATGTTGTTGCCAGCTGTTAGACTCACCTTGGTTGCCCTTTTCCTTACAGATGACACACCCCATAGACATGATTAATAAAAGAAACATGGCAACCCAGGCCATCACTCATGTGCACAATGCAGGCAGTCACGCAGTGTGGGTATGTACACATATCATTGAGCTCTCTGACAGGATCATGTTTCTGTAAAATATGACATATGTGTGAGGGAGGATTAGAGAGATACTGGAGCAAGATATGTATAGGGTTAGGGTTAAAAGAAAGAAAAATCACAATCAAAAATCTAAAAGTCAGGCAAAATTGACTCTTGTGAGCTTTAAGCCATATTAAAATGATGTTACCTGATGAAAAACATACCTGGACCTGTGTTTTGTTTCATTCACACATGTTTAAGTAATTATTATTATTATTATATGTCTACGTCTCCAAATCCCAAAATGCAGTGTTCCACCTTGTGATGTCATGTAGTAGTAGTTTTCTGCTACCTTTTATTGTTTGTTTATTAGTAGAGGTTTTTTTTAAACATTGTGGAGCACTTCCTTTATTATCACATGACATCACAGAGTGGAACAGAGTGTTTTCTGCCTGAGAAGAACTCGGGTTTGTGTGTGAACATATGTGAATGAAACAACACACACCTCCAGGTATGTTTTTGATGAGGAAAAAACATTGTAACATAGAAGAAAATTACACAATATGGGCCCTTTAATAAATATGCACCTTGAACAGAATCCCACAATTAAAGTAAATATATTTAATAGAATTGCCACGTTTGTCCAAAAACATTATTGCATTTGCATATTCCAAAAGTGTTCAGTCCTAGTGTAACATACAGTGCAATGAAGCCATCGTGAGGGAATTTGCAAGAACGCTGTGGACTTTTGGAGCTGTTGATTTCAAGTTGGATTCTCAGCTTAACTTGTGTCAGCTGTGAATAACATTGCATGCTGTGTATTTGTTGTCGTTGTTAAAAGTGTGAAGTATAGCAAAAGTTTAAAAGTTGAAGAAATTTTAAAAGTTGAAAAAAAAAAAAAAAAGATTAAAGAATAATAATGATTTGTGTCTATCTACTCAGAAAAAAGGTATTTAGAGTGAGCATTTTTCATGGAATTCAAAGGTCAAATTGTGTGTTTATTTTAATCTGCACAAACAGTGGATAAAAGTTTAAGTGTATTATGGTCTTCTGTGCAGAAGTCAACAACAATGAGTCACAAAACAGCTCTGTAGAATGGCCATGATTTTACATGGTTCAAAAATCATTTCAATGCAAAGTATAATATAAAATGATTTAAAGCATCAGTGTGAAGGCCGGGTTTGTCCATATTTTCTCACATTAAATTTCTTGGTGCTGACAAAACTACTGTCCCTGTTCTTCCTATATATTGTGTAGTGGTAGCTATAGCCACAAAGCAGATTCAGCATAGGAAATAGTTTTTTGTACAACCAGACAAAAAATCACCTCGGCATTTTGTAATTAGTTAACCAGCAAAGTTAAAGGTGCACTGTGTAACTTTTGGAGGGGGAGCTGGGAAAATCAGGTGCCACACTGGGTCGCAAAAAACTGTCGTTGTGTCCTTAGGCAAGGCTCTTCACCCACATTGCCTAGTATGTAAGTGGTGTGTGGTCAGTGGTGCTGATGGCGCAGATTGGCAGCTGCGCTTCCGTCAATCTGCCCCAGGGCGTCTGTGGCTACAATAGTAGCTTACCACCACCGAGTGTGGAGTCAATGAATAATGATCTGTGAAGCGTCTTTGTGACATATGTCTATGAAAAGTGCTATATACATAAAAAATTACCTACTTACTTACTTAGCTTCTCTCCATGGAGATGTTGCCTGGAATGTTCCACAGTATGGCATTACACCTATTTATCTTTACAGAGACAGCAGGTGGTGCCATAGGGCCAGGTTACATGTCAGATCCCTGAAGAGGCAAGTACACTCACAATAAGAATAGAAGTTTTTAAGTCAATAAAAACCCTTGTTATTGAGTAAATTCAAGACGGACCTCATCAGAAAAGTTACACTGTGCACTTTTAACTGTATGCTATTCACAACTAGCACTTTTAATGAGGTGGTAAAAAAGTATTGCAAATAAGCTTAAATAGTGAACCAATCAATTTGTAATTTTAAAGAGCTCAAGATAAAAGTTGCAGAGACAGCTCTTTCACCTATCATACCTCATCAGAATGAAAAGCTAGCAAAGCAAGTATGGAAGCACTAACTCAAAGTCTTGAGTCTCATACACAAGCTAGAAACATGTCAGCTGTATTTTTATGACATCCATCCAAGCACAATGGAAAAGAGTCTATCAAGATGACCCCCACAGAGAAGAATACATCAAGTTTGCAAAGTTGGATGTCATTTGTCATTATAAAACACTGAGTTGGGAAAGGTCTTATATCCAGATGCCTATCCTAAAAAAAAACGAAAAAGAAATGCTAATTTTAAAACAGCGTAATTAAAGGTCCCATATTACTCTATTCTCTGATCTATGTTATAATGTTGTTTCCTCATCACAAACATGCCTTGAGTTGTGTTTTGTTTCATTCACACATTTTAACACACAAAACCCTGCATATTTAGGCTGAGTTCTTCTCTAAAACTGAAAGCACTTTAACATTTAGTGGTGTTATGTGGCAATACAGGAAGTGCTCTACTAGATGAAAGGAAGAGATCTGAGGCACTCCGATATGCTTAGCTATTAATTTTTATTTCATGTCAAACGCCAACGCGTTTTAACTTGCATCTTCATCAGGGCATGTACAGGAAGTGCTCTACTTGTGTTTTTAAACTCCACACACCTTTACTAGAATCATTTGGATGATTTCAGCCCTAAAATTACCAGTCTCTACTGAACAAAAGGTAAAAGGAGCTGTTAACTTGAAAACTACCACTACATGACATCACAAGGTGGAACAAAGCATTTCGAGCTTTGGAGATATGGACAGACTAATAATAAGTGTTACTCAAACATGTGTGAATGAAACAAAACACAACTCCAGGTATGTTTTTGATGAGGTAACAACATAACTTGGCTTAAAGCTCAAAAGAGTCAATTTTGTGTCATAAAGGAAGTAAAATAATTAAGTAAAATAATGCTAGTTCCATTGGCAGATCTCATTTAGTGATCCCATACCATCCACCATGAACTGTATATTTTTTATATTATATTTTGCTTGTACCTTTGGGCCTAATGTACTCCATAAAGTACATTTGTGTGCTCAGAATGTGTGAAATAAACACTGCTATGTTTTCTTTTTAACAGTGAATGAAGCGCGCCACACTTCAAAGAGCAGCTGCATTATCGCCCAGCAGGAAGTAACCAGGACCAGGAGAAACCACAGGGACCAATCTCCACACACAGGTTTATTATTATCTGTTTTGACCAGCTAGTTTGGCTGCATCCAATTTCTGCTGCCTCTGGTCTTTCCTCAAAGCCTGAGCAATATCCCGAAAATTGAAGGTTGTAGTTTATCTTTGAAGAAACTCACCCCAAGGTGCCGACAAGATGTATACAAGCAAATGTGATGATTTACAGATAACCCCCAAATGGGATGTGAGTTCGGCTGTATTTTTCTCAGTGTCTGTAGCTGAAGGGTGAATAAGGAGTGTTTGTATCTGTAGGTGAAATACTAGAAATGTGAAGGGGTCGTAATGCAGGGGGTTTGGAACTTTTCAAAGCTGGGATGTCTAAAATAATTATGCAACCAACCCAGGATGCCCAATGTAAAATGAACACGACACCTGTAATCATTATTATTTATTTCAGCATAGTTCATTGTGTTATTTGTTATGTTGTCCCAGATATTTAGTGTTTTCTGTCAAAAAAATAAGCAAACACCAGATCAGTTCAAGAAGTCACTCCATCCATCCATCTATTTTCTTCCACTTCTTCAGGGCCGGGTCACGGGATAAGCGGTCTAAGCAGGGCCTCCCAGGCTTCCCTCACCCCAGACACTTCCTCCAGTTCACCTCAACCCTAAGGTGTTCCCAGGCCAGCCGAGAGACATAATCCCTCCAGGCCCTTGTCCCAGTGGGACATGTCTGTCAATCTCACGCTCCATCCTTCCCTCACTCGTGAACAAGATCCCAAGATGAGGCAGAGATTGTTTTGTAATTCTTCTGTTATATTTGCATAACTTTACATACTTATTTTGATTATCAACTGGATTTAACAAAAGGTGGATTTTTCAGGCTGTTCCACTGTTGTGGCGCTTCGACCAAGCAGGTTCCTGATAGCTTCCTCTGTCTTTCAGAGAGAGTCATCCCTGCAGACACAACACATGTGCACAACTCAACACAGAGTGCAACACATATCACTATGACATGAGCTTCTCAGTATCCTCTTCCCCACAAAAACATATCTTGTACTGCATTATGTAACTTTTTTGGTTGGGGGTCCGTCACCTGCTTGTTTCTATGGATATGTCATTGCTCTGCCTGGAATGTTCCACAGAATGACATTAAACAACTCTATTTTACATTTATTCAACTACAGGTGGTTTCATAACTCAAAAATACCGACAATCCGACTGTGAGTGGGGTTGCCTCTTGACAGATCTGACCCGTAACTTGGTCTGGTGTGGTCTCCATGAAGATAGAAAAGTTTAATACCATACTGTGAAATATTCCAGACAATGCATACATTTCCATAAGGGAAAGCATTTGACAGACCCTCCACCAGAAAAGTTAAATTTTTTTTCCCTACACAGCATGAAGGGGGAAAAAATCATCATCTCTAAGGACTACACTTGAATTGTATCTCTGTATTTCCAGTGGCTACTCTGATCAACATGTACAGCATTGTCAGTGAGAGAGGTCATGGGTCAAACTCAGCAAAACCTGTCTGCTTCCATCAGTGACTATTTTTGAATGAATAAAGCAGAATTTGGCACAGCTCTCAAGGACGATTACGACAGGATACCTCTTTGTTATTGGACAGCGGTTGAATCGGAGGTCGGCGGGGGGCGAAAGGGTCTCTGTGAGTGGAAACCTTGAGTCAGTTTTGATCGACGCGTGGCGGACTGGAGAAGAGAGGTCGGCAGGCAACAACAGCTCTTCCTTTTAGGCACCTTAAAGGTTGTGTGGAGGAATTTTTTTTTTTTTTTTTTGTCTCAAAATTGTCGATAGCATTATAGAGCTGCAGCAGCCTTGTAATTATGATGACCAAAAGAAAGAATGAAAACTGTGGATGTGGTGGAGCCAGATAAACATTAACCAATAGATAACAAGGCTACCTCATTAGCATGTGCAACATTTGAAAAAGGACAAACAGTCGCTGGATTTCTCGTTCCTTGGAAAATCCTCTATACAACCTTTGAGGCTATTCTGAGCCACTGGGTATCAATGAAAAGGTGTAAAGTTCAAAGTCTACACAAGGATTTATTCTGTTGTGTTTTTGTGTTCATCAAAGCGATTAAATATTTGCAGTGGTGGAAGAAGTACTCATTTTGCTACTTAAAGGTGCACTAATTAATATTTAGTAGAGGGTCCACCACATGCTTATCTCCATGGAAATGTCATTGCTTTAGAATGTTCCACAGTGTAGATTAAACCTATCTATGGGAGGTTACAACACTATGCTACATTACAATTCAGATCTGTGGAGAGTCGTCCCTATTCACAGAAGGAATTATTGTATTTTTCACTGATCACCCGTAATGAATAAATGCTAGATGGATATGTTTAATGTCATACCATGGAACATTCCAAGCAAAGCAATAGCATCTCCATGGAGACAAGTAGGTAGTGGACCCTCCACCAGAAAAGTTGCACAGTGCACCTAACCTTTAAGTAAAAGTACAGATACTGGAGCAAAAAAGGTAAATGAATCACATGAAAAAATCTACCTAAGTAAAAGTATTAAAGTGCCAGTTTAAAAATGTATTTAAAGAGTAAAAAGTAAAAGTATTTCACACAGATTTTAACATCTAATAAAGCTTCAAATGTGGAGATGAAATTTGTTCAACAGAAACAACTGAATAGAGTTTTTTCCCCCAGCAGTTTTTATCTGTATATTTTTGTTTGCTCAAACTATGTTAAAAAAATAAACCCTCAGCCTTTTCAGCAGATCTCAGATTATAATAAAAATACTTTTACTTTTCAGTCCTGTTCAAAAATGTAGTGGAGTAGAAAGTACAGATACCTGCTCTCAAATGTAGTGAAGTAAAAGTAAAAAGTATCCATTTTAAAATCTACTTAAGTAAAGTACTAATACCTAAAATTGGTACTTCAGTACAGTACTTTACTGCTATGGCCTTGTTATATTACATTCATATATACATTGCAGAATTTTATTTTGGCATAAGTAAAAACTTGGTCTTTTGTTAGAATATCAAATAAAGGCTCGAGTCTGAACGGAGGTCTGATTTGCAAATTATTTTAACACAACTTCGTATTTCTGGTGGAACGAGGGGCTGGGATACTCGGGCACGACTCCCCAGGAGGTATTTCATTTTCCGAGGTAAATATTTTTTCTTTTAATGTCTAAGGAATACACTGACAGGCTTTGATGATTACTACCATGAAAACAGCTAAATTACTCGTGTAAATTAACTTAAAGAAATCATAAAAGAAATTCCCCTTCTTCCTGATTTTCCCCTTCTTCCTGACCCTCTACCCAGACCAGCATTGTAAATAAGAATTTGTTCTTAATGTTTTGCCTGGTAAAATAAAGGTTAAATAAATAAATAATTCTCAGCTGGGTGCTTATTAATCAAGAGAAGTTATAATATGTCTGTTCTCTACAAGTGCCTCACTGATTTCTTGGTGGTTTGCCAACTAGCTAACATGTCAAAATCAGTAGCCATTTCAAATTGATCTCAAAATCACAATAACAAAAAATATACAATAGAGCAGACAGTAGGCTCCATAAATTTAAACAAAACAAAACAACTAAATCTGTACAACCATACACACACTTACTCACACGAATAAGTAATGTATGAACAAAAACTAATACAGTCACAAAAATAGTCAACATGAAATAAGATGGTCAAAAAGTAAATATTGCTTTATGATTCATGTATTATTATTATTATTATTATTATTATTATTATTATTATTATTATTATTATTAGTGCACACATTATCATTATTATTATTATAATTTTTTTATTACCAGCACAACATCATTACCATATCATTATGGTTATAACATGTCACTGTGTATTAGAATCCTGTATCGTGATGAATGATCCCTAGATGCTATTCTTTAAAAGAGTATGTATGAAAACATACACTTTGTTGTCTGCCTAGTGCATTTCAATATTAAAAAATGTAAATAAACAAATCTAGTGCAATTTCATAAAAGTACTCACAGCACTTTGTTAACATGAACAAATGCACTTTATATGAATTATGTAAATCTTTGAAATACAGTTGTCCAGCTATTATCTCCTTTTTCTTTTCATCTTCCAGAAATTATGGAGCCAGGGGAAGCTGTCTCTATCAAGCAATTAGTATTGATAAGATTGGAGCTATGTACAGGTAACAATGAAGGAGCCAATACAACCACATTCTGGGAGGAAGAAGGACAAAGTGAACCTCCAAATGACACATAAAAGCTCAAACCACCATCACAACATTAGAACCTTTTATAGATTCCTGTATGCAGCCATTCAGTCGAGGGGGACGTTTTCAATGGAATATGTAAGATTACTCTGGCATGATGGGAAGTCTTAGGGAAGAAGTCACCATTTACACACTTTATCTTTCTTGTACTGCATTTTGTGTGTGTGTGTGTGTGTGTGTGTGTGTGTGTGTGTGTGTGTGTGTGTGTGCGTGTGTGTGTGTGTGTTTTTCATTTCTTTTTTTTTTTCTGTCTTAACATGAATAGACCATTTGTTCATGTTGGCTAATCTCCCTGTCAATCATGCCTATCAAACACTGACCACTAGGAGAGACAGGTTTTTATAGTACAGTATTATAAAGCATATGCAAAAGTAGTAGGTTATATATTGTTCAAAGCCCTTATGTGTGACCTGGGTTAGTACTTGGATGGGAGACAGCTGAGAATTCCAGGTGCCACAGTGGGGCTGCTGCCATTGGCAAGACCCACATTGCCTAGTGGAATTGTGGTGTTTGAGTAGTAGTGGTCAGAAGGGCCGATTCTTATTTTAAAAATTTATTTATGTTTATTTACGAGACAGGGACAGGAGAGATGCGTTGTGCAGGTTGTAGCACTAGAGCTAATTTCCACCTGTAGTCCCTGGTGCAGGTTTTTTAGGTTTGATGGGGGAAACCGGAGTGCCCCACCCAGACACAGGGAGAACATACAAACTCCACACAGAAAGGATCTTTCTTGCTGTGAAGCAAGTGCTAGCCACTCAGCCACCGTGCCGCCAATGATGGTGAAGATAGTAGTTATAGTAGCTCACCCCTACCCCATATAGAATAAATAATGCACCTAATTGAATGCTTCCTTTTAGCATCTGGAAAAGTGCTTTTCAAGGGAGTCATTATTATTAGTTAGTCCTGAGGTAGGCTTGGTCCTATTCTAGCCCTGGTGTAGTTCAGGTTTGGATTCATGATTTTGGTTCTGATGTGACTGTGAAAGTGTGAACACAGCATTAGTTACCCAAAATGCTTTGCCACATTTTTCAGAATTACATGATGGTGCTGTTATCTCAAGATTCCCAAACAGTCAATTATACAGTATGTTACCTTGCAATAGTAGCTCACCCACACTGTGTATAGGAAATTGGAAAACGCCTTTTAGCATCTGGAAAAGCTCTCTTCATTTTACTTAGTCCTGATGTGGGCTTGGTCCTATTATAGTCCTTGTTTAGTTCTGGTCTAGTCCAGATTTGGTTTTGGGCTTTTTTCTGGTTTAGTCCCAATTTTGCTGTGTGAACACAGTATTAGTTACCCAAAATGCTTTGCTACAGTTTTCAGAATTAAAAGATGGCATTACCTCAAGATTCCCAAAGAGCAGTAGAGTATATTTTACCTTGACAAGCCCTGACTGCCGGATGTGGGAATGTGTCATGTTGGTAATTACAACAAGTTACTCCATGCGGTGAATAAAAGCTCTCCTTGGCAGCACCTGTGCCCGGGCTGCTTTGTACCCCACAGTGGGCCTGACATCCCCTTTAAAGGCTAAGTTTGGGAGATCAAAGGTCCTACACCCAGCACCACTTGCCATTCACAGCCACACAGTGAGCAGCACCTACAGCTAACCACTAACAGCTAACATAAAATACACTGCTGTCTCTTACCCCTGTCTTCATACATTATCCAAACCTACAGAAGTCCCTTAATCTCATTGGACTGTGCGCGCCAGACCCAGAGTTGTTGCAGAAAACATATAAATCCTGATTACATAGCAGATCGAAACATTAGCAGTGGGGTTTCCTAATCATTTCAAGAACAAACAGAATATGAAAAGAGCTTGTGTCTTTAATCAAGTTCAATCGAAACGTACGATGAATTTGAGAGAGAAAATATAATTCTGGTGTGTCATTGGTTCAAAAGCTCACTGGGTTCAGAAGCAGCGGCATACATAAGCATGTCATTGCAGTCTGTGTTTTTTAAGATTTAAGACAATAGTGGGGACAGATGGAGTGATAGAGTGGTTACCAAAATGTTGTGTACCATGGGAGAGAGAGTTTCCTACAAAACTACAGACTGTGCTCCGTGTGAGTGAAAGCAAGAGCTGTGTGCTTGTTACTCTAATGGAGGTCTGTGTATGTTAGCTGCTTTATAATGTGTTTATACAATAAGATCATCATTTTGATTTGTAAAAAAAAATATTGCCTGGGATGCACAATACTCACTTCTTCAATACTTTATGAAGATGTGAGTGAATCTTTCAGGTTGGTGTGATTGACAGGTGGATTTAGCTGGAGCCAGACAGGGAAACACATGGGGTGTTTCCCAGTTGCCAGGATCCTCAGCTTTTGAACCACTTCGGACAAATCCACGTCATCAGAGCTTTGCTAAGTGGTGTTCCAGTTCTCCCAAAGCCCTTAAATCCTCTGCACTCGACTCCTCCGTGTGGCTCTTTTACCAAGGATGCACAGGTGGATCCCTGGCCGGCTTGGAGTGCTTGAAATTACCCACTATGCACTGCAACTTCATTTTTAGCGTATCATCCGAAAATGTTTCAGCCTGTGCATTTATTTCTGTAGGCTAATTATCAGCCTAAACAACTCAATAACAGATGATTGACTCAACCTTTATTATTCACATGTTTTAATGCATGTTGACACATAAAAACACCTCTGAATACTTTATATTTGTAGACGCATTGACTGGATAGAGTTTTATCGCTTTTGATTTGGTCACGTGACACAGCGCAGTCAGTCCCTCCGGAGCCTCTTCCAGTTGTGCTCCCAGGACACTAGGCTCTGCTTCGGAGGAGCCGACTCTGGAGGGGTGCTAGAAAGTGGTCTTTGGAGGAAGGAATTGAGAAACACCCATCGTCTGTTTCAAAACAAATATGGCTGCTTACGAGGAAAAAAGAAAATTGTGGAATAGAAAATATCACAGCGGACTGAAAAACATTGTATATTTCTGCAGAATCAATTAGCAAAGCACCAAACTAGAGTAATATCATTTCATTCAAAATGATGGGTGACCAAAGATCTCCTTCATTTCACATGCGTAACTGAAAAAAAACAAAAAAAAAAACAAATGTGATTGGATAAACATGTTTGAATCTTGCAACAGAGGGCGTGGGGACCAGACGTAAATGTATGTAAATTCTCCTTTTGACCAAACATGAAACTATCATTTGAGCAAATTGTTACACAGTGTAAAACAAGGCAGAAGCAAAAGCTTTTTTGAGCCTGTTTCCCTTCCCTTTGAAACCTCTGCTGTGGAACACTCGTGGTTGATTGAGAGATTTCATTAACACCAATGGTATATTATACATCTATTCTTCAGAAGGCTTAACTTGTTTTGGCAGTTCCCTTCCTTTGCAAATTGATATACAAGCATTAAACTAACAGTGGTTACAAAAATGGAATGGTTATAATTTATATAAGATTTTAAAAGTCCCATATCAAACAAAATTGACTATGTGAGCTTTAAGCCATGTTAGAATGTTGTTACCTCCTCAAAACATATCCTGTTTCGTCCACACATGTTTAAGTAAACCTTTATTATTGTCTGCCTATATCTCCAAAGCTCAAAAGGTTCTGTTCCACCTTGTGATGTCATGAAATGGTAGTTTTCAAGTTAACAGCTACCTTTTTACCCTTGCGTAGAGATTGGCAATTCCAGGGCTGAAATTGTTCAAATGATTCCACTGAAGGTGTATGGAGTGGCGTACTTCCATGTATTACATCACAAGGTGGAACAGAGTATTTTCTATTTGAGAGAAATAGTGCTTTAAACATGTGTGAATGAAACAAAACACAACTCCAGGTATGTTTGTGATGAGGATATACAAACTTTAATATTTGTATATCTTACATTCTCTTATTTTGTACATTTCTAGCTTTGGCATTTTCTGTAGCCTCAGATTGCATCCAATTAATGTAAAAATAGCACTGGAAAACATACAAAAGTCTCTCACTTTCCTCTTCCTCTCCTCTTCCTCTTTCATCTCCCGCTCTCAAACCAGCCGCTTTCGCTTTGCATTATACCCAAACTCCGGAGCTCTAACCAGTAATTCCATATGATTTTTCCTCTATGCATAATCCCCAGCTCTTCCCAGGCGGTATTCCCAACCAAACCCATCCCAGGAGCACTGTAAGAAAGAGTGTCAGTAATCCGATGGGGAAGCAGTACAGGTTTACCAAATCCTCAGATCCAATGCTTGAAAATCACAAGGGGTCCGGTTATCTACAGGACAAGATAGTGGCACAAAGGCAAAACATACCCCGGTCCCTTCTTTTTCCCCAATGCGGAAAAGACATGGTTCTTATCGGAGCCCGCGAGGTAAGAAAGTTAAGACTTAAAATCTGTTGGAGAAGGTTAAAGGTCACAGGTTTTTTTTCTGAGCGAGAGGTCGTCTTCTGCTGCCTCAAGATCAGCGATGTATAATAGAAAAAAATATGTTTGAGTATAGAAAAATAACATGCATACAGTAGTAGTAGTAGTAGTAGCAGTAGGTTGTTTTTTTTTTTTTTTATGGAAGCTGAGCAAATGCTGCAGAAATGAATGGAACAATATTATAGAGACACTTATGGTTCGTGATGCTTTCAGACTAAATCAATGTATATTTTCATCGGCAAAGTTGCTTAATTTTACTCTCTTAAAATGGGCAAATAAGCAGAACTAGTTCATGTAATACGGTTTGCAGGGATCCAAATGCAATTCACTGTGATGAGTTTATATATATATATATATATATATATATATATATATATATATATATATATTTTTTTTTTATTTTTTTTTTATTTTTTTTTTTTTTCAGCTTTCTGAGACCAGAGCAGAGTTTTGCTGTCACAATAATGCTATCTGCACACAAGATATTTTTTTAAGATATGCAATTTTGGAGGCTTTACTTTCTGATGACTGAATCTTGATCTAGACATTCTCTAGACAACACTCTAGAAAATAGATTATGAGTTTCAACATTAAATAATAGTACTTTCTTTTTTTTTTCAGTCAGAATCTTCAGGAAAGGTTCATTACTGTCCTTTTTTAGTATACCTGCTCAAATGATATAGTTCAGTACTTAAACTAGTACTGATAAGTATCTGATTTTCTACACTTTTGACAACCCCAATATGTATTAGAAATTCACACCTTGTCAGATGTCAGAAGCTCAGCCTGGGCCTGGTTAGTACTTGGATGGGAGACCGCTGGGAATTCCAAGTGCCCCAGTGGGGTGACAGAGGAAAAAGCCTTTGTGTCCTTAGGCAAGACATGAATGAATAATGCATGGAATTGTAAAGCGACTTTGAGCATCTGGAAAAGCGCTATATAGACTAATGTATTATTATTATTATTATTATTATTATTATTATTATTATTATTATTATTATTATTATTACATGTACTCTGAAAAAATAAAGGATAATAACAACTACCAACTCTAAAGAAAGTGCTCAAACAAAACCAAAACCCCAGCAGTGATATCAAAATAAATCATCACAATGATTGTAAAGTTATGGCCAATCCCTACTAT
Source organism: Taenioides sp. WSHXM2023 (assembly GCA_029959045.1). NCBI lineage: Eukaryota > Metazoa > Chordata > Actinopteri > Gobiiformes > Gobiidae > Taenioides > Taenioides sp. WSHXM2023. Next base: position 27,315,198 of record CM057087.1, read on the forward strand.
AAACTATGCAAAATATGGAAATCTCATTGATAAACAGCTCCCCCGTTATTCTATCTGTTGGTTCAACTTCAGAGTGCATACGAGTTCACAACACAAAGCAAAAGCGAATGAATCAGTTATGAAAGGCTTTTCATAATCCTGTCTGCACACATTGGGAGCCACATTGGAGCAGTGTCTTGTAACATCTGGCCACAGCTTAACCCCTCCTTCCCCTGTGTCCCATGCACCCCTGTCCTCCTCATATACACTGCATAGGCCCGTGCACTAGGCCTGTGGGGCTCTGGTTGACTACAAAGTGCTTTACGCAGCCACAGTGGAGAGTGCCATGTATTGTGTATAGAGTGGAAGGGTCTATGTAGTGGTGCCAGTTACGATGCTGTGTGCCGCCTGATAGTAGCCCGGTCCCAAGCGTTAGCCCAATCCAGGAGAAGTGCACATCTGGTGTTAGTGCCGAGCGCAGTGGCAGTCTGCACCCAGCGGTCACAAAGCCAGGAGGTCAAAGGTGAAGCAGTGCAGTGTGGACCAATAGGAATAGGTGTGAGTGGGTATTACCAATATATTGTGTTATGTTAAAGGTTCTATACAGTATTACGCAAACAGAATATGTGTGTGTGAGAATGTAGCTGCCTCACTACAAACATACCTAGAGTTGTGTTTTGATTCATTCACACCTGTTTGAGTAATCCTGTATTATTAGACCATCTGCACCCCCAAAGATCAAAATGCTCTGTTTTATGCTCTGTGACGTCGTGAAGAGGTCAAGTTAAAACCTACCTTTTACATTTACTTCAGTAGAGATTTACAATTCCAGGGCTAAAATCATCCAAATAATTCTAGTGAAGGTGTATGGTGTTTAAAAACACAGAAGAGTGCTTCTTGTATTAACACTTGACATCACAAGGTGGAAGTGTTTTCTGTTTGAGAGAAGAGAGCCAAAATATGCAGGGTTTGTGTGTTAAACATGTGTGAATGAAACAAAACACAACTCCAGGTGTGTTTGTGATGAGGAAACAACATTATAACATAGATCAGAAAATAGCTTAATATAGACCCTTTAAAGTGTACAGTTGTTGGTAAAAGAGGTTTCAAAGGTAGTGGGTAGGTATGTGGTTCACATCAGATCTCAGAACCTTGGCAGGTCTGGGTCTGGTTAGTAGTTGGATGGGAGCTCGCTGCTGCAGTGGGGCGCTAGTGGAAAAAAAAATGCTGTTATGTCTTATCCAAAAACATTAAGTTTGTCTTCTTTTGTCTTTTGTTGGACAGCTCTGAAGATGGCTTGCAACTAACAGCCAAAACATGTCAACAAGGTAAATACATCTCCTACTGTATTGTCTTTAATGCTGTTGTGTCCTTAGGCAAGGCACTTCACCCACACTGCTTTCTAATATGTGCGTGATTGGTGGTGGTCGGAGGGGCTGATGGTGCAGATTGGCAGCCTTGCTTCAGTCAGTTTGCCCCAGGGCACCTGTGGATACCATCTCTGAGTGTGGAGTGTACTGTATAGCACTTTGGGTGTTTTGAAAGGTGCTACATAAATCCAGTGCATTATTATTATAGTTATTACCTTTGAAATCTTTTTTTTTTTTTTTTTTTTACTATGAATCACTTCTGAACGAATGAAGGATTACACCAGCCTGTATTGTTCTTTGTTTAATTTGAACAATTGCACTTGCATTATTAACTTGGTACAAAATGTAATAATATGATAGATATGAAGCGCATACACACATAAAACAAACACTATTATATTTTAATAATAAGAAAGAAATGTTTGTTGTTTCTGAAAGAAGGACAGAGTTTATCACATCTCCCCCTGGTGTCATTATGTGAATAAACAACTCACTTGCAAGTATGAGCGCCGCCTTCCAAGTATCCCTGAATTCTCCATAGTTATGAGAGAGCAGAGCTAGATGAGAAAAGAAAAACAAGAATAACTCAATAAAAGGAAAATACAACATAACCTAATGCGTAAGTAAAAGCTTTTCTCTCTTACTTTGAACAACGCACTTATGAATGGTTGTCTCTCATTTTTTTTACCCTGTTGCATACAAAATCATTCTTGTTTTACTCAGTCCCAAAGTAGCTTGTTTATACAGGTTTCATCCAGTAATAAACTCATATTTATTCAGAAAGACTTGAAAATGCTGTCACTGCTTTATAAATCTGTGTCTCTTGGTTTAAAGAGGACATACAGTATTTTACTTCCATGGGGTATGAACTGCTAACACATAACATATTTCTATCACCATGTTACCTTTTATTTTTTGAACATGCGATAATCTTACAACTAAAAGTAAGAAGGGTTCAAATAGACCCAGGAAAGATCACTAAATTACTTAAACATGTATGGATGACATCTAAAACCTCTTTTTGATGAGAGAACTACATAAGAAAGCTAAAGTAAAATGACTTCGAAGTTAATGACATTTTCAGTATATCTTACAAAGTCTGAATTGAACAAACCCTTAAAGGGCCTATATTATACCAAAATGATTCTCGTGAGTTTCGTGAGTGAGAAAAACATACCTGGAGTTGTGTTTTGTTTCATTCACACATGTTTGAGTAATTGATGTGATGTCATGTAGTGGTAGTTTTCAGTTTAACAGCTAACTTTTATCTTTTGTGCAGATAGGCAATTCCAGGGCTGAAATCATCCAAATGATTCTATTGAATGTGTATGGAGTTTAAAATGTTCCTGTATTGCCACATGACATCACAAGTTGGGATGCTGTGAATGAAACAAAACACAACTCCAAGTACGTTTTGATGAGGAAACAACATTATAATATAGATCAGAAAATAGCGTAATATGGGCCTTTTAACTTAAGATAGTATATCCATGGACTTGCACCACCACCACTACAAGAATTCATTAAACAAAAACCTACCACTGGCAGGAACACCAGAGCGACTACTAGAGGTGATTGTGAGGTCCCTTATAGACGTCCTCTCAGTCGTAAGCTGTAAAATTTGGAACAGCATCCCTCACACAATAAGAGAATCCCCTACGTATAACACCTTTAAAACTCACCTTAAAAAATGGCTCAAATTTAATCAACATTGTTCCCATTAGAGCTGTTCAGACCTCGTGTTACATGATACATATACGTATGTAGCATGTACCATGATTGTCTGAACAGACTCACATTTTACGGTTGTTGTTGAGCGGTGCATATACGTATGTAGGCATGCACCGCATACATTTATCCTGCAATCTATCTTATCATGTTACTGTTTCTACTGTTACTGCCATGTAAATATGTAAATATGTATGTATGTTTTTGGACCCGAGGGCACTCCGTAAACTCCAGTGTCTTGGTCACCTCTGAGTGGCAGGAGATGACCAACACATATGGATATGAACTGGTTTTAAACTAAATTAACTTATTTGAAAACTACAGCACTTTAGAATCATGGTATGCACTTTAATCACATATGCACTTTAACAACATATGCACTTTTGACCCTGTGTGAATGTGATATTTGGATGCCTTATTGAATGTTTAACTGTTGTGTTTGTCTTGTCCTGTCCTAAATGTCAAGGGACTACAAATGTAAATTAGCTGTACGCTAACTTCGGTACATTTACACTTGTATTTTATCTTTTACTGGTGTTTATTAATGTACATTGTCCCTTTTTAAATAAATAAAGTCTTCTTTCAATCAATAATATTAAAATACTTCCAGATATACTTCAGTAACCAAGAAACTGTATGAAAAGAGTTACTTGGATCAAAATGACACTCATATTCCATTTCGCTTTTAGAATGTTTTAAACGAACATGTTTTTTTCACAGTTCTGTGCTCAAAAGCAAGAGGCGAGTATGAGGTATGATATAATTGGTTGTTTGAAGCCGCTCACCCTTTACTCCTTACTACTCCCGCCACATCTATTTGGTTCCATGGAGCTTTTAAATAATCAATATACCCCACGGGCCTGATGTGTTTAATCCACCTTAAAGAGTAAATGACACAGGGGTTGTTTGGACTCGTCCGACATAAAAGACTACATTCTCAGTCTCCTTGAAAGCCCAGGAAAAGTGAATGGGGCTGCCTGCTGCTGCCGCCGAACACTGAACTGAGTGAAACATAAAAAGAAAATGTACACAGAGAAGTAAATGTGTTGGAGTTAAATGATGCGAAAAAGCTGGTTGGGTAACTCGTGTCATACAACAAAATAGATTTGTGAAGTATAGAAAAGGCCTAATGGCTTTATACAGCAACAGTAAATATATTCCTATTTTTTACTGGGTACATGACATTCAAGGTGGGTATTGTAAATGGTCTTATATGCACTCAAACCATTGGGCATTCAATACACATTAAAGCTGATTTTCCTGAAAGCAAGAAGTAGGTATTTAAATATATTTCAGCCGTACTACACACAAGAGGACTTTGAGCCTGATAATAAGGCCAGGTTGCCTCTCTACAAAGGCAAAGTCTGAGCAGCTCTTCTTGTAACTCATTATTTGTCATGGCACTTCTCATAAAGTTACAATATATATAACCTATATATTCCAGACAGATTTGATATTCACATTCATATTCGCATTCAACTTTACAACAGCCAATCAGAACAGCCAGAGGGCGCCTGTCTGGTTGCGTAATGACCGCTGTTAAATTCTAGAAATGGCGAATGGAAATTGGTGAAGGACATCAACGTTTCTTTTGAATGCAAGACAAATAATTGTTTCAAACTGCCATGTTTGATTTTGACATGAATGGAGCATGGATCTCTCTGATGGGTTAATCTGAGTGTCAATCACGGCTTCTGAAATCAGGAGCGATCTGCACACTTTCCATCAAGTCGTAACATCGCAGAAGATTTTAAAATACTCTAGTGTGCAGCCATCTTAACTCCATCCTCACACAAACCCTTCGGCACATCACATTCATGGAATTTTGTGTGCACGTCTTTGTAACAGATTTTTCACATGGCGAAATGAAGCAGCATGCCAGGCTCATTGAGCAAAATAACAATATGCATCAGACTGTGATCTGATTCCTTTGATAATTAGATTTTTTTTTTTTTTTTTTTAATATTGTGAATTAGTATTAGTCATTGGCATTTAATGTTTAAAAGTTGACTAAAAGTGTCCTCTGCTCAAGTATTCATTTTATTTGTGTATTTTTTTTTTACATGTTGTCAGTGACATCAACCCACAGCTTCTTCTTCGCTGCCTTACCTTTAAAGGTGCATTGTGTAACCTTCCTGGTGGAGGGTTCATCAAATGCTTGTCTCCATGGAAATGTTATTGCTTTGTCTGGAATGTTTCACAATATGATATTAAACCTTTCTATCACCAAGGAGACCAAACAAGACCAAGTTATGCCTGTTTTTTCTGGGTATTTTTGAGCTATAATTGAGCTATAATTTAAGCTGTTTAATGTCATACTGTGGAACATTCCAGGCAGAGCAATGAATATCCATAGACACAAGCAGGTGACGGACTCCCAACATACATAGTGCACCTTTAAATATTCATAAATTTTAGCATGACTCAGTAAAACACACATAAAGATAAAATTGTACAGGAAGTAGTGAAACCGTAGTTGCTGGTTATTGTCATAGATTTATGATTAATAGAATTGTAATCTAGGTTTTAAGAAACATGACCACAGCCATAATATTGCCACTTACTGTAAATGCACACTACTGAAACATGCACAATAGCCTAACCTTCTTGCTACTTCTTTGAACCGTAGCACAATATCTGGAGTGTGGTTATTACTTGACACTCTGTTCTGAGCTTTCAAAATGTGTTAATAATTTAAGATCACACCAAACTTTGGAAAACATAAATAAAATGGTCAAAACCATATGAAAACATGCTTGCAGTCCCGCATTGAGCTATTAACAGTTTATTTTCCTCCCAAAAACTCAAACTGGTTTCGGGCTATGACAACAAAACTCCGTCGCCTCCAGGTGTGCCATTCCCGCTGCAAATCACATCACAAGTGACACAACACCTTCCATATTTCTCTGTGTGGTGCAATGACAATCCCCCATCTTCAGCAGCTGCTCCACTGTGGAACTTTTTTTTTTCAAATGTAGCTTTTAGTGTCAAGAAAAATGTTTGCAGGCCTGGGGGCATTTTTGATTGCGGTGTCGTGAGTTGCCAGGGGCGCAGTTGGCAAGCAAAGTTGATCGGTAGCTTCATATCCAGTTCTTTTAGATTTTCACAAACAGGTGGTGTGCAAATACCTAGCACATACCCATTCGGGGCTCTACACAGATGTTACAAGCTAATAAAACAAATAAATACTTTTTTATATGGTTTATTCAAGTCTGGATGCTAATGTAGAATCTGGAATAGCCACATTGACAGAGTTTTCATTCGAAGGGCACTTGAAGGAGGCTTTGGTTTTTGCTTGTTTTTATTTTATTTATTTTTATAACTGGGAACATGACGGCGTAGTGTGATCCGTGTGAGGGGTCAGATGAAGCCTAAATGCCCCGCTGAGTCTTAGTGATTACTTCAGAAGATACAGTATGTAAGCAACAACCCCAGGCAGAGGTCCAAATGGCAACATGCAGTGTGAATTCTAATGGGTGGGAAAAGAAACAGCAATCTGCTAGAGTAAAATTTAGCATTATCACATCAACAAGACATGTGTTTATTTGTTTGAACAGAGTATGGTGATCTTAGCTTGGCTTTTGAAATTGGAACTACAAAATTGTTTGTTTTTGTTGTTGTTACCAAATCAAACAAAATAAAAGCATTGCGTGCCTCCCTCTGACATTTAAAATCAAGGCTATCAAGAAATTAAAATGATTAATTGATTAAAATTAGTGAATTGTCTAAATCTAAATATTTTCTTCATGAAATATTCAATTTGTGACCGTATTTATTAAGTCCACTCACCTTCAATGGACTTGTTTATCTTGTTTCAGAGTTCAAATTGGCATGTTAATCAGAACATAAGTGGTGTTCTAATATAAGCATAAAGTTGTGAAGATGGTTGTTGTTTGATGGCAGAAATGTGAGACTAGTGATTGGTGATGGATGTCAAATGTCATGTGAGATTTCAGCCTGTGACGTAACAATCAGGGAAAATTTTAACACTGGGTGATTTCTGAGATTCTGAGTAAAACAACCCTATAAACAGGATTAATTAAACAAGTGTAAAAAATGAGTAGTAAAAATGTATTTGTAATGTATTGACTTTCAAAGCACTTGACGACCCATAGCATTGAGCTATAGGTTAAGTCAGGGCTATCTAGGATTAGCCTTTTTTTTTTTTTTGGTTTGTTGCCTTGAGGAAATCAAGCAATCAAGAACCCAGGCTCTCACTGCCCCTGACAGGCTGCACCAGCAGTTGGGATGGGTCCAATGCAGAAGACAGACATTGCACTTTCTCATACCTTATTACTGGCTGAGATAAAGCTGCTAGTTCTCTTGGGGATAAATGAGAATGAACAAAACTGCAATTGGGTTGATTTGGTCAAATTCTGTGGTCAAATTCCAGACCCTTCTGGATTTGAACTGAATGTAGAGGACCTGGCTGGTCAGGCAAGTACATCAAGGGACAGTCCATGTTGCATGTTTCAGAAAATAAGTGGGAGAGATCAGGTTAAGATTCTTTGTACTCATGCACTGAACCATTAGTGAATAAGAGTCCTGGAAAGAGAAGTATGGATGTTGTGAAGGAAGACTTAAAAGTTTACCTGGGATCCTGAATACACACTTCTTTTATTGATACTTTGCAGTGACATCACGCATGGGGGTGTTCTATAATACATTCTATGATGCATTTCTAATGCTCAGCAGTTTCCATGGTGACACAATGCACTCAGAAACACAGACAAGAAAGTTTTGAGATCGTCTGAAAATTCAAGAAAAAATACAAAATGGATTTAAACAACACCTTTTTTACATAAACTGGTCCAGTTTATGTATTTGATTTTCAAACGGGGAAAAAGACTGAAAAACCGCTGGCTAATCCTCATTAGCTTGTGACTGTAATTTTATGAGTGAGAGAGTTGTTTAAGCGCCCAAATCATCTCACCTGTTGTAGTTCCAACCAAGTTAGCTCTTGCTAGTCACACTGTGTTAAAATAAAGCTCAGATTAAGTCTAATTTGAGTAACAGAGCTTCTAACAGTGTAGTGCTATTAGTTAGCATCACACCCCCAGGGAATATTGATGACATCAGCTGCATAGTATCAATACTTTACAAACATTTTTGGTTCTGGCTTCAGACACGACAGAGGTTGTTAGTGTAAAAATAGTCAATTCAGAAAGAGGATCAAATGAAAAAGAAGAGAAAGAGGAAACAGTCTGTTCCATGTTTTACTCACACAATGTTCTGTCCTATCATCCTAGAAGATGTTGACCACCTGAGAACTTACCAATGAAATGAAGCATGACTATCCTCTACTGTGACCAGTAATGACATTTAAGGGATGGACTCTTCAGGTAATTTATTTTCTCATACGTGCCATACTGTGCCTCTCTTTCATTCTTCAGATTTGTGTTTATTTTGAGCACAAGGAAAGAGCAGGTCAGAGAGAGGCTGCTGGAAATCCAAGGACCGGTGATTGTGTTTGGAAGTTAAAAATTATTTCGATGTTGCCAGGGTTACTGGTAGAGCAAGGCACGGTGGGCAGAGTGAAGAGCGGAGCAAATTATAAAGATTAAAAGTGATGTACCTGATTTTTATTGTTTTAAATTGTTGAAAATGGATGCAGTGGTCCAACATTATTCCTCACTTACCTAATGCATTCCGAGCATCCTAATTATTTACCACAGTGAGAATTCCAGACCAGTGCGGAGTTTAGCACTAGCACGTAGCAGTGTCCACTTCCGGATTATCAGAAAATGAAATGCTTTCTGATCAGATGCCAACAGTGCACAAGTTCAGGCTCCTCCCCCTTCCCCCCAGCGAGGTGACATTTCATGTCCCCAGAGCCAGTTTCCATGTCAGGAGATCCGGTTGTCGAGGCCCCTGCTCTCGACTGCCGCCCAGATCTGCTCCGGCTCCTATGATCCATAGAGCTCCTAAGATCCAAGGAGCTTAGCCAAAAGGCAAAGCTGGGCGCTTCCTTAGAGATAGGATGAGGAGCTCAGCCACACGGGAGGAGCTCGGAGTAGCCGCTGCTCCTCCAGGTCACATGGAAGAAAATGGATGGATGGAGTACAGGTGCTCTATGAGGGCTGAGTTGAAATCTCAGTAGAATGTGGCCCTTACTTGAAAATGTAAAAATGGACACGGTACAAACCTGAGGTACATCGACTGAAAATCTTAAAAGCCCTTTATTACACAATGGTCATCGTCAGGTTGTACGGATCAAACTGGGCTCACAAGTCTCACTAAATACAGTTACATAGGAACATGTGACACGCAAATACAGGAAAAAGAAAAAGAAAGGTAAAGGTTGGCCAACCAAAACTAGAAATTGGATTGTCCATTTTACATCCCCGAAATAAACTGGTTTATGGAAGCATGTTGTAATCCACGAAGCTCCTCTATGTTTTTAAAGTCCTCACACCTTCACCAAACTTGTTCATCTTGTTTTAGAGTTCAAATTGGAACTCTAACAGAATTTAGCAATGTGATTGGTGTTCTAATATAAGCATACAGTTTAAGCATACAGTTGTACAGAATGCAATTTGATGGGAGAAATGTTAGTCTAGTGATGAGTTATGGACTTCAAAACTGTCATGTGAGATTTCAACCTGTGACGTAACAATAAGGGAAAATTTAAATTGATTGATTTCTGAGGTTCTGAGTAATGGGGAGCATGTTGTGTCTCCGTTCCTGTTCACCCTGTACACCTCTGACTTCCAGTACAGCTTCGGGTCCTGCCATCTGCAGAAGTTCTCTGATGACTCTGCAGTGGTGGGGTGTATCAAGGATGGACAGGAGCTGGAGTACAGGACACTGATTGCAAACTTTGTGGAGTGGTCCCAAGCAAACCATCTGCTCCTGAACGTTGATAAGACCAAGGACCTGGTGATTGACTTCAGGAGAAAGAGGATATCAGTGGAGCCCATTACCATCCAGGGCCAGGACGTGGAAATAGTGGACTGCTACAAGTACCTTGGCGTCCATGTGAACAACAGGCTGGACTGGAGGGACAACTGTAATGCTGTGTACAAGAAGAGCATGAGCAGACTCTACTTCCTGAGAAAGCTCAGGTCTTTCAATGTGTGCAGCAAGTTACTGGAGATCTTCTACCAGTCTGTGGTGGCCAGTGCCCTGTACTTCGCTGTGGTCTGTTGGGGGAGCAGCACCAGTAAAAGGGACATTGGGCGGATTGACAAACTGATCCGTAAAGCTGGACACGTGATCAGCTGTGAGCTGGAGACATTTGTCCCAGTGAGGGACAGGAGGACACTGGACAAACTGCTCTCCATCATGGACACTCCTGCTCACTCCCTGCACCAGCTCATTCTCCAACAGGCTCCTACAGCTCCGCTCAAACAATGAGAGATACAGGACTACAGTCATACCATATGCCATACAGCTGTACAACAACTCACCCTTGGGTAACAGATAATACTCCCTACAACTGTACAACAACTTTAATCTCAAGTAACGGATAACCTTATGCCCTGTCAATCAGCATAGTATTTGCACTGTCGTTCTTGGCTCTTGTATATAGCTGATTTTATAGCTTATTTTATAGTTTACTACTTATTTTTCTATTTTATTTTGACTTGTACATATACATTTTATTTTTATTTTTTATAATTATGTCTCATTTGACGCCTGTCTATTGGTCTTTTTGTTATACCATCTATTTTTGTTCGCTGTTATTATATTATATTGTGATGAGTGAGCTACTGTATCCAAATAATTTCCCTTGTGGATCAGTAAAGTTTGTCTAAGTAAGTCTAAGAATACAACTCCAGGTATGGGTTTTTTTTGTTTTGTTTTTTTCCTTAAATGAGAAAACTTTTGCATGTTATGTGTCCTTTAAACTCCCTTCATCAGTTAGCTCATACAACCTTCCTCCATCCCTGCTTATTTACTGAAGTTGCATCAGCTCCATTTCGTGAGGGGGAGACGGCTATCCCATATTCTGCTCTGCCTCCTCTACCTCTGTTACCTGCAAGGGTCTAAGCACAAAAGCGTATACATTTGAGTCTACCCAGGTTCTTGATTTTATTTGGCCTGGCATCACTTTATTCTGATAGGCTTTCACTTTCTCCAACAATCTGGGTTATTTCCAAGAACAAGCCAGTTTCTTTATTCTGCAAATTCTTTCACTTAAGTTTTTTTTTTTTTTTTTCATGGCCACCTTCTCTGAAGCCCTGTGCTCCTATCTCTCCTGGTCGACCTTTATTTTATCCAACAACCCTTTTTATTCCAATTAGAAAAGGTATTTTCTTAGGCTGGCCACTGCTCCTCTTTCTTCTGGTAGACTTTACCTTGGCCATCTCCTTTGCATTCCTCTGGTCCTCACTCTCTCTCAAGAAAAAATACAAAATGAATTCAAACAGGACATTTTCAGGAGCCTGTGACCAATACAAGCATTCACTGTCCTGTTTAGGTGTTTGATTTTCAACAAAAAGGTGAGACTGACTAACTGAAAAACTGTTGGCTAATGCTATAACTTGTGACTGTAATTTTATGTGAAAGACTTGTTAAACAGCACAAATCAGCTCACCTGTTGTAGTTCCAGGTAAATCAGCTCTTTCTGATCAGATTGTGTTGAAATTAAGATCAGATTAAAGTCTAATTTGAGTAACAAAGCTTCTAACAGAGTCGTGCTTACAGTTAGCTTCACACCTCCAGGAAATGTTGATGACATCAGCTGCAAAGTATCAGTACAGTAGATATTAGAAAATACAGTGATAACTGTTTGTTACACTAATGATCGCTGTGGTCCTCCGCCACATGCCTGGATTCAAATATGACCCTTGGGGGAAAAAATAAATAAAAATCATTGCCTTCCCCTGCTGTTACGGGAACTATGTTAAGTAATTTTAACCATTTGAACATCACATTTCATTTAGTTTGTCACTGATTTTAGATTTGTTATGAACAGCCAGTGTCTAGTTGTGGATTTCATTATGTGAAAATATCCATATACCAATCATGTTTTACCACATACAACTGCTGTACTGGGAACCCTCACACTGCTCCATTAAGAAATGTTCTAATTATTGTATAGCCTGTTTTAGCTAAGTTTAGCAACAACTTTTCAAAGTAAACTCTTTCTCTGAGTGGGAATGATAAAATATAGTTTTAAAAAGTCATCTTTATCTGCACCAGAGGATGCAAATACTTAATGTGAAATTACCTTTGTTATTCAAGGAGGCTCTGAAACAGACTTGGTGGTGCTGCGTACAGAGTGAATATGCTGAGAGGAGGAAAACCTTGATTTAGAGTTAAGATGTCACTTTTATGAATTTCAGGGATTGATCTTGGTGCCTTTGCCTTTTCACAAAGCTTTTCTATCTTTGTTATTATTTTACTATTGCTGAATATACAATTTCCAGTTAGTTCATAGATTTTGTTTTTATATTGTTTTAATACTTGAAAATTACATTGTGGTTGGACATCACAGAGTATAACTCATGATTCAATATGGTACAGTATACATGGCATGAAATACCCCTAATGAAACAATATGTCAAAAATATAAATTCATTTATTTATTTCAAAATAATTAATATGAAGTAGTAAACAACAACATTTTTATTTATTTATTTATTTATTTATTTATTTATTTTTTATTATCAATTTGGTATCTTAGCAAATAAGCTTTCATGTGAAAACAACAAAATTGCCCACTCATAAATATTTAATTTAATGCATCTATTGAGTTACATGAGACATTATAACTTCAAAGGCTGTTTTCTCCAAACGTCCAAACACAACATAAAGATCGTCCCCTAAAGTAGCACCCACACACACCAAACTGCCCAGTCTTGTAAGATTTTGAGGAAACATGCAGGAGGATTTTTTTATTCTAATTTCAAGTCTGATTTATTAAAGTTTTAACTCAAAAAAATGAAGCACAATTTGAATGTTTAGGCAGTTTTTCAGTGAGATTTGGTTTACACAAATACTAAATAAGATATTCAAAATCTCCTCTATATATTGTTTTGTATTTAATGTGACAACAAAATGAAGCAAGTAATTTAAATCTGGCAAAATTTATTTTTGAAATTCATATGTTCCAAAATTGTAATTTTTTTTAGCAATTTTTTTTCTTTCCACCTGCAGTGTCTCGCCAAACTATTTTTTAGTGTTTTGTTTCAATAAAAAACACTAACTTCAACTATTTATTATTATTATTATTGTTGTTGTTGTTGTTGTTGTTGTTGTTGTTGTTGTTATTATTATTTAAATTAAAATTTGTCTTCCATCAAATAAAAAACACAATAATTATTATTATTATTATTATTTTTTTTTTTTCGTTTTGCACAATTAAAGTAAAGCGCATACATTTTATATCCCATTCATTCCAACAGTCAATTCCGTATCACCAAATAAAGCATGACAATACACCTACATTTTTCACTCCCTTACTGCACTTAACAATTATGGAGCCAACATTGATTCTACAGTTGGTTATCTCAGTGTTCTTCAAAGGTTTGATGTAGTGGATAACCTTGTCTAATGCCTCTAAAGAGCTCGCAGCAGGATACTTCATTGATGAATGCTTGACTGTAGTCTGATCACACAGTACGTCGGTGGGCTATTTCAATGGGAACTGGAGAGCATGTCCACCATCTCCCATGTTTGTTCATACAGTCTTTGTTCATCACTGTTTTATCTTTTGTGGAGAGTGCAGATGTACATGTAGTAAACAGTGGATTTTACCCTTTGACTTAAGTGGACCAGAAGTTTGATCAATATCTCTCCACAGTCCCATTCTTAAAGGGAAAAAGAGGAGCCATTTTTCAAAGAAGGTTATCGAGTATGTGTGAGGTACTGACACACTATATGACTCATGTTTCTTTGAACTGGGAAAGATTTCTTTCTTTCATTTTCTTTTTTTTTTTTTTTCAACTAATATTGGTGAATAGTAGGCCTAGTTCCACTGCGGCTATTGCTAAGAACCCAAAATACATCTTCCCTCCACTTCTGTGACATTCAAAAAATACCAATATTTATTTTATTATTTTAGTTTCTTGTATGATTTTTTGTATGGTTTTATAAGTGTGCTCAGTACAGGGACATAGCATAGCATAGCAAATTTAGCATGAATGTAAAATATTACACTATTGGACAAAAACATTTAAATCATTGTTTGTTTTTTTTAATGTAAATTACTTCAGTTTGTAGTGTTGTTTTAATATTTTATGCCTTACAATTAGCATTTGCATTGAGACATAAACATTTAACATTTCACCCTTAACCTGTTGTCAGTGACATTCACCCACTACTTGCTGTCTCTACCAACTGTCTGATCTTTATTTATCAGTATCTCCACAAATACTCCATAGAGATGGACAAGAAGTAGTGATGCTAACAGTGAGCTAACCAGATTCCGTTGTGCACAGAGCCAATTTCCCACTCACCTTAAACTGGATGAATAACTGATTGTTATTTTTTCTTCTCTCTTTTTTTTGGAGAAATCTTTTTATTTCTGCTCTTGATCTCTATGCTTTCTTTTGCCCACCTAGCCATCCATCCACTCAAGAGTTCTGGCACCATGTGTCTGTGTCAAACTGACCCGAGGACTATAATAAATGTGAAATTGGCTTGAGTCAAACAAAAAGAAACAAGGCCTGCCAGAATGCTTCTGTGATAGCTGCCAAGTGCATCCTGGAGGCTGAAGGGACTGGTTACCATCTCTATGAATTCTCTGGAGAACGTAGGTCTAAGTATGTGTTTGTGGACAGGTATTTATTACAATCTATAGACAGTCACATTATGGGGACTATCTTACCTTATGGGGACAAATATCAGATCCCCATGATTTAAATCTTTTATTATTAGGTCATCAACATAGTTTAAAGTTAAAATTTGAGTTAAAAGGAGAATAAGTCAGAGTTTTACCTAATTAAACGTTGTAAGTACATAAGTACTGGAGAGTCTCTTTGGACATCAACCCAACATCAGGCTTTGAAAAGAAGGTTTGAGCATCAATGTCCGCAAAAAGCATGGAAACCCAACATGTGCGCGTGTTTGTGTGTGTGTTTGGGGATTCCCTCGCCACTATCACACCCATCCATCAAGTCTATTTTTATGGGACTAAAAGAGCTAAACCACAAGCCTTAAGGGAGGATAATAAGTGCCATTGATCGGGGTAAGGATTTGTGGCGCATTGGTTTACTGTTGCATTTCTCCCTGCTTGATTAGATGTGAATACCCCCAAGGTGAGTTCTGTCACTGGATCCCATACTTACAGTCTCTATTGACCAAAATGGGAGTGAACTGAAAGGACGTCTTCACCGTAATTGACAAGTCTGTGTGGTTGTCATGTTGTTTCACAGCTGTCATCATAATGGGGAGGAAGCATTAGCCAACACTGATCCACAAGGTTTTAAGGCAGTAGAATAAAATGAATACTACGTTAACATTCAGTGAGATCTGATAGGTAATTAGCAGTACTTTAAGCAGCCATATTAAAAGGGTGTGCTAGTTTAAACTTGGATATGACAATCCTTTTAATACTTAAGAGATAAATTACTAAGACTATATTATTAATTAGTTTTCACAATTCTGTTCAGTAAAATACAGTGGCGTAAATTGAATTATTAGAGATCACAAACTTACCTGAAACATGCACAAAAGCTAATCCTCCAATTATACCACAGCTTTAGTTTAAGTTCAGTGATGCATTTCCAGCTGCTCCATCACGGCTACACCAGCAGAACTGATGGATGGGTCAAACACGGGTCAAAAAATATACCTGTAAAATTATTTTTACCTGCTGTGAAATTAAAATAGTAAAATACATATATAAATATTTGAGACGCTACAGGCTTCTTACGCCATATGTGGCCTTCCATTTCATCAGTGACCAAAACACTAGAGCGGAGTAAGACTGAGGTTTTTCTGTTGTGTTCACCTGGCTCTTACTGGACGCTGCTATGATACTGAAGGACACATAGGAGGGACATTTTTGGCTCTTCTACTCCTCAAACTGCCCAGACACAGATTTGCTGACTCTACCTGACCAGTCCTCCTGTTAATCAGCACTGAGACCTTTGACTGAGACACAAAGTCCACTGAGAAACACTGTGCAAATGTTACTGCAGCAAAACTTGAATTTCCCTTGTGATCAGTAAAGTATCTCTCTCTCAGTCTCTCTTAAAATGTAGCTTTATTTAATCACAAAACGTAATAGTATTGTATATTACTACTTCAGTTGGTCACTCTTTCAATACTGTAGTTGCTGAGGTAAAATAGTATAGGGACATTTGAACTGGCCTGTGAGCCTCTGTGTGTGGGGTGACAGTGGAAACATATGGGCTGTGCTGAACTTTCACTATCACACTAATTCAGTCAACAACAGATGTGCAGGCCGGGGCCGTCTGCCTGGCTTTGGCACTGCTCTGCTGCTGACTGGATAATTTTACTCCAGCTAAACTATAAATATTTACTATGGCCATTTAAATTCACACCCGGCCCTTATTTCTATGGCTGGAGATAGTGCACACATTTTGGAAACACTGTTTAAGCCTTTTATTAACAAGCGTGCGTCAATAAAATGTTGATGTGATCGTGAAAAAAGGGAATGTTGGTGGGGTGAAGTGAGTGAGTTCATTCAATTTTCAATGAATGTGTGTACGCAGACATACAGAAGAATCATTATGTTGTTTTGTCTTTTTAATCTAATGTAAAATAATGACATGCAGGATGACCAAAAGACAAAAGCATATTCACTAAGGTCCCAGATTCGATTCTTGGGCTGATACAGGCTTTATGTGGAGTTTGAATGTTCTTCCAGATTCCCAGAGTGTTTTCGTCAGGTACTTTGTCCAAAAACATGCACTATAGGCATTCGTCTTAAGTAGAAGGCACATTTTATTGATCCCTCGTGAGGAAAAATTCATTCAGGTGACAGTAGCTCAGTTGGTAGAGCATTTGTCCACTGATCCGAAAGTTGGTTATGTACATTTACATTGTATGAATGTGTCTGAATGGGTGAGTGGTTCCTTGTTGTAAAGCGCTTTGAGTGCCTTGATGGCGAAAAGCGCTATATAAAAATGTAACCATTTACCATTCTTTACATCTGACCCATCCTTCAATGCCACTGGGGTCGCTACAGTAAGCTCTTGGAGATTTTAAGCTGGTTCTGGTCAGGACCACCTTAGCTGGAGATGTTACCTCTTGTGTATTTTTTATTAAACCCACAATCGTCTCAGTCATCATCCTCACCAAAACCAGGGTCCCAATTTTGAAGGTAGGGAACATAATCCATCTCAAAGTATGTGCTCTTGACAGCAACCAAAACTCATAATGAAGTTAAAACAATAAACAAGTCACTTTTTAAACTCTTATTGATTTATTTGTTTGTTTGTTTGTTTGTTTGTTCTACTACTTTCCTAAGCTAAATCTTAACTTTAACTTGAATTAACCCATATCTGAATTTCAAAACATGCCATTAATCTAATTTAATATCTAATTTTCTTAAAACAACCTGCATTTTGTCTATAAAGAAGAAAAGTCTTTGACAAGTGTTTACAGATGGATACAGATTTTGTTCTCATGAAAGCACACAAAAGCAGTATGACACATTGCCACTTTACATTTTCAATTATTATTTACAATTTCATCTCTTATTGCTGGTTTGGTATGCTACTCTGCTGCTTGAATCACACATCAATTTATTTAGCGTCTGCCTTAGATTCAAAGTGTTTACTCAAGGAAATTGTATATTAATGCCGGTAATAATCATTTGTATCTGAACAGGAAACTTTGGTGTCAGATGACTCTTATAAAATCAAAACAATGTGCTGCAATCAAGTAAAAGTGTCCATGCAATCATTCAACTGATTTAATAGAATAGGCTTCTCTGAATATCGTCCACAACAATCATCATAATAGATCAAAACATGAAGGAGAAAACAAATAGTAGCAGTTCATAACAAGTAACAAGTAGGGAAATACAAAATTACTTCAAAATTACTCATTATGTATTCTTACTTTAAGAGCTCATATTTTCTGATGTATATTATAATGTGTTTTGTTTCATTCACACGTGTTTAACACACAAACCCTGCATATTTAGGCTGAGCTCTTCTCTCAAACAGAACCACCTTGTGATGCCATGTGGTTAATACAGTAAGTGCTCCACTGTGTTTTTAAAGTCCATACACCTTCACTAGAATCAATCAATCTCTACTGAACTAAAGGTAAAAAGTAGACAGATTAATAATAAATGGTTACTCAAGCATGTGTAAATGACACAAAACACAACTCCAGGTATGTTTTTGATGAAGAAACAACATCATAAACACAGCTTGAAACTCACATGAATCTATTTTGTGTAATATAAGACCTTTAAGATCTGGAGAAGTCTTTAAAGTGGAACTAAACAATAAATCAACTTATTTTGCTACTAAACTGTGTATATGGTCTGGACTCCTAGCTCCTATCTTAGTGTAAACTAGATAGAACAGGAACAGAAACAGTCAAAGTGTGTGTGCGTCAGTCTGCCTCCAGTGGCCTCTGCAATTTCAAGTACTATGTGACATCACACAGTTAAAGCTGAAGATGTGGATTTTGAAATGTGGATACCTTTTAGACCAATCACACTGTTACTTAAGTGTCTTAAATGACCCCGCCTCTCCTTCCACCTCCTCTCCCCTCAAACTCCCCTTTAGTCCTCCAGGTATTGCCCAGTTTAGCAGCTCTATTTGAAATGTGGTTGTAGGAGGAGTTTAGGTGTTTAGTACCAGCTTGTGTGATTTCAACATATAACTTCAAAGTATTTAAGCTTTGTTCAGAGTTGGGAAATTTCTATCATTTCTTTGCAATATCCGTAGCTCTGTGGCTTATTGTTATGCATAGGTATGAAAGGTTTCCTGTTGTTGTTGTTGTTTGACCATGGTTGCATGCAAATTCTGCAGGTTTATTTTGTTCCATAGTCCAGGTGAAAAATCCAACTGGCTTAATCTACAGAGAAAAGGGTACAGGAAAAATAAAGGTGGCTTGTGAAATTATGTGCTTTTAAACCATTTTATCTAGTGATCCTTCATCATAAGACTAGACAGATTTCTATTTTAATTGATCCATGGCATTTTTCAACAATAAAAACAATGCTGAAATGCCACAAATTTCTATATACAAGCCATGTCAGATCGATATTTTACAACAGTTTTCTAATGAAAAAAAAAGTTAAATGACAATGTGTAATATAAAATACCCCCCTCCCTGAAAAAGACATAATAAACCCCCCTCATAAAAAAGAATATATAACAAAACATAAAATTAGCCATGTTGTCTTTGAAGATTATGCGTTTTTACTAGCAGTACAAAGTCTACACATATGACTACAATGAAGGAGAATATACTAAGATAAAAATACTATGTTAGCTGATTTGATGTATGGCTAATTCTTTAAAAAATGCATATAGATTTTCCTAGATTTTTCCCCTCTTTTATGTTTTAATTTTCGACTATTTTTGTTCTAACACACAGAAAAGCCAGACCACACTGTATTGACCATGAACTGCATAATTATACCCACAACCTCTGTTCAGTGACCAAAAGAATTCATCTGCTCCACAAGTTCACTGTCACTATATTTCTCCATCTAAGGCCACGCGTATGCTAATTTGCTCTGAAACCTGCAGGAAAAACACGTTCTGGCATTTTCATATGGACTTGGTGTTCCTTCATTTGGCAGGGAACTTTTTGAATCAAACCACGTTTTTACTTGAATCTGGTAGAATATGTATATCCGTCCTCTGAGCCGAAATAGTTGCTGTCATCAAAAAGCTAGCTCAAGTTCCAGATCGCAAAAAAAACGTCATCCTTTTTGAACATGGACAGGTAAGGAGGTTCAAAAAGTCACTTCAAAGATCCAGCTCTCCTCTCCGGGTTGCTATGGGAATTTATTTCATGTACCAAAACATTATGCAATCCCTCCAAACTTCAGACTTTGTTTCATTGGAATTCAAACATGTCTTCGTTTGAACCATGACAGAGCAGAGGTAGCCCGGTCTCCCCAGCCCAGGCCCTGTGAGGCTGTTTAGTGTTTAATCCTGTGCCCTCTTCTGCACGCTGCCTCCAGCTCGCTTCAGGTAATCACTGTCTGTTTGGTGGGACCTCTGAGGACTAAGCAAAGTTTGATCTGATGAAGGTGGGTTTTTTTCGGTATTTGTGAGATTTAAATGTGAAGTTTTGAGATGGTTTGGGTTGTGCAACGGTACAAGTTTGAGTTTTTGAGCTCTAAAGGTTCACTTCACACAGCTGATTTACATGTAGTGTGTGTGATTTCAGCGCGCAAGATTCATACTTATATTCATATGTGATGAGTGCAGACATTGATTGCTGGTTTATACGGGTGTACTTTTTTTCCCCCCAGAATCTAAAGGTTGCTGATTAGATTCTGATACATACACTGTTGTTGTGTTGCTGGGCAAGACACTTAACACACTTGTCATATATGGTAGCGTGTGCTTGGTTTCAATATAACCTTTAGATGTGAGACTGAAATGTGATGAAGTGCAGAAAATGATGGTTCATACAAGAAGTTAAGTATTTTTCAGAGTTCTTCCAACAGTCTAAGGGTTGATGGTTAAATTCCTTTACATGTACTTCTGTTGTTGTTTTTCTTGGAAAGACATTTCACCTTGCAAATCAAATTGAGTGTGTGAGTGATTGGTAATGGTCGTAGAAGTTCTAGTCTAAGATTAGTAGCCTAGCTGTCTGGGGTGTGAGAAAACTTGGGTTGGAGGTGATAATACTTAGCCTGGGATGTTCCACAGTTTGCATTAAACATATATATTTTGCAGTTATGTAATTACACAAGTATTATTGTACAAAAATACCTTGAAAATGTGAGCAGATCTGATGGTAATTTGGCTGGAAGCTTCGCCTGCTTGTCTCCATTTTAAAGAAAAGATACATATGTTTAATATGTTTAATGGTATTAACATTGTGGAACATTCTAGGCAAAGCAATGGATACAAGCAGTTAATAGACCCTTCACCAGAAACATTTCATACCTTTAACTTACATTTCTGGGTACTTGTTAAGCTATAAACACCTATAAATGCCTGTAAATGTTGATAGAGTTGCCATTGTAAAGATCTGTGCGTTAAAACAGCGTAACTCTCCAGAGGCTCAGTTAGTCCTGCTCCCCCACTATACTTTCCCTAATAAAACCAGTGGACCCCTGTAGCCATTAAAGCATTATATTGTTAGCATCATTTGGGTTTTGGCTGCGTCAGAACTGGCTTATTGTGGCTTATTGTATGGGTCTCACTCAGATAGGGATCCAGCCATGCAGCTCCACTGACTGCTCCCCTGGCTGTCATTGAGAAGTGTAAAACTCTCCATAATTTACATTCTAACACTTTTGAGAAAGACATGGCGCTATTAAGAGCCCCCGAGGAGGAGGTGCCCGCGGTTCAGACTTTTATGAATCTTGGAGAGAGTTTTTTAGTGGCTGTGCCTGGCTGCATGTGGTAGATAGCCCTCACTGCTGTAGAGGCGCACATAAAACTAGAATGGTAATTAATAGAATAAACAACATTTTAGGGAGGGATTGACTGATATTAGCATTATCTCACAAGAGGCAGACATTTTATTAGAAATATTATGTAAAGCCAGCCTGGGAAGTTATAGACTGTAAACAAAACGTGAGTGCGTACAGAAGACGTGTGATGTAAAGTGATATATGGAGTTTGTAGCTACTGCATTAGAAAGTGATTGTATAGGTTAGACTAAAGAGGTGAAATGCATTTTTGAATTAGTGTAAGAAGACAAAAATTTGTAACTAAAATTAAATTAAAGTAACTGTACCCTGCACTCTTGAAAAAGGTTTTACAATCACAACTGAACCTGGGTTGCTAGATCTTTCAGGGCCCTGTATTATGCAAAATAGAGTCTTGTGAGCTTTAAGCCATATTAAAATGTTATCTCCTCAAAAACATACCTGGGGTTGTGTTTTGTTTCATTCACACATATTTGAGTAATCCTTTATTATTAGTCTGAATACATCTCCAAAGCTCAAAATGCTCAGTTCTGCCTTGTGATGCCATGAAGTGGTAGTTTTCAAGTTACCAGCTTCCTTATATCTTTTGTTAAGTATAGACTGGCACTTCCAGGGCTGAAATCATCCAAACATTTCTAGTGAAAGTGTGTGGAGTTTAAAAACACAGTGGAGCACATCCTGTATTACCACATGACATCACAAAGTGGAACAGTGTTTTTCATTTGAGAGAAGAACTCAGTCAAGGGTTTGTGTGTTAAACATGTGTGAATGAAACAAAACACAACCAGTCATCCAGATATATTTTTGATGAGGAAACAATATTATAACATAGATCAGTAAATAGTGTATATGAGCCCTTTAAGCTGTATATAGAGACACATACACATTTTTCTCATTCTCATTTTGTGGGCAGCATATCTGGCAGCAGCAGAAGCACTGATTAATGATGATTCAGATCAGAGACATTATGTCCAATGTTTTTATAATTAAGAATAAATCATAAGCATTACAGTTGTTGTTGTTGTTGTTGTTGTTGTTGTTGTTGTTGTTGTTGTTGTTGTTCAGTAAAAGCTATATTTGATTTGAACATGTCTATCCCCTATCTGAGAACACAGCTTGGTAATCTTTATGGACTTTATCATCAAAATCTTACCTATGGGTCCTTTGATTCTAGTTTAAGGTTGTAAGAATCCATTAGCCTGTATTAATACATATTTATTAAGCCCTGTTATATTTGTTTTCATCTTTTAATTTTAGCTTCTTTAGTAGAAAACAAATATATCTCAAAATCAGATATGATCAATCAGGTAGTATCAATGAAAGTAAAGTCAAGTAGATTTAGTTAAGAAGAAATGAATAATTTTACTGCACTAAAATAGATTTGGATTTTTATAACAGTATTGAAAGCAAAATATTTTCCCAAATGGCACTTATCAGGTTTTGAAAATGTATTGAATTTGTTTATTTGTGTGGCATGACTGCTTTGATGCAAATCTCCTATATTTTTGTAATGGGTGCTAGGCGTATTATCCTATCCCCTAAAGGATTCCTGGTGAAGTGCAAAAACCTTTATTTGTGAGATATTTGGTATGTCAGTTGTATAGTGCTACACCTCATTACACAAATAACATAGTGCTAAATCAATCATAATTTATTATGAACTCGGTGAATAATGGCTGTGAGCTGTTACCAGCTGTTATTTATGACACTGACCTATTGAGTGAAATTGACGAGGTATTTGAACCTACTAAAGTGATTATTAGTACAATAATGAGTCAGAAAACAGTATGATTAATATTGTAAACCAATTAAGTTAATAAAACCATTTAATATATTTAGGAAAGCTCAGAAAATGTAGTTGCAGAGCCTTTAACCTGTTATAGTTGTTTCCTCTCATCATTTGTTTACTCTCAAAGTAGTTTTTGGAGTGACTCTTATCTTTAATCATTGCCATATTGCCGATCAAACCCCGTTTTAACTGCTACTGGCATATGCCCACTGCTCCGTACTTACTTCATCTCCATTTTTTTTTTCTCTATTGGTGATACATGTAGAATTTGGGAGTGTTGTGTAGTCATTTTTGGTACACGGGTGTCATAGATTAGAATTATAGAGCAGGCTCAGACAGAATATGTTTACAATATCTTTAAGTTCTGGAGAAGTATGTCTTTTTGCATATTTCCTCCATAACCTAAAACATGTACAGTACATTAGGTTAATCCAACTGCTAAGCACTCCTGACAGGCTGCCCCACTGACAAACCTATTTGGACATGTATGTTACTTTTATACATAAGATGCTTTAATAATAGAAAACCTTAAAGCCCCGGGAGAGACTGCAAGAATACTCAAACATGCACAGATGACATATAAAACCAGTTCAGGCAGGTTTTTGATGAAGAAACAACAAAATAACAGAAAGCAGAAAGCCCCAAAAAGATGATTTAGCATAATATCCCCTCTTAAAATGAAACCCAAGTGTCTGGCTCAGGTTAAGGTGCTCTCCTGCTGGGGCCCTAGTGTGCTACCTCTGTTAGCATATGTTAGCTGGATGGCACACAGTTCACGTTAGGCAGATGCTTGAATGTCAGAGTCAATCACGGTGACAAGCTGTGGTACGACGGCCTGCACCTGCTCCAACGCACATTAACAAATCATAGCATTACACGGCCACCAGGCGTCTGCTCCCACCCTACAGCACCCAAATGACACCCACGCCACAAACAACTAGCATCTTTAACAGGCAGCAACTAAAATCCACTTTGAAGTCTGGAGATAACTATGTAGCCTGTTCTTTTCTTTTTTTTTTTTTTTTTTTTTTTTTTATAGGAATGCACAGTTAATCGGAAATTTAAAAACATTTCTAGTAGAGGGTCCGCAACCTGCTTGTCTCCATGGAAATGTTATTGCTTTGGCCAGAAGTATAGATTTAGGCCCAATCCCCCTTAGCCCTCTGTCTTTGTCTTAGCCCTACCCCTTAGCCCTACCCCTCTGTCTTTAAACAGAGGGGTAAGGCAAAGGGGTGTGTTTTAACCCTTAGAAATGGGACACCCCTTTGCAGTCGCAAATATGACATTATTTTTAAAGTTTTGAAGTATTGTGCTCCTTTTGAGTTTGTTTTAAATGAACTTTGCAAAAAGTCAAATGTTTTTTTAATTTTTAATTTTTTTAAAATTACTATACTCTGTACAACATATTTAAATTTTAATCAACTGTAACACAAAATTAAAATGCTGCAGAGGTGGACGGAGATGCAGAGGATGCCTGGTACACACAAAAAAGAAAACAAAATTAATACATAGTCATAAACATATATAGTTGTTCTGGTATCTACAAATATTATAGAATGTAATATACCTTATATTTTATTTTCAAATTCTCCCACTTTTTTGAAGCTTGTTGGGCTGACACAACTCCAACAAGTCCAGCCTCCTACAAGAAATACAAATGTGATTAATAACATGTCATTAAATAGGGGATAATTTACAAGGCGAAACGAAACAATAATATTTTAGGCCATGCATGTTCGTAATACTTTACACATTCTACGTAACATGTGTATAGTTCTAAAAGCGCATGAGACGAGTTACGAGGCGAAATACAGCGATATATTTGACACATTCTAGTCTAACATATATGCGTATATAGTTCTTTTAGGCCATGCATGTTCGTAATACTTTACACATTCTACCGTAACATGCGTATAGTTCTAACCGGGCATGTTACGATAAGCCGTATATGTCAGAAAGCGTAAATGCTGCCACCATGAGTATACCTACAACTTTTCAAAAGTTACTTCAGTTTTATACAACTTTTTATGAGGTTCTTGAGTGCAAATACTCACATTTGTCCAATTTCTTCCCGATTGCTCGACACTTCCCGATTTCCGTGTTGGTTTTTGCTCCGACTTGTGTTAAGCCACGCCTATCCCCTTTGCGCAAAGTGTGCATCTGAAAACGCTTTGCGCAGAGGGGTATCATAGCCCTTCCCCTTAGCCCTCGCACTTATAGAAAAGAGTACTGGGACACCCCTCTGTCTCTCGTGAACGCGCACAACAGAGGGGTAGGGCTAAGACAGAGGGCTAAGGGGGAGAATTGAGACGCAGCCTAAACCTGTCACAAGGGAGACAAGCAGGTTATGCACTATACGCTACATTACAAATCAGATCTGTGGAGAGTCGCCCCTATTCACAGAAGGAATTATTGTATTTTTGAGCAATAGAAACACCTGTAATGAATAGGCCGGCAAAGCTATAACATCTCCATGGAGACCAGAAAAGCTGCACAGTGCACCTTTAATAGTCGCAAATGTCAAATCTGATAAAGGCTGAAATTGTTTAAATCAACACTGTGTAACTTTCTGGAGGTGGCATGTATGATTCCACGGAAATAAAAAGCTAAAACCAGATAGATACGTTTTATGATAATGTGGAATATTATGTCCAAAGGAATAACATTTTTATCGGTGTATTGTCTTGCTCAAGGACACAACAGCAGTAGAGCTGGGCTAACACTGCAGACCAAAAAGGCAATAATAATTCTACAACTATGCACCCAATGTTCATTTAATGTTAACATTTTTGTTTTAAACATTTTTTCATCATTACAGGTGCAAACATTCTCAAACATAATCTCTCACTGGTATATGTCTACATTTTTCCACAGAATAGTTCTTCTCCAGCCCAGTGTAGCAGACCTTATAGTACTTCTAACCTCAATTGTCATGCAAGTCGACACCCTCCTAAACCCCAAACATCTAATGAGGAGTTCATTGAACAAGTCAAAGGCGATTTAGAGCCTTTCATTTGAGAGACAAAGGGAGAAAACACGCATTGTCTGAACGTGTCAATAACAGGGAGAGGCTGCTTCAGATAATTGGCAGTCTTAGAAAGTTATAGTAAAAAACCTATAGGAAAAAAAAGTTTGTTCCAGTCAAACGTAATTCACTTCAACAAGACAGGCTATTGGCGTACTAGAGAGAAGCAAAACATTAACTTACAATTACAGTCCAAAAGAGTACGTTTACCAAGACTAGGCTATAGCTTTATATATTTACCAAGACTATATATTCAAGTAACTAAAATGTACAATAATTTTAAGGCATCATACATTTTACTCCTACTTGAATTACATATTTTTGTAACAGTACTCTACTTCTCTGTAAGTAAGTAAGTCTGTGAGTGACAAAAGCTTTATTTTTATATTAATAAATGATTTGAACACTTGTGTTTCTTGCACTGCTTCTTCAAATATGATGTAGCCTGTTATAATTTATACTATACTCTTACTTAAAGGTGCACTGCGCAATTTTGCATGTCTCCATGGAAATGTTATTGCTTTGCCTGGAATGTTCCATGGTATACATTTCCGTCTAGCATTTATTTAATTATGGTGCTTTTATGACTCAAAAATACAATAATTCCTTCTGTGAATGGGGCAACTCTCCACAGCTCTGTATAGTAACATAGCGTAGTGTTGTAACCTGCTTGTCTTCTATTCTGTGGAACATTTTAGACAAAGCAATATCATTTCCATGGAGAGAAGAAGGTGGCGGACCCTGGACTAGAAATGTTACGTAGTGTACCTTTATTGAGGGATTTCTTTATAGTTCAAATTGTGTTATACTATTTGAAAGTTAATGGTTAATGATGGGCGATACTAAGGACTTCTGTTTCAATCTGTAAATACCTGTAGTACCAGTGAGTTTTGTATTAAAATGCATTGAAACTCTTCTACTATAAATGATTTTACCTTGGCATCATTATCTTTGCTCCACCTCAAATGATCTAAAAAATAAATAGATAAGCAGATAAACAAAAATAAAAAGAACACATTTCAAAAGCTGAATAAAATGTTATCAAAAATCCTTTGAGTAATTTTAGGTACCAATATTTTTTACTTGAAACTCGATACTGTGCAGTTTTTTAGACTATCTTTTTAATAAACAGCACAGTGGCCCATAAAGTAATCCTATCAGACTGATCTTAACATTTAAAATGATGAAAGTATGTGTAAAGCACACTTACTCTAATGGCTACGTGCTCCACTTCGAATTGTAAAGGCAATATCTTAAAAGCTGCAGATGTCTCTTATTAAAAATCAATAAGTTTCACTCTCATCACGTCTCTGGTGGTGTCTTTTATCACACCACACAGTAACAAGAATGAAAAAATAAAACAATTCCCAGAAACTGCAAAGTAGGCTAGTATTGTAGTAGTGTAAAATGTACAAAGGTTAGAACTCCATAGTGACAGTCCAACAGGTGCTTTTCAAAGATGAGTACAGTTATATAGGCCAAAGAACAGGACATGATTATTACTGTCTTAAAAGTGTGAAAAATGGCTTGAAGTGGTCCAAACTTAATCTTCACTTTCTTAAAGCATTCATAGTTTCCCAGTTATTCACCACAATGAGTTTATAAGTGCATTTCACAACTTTGAGAGGCCAGAGTGAAGTTTTGCTAACAACAACTAGCATGCTAACAGTGCATTCCCTGAGTATTTGCAGATGAAATGCTTCAGCGGTCTCATTTTTACTCTTAAATGCTGCTTTGCTCAAATACATAGGAAAATGGTACAGCCCCTTTAATACATTTATTTCCTATAAATTACAATATAAACTAATGGGGTCAGCTCAGGCTATAGACAATGAAAACACCACAAATTCTTCAGTGTGCATAAAGATGTAGATCTGACTCAGCATATTATAAAATTATTATAAAACAACAACAACAAAAGTAAATATTTGTCTAGTGAATTAATTCCAGGAAGCAGCTTGTTCACAAATTTTAGCAACAGCCTCATTTTAGTTTATTTGCTTTTCCTTTGACTCCTTAGAATTACAGAGTTCCGAGTGACTGTGTTCTGCGTAGTTCTGAGATACTTACTGTAGGTTTAAAGTTCTGACTATATTCATGTACAGTATCAGGGGAATGGATTGGTGCTTATACAAAACTTAAAGGGCCCATATTATGCTATTTTCTAATCTATATTATAATATTGTTTCCTTATCACAAACACACCTGGAGTTGTTAGATGAAGAGAAGAGGTAAAGTGCTTCACTGGGTAATAAATAGTCAAAAGTAGCAGTGCAGGTGCTCTACGAGGGTTGAACTTGAAATCTTAACAGAATGTAGCCCTTACTGGAAAATGTAAAAGTGGGCAAGGTACAAACCCGAAGCACACCGGCTGAATGTATTAAAAGTCCTTTATTACATGGAGGGACACCAACGCTTTTCGATCACTAAGATGGTCTTTGTCAGGGCATAAGGGTGGAACAGGACATACAGATGTCATTAAATACAGTTACATTGCAATCATGTGACAAGATCACATGACTATAGGAAAAAGAAACAAAAAAGGTTGGCCAACCATGAGGAATGTATAGGTGTATAGGTATAGGAATATATAGGTACAGAACAGCAACAAGATACACGACATGTTGGAGAAAGGTGTGTGTGTCCATCACATATGCATTGATACAAAAATACACAATTATACAACACCACTGGACACAAATCAAAACATCATATACATTAAGGAACTGCCAAAAACGTTTTGACAGTTTCAGAGGAATATGTTGAAGAAAAACAGCAGAATAATTTGGATGATTTCAACACTGGAATTTCAAACGTCTTCTGAACTTAACTTGAAAAATACCACTTCACGACATCACAAGATGGAACAGAGCATTTTGAGCTTTGGAGACATAGCCTAATAATGCAGAATTACTCAAGCATATGTAAATGAAACAAAACACAACTCCAGGTATGTTTTAAATGAGGGAACAACATTGTAACATGGCTTAAAACCCCACAAGAGTTAATTTTCCATAGGACCATTAAAAATGCACCAAACCTTACATTTCTGATAAAATGTACAGAACTCAATCAGGAACGTGAAGATACAAATAACCAAATTTCAACAAAAACTTCAAATCTAACCCTATAACAATTCTGTCTACAGAGCAGACAATAAAGGTAGAATAAAAGGTAGAAAAGGATGGAGAGAGTTTGCGGAGAGTGGTACAGATGGCCATGTCAATACAAGTGGGTCTTTGTTTTATGGCTATAACTGTTCACCATCCATCCTTTGCTTACGAGGTATTGATCACACAGATTTCACATTGCGGGCTTCTATTTGTGCCCCCAGCCTCGATCACAAGTGAGACTGGTGCAGACCTACAGTATATATGACAGTGACTCACTGCACAGAGGTAAGGGTGAAACACTGTGATAACACTGCACATTTACAGGACATATGTGTGTGTAATTATGTTTTTCTCATGCTAAAAGTTGAGGGTATGCAGTGAGGGAAATACATTAACATTATGAGAAAACAACATTATTTTATACAATTTTTTTTAATGTTCACTAAATATAGATAAATATATTAAAGGGCCCATATTACACTATTTTTGATCTATGTTATAATATTGTTTCCTCATCATAAACAGACCTGGAGTTGTGTTGTTGTTTTTTTTTGTTTGTTTCATTCACACGTTTAACGCACAAAACCTGCATATTTAGGCTGTGTTCTTGACTCAAACAGAAAACATTCTGTTCCACCTTGTGATGTCCTGTGGAAATACAGGAAGTGCTCCACGGTGTTTTTAAACTACATACACTTTTACTAAAATCATTTGGATGATTTCAGATCTTGAATTATTCGTCTCTGCTGAACTAAAAGTAAAAGGTAGCTGTGAACTTGAAAACTACCGCTTCATGACATCACTAGGTGGAACAGAGCATTTTGAGCTTTGGAGATGTAGAGTAGAGTAATAACAGAGGATTACTCAAACATGTGTGAATGAAACAAAATACAACTCCAGTTATGTTTTTGATGAGGTGTGTGCGAATGGGTGAGCGGTTCTTTGATGTAAAGCCTTGAAGCTGATAATATACTGTATATCGTCTGACTAAACTTCATTGGTACAACACAAACACTATTATGTAGTTTTAAAAAGTGAAAATGAATCAGACCAAGGCCAGGCTGGAAAAGCGTCCCCCTCTCTTTGTGTGTGGCTCATAGAGACATACAAACTCACACTTAAGAGGTGTCTGAGCAGTTACAAGGTTGAGTCCATTGTCATTCTCCTCACTTTTCTTCACTGCTCTTCCTTCTCGATTGGAAACACAAACACATGTTGTTATGAAGATCAGTAGTTGGCTGCTTGGAGCATTTGCAGATTCAGCAACATCCCACAGTTTTTACCAATAAATCAGAAGAAGCAGAGGGAGAAAACACATAATGACTCTGGGCCCTCACCTGAACAATAACACAGAGATGAAGAGATGTGTGCCTCCTTTAGTGCGTGCATGCATACATTAACATCTGCCAGTCTGTGAACTCTTAAAAACCACCGCTACACTGAGCCAACAGCTTTGCCCACATCTGCAGCATCATCGCAATGCCACGCTATGTCGAACAGACAGATGGCGACGCGCCTCACGAGAACCGCCACGCATAGCTCCGAAGCGTGCTCCCTGTGGTGTACAGTAACAGAGAGGCTCATGGGAAACGTAGGCTGGCCGGCTACTCCACCTGTGCCGAAGTGAGGGGAGCAGAGCGCGAGTGTTCATTAAGTAAGAACCAGGTGATGAATGAGCACATCTCCCAGTATCCAGGATCGCAGCCAGCAAACTTGGAAATGATATTTTTCTCTTCATTTATGCATAGGATAGCAACAAAGTCATTTAAATACATTTTTTACACTTCGGATAGGCGGACTTGTTTTTCCAGTGCATCTCCAGAGGTAGGCACGCAGGGGATATCTGGCACATTATGAAGTTATGAATAAATTCCTTGAACAGCAAACTATTTGATGTAGAGTCTTAGGGGGGCTTACGCGGTTCACAGAGCTCGGTGCAGACTTAACTGTGCAGCAGTGAGCTCATCTTAGCCTTTTCTTGACTCGTTTTCCACCGCTTGCTCCCAATACACGCCACAATATTTAACGCATGCTTCACTAAACTGTACCTAGCTTCCCAGGTGTAGGTCCTACTAAAGCCAAAAGGGAAGAACACGGAATGATGAGAACCAGTGGGGCTTAAAGTGACAGGTTTTCATGTTTTTATAAATAGTATACTTTTTACGATTTAATATAGAGATAGTATATGGGGTAACTATATTACGCTATTTTCTGATCTGTGCTGTCTATGTTGTTTCCTCAAAGTCCACACAAGCCCTGCATATTTAGGTTGAGTTCTTCTCTCAAACAAAAAAACACTGTTCCACCTTGTGATGTCATGTGGTAATAGGAAATGACTGAATTATTTGAATCATTTCAGCCCTGGATTTGCTAATCTCCACTGAACAAAATTTAAAAGATACCTGTTAACTTGAAAACTACCACATGACATCGCAAGGTGGAACGGAGCATTTTGAGCTTTGAAGATGCAGACAGACTAATTATAAAGGGCGTGTGAGTGACTGCCTTTAGGACCCTTAAAGGCCTTGTATATCTTTGCTCTGTGCTGTCTGCATCTAATTATGAAGCATTTAATTGTCAGATAATCAGGAAGTGTGAATTAGCGTGCTAGTTGTTGTTCGCTTTACCATTACGGCTTTACCACTTTGCTCTCTGAGAGTTTTGAAGCGTTTACAAACTCATTAGGATGCTCATAATGTATAAGGTAAGTGAGGAATAACTTTGGACCACAAACCATTTAAAATCAACTAGTTAGGTTTTTCACAGCATTTCTAACTACATTTTAGTAAAATTTTGATATCAGTACTCAAACCTGTCATTTGCTGTAAAACTTTATCAGACTTTGGCCTTATCTCTGTGTAACCCTTTAGGGAGATGAGCAGGGGTTGATGAAGAGAACGTTTGACACAAAATGGTGGCTCAGGCAGTACAGTTGACAGGGGGGAGTCGAGGAGATAAGACCAGGGTCATATTCAAAGCTCCGCTGGTTAAGGGTCACTCCATGTCTCCATAAACTTGCGCTGATAGGACACTGCTTTGTAAATGCAAATGAGGAGATCAAAAGACTGGAGATGATTCTGCCCTTTGGTTTTTCTCAAGATGGAAATACTTTTTGCTTTTTTTATTCTATACCCAAATATGCCCTGGGAGACTTGTGAGTTCCTCAAAGCCAGCTGCTCACCAGATATCTGACTGCAAACCCCGTGACCTATGAGGGAGGAAGGGAAGAAATAAGGCGCATTAACCCACTAGTTTTTGCATTTGAGATTTGGTTTTGCTTTGGTTTAGCACTGGCAAAAATAAAATAGAAGCACTTTATATGTGTGTGTGTGTGTGTGTGTGTGTGTGTGTGTGTGTGTGTGTGTATATATTTTATTATTTATTACCTCCACCAAGGAGGTTATGTTTTCGCCTGAGTCTGTTTGTTTGTTTGTTTGTTTGTTAGTTAGCAAGATAACTCAAAAAGTTATGGACGGATCTTGATGAAATTTTCAGGAAATGTTTCTAATGGTAAATCCAACAGATGATTAAATTTTGTGATGATCCAGAAGAAATCCTGGATTCTGGATCACTTTGAAAACTGAGCTGCTTGGCGGAGGTCTGCGCTCTCTGAGTGCTTTTCTAGTTTATTTATTTATTTATTTATTTATTTCATTAAGTGTCTTTATTGAAACCAAGGATCGGTCAGTGTTATGTGCAAGTATTTATTTATCATGAACTTTATTTATTTATTTATTTTTATTGATAATTGTTTCTATTAAATAAATAATAAGAAAAACATTGGAAACAACAGTAACATAATCATAATTTCTATATAAAAAATTAAATACATAAAAATAACCTATTGGCTTGATTTGCATTGTAATATTGGGTCTGGCATTCAGGCACAGATTGTGTGCATTTGCCACTTCACAAAAATATTGAAGTGCAGATTTTAATGCATAAACAAATTGAAATGCTGGATTAAAGAAGAACTAAGTAACATTTTTACATCATTAAACAACTGTGTAAGTCCCTGTGTTGGTTAAATATGTAATGTTGGGGTGTTTTAAGTGTCAGTTTTCGCCCTCTGGTGTCTCTATGTGGAAAACCAGCCTTGCAATAGAGAGCGTTCTCTTGGGAAATCCTGATTTGGCAACTTTTTTTTAAAGAGACAAAATAAAAGAAACGTCCCTGACAGTTTATTGTCATAAGGGAGCTGTAGGGAGAGCTCTGTCGATGAACGTTACTTAGTTGTGCTTTAAGTTAGAATCTACTCTCTGTTTATAATAATCTCCTTAAAGGTGCACTATGTAAGTTTTGGTTGGGGGTCTGTCACCTGCTTGTTTCTATGAATATGACATTGCTCTGCCTGGAATGTTCCACAATATGACATTAAACAGCTCTACTCCTCTCTGTGAGCTGGGTTGCATTTTCACAGATCTGACCTGCAACTTGGTTTGGTTTGGTCTCCATGAAGATAGAAAAGTTTAATACCATATTGTGAAACATTCCAGACAAAGCAATAGCATCTCCATGGAGAAAAGCATTTGATGGACCCTCTACCAGAAAAGTTACAAAATGCACCTTTAAACCTTGGTAAAAAAAAAATACTAACACTAATGCTAACTGTGTGGTAGAGGCTAGCAGAGAACATGTGTGTAGAAGGACCTGATACAAGTCTATTAAGTAAACAAGTCCTGAGCAAGTTTTCAGGGCAAAACTGCTCCAGCTTCCCTGAACAGTATAAATGAAGTTCTTCTCAGACCTGCACCTTTTGATTGACAGTGCCCTCCGGATGCCAGTCGACAGTCTGGATTAAAAAAAAAAAAAAAACACTGTCCAGATGTCTACCTTTTCTACCAACTTTCTATCAACTTTTTTTTTTTTTAGCATTATGTAACTTTTTGGTTGGGGTTCTGTCCCCTGCTTGTTTCTATGGATTGATCTATGGATCAATTGGATACGCATTGCTCTGCCTGGAATGTTCCACAGTATGATATTAAACAGCTCTATCTTACATTTCTTCAATTACAGGTGGGTTTATAGGTCAAAAATACCTAGAAAAACAGGCATTCTGATTGTGAGCAGGATGCCTTTTCACAGATGTGACCTGTAACCTGGTTTGGTCTCCATGGAGATAGAACAGTTTAACACCATACTGTGAAACATCCCAGATAAAGCATTACCATCTCTACAGAGAATAGCTTTTGACAGTCAGTCCATCAGAAAAGTCACACAGTGCACCTTAAAAAAAATCTTGGTTACAGAGGCCAGAATAAAAAAAAAAAATAAAATAAAATAAAAGGAAAAATAAAAGCTAGAGGACCTGTATATACCATAAAAGTAAAGGCAATTAGATCACCAATTTACTTCTTGGTGATAAAGTACTTACCACTCTGCTAGTATTACAATTCATAGTATTGTTTTTAGAATAGTATTTGAATAATGTGACCCTAGTTAAGATACTCCAAATCTGAGGACATGGTTCTTGACCGGAAAAAGGTGGCTTGCCCTCTCTAGGTGGGTGGACAGTCCTTGCCTCAAGTGGAGGAGTTCAAGTATCTCGGGGTCTTGTTCACAAGTGGGGGGAGGATGGAGCGTGAGATTGACAGGCGGATCGGTGCAGCGTCTACAGTGATGTGGTCGCTGTATCAGACTGTTGTGGTGAAGAGGGAGCTGAGCCGAAAGGCAAAGATTTACTCGATTTACCGTCAATCTACGTTCCTCCCCTCACCTATGGTCATGACCTTTGGGTAATGACCGAAAGGACAAGATCGCGGATACAAGCGGCCGAAATGAGTTTCCTCCGTAGAGTGGCTGGGCGCTCCCTTAGAGATAGGGTGAGGAGCTCAGTCACACAGGAGGAGCTCGGAGTAGAGCTGCTGCTTCCCCACGTTGAGAGGAGCCAACTGAGGTGGCTTGGGCATCTGTTCCGGATGCCTCTTGCATGCCTCCCTCGGGAGGTGTTCCGGGTATATCCTACTGGGAGGACACCCCAGGGAAGACCCAGGACATGCTGGAGGGACTATCTCTCGGCTGGCCTGGGAACGCCTCGGGGTCCCCCTGTAGGAGCTGGAGGAAGTGTCTGGAGTGAAGGAATCTGGGAGTCCCTGCTTAGACTGTTGCCCCCGTGACCCGGCCCTGGATAAGTGGAAGAAAATGGATGGATAGATAGTTAATGTTTAATTTATTTGTGGTCATTTTATTTATATACATTGAATCTGTATTTTCAGTATTTTCACCAACCTGCTCAGGGACTACAGGTGTAAATTAGCATTCATGTTATAACCTGGCACCAACATCTGTTCTATAACTTTCTATCATCACTGAGACCAAACCAGACCAAGTTACAGGTCAGATACGTGGAGAGGCAACCCCACTCAGTCAGAATGCCTGTTTTTTTAGGTATTTTTGAGCTATAAAATCACCTGTAATTGAATAAATGTAAGGTAGAGCTGTTTAATGTCATACTGTGGAACATTCTAGGCAGAGTAATGACATATATACCATACCATACCATACCATACCATAGTTTCAGATTCTTGTAACATTTTTCCATGCATTTGTTTTAAATTATCAATTACTATGACAACTCTGAAATCCATGCATTATACTACATGGACAAACCCACATATTTTACCAGGAAGCTTTGACTACTATTTGCAAGCTGCTCTTTTTCGCACCTCAAATTTAACACAGTGAAAAATACAGGTTTTTTAAAAAGTACTTTCCACAATAGCGAGTTATTCCGTCGAAATGGTCCGCGCTTGAATAACCAATGACTAGATCAAGGGATACACAGCACTTTTACATTCATCATTTTCCAAAAGGAACTGTTGCCAAAATGGGAAAAAAGCCACTGTCAACTGTCAACAAGATCAGACTGGTAAAAAGCATTTGCACTCTCGACGAAAATTACAGGCTACATACTTGGAAATGATCATCCCGCCGTGCATCCAATCATCGCAAATTTTGACAGCGGATGTGAGTCCATTTTAAATCAGTTTTCGCTCTCTTTTGGCTCTCCAGCTGCTCCAGTTGATGTTGTATAGAGACACTGCCAAGGTTAGAGAGGGCCGCCATCCAGACCCGGGGCAGGGAATGTTAAAAAATGTATGTCGCGGGTCATTTTGAATTACTGCCTCCATTACGTGGCAGATGTTGTGCTGTACCAGGCCCACATCTCCATGCTCGGGTGGTTTGATAGAGACCTGAAGCTGTTTATATCAGCAGAAAAATGGCTCTGCGCGGGGCTAGAGGGGTTAGTGCCTGCCGGACAACTGGTCAATGATTTAGAGCTCTGGCAGTGCGTTATGTGAGAAAGAGGAAGAAGAGGAGGAGGAAGAGGAGGAGGAGGAGGCAAAACTCTGCTCTGTCACTGTTCATCTGATAAAAGATAGTGTGATAGCGTGGACATTACTCGCACAAATACTTTTCTTGATGTAGTTTAATATACTGACAACAATGGTTATACATTTTACTACTGAAGATGTTTCCTATAGCGGTGGCTGTCTCGCAAACGTTCCACACCAAGAACCACCAAAGAATATATTGTGCTTTCTGAGTACAACTAGCTATAAACCAGATTTACAACTGTGTAAATTAGGGCTAGGTTTTAATGCAGAGCTCTTACGCAAATTTTTTTCTTTTTTTTCTAGTTTTTAACCATGTTACAGTTGTTTCTCCCTTTCATTTACCCTCTTCAAGTTGTATTTGGAGTAATTCATGCATGTTTGAGTAATTTTTAATCATTTGTTTTCGCCATATTGAGACGCCATATTGCTGATTGCTGATTTCACCACCACCGGCATACGCCCACTGCTCTCTACTTACTTTGTTCTCCAATTTTACTTTCTTAATAGGTGATACGTGCAGGATTCATTAGTGTCAGAGATGCCGACGTCTTCACAGCTCTTTGTCATTATGACATTTACGACAAAGTCAGCTCCCATTGGGCAGGGCAGTTTTTACGGAAATCTATGGACTTTCTTTTCTTAAGTAGATTAATATTGCTATTTAAAATGTGTAAATTATAACATAATGGGTGTCATAGATTATGACTATATAGCAGACACAAGCACAATATCATATCACAGAGTCAGTTTACATGCAAACTGTTGGATTGCAGAGGTGTTATGGTTGGATAACAAAATCATTGTACACTTCAAATTTCAGGGGACCTTTTGTAGCCTTAGACTTAGATTTAGACAAACTTCACTGATCCACAGTGGAAATTGTTTGGACACAGTAGCTCACACATCACAATATATTATAATAAATTCAAAATAAGCAGCAAAAATTGCAAGAGGCTGGTGTCAAATAAGGCATAATTATATAAATGTACACACTACCATTCAGCCATAAGCTTCCTGTACTATAAAGATATATGAAAACTATTGGCTTTACTTGGCACTAACTCTTCAAAAGTTGCCTTCAAAATGTACAGTGCCAATTAAGAGGCATTTGACTTATGGTAGACAGATTTTTATCTATTTGGTCTGAATTGAACAGCTTACAGTCTTTTCAGATTGTGCACAGTACTAGTTGCCTTGTTATCTTTTATTTATTTTTTTAAGTGCCTCAAGCCCCAATAGTATCCTGCGGCACAATGGTGGAAAATTACAACTGGTTTGGTGCCTAATATAAAACACATCTAGTTCGAGATATAAAAACCAGGAAGCTTGACAAAACCCCTCTTCATTGTCTTTGATGAGAGCCATCAAACCAGGAGTGCAGGAGCCTGATGCCCAGTCACTCAATGTCCCTGTGAACATGGTCCTCTGGGACAATCTGCAACAGGAGACAGAGAGCAGAGACTGAAGCACTGTTATGGGGACACTTGTATATGTGTGTTGGTGAGTGTCCATCTGCTGGGAGTGAAAATTACTTGAATGCATTTGTATGTACTGCACTGAAGTGTTATTATACTTTATATATTCAATTAATTCCCAGTAGTGCATCAGTTGATTGTTTTCAAAGGTCCTATATTACGCAAAATTGACTCTTGTGAGCTTTAAGCCATATTTTAATGTTTTTCCCCTTGAAAAACATACCCTGAGTTGTGTTTTGTTTCATTCACACATGTTTGAATAATCTTTTATTATCAGTCTGTCTACATCTGTAAAGCTCAAAATGCTTTATTCCACCTTGTGAGGTCATGTATTGTAGTTTTCAAGTTAGCAGCTACCTTTTACCTTTTGTTCAGTAGAGATTGGCAATTCCAGGGCTGAAATGATCCAAAGAGTGAAGGTGTGTGGAGTTTAAAAAGACAGTGGAGCACTTCCTGTATTACCACATGACATCACAAGGTGGAACAGGGTGTTTTCTGTTTGAGAGAAGTGCACAGCCTAAATATGCAGGGTTTGTGTGTTAAACATGTGTGAATGAAACAAAACAAAACACAATTCCAGGTTTGTTTTTGATGAGGAAACAACATTATAACATAAGTCAGAAAATAGTGTAATGTGTGCCCTTTAAATACATTGTAGTAGTGATTCACAGTAGGAAAGTGAAGTCAGAGGATGGAAAGCAATTTCAGTATATTGTTTGCACATGTCACCAATGTAGTTAAACCCATACTTTGGAAGATAGTTTAAGGAATAACATTTCCAAGCCAGAGGAGGCCATGGAGTCAGGTTTGTGAAGATACAAGCCCGCTCAGTTTTTCAGTGCCATAAACACAGAAAAAAAAAGCCAATTTCTTGGCTAAAAAGTTACATACGTGGAGTTAATATGATTAACTGAGATTCAGGAGCAGGACCACGCCTTAACCGCCCTCTCCTCCTCACCAGCAAACCACAGCTCATCGCAACCACACCTCTAATTTCCCAGAAGCCATTTGTAGCTGCCTATCCCATCATCCCAGGTTGTCTCGGCTAACTCGACCCCACCGTCCCACCCTCTATCTTGTTTGTCTTTCAGCTATAAGACATCTCCGAGGGGGGTTCTCTTCCTACTGGGCCAATTGATGATTGAGACAGAGCCCCCACCCTGAGTCTCAACCCAGCCATCACTACCTCATTCATCCAGTCATTCATCGTTCATTCATTAATAAATATCTTCATCACATTATATTGTTGCCGTGGTCCTTGCTAGTGAATGTGACTTTAACACACAGATGCAAATAACTGTTGGGAACTGTTGGTAATAATTGTTGCATAGGTCTAGACATCTGAAAATACCAATTAAACAACTTTTCTTCTTGGTAAAACTTATCAAACTTTATTTTACACCAGCGTGATTGAGTGCACACATGTGACGCTCTCTTACTGTGCCACTTGGTTGAGTTTTTCTGTGTAATTCTCCTGTGTGCAGCCATCTGAGACCCATCACCTGCAGGCAGCGCCGCCATGACATTTTAAGGAGTTTTTAATTCTGAAAACACCTTTCGGGGAGCTACCACCATAGGGAGAAAGGGAGCGAGACACACACACTACTATAAGCTTATGAGCAGGTATTTATAACAGTGTGGGTTCTAAGATCTGCATATAGGCAGTTTTCAGATTGCAGAATGTTATGATGTCATATTCCCAGATGGAGGGCAAGAGACAGTTTTTCCCACTGATTGCCTTTGCCATAAAATATCCAAAAGGTAAATTCATAAATGTGGAGCCTGATCATTTTTATTGTTGACTAGACCCAAGAACTCAATGCATTAGAACAAAAATTTGTATTTCAATTATATTAACTTTAGCTCCCTCTATCTGTATTAAATAATATAGGCCTATAGAATGTCATGATGTCCTCTGAAACCCAGCACTCCTTTATATTAATTAATTTATTCATATATCCTTTATTATTAGATTAACATGATTTCAGATTTGGGTTAAAAA
Source organism: Taenioides sp. WSHXM2023 (assembly GCA_029959045.1). Lineage (NCBI taxonomy): Eukaryota > Metazoa > Chordata > Actinopteri > Gobiiformes > Gobiidae > Taenioides > Taenioides sp. WSHXM2023. The sequence continues at coordinate 27,355,518 of CM057087.1, forward strand.
AGGTTTATGTTAAGGTTCAACTTTTTTGGGACATGGTCTGCCACTTGTGTGTCTATTTGCATTATTACTTTGCCAAGACTGTCCCACAGTATGGCATTAAAGGAATTTATCTTATAATTTATACAGTTATAGATGTTTTAAGCTACACTTTATTGTCCCTATCTATACATAGAGGCCACTGTGCACCTAAGAACAACTAGCATGCTAACCTACACTTCATTGATTAGCGGATAGTAAAATGCTTTATAAGCAGATGGAGACAGTACGCAGTGGACACACTTTGACCTCAAGACCTGTATTTACAATATATCTGTACTTGCTCGAATACATGGTAAAAAAGCCATACTGTGGAACATTCTATATTATCTTCATGTAACCACACAAGTGACGGACCTTTCAACAAAAAGTCGCACAGTGCACCTTTAATGTTAGTAGTAAATATGGTTAAGGTTAGGATCAGTCTTCAGGGAGTGAATGCAATGCAATGTCCCCAAGAGGCATGGAAACCAAAGCAAATCTGCACTTCCGTTTGTAAAGTGGTGTTCAAAGTGTCTCAAAACACTCAGGAAGCCCAAGAACACAATTAGTAGTCAGAAACATGACAACCTTTCATAGCTTTCAACGCGTTTTATTCCAACCAAATTACACGCTTGCTCCAACCACCAAGCACCTAAGACCTAAGAGAGGCTACAGCGACATTGTAATGAATAAAATATGCTTCACCCACAATTAACTCGCAGTAGAGGCAATTTGAGTAGACAGCTGCATTTATTTTCGATGAGGATCAACACCCCATATGCTATTATAGGTTAACTGGTCCCTGGTGGAGAATTAACACTCTTATGTTTTGGTTGTGCGGAAATGATATGTTGAAATAGGCTATATCCTTCGGTGTGCGCTATTTTTTATATGCATTTGAAGTGAAAATAACAATGATATTAGTGTGAGTCTGACATCTAGATTTCTTAGTATTATTGAGAAAAGTGTAGGAAGTCAAAAGTGAGTGAGGTAATACAATGGAAGTGTTTGAAAATCATTGATGGAATACGTTTTCAATGTTGAACTAAAAGACATTTTAAGAAAAGAAAATGTACTGATAACTACAGTGCATTTAAGGTTATGAATGAGAGAATAAAAGAGTCTGTGGACCTTAAAAACATGGAGGAGGGTCATGGATTGCTGCAGGGTTACAATCAGTGGAGATGAAGCATTTTGTAGCGCTGAAACTGACAGAATTACATTTTCTTGTTTTAATGCAAAACCAGTGAGTTTTGTATTAAAATGCATTGAAAATAATTTCACCTTGGCTTCAGTATTTTTGCTCCACGCCAGCTTGAACTGACCTACAAATAATATCTTCAATATATATCTGCAAAAAGATAAACCAAAATATAAACAATGCATGTTTGGCCATACTGGCTTGTCAAAGCCTGATCTTGTCTGATCTCAAGCAGGGCCAGGCCTTGTTAGCACTTGGAGACTGCAGGGAGGTGCCACAGTGGGGTGCCATTAGCAAACATCTTTGTTGTGTCCTTAGGCTCACCCACTTTGCCTAGTAAGAAAGTGATGAGTGCGTGAGTGACGGTGGTCGAAGGGGCTGATAGCACAAATTGGCTTGCTTACGTCTGTTTACCCCAGGGCAGCTGTGGCTACAATAGAAGAGTCTTGAGAGGCTCTATATAAATCCAACGATTAATTAATTAATTATCAGAACTGACAAAATTACTTTTGAACATCTCAGTTAGTATCAATATTTGGTATAAATCCACCTAAACAAATATGCAAAATCAAAAAGTCAGCTTTGCACAAGAAAATATCATACATAAAGCGTAGCCTAATTACCTGCCTGAGAATTATTCAATCCTTACATTCATCTGTCCATAATAGTTGCTTTGAGCGAGTTGAGGTAAGCCTTCAACCCTTTGTAATCTGACATCTAGAGGCTTGTGAAGACTGGTGTATGCTATCATCCTGTATAAATGTAGTTATCTGTTTTCCATTATACCTCTGATAGGCACCAAAGGAAGAGAGAGAGAACATCAACCATGACCTTTCTTGTTGTATGGACACCTTTTGATGAATGTGCAACCTTTTGAAAATTGCCCAGGCTGGATGAAAGACATACAGGAACGGACACAACAAACTCATTGCTTATTTATTGTATACTGTACTATACGCATTATTCATGGCAGTCTGTTATTGCAGGCATTTGCAGACGTATGGGAAGGCTTTGCATCGCCATAGCTGCGAGTCCCGGTGCCCACTCATTGATCACACAGTAGACTGTTTGTCCAGCTTTGACAGGGCAGTGCTGTGTGCGGACTGTGAATACTGACATTCTCTGTTATATCTGTCTGTATGTAAGCGATGATATGAAAAAAGAAATATATTTTTACATTTGTCAGATGAATTGAAGTATCAGGTCCAGCCCGTGGCATAAACATACTAAGCGGATGTTTAGGGCCACAACCACTAGGGGGAGTACATCCTCAGAGTTTATGAAGGGCACCTCTTCGTGTTAAAGCTTCGAATAATGAGATAAGAAAGTTTAGGAGTGAGGCTGAAGGATGAAGAAGTAAAAATTGTTGAAAAAAGACTCCAGGATAAAGGTGAGTGAGCATAGATTGTACTAGTCTATATAGATGGACATAGCTAACCATAGCGTTTCAAAAAGGAAGTGAGCATGGGCGTGTTTCCGACTTCATTGACTCTCTGTACCCGCTGCTGTGAGCCTCGTCATTTTGGTCTTAAAATGTTCGTATTAACCTGCTCTGCGTGATACTTTTTTTTTTTGCTATTTTGTCCACAAATCAAGATATGAACATTAATAACAGACAAATCAGGTGCCTTCTTTCCCTGTGCTCGCTCCTGCTAACATTAGCAACAGGTTTGATTGCTAATGCTGCATTCTTTTGTGCCCAGGACTCGGGGAAAACCGACCGCCACCTCGAGAAAGTTGCAATGGAACAGTCAATCAAATCTGGGTTCCAAAACACAAACTCAGGCTAGTTTGGTGCAGATCAAGTCGGTTGGATTTACGTCACAGCAAAAATGGCAGCGCACACAGTAAACAGAGAGAATTGTCTTTTCGTCATTTTGATATGTTAAGTTGTGTATGTGTAGAGAAAGTGTCTTCTAAAAACTTTGTAGTGACATTAAGACTTTCTTTTACATCATTTGACAGAACAGGTTTTTTCTGAACACGTAATAGTCAAACTGCCATAACTGAGTCGTCGACAGTTAACGTTAGCTTACAGACTCTGTTTATTAGCAGGAGCTAGCGATACCTGTTACTCTTTAAATTAAACTTTCTCGGGCATTCATATTTTCCTCTGCTGTTGCAATGGAATGCATTTACAACAGTTGTCGGGAGAACTGACTTGGATTTATCGACATTTAATAAAATCCAGCATAAGCATGAAGAGGCGTTACCTTCAACAGCCTCACTCCGGATTGGTTCTTTGGTTGCTATGATACTGTGGTTGGAATTTCAAATATGGAACTCAGCTTCAAATTCACCCCTATAACTGCCAGCCTTGATGAGCTTCATTTGACTGGAGCTGAATGCTATGGGTGAGCATAGACTGTACTATATATAAATGGACATATCACTTGCTGAATGAGGCTCACTTGCTAATAATGTCATTCTAAGTGAGCGTGTTAGCATAAACAACAACAGTGAGATTTAGCTACAGTTAGCCCTCAAATCCTTTAAGGGGCCACAACCAAATCTTGTTTAGGGCCACCACATGCGCAGAACCGGCCCTGTGTAATACATCTGAATGAAGGTGGTGTGTGTGTGTGTGTGTGTGTGTGCGTGTGCGTGTGCGTGTGCGTGTGCGTGTGTGTGCGTGTGCGTGTGCGTGTGCGTGTGCGTGTGTGTGTGTGTGCGCGTGTGTGTGCGTGTGTGTGTGAGCATTACTTCATATGGGGTTGAGCCAAAGACGATGGTTTATGTCCTTATCGACCCGTTTAGTGTTTGTGAACAACATGTCTGCACAATACAGAGCAATAACTTTAACAGATTGCGAGAGACATTTTTACTGAGTAAATTAGCATAGGCCAAACAAATAAAAGCATACACTGTGAAAGATGAAGATCAGGAAACCTGTACATTAATTTTAACTAACAAAACATAATGATTTTTCATTTTGCTAAATATTGGTTAAGATGTTATTTATGTCCTGCCAAGATTTTGAGTCTAGTGGTACAGGGCTTTAGTCTTCTATAGCTCTTTTAAATAGTCCCTTTACAATTTCATTAAATGTATTATTCATTTATTATTTACTTGGTGGTGGTGGTGGCTACTAGTATAACCACAGGTAGACTGACGGAAGCTGCCAATCTGCACCACCAGGAATTGAACCGCCAACCTTCTGATCAGCAAAATGGGTAAAAAGGTACCAAAAATTAAGCATTATCTTGAAATGAGTGGTATGACTGTTGTGCAGGCATTTTGTTAGCATCAAATCAGCAAAATAAAATCAAGCAGTGAGGATTGTGTATCCATATCGACACAGAGAGAATGATGTGATATTCATGACAGAATCGGCTCTTTTGAATGGTTCCTTCTGTCTGACTTCTGTCATATAAATACATATAAAAAGAGCCAGTCTTCTGAATGAAGTCTTTGAAATGAACATATCCAAATGATTCAGATTCGACGAAAGAGCCGAAAGTCCCATCAAGTATCTGCAATAACAGCCCTGGATTGCTAATGCTATATACATGGGTTCCTTTAAGAGTCTCTTGTCTGTTCTTTCATGTGTATACTTTGAAACACTTGAACCAGGATGACAGAGAATATTATTATACAAACTGTGAAAAAAACAAATAATAATTATAAGGTTAAAATGATAATAATAATAATAATAATAATAATAATAATACCATACAGTTTTATTACAAGAATAAAACTGTAAATCAAACCTGGAATCAAACCTCAGACTTTTCATTTGGTAGGCGATTGCTTTCATCACTCCACCACTGCTACCCCTGATATTATTAACTTTTTGCCACCTTAAAATTGAAAATTCCGTATTGATATAACTAGACTAGTACTTTCTTCTCACTGAATCAAAAAAGTGAAACTCTCCAGCCTTTGAAATGGTCTCACACATTAACCCAGATGTCTTGTCTGCAGTTCTACAGAAATAGGCTTCTTATGAGCGTGCTCCCACCTCTCTCCTTTTCTTTTCGACACTTCAATAATGAATGATCTCCCCTTTCAGAACTCCTCCCGTGGGCCTCGCTGATGTATGGGAGCCCGGAGGGGACATATAGGAAGCATTAGCTCAGCTTGAGATTCGACAAATGGGAAGTGAGTGATGGAGGAGAACGTTGACATCCTTTTGACATTTGTGACAGAGTGAAAACAAGCCATTGGCATTCCAACCATTAACGTCTGCATAGAGAAGCGTGTATATATTTCACAGTAAAAACCACACTGAATATAAGAGACTGCTTTGCATGAAATCATTTCTTTCCAAACCTTTGGGGTGACAGCAGAATGATTTTTGTCATCAGTCATGAGCTCTCTTTGGTATTGGATTCCTCTTACGATTGCCTGCTTTGCATAGTGAAGGCCAATTAATCCAAGTTGGCTGCTTCCCCTTCGAGTGCTAATGCGATTAATGGGATTGTGGCTAAAGCTAGTGGGATGTGGGTGACCAAATAGAGCTAGAGATGAATATAAGAGGTAAGACAAGACACATGTTCACACTTTTACACTTATAATATGTCTAAAATGTTTTATTGTCAAAAAATCAGGAAGTCAAAGTGCTAGTTGTTGTAAACTTCACTGTGATGGCACAACTCTGCTCTGATCTCTGGAAGTCATCGCAGTAAATATTTAGGATGCTAGGAAAGTAACAAGTAACTTTGGACCACTGCAAACCATTTAAAATGAACTAGTTCTGTTTTTCACGTTTGTAAAACAGTTGAGGTGCAGCACTTTTAATAACATTGTGAATGGAAATGACAAGGTTTTTTTGGGTTTTTTTTTTGTGGCCATGCCTGCTTGTCAAGCCTTGATCTTGTCAGATCTCAGGAGTTGAGCAAGGTCATGCCTGGTTAGTCCTTGAATGCGACATAGTGTCCTTAGATGTGTACTATATAAATTCAGTGCATTATTATTTTGCCATGGATTGCTGGATTTACTACATATGAGAATTTGGGGGTAAAACTAGAACTATTACCAAATATACAACAGTCTTTATAATGTGAAGATAAATAAACATTGGGCTACTTTTGGGCGTTTACAAGTTATGGAATTGAAATTGTCTTGAAGTGTCACGAACCATGTACATGGTTGTTTTCCATGATGGAAGGAAAGACTTGGTTTAATTTCCCATTGCACAGCCACACAAAGGACATCCCTGTTTTTGTCTATTTGTTCACCTCAATCAAACCTGCTCATCAGAGGTAACACTTACTTATTTTCCCACTCTGTTTTGCACTGAAGTAACCTTATTACAAAGTTCACTGACTCCAGAACACACAATTAGTACAAGTTTGCGCGTTTGGTCCATCTATGCTGAGCCCCTGCCCACCGAGGCCACTGCCCTGCGCTCAAAGTGTAGCACAAATACAGAGACAAAAGCAGAATGAGAGTGAGCAATTTATGGCCGGGTGCTTTGTGGAGAGCCTTCCCAACCCACACAGCGCCATTCACGGACTACGCTTATCGAGAATCAACCGGACAAAAGCTTGCCACCATGGGACAACTTAAATGGGGCATGGCTGAGTGCAAAGTGCGCCTCTTGTAGCAGCAGAAGAGGGCGGTGGGGAGGAGAGAGGGGAGCGCAGAGGCGATGGCTATACTCTTTCGATAATGATGAAAGCAAATGAAGGTGCAGGCAGTTACGGTTGGAGTGGGTAAATCGTTTCGAACCGTGATAGAGAGGAGTTGGAGCTCGAGTGATGGGGAGAACAATGGGAATACACTATTGTTTGTGGAGAATGGATGATTGTTTCAAAAGAAAAAAAAAAGTAATTATAGCAAAATAGATGCTTTAGCCTGGTTTTAAATAAGTTGAGTTTTGATTAGGGTTAGATTTGTTTTCTAATTTGTTTGGTTTTGACCAGCTTAAAGGTCAGTTTTCCCTTCCCTTCTTTATTCTGTCTTTATGCTTCTCTGCAGTTTTGAAGTAAATAAGTAAACTTTATTTAATTTTATATATTTTTTCATAGATAATGTGCTTTACAGAGACCATGTATACCAACAATAAAAATGAACAACAATAAGTAAATAAGTGGGTCATAGGGCTCAGGCAACCAAAAGCTTTTCCAAAATAGAAGTGTCTTCAGTTGCTTTTTATAAGAATCCAGAGAGGAAGGAGCAAAGCATTTCTTTTAAAAACCCCAGAACTTTTCGGAAGTACTGAAGTTAAAGTACTTTGTTCAAATTCATTTAAAATGGTAATTTTAAAACTAAAGTTTAAAGGTACACTGCTTTTCTGAGAGTCTGCCATCTGGTTGTGTCAGAGGAGATGTTATTGTTTTGCCCAGATGCCTTGCAGATGGTATGGCATTAAAACTATCTATCTCTATGGAATCAAGCAGGCGATAGCACCAGGACGAGTTACAGGGCAGATCTGTGGAAAGGCAAAAATACAAGATTTCCATGAAAACAAGAGCATAGACTTTTTGCTAATTTTACACACTCTCTATTCCTTCATCAGTGTGATATCCATTTTGAGTTTGCCTATTAAATGTTCTTTATTATGCAAAATTTACTATTAAGCTCGAAATCCTCTTTTCCAGCACAAAGCAGTAGTTTTCAAATTTTAACTTTTAACTTTTGTTGAGTAGAGATGGGCAATCCCAGGGCTAAAATGATTCAAATATTATATTATTCTAATAATTAATAATTATAAATATTCTAGTGAAGATAATATTCTAGTGAAGAAGTTTAAAAACACAGTGGAGCACTTCCTGTATTACCACATAGCATCACAAGGTGGAGTATTGTGAGTATGAGAGAAGCCTAAATATGCAGGATGTTAAATGTGTGTTAAACATGTGAACGAAACAAACAAAACTCCAGGTGTTATTTTTGAGGAAACAACATTATAACATAGATCAGAAAATGGCGTAATATGGGCCCATTAACCAGTCAGAACCAAAACTGAAATAGCCTTAGAAACAGCACTTCTTCCGCCACTTATTTGATGTATCTTTCTGTTATTCTTGCCTCACAGTTTAATATTTTAAATACAACCAAGCACCATAAAACTAAGGGTCACCTCCATGCTCCAGTGGGACTAAACAGAGCCTGAATGCTGAGCAGATCCCACAGAGGGGCAGGGCTTGTAGCGTGCAGGGAGCTGGTTGTCAGGTACCGGCACTGGGCCCAGGCAACAGCAGACACAACAGCAGCACTTACACCTGTTTCCCAAGGTCAGGCGAGTTCCACCTTATTATCCAAAATGACTACCAACTGTGTGGAACAACCCCTTCTGCTTCCCAAATACTCTGTCCAATGCTTTATAATGCGTCAGCACAGTGGGGTGAAGACCTAACCACCATAGTAAATGTATGTGGCTTTTGGTACTGTGTAACTTTTCTGATGAAGGGTTTTTGACTTGTCGAGAAAGAGTTTAAAGACAGGGGGTGCTGTGGGACAGTTATGCTTGTTTCTGCTTGTTTCCTGTGAATGTTAAGGGCTATTTTCTGATCTTTGTCATAATGTTTCCTCATCACAAACACACCTGGAGTTTTGTTTCTTTCACACGTTTAACACTCAAACTCTGCATGTTTAGGTTGAGTTCTTCTCTTAAACAGAAATCACAGTTCCACCTTGTGATGTCATGTGGTAATACAGGTAATGCTCCATTATGTTTTTAAGCTTCATACACCTTCACTAGAATCATTTGGATAATCTGGAATTGCCGATCTCCACTGAACTAAAGGTAAAAGGTATATGTTCATGATATTGTGGCAGTGTGACCTGCAGGTGGACCTTGCCACTTTAAGAGATTGTTCCCACTGGCCAGTCCTGATAGCTGTCAATCAATAAATAGCACTTCCTTTGTGTTACTCGCCCTCTGGCCTGTGCACTGCCTAGGTCCCCCGGTGTACCTCTCTGCGTCCTCCGCTCTTCAGGTAGTATTCTCGGTCTTTAGTTGACTTCAGTAACTTAACACAGTTATTCCATTTAGTGCCGTGGCTGCATGTTGTGCTCTGTATACGCGATCGCTGGTCCAGATAGTCGAAACCCCACTATGCGCATTCCTGTGAGGCAAAAGTGATATGCTGGAGCTATGGACCTTTGTTGCCAGTTTAGCTGTAGGATTACAAGTAACTTTATTTTTATTTCTAGATGTGACTCTCGGGTGCTGCAGAGTGGGTGCTGGAGCCGACGCCTTGCCCTTTTTGTACATGTGTGATTGATTGGATCGGGTTGTCCATTTTGCTCCATTCAGATAGGCCTGACCTGTGAATCCCAATGTTACTTACTTACTCCCCAACTTTTTATTTCACGGACTTTGAGCTGAACTAATGAAATACACAGAACTACTATTTATGCACATGTCCTCTCAACTAAATTATGTGTAAAATAAATGTACAACTTATTTAAAAATGGAACCTTGCCCCTGTGTTATCAAGAACAAATCTGTGTGGTCTTTTTGGTTATTTTCTGGGCCAGTAGTGTTGCTTAGTTATAATATAGCCATTTTATTTACTTTTCTTGACCATAACCACTCCGTCTTGCCACAATATCACAAGGTGGAACACAGCATTTTGAGCAGGAGTTTTCATGTTACCCGCTATCCTTTACCTGGAAACATGATCAGAAAATAGCACAATATGGGTCCTTTAAATTAAGGCTAAACCTCGTCTAATCCATGCACAGATGTACCAGGGCTAAATCAGGACAGGAAGGCTTTCATTTTTCATTTCATCTTCTGGTTACCATGACTTTTATGGCATTTTAATTCTTTTTTGTTTTGATAGAAACAAACTTACTGGTAGGAACACTACTTTTACTTTCATAATGTTACCATGAAATGAAAGAAGTGTTTCTATGGTGACTCAAAGTGAACAAGTTAAAAGCTGCCCCACTGATAACAAGTTCAGAGTCAACCGAATACTAAAGTCTCCTGTTTTTAATGTTAGTGACTAAAAGGCAACATCGACCTAAAAGTCAAATCTGATTAAACTTCAAATACATCAAATATACAAAATTACTAAGATACTGAGTAGCTTCGCTTTGAAAGGTGCAAAGGTGTCACAGAGTTAAGTAGTTGCTAGCTTTTGGATGCCAATCAAAAAGTACAGTAGCATCATGGGGTACTCTACACATTACTTTTAAAAGAACACATGTTATGCAAATGTGACTTTTTCGAGTTGTCCCCTCATCAAAAACATACCTGGAATTATATTTTGCTTTATTCACACACATGTAGATGTTTATGAATCAACATTTAGAGGGTCCGTCACCTGCTTGTTTTTACAGAGATGTCATTCCTCTGCCTGGAATGTTCCACAGTATGACATTAAACAGTTCTACCTTACATTTTTTCAATTATAGGTGATTTTATAGCTCAAACATACCTACAAAAACAGGCATTCTGACTGTGAGTGGAGTTGCCTATCCACAAATCTGACCTGTAACTTGGTTTGGTTTGGTTTCCATGATGACAGAAAACCACTGTGAAAACATTCCAGACAAAGCAATAACATCTCCATGAAGAAAAGCATCTGACGGACCCTCCACCAGAAATGTTACACAATGCACCTTTAAAATGCAGATTGTGTTGTAATACAGTGAGTTCTTTGTCTAGTAGCCACTAATAGAAATGATCACATTTGTATTACACATTTGTAAATTTAACTTTTGGATATTTCATGGCAAAGGACATTCTTATCAATGGCAAAATTTGGCTCTTGAAAAGAATCTGAAAACCACCAACAACATCAAGGCTAGATAGTTATTCTCCATTTGTGTTTCATATAGCCTACACAAATTTGACAAGACCAGCAAGCGAGCTAATATAAAAGGTCATTCACAAATTATCGTCAAGTAGGTTTCAGATTCATCGTGACCCAAATGATTTTTCTTCTTTTCCTCTCCAGAATCTCTACTTTTAGTGTTTTAGCTCACTTTATGTAATACCTTTAGCCCTGTGTCAATACTACGCCTGGCTCCCCTGTGCATTCCCATAAGGCGGATACACTCACACAAATCCATCAGATATACAGACTCTCTCCATTCAAACACACTGCTTTATGTTAATCCCTTTTTTGTATTCTCCTCTGATATTTCCATAATCCACCCCGTTCTAGCTCATCCACCCTACCTTTGCACCTTTTGCATTCCCTTCTTTCTCCTAAAGTACCATAATGAATAAAGAGTCATAGGCTGCAATAGAAAAAGGAAGTACAAGTAATACAGCATAATGTCATAAAATAATTCTTGGCAGGTTATAACAATGAAAGGACATTACTGAATCTAAAATGAGCTATGCCAAAACAAGAATTTGTAAATGGGTTTAATTGAGTTGGCTTCTTACGATGAGAAATATTGCATTATTGTAATATATTCAGCAGTGCAAGTATATATACAATACTCTGTATATAACTTTGCCAAATATTAGTTACTTTTGCTATTATACGCATAGTGTCAATACATAAATAATAATAATAATAATACATTTATTTATATTTTCAGGACACTCAAAGATGCTTTACAGAGCACATTAATACAGTCAATAAAGCAATAAACAAATAATACAACTAATAATAATACAGGAAAGATAAAAATGGTGAATAAGGTGGAGAAAAGTTAAACATTAAAAGCTGTTTTAAATATATAGGTCTTGATATGTTTCTTGAAGGTGGATAGAAGGTAGAAAAGGCTATGTCTCCTCAGGTTTGGAGCTTGGTCATTACAGGGGAAGGACAGGAGGTTATAATATAAATAATGAAGAGGAAAAAAAAAAAAAAAAAATACTAAAGAAACTATTTGAGTCCCACCACATACTTTGTTATATCCTATCAATCAATCAAACTTAATTTATCAAATCAATTTATAGAGCTCGTTACAACACTCAATTTGACCAAAGTGCTCCATATTAAAATCAACACAATATAAAAACATTCACATTAAAATCAATATAAAACATGCAAAACATTGAACAATGAAATAAAAGCATAGTGTCTCTACATTACTGAGTGTTAAAAGCCAGTCTGAATAGATACGTTTTGAGCTTGGATGTAAAAAGGCCTATTATCTGCTCTCCCAATTTAACCTGCTTTTAATATTTAAAAAAAAACAAAAAAACATTTTGGCATTAAGGCGAGACACAGTTTATAGGGAGAATATCTTCAATTTAGAGATATCAATTTGAAAACTACTGCAGCTTTTTTTTTCATTAGTTTGTGTTCTCATATAAAAACTAATGCATTTTTTGATTAAAACTTGCCAAAGAAAGAATGCACATATTTTGGAGACAAGGATCTGAAAAATGGATAGAGCCAGGTTCTTGCAAACTTTTGCTTCATTGTATTGACATATTAGGGAGGAAAAAGTACAGCATTTTGTTTTTGAGAAAATTAGAACTGAAAATTGGCATAAAATGTTTTATTAATTTTTGGGAGTTAAAACATGAATAAATCAGGCTTAAAATTAGATATCAACTAATCATTACGATCCAAGTATAAAACTGGGAGGTTTGGTGCAGGTGCTACTTTAAGGGGTGATCTTTATGTCCATATGAGAGAAAAATGCATTTTGAGAAAACAGCCTTTGAAGCTACAATGTCCCATAATATAAATGTATGGATGTAAGTGTAATAGATGTAATGATAAAACATACAGCAGCAGATTGGACAATGTTTTGTTTACACATGAAAGTGGATTTGACTCAAAAACAAATAATGAGTCTGGCCAGTAGTGTCTCCCCTTAATATTGAAACTACATTACACACTAAAATGGAGTGAGGGAATTAACTGATGAATGAGTAAATGAATAAATGAGTGAATGAATAAGTGAGTCAAAGAGTCAATGAGTGAATAAATGAATGAGTAAAAGTATGAGTCAGTGAATTAATAAATGAGTGAGTGAATGAATGAATGAATGAATGAATGAATGAGGGTGTCAGGGCCCAGGCCGTGTCCTGCATCTTCCATCCTGCCGCGCCGCAACCACCACTATCATTATTATTATTGACTTTGTAATAAATAAATGCCTGTACAAGGGTTAAAACTTTCGTCGTCTTTCCCTTCATTTGTTCCGGTCCTTTGAACCAGGGCCGTAACAAGTGGGGGCTCGTCCTAAGGAGCTGGTAAAGTATTTCTCCTAGACAAATTTGTTTGCGTGTTGGGATTTTTGAAGTGTATTTCGGCCTCAATCTTTGTTCCTTTCACGCCAAAGCCTAACCCACTGACCTACTTTTGTGATTTTGTGAATGGACCCAGCTGGTGGCAGTGTGGGAATTTTTTTCAGGTGCAGTTCGGGAGGACACTTTGCACTGGAGCGGGTGCACACTGGGGATACGGCTTCGGCCTTTCATGTGGTCTATTGTGGCGGTGTTTTTGTATGTTTGAAATACAGATGAGTGAGATTGTCTCGTGCATAGATTTTGTGAAATTTGCCCTCCCTTTGCCCTCTGGCCAGGCTGAGAGGCGTTGCTTCTTTGAGCTTTGCCCGTTTTGTTGTTTTGTTAGTGCCATGTGGTGTGGTTAGTGTTCGCAGTGTTCTCGGAAGCATGTCCGTCGGATCTTGAGAGGTCATGTGTATAGATTGCCATTCACTGGTTTATATGCACTTTGGAAAGGGGAAAGTGTAGTGCATAAAAAGACGCCGCCGATCATGTGAAGAAGCAGGCACAGTTACTCAGGTGAGCGCCTGGTTAGAGGGGGCAATGGTGGTAAAGTTGTGCACTAGTTTGAGTCTCTCCTTCGCTTCACAGTGTATTATCCCGTATCAATATGTAATGTCATGACGAATTTGTTGTATTCTGCATGTGAGCAAGTCTCTGTACGGTTTATTTTGATTAAAACCACTCAATTTTTGCCTTTTGACTGCATGTAAATTTTACCAGGGATGGAGTTTGATGTGGAGGATTTTGTGGCACAGCCCAGTTTGGGAAAACTCAACGTGTTTACTAAAGCCATGTCTGTGTGTCACTGCGACTCATTATGAAATGCTTAAGTTTAAACTCCACACCGCATTAGCTGAGGAAAACATTCTGCCACCTGTTGGCTTGGTTACTCCTCGGATTGGAAGTGGGGCACCTGACCCTGAGTTGCATAAGTTGGAGCTACAGTTAGAAATGCTGCATTTGGAGCTTACAGAAAAGGAAAAGTAGTTGCAGATGCATTGTCCCGAGCTCCCGTTCTGTAGACATGTAGACCTGTCCTTTCTCGCTATCCTTTCCTGAAGCTGTGGCAGAGCTGAATCGGGAGGTGGTGCCTAGTCTGGTGAGGCCTTTGTGGAAGTTCCATCACTGCAGCAAACCACTGTGCTTTGCTCAACTGGGACAGCACGGTGGAGGAGCCCTTGTCCCGAGGCCACCTGAGGTTTTCAGGTTACTGTGGCAAAGACAAAAGGAAAGGAATTTATCAAGGTCCTAAGGGGGTCCAGGCTGTGTCCTGTCCTGCGCCTTCCTGCCGCTCTCCTGTCTCTCCAGGTGCCCTCACCTCCCTCAGCTGCCTGAGTCCTCAGGACTATAAAAGCCAGTCTGCAGTGCGCATGTCCCCCTCTTCCTTCCCTCTCCACTCCATCCTCCAGGCCTGCCGTGCCGCCACGCCGCATCCACCACTATTATTATTATTGATTATTTTTGTAATAAATTAATGCTTGTACAATGTGTTGCGGTCCTTTGAGCTGGGGCAGTGACAGAGGGAATGAAGGAATGAGTGAGAGACTGAATGAGTGAATGTATAGACGAGTGAATAAGTGAATGAAAGGATGAGTGTGAATGAATGAATGAGTGAGTGAGTGACTGACTGAATGAATGAGTGGATGAATAAGCGAATGAATGAGTCAATGAATGAGTGATTGAATAAATGAGTGAGTGAGTGAAAGAGTGAGTGAGAAAACTGCATTCTGATCACTCTCGGAGCACTTGGTGGACTATATGTTGTTCTAGAGGTGACTGTATTCAGAAAGACAATAAACAGAATAGCATAATACATACAAACAATATTTAATTTCAGTTCAATATTATTATTATTATTATTATTTCCCTTAGGTTCTGTTCTACTGATATTTGACCTTCTTTCACACAAAGCTGTAAATCCTCTTTTATACATGAGCCAATACACATGCAGTGATGACATTATGGTGATGCTGGTGACAAATCAAACACCATGTCAGCAGGTTTGTACACAACATACATTTTATATTGTGATCTCAGAGTGTCTCATGGTCATATCACTCTTGTTTTATGAACCATTTTAAAAGAAAATACATAGTCAAAACTTATATGCATATACGCAGTCTTGGATAAATCGGACTGCAGATGGCGCTGTTCCCCTATCACTGAGAATGGTGCCAAAATCTGTGCGGATCAAATGGCAGTACATATCACCGTAACATCATGTGACATCCAAAACATGTCCGAGTATGTGTAAAGTACTTGCTGGTGTGTTTATTTGATATATTATTGGAAGACCGAAATGAACCTTTCTGAAGTAATATCTTGCCTCTCCACAGATTTGACATGCAACTTGGTCGAGATCACCAATTTACTGCCATACAGTGGGGCATTCCAGGCTAAGCAATAATATCTCCATGGAGACAAGTAGGTAAAGGATCCTACAGAAAAATTACATAGTGCACCTTTAAAATTATATTGTAAGTATAACAAAATAATTTACCTCTTCACGTAAGATTTTAAAAAAGTGTAAGTACAACACTTTCAAGGTAACATCTAATTTATGATATAGGGTGAATGTATAAATAATTAAAATAATAATCAGTCCATCAAAACGAAAAATAATAATGCATAGATTCTTGTAAAGATTCCAAAGATGTACAAAAAAGACAAAAAAAAGAAAAGAAAAAAAGAAAACAAAATAATTGCCAATGAAACGCAAACGCTGAAATAATATTGCCAAGATGAAACTTCCATTGCGTAGACCTACACAGTGGAAGGAGTAATCAAATGTCACATCATCAAAATACTTCTCAATTCAAAATAAAAGTATTGCATCACAAACTGCTCTGAAAATATAAATTCCTCCATTTATTTTAACTGGAACCACCAGCAGGACACAGAATCACTCGACTAGCTAAACGATTCTTGCTGTCTGTAGTGTAAAGCTGTACAATATATTAGCCTCTCTTTGGGAATTGAAGCTTATCTCTCCATAGACACAATATAAGGTCAATTATCACATGCTGGGATAAATTAAATCCTCCATTAGCTCCGCCGCGATTCAGTAGCGGTTGCATACTCATCACGTTGCTATATATTTTCCTCTCTTTTTTCTGTCCATGCAATGCTGAGTCTGCGCATAGTTGGCATAATTATTATCAGGGAAATGTGTGATAATTTATTTAATTTAGTGACAAAGAATGACGATGTAATCACAACACAGCGCTGGGGGACAGTTTTATATATTATATGTTTGTCTTATTTATTCAGTGTGTGGAGCTTTGGGAATGGTTATGCAATGGACCAGAACGTGTACAAATACAGGCCATTACCCAGTGATATTCTGTTAGTTTGTGTTATGTTTCTTGGATTCTTTGAAGCGTATGACCCAAATGTTGCAGATGTTTAAAGGGTCAATATTACACTGTTTTCTGATCTATGTTATAATGTTTCCTCATTAAAAACATACCCAGACCTCTGTTTTGTTTCACTCACACATGTTGAACATTCAAATCCTGCTTATTTATTTAGGCTGAGTTCTTCTCTCTAACTGAAAACACCACCACCTTTTGATGTCATGTGATAATACAGGAAGTGCTCCACTGTGTTTTTACACTCCATACACCTTTACTAGAATAATTTTGATGATTTCAACTCATAGCTGATAACTTGAAAACTACCACTTCATGACATCACAAGGTGGAACAGAGCATTTTGAGCTTTGGAGATGTGGACAGACTAATAATAAAGGATTACTCAAACGTGTGTGAATGAAACAAAATACAACTCTAGGCATGTTTTTAATGAGGTAACAACATTATAACTCAGCTTAAAGCTCCCAATAGTCGATTTTGTATAATATGGAACCTTAAATGGTGCACTATGTAACTTTTCTCACGGAGTGTCCACTGTCTGCTTGTCTCCATGGAGATGTTATTGTCTGTTGTTTTCCTGGTATTTTTCTGCAGTTTGGCATTAAACGTATGGATTTTATATTTCTTCATTTACAGATACTGTATAGCTTAAAAGTAAAACATACAGTAAGCGGATTTGCCTTTTCACAGATCTGACTTGTAACTTGGCCAAACTCTTGTCTCCATGGAGATAGAAATGTTTAATACCATTCTGTGACACATTTTTGGCAACACAATAGCATCTTCATGGAGACTAACCTGTGGCAAACCATCCAATGAAACAGTTACTTAATGCACCTGTGACTTAGAGCACGTATTATGCTAAACCTTTAACCATAAAGTAGTTGCTGTTTTTATTTTGTTGTTTTTTGTTAACATTGTTGTTTTATTTTCTTGCATTTGTGCATGTTTGAGTATTCGTGCATATTTGTCTTATCTTCTACTCAAGAGTTTGAAACCCACTGCCCCACCAGCTGATGTCATGCTCCTATTTTAATATAACAACAACGTAACAACATTATACAATGACTTATAGCTCACAAGAGTCAATTTTGCGTAATACAGGACCTTTAATGACTATGAAGTACTATGAACATAACTAAAAATCTGGAAAACAATCTCAGACACTGCACTGAGATCACCCATTGCTTCTGACAACATTTCAGAATGTTTCATGCAAAATCAACCCCAAACTTCTTTCAGAAACCTTCCATTTTGTGTTCTCAACCTGCGCTCCTTTCCATAAACCACCCCCTAACTGTACAAGAAAGCCAAAACAACACATTTCCAGGCAGAACCTTTCAGATGAAACAAAAGGGGTCGATCAAACATCCCCCATTTGCGTTTGTGCTCAGTATGGCAACCGTTCCCATGGTGCGCACAGAGTCTGCATGCTAAACGTGGTGTAGCTCGCTGTTCGGATCTCAATCTTGTCCCCCGGGAGCCCAGGTGCCTCCGCAAACTGAGGAAGAGCTGCAGACTTGGGCTTTATCCATTGATACCGCCCACCGAGGTAAAGAGTTTCAAATGGGAGAAATTACAGGATCGATAGCATGATTAGCAGAGGCCTTGTAGTGCTAGCGTGTTGTCGGCAATCTATTGTATCAAGCTAAACCCCGGGGATGGCGCGGATGCTGCTATGACCCAGAGAGGAGGGAAGGTGCATGAGAATCAGGCTGAAAAAGAGTAAGAGAAAATAAACAACAAAGGGTCCATGTTGTGGTATTTTCCGATCTGTTATGTTGTTTCCTATGTTTTGTATGTGTATGTCAAACAAGTTCGCACATGTTTCACATACAAATCCTGCATATTTAGAGTGACATTATTATTCTCTCATACATTGTGCTGCAATGTGGTAATACAGGAAGTGTTTCACTGTGTTTTTAAAGGTGCATTGTGTAACTTTTCTGGTGGAGGATCTGTCAAATGCTTTTCTCCTTGGAGATGTTATTGCTTTGTCTGAAACGTTTCACAGTATAGCATTAAACCATCATCATCATCGTGGTGACCAAACCAGGCCAAGTTACAGATCTGTGGAGAGGCAACCCCGCTCACAGCCAGAATTACCGTTTTCCTTGGTATAAAACCACCTGTAATTGAATAAATTTAAGGTAGAGGTGTTTAATGAGATACTGTGGAACATTCCAAGCAGAGCAATGACATCTCCATAGAAACAAGCAGGTGACGGATCCGCACAAACTAAAAAGTTATACAATGCACCTTTAAACTCCATACACCTTCCCTAGAATCATTTGGACAATTTCAGCTCTGGAACTGCCAATCTCTACTGAACTAAAGGTAGTTTAGTTTGTGACATCACAAGGTGGAACAGAGCATTTTGAGCTTTGGAGATGTAGACTGACTAATAATAAAGGGTTACTCAAACATCTGTGAATGAAATAAAACACAACTCCAGGTATGTTTTTGAGGAGGTAACAACATTATAACATGGCTTAAAGCTCACAGGAGTCAATTTTGTGTAATGTAGGACTTTTATTCCGAGGGTCCCTTTTGTTAATGGAAAACAAATATAGAAGTACACCGCATATATTAACCATAGCACATTGTAACTAATCTGTGCTAATTTGTTATGGAATGTTGCTTATAGCTTTAATTACCATAATATGCTGCTTGAGAATGAGTGTATTCAAAATGCTTTATTAGCGTTTAAATAAGCCAAAGGTACACAGTTTGTTAATTTGTCAAATGGGCACTCCAGCCAAGCACAGAGGAGCTTGGCCTGGTACACTGTAGTAATGGACATCAGGGTGAACACTCCAGCTGGTTTTGTGTTTTTGGCTCCTGAGCTTGGGCTGGTGTAAGTGCCAAAGTCAAATCCCCAACAAACAGGGGCTCGCTAAAACTGCAGTTCAGACATTACGCAAAAATCCTCAACATTTTCAAATCAGTATTTTTCTCAGTGCTTTTGTTCAATGGCTGTAAGTACATCTTAGCGGGGTTTGAAATATTTGTTAAAGGTGTACCGTGTCACATTTCTGGAGGGGGCTCGCAACCTCTTTTTAAATTGTCCACAGTACAGTGTTAAATTAATCTGTCTTGCATTTATTCAATTACAGGTGTTATTTATTGCTCAAAAATATCTTTAAAAAAACATAATAATTTTTACCGTGAATGGGGTTGCCTCTCCACAGATCTAACTTGTAATTTGGCTTGCAAGTCTCTATGGAGAGTCATAAATTAAGCTCAGAGCGCTCTGTTCCACCTTGTGATGTCATGTAGTGGTAGTTTTCCAAGTTACCTTTTACCTTTAGTTCAGCAGAGAATGGCAGTTCCAGGGCTGAAATTATTCAAATGATTCTAATGAAGGTGTGTGGAGTTTATAAACACAGCTGAGCACTTTCTGTATTACCACATGACATCACAAGGTGGAACAGAGTGTTTTGCTTTTGAACTCAGACTAAAATATGCAGGCTTTGAGTTTTAAACATGTGTGAATGAAACAAAACACAACTTCAGGTATGTTTTTGAGGAGGAAATAACATTATACATAGTTCAGAAAGTAGCGTAATATGGGCCCTTCAACATTTCAGCAGTCATCCCTCTGCACCTTGCCCTTGCTAAGTCACCTCACCTCTGTACACACCTCTTTAAGTCCTCATGCATTTCAGTCTACACGGCCTACACACCAACACACTGGGTGAATTTCATTACAACAGCCTATTACACTGGCAAGCTGCTGGCCTAGCCCCAGGACGCTAAGACCAATCAATACAGTCACTATCTGCCCCCTCTAATCTCTGTCGCCTATGTCAGCCCTCCTATCTGTAATAGATCTTTAGGATTACACAGCTCCTGTTAAGACACTTCGAGGAGCTGTGAACTGGAAGCATGCTGGACCCTGGGGGGCAGTGTCCAGTCATGCTTAACACTGGGGGAGACGTAGGGGGCGGTGCATAAGACGTACACAGAGCAATGAGCAAAATAAAAAGGAGAGGAAAAACTGGTTTAAAGGTTTGGGGAGCAAAAGTGACACATAAATGTTTGTGAGATTTCAGATTTTGATGGTAGATTACTGGCATTGAAATGTCTTACAGTGTTCCAATGTGTGTATTTTTGAAAAAAAAAAAAAAAAAAAAAAAAAATATATATATATATATATATATATATATATATATATATATATATATATATATATATATATATATATATATCAGGCCTTGGGTACCCGAGCAATAGAGGCCCAGATCGACACACCAAGACACAAGGTGTAGGCTGTGCAAAGAGGCTCCTGAGACAGTCCAGCACATAACTGCAGGGTGTAAGATGCTGGCAGGAAAAGCATACATGGAGCGACACAACCAAGTGGCGGGCATAGTGTACAGAAACATTTGTGTAGAGTACGGGCTGGAGACCCCAAGGTCAAGGTGGGAAACACCTCCAAAGGTTGCGGAGATTGACCGAGCCAAGATCCTGTGGGACTTCCAGATACAGACTGACAGAATGGTGATGGCGAACCAACCAGACATAGTGGTGGTGGATAAGCAACAGAACAAAGCCGTGGTGGTGGACACTGCAATACCAAGCGATGGTAATATCAGGAAAAAGGAACACGAGAAACTAGAGAAATACCAGGGGCTCAAGGAAGAGCTGGAGAAGGCCTGGAAGGTGAAGGCATCAGTGGTGCCCGTGGTGATCGGAGCACTCGGGGCTGTAACCCCCAAGGAGTGGTTACAGCAGATACCAGGAAAAACATCAGACATCTCAGTCCAGAAAAGTGCAGTATTAGGAACAGCAAAGCCACTGCACAGAACTCTCAAGCTCCCAGGCCTCTGGTAGAGGACCTGAGCTGGATGAGGGTGAGAGAGACCAACCACCGTGGAAGGTGAAGAACACATTTTTTTATATGTATACTGTATATATATGTTAAAGGGCCCATATTATACTATTTTCTGATTTATGTTATAATCTTGTTTCCTCATCACAAACAGACCTGGAGTTGGGTTTTGGTTCATTCACACATGTTTAACACACAAATCCTACATAGTTAGGCTGAGTTCTTCTCTCGAACAGAAAACATTCTGCTCCATCTTAGGATGTCTTAAAGTAATACAAGAAGTGCTCCACTGTGTTATAAAAAATCCATACACCTTCACTAGAATCATTTGATTTCACCCCTGGAATCTCAACTGAACTAAAGGTAAAAGGCAGCTGCTACATGACATCACAAGGTGGAACAGAGCATTTTGAGCTTTGGAGATGTAGACAGACTAATAATGCAGGATTACTCAAACAAACTGAAACAAAACACAACTCCAGGTATGTAGGGGACTTGCCAACCAAATTACAGGTTAGGTTTGTGGAGAGGCGACCCAACTCACAGTAAGAATGGATGTTTTTTGAAGATATTTTTGAGCAATAAATAACACCAGGAGTTGAATTAAAGCAAGACAATTTAAACCAAAACATCAACATCTTTAATATTAAAAGAGCTGCACCTGTTTTTTTTTTATGGTCTTAAAAACAGCTAACATTCTAACAGCGCACTTCCGGGTTTGTAGTAGAGCAAACACTTTATAATAAGATGCAGACAGCACATGTCTAAGAGCTGCTTTTACTATATTGCCCCCAATTATAAGGTCTTATCTTATATTTTTGTTCAAATTGAGTTATATCTCTTTGCCCTTGTAAATGTGGACCCCTGACTGTATGAGCCTGCCCTGTTAAGCCCAGTATTGACTCTTACTCTCCTTATTCTCTTTGAACTTTTATTTATACATAACTGTTCTGAAGTTATAAATAAAGATAAATAACATATCTTCTTTGGATCGGGGTTTTGTTATTTTATTTTTGTTTAAAGCAGGGGTGTCCAAACTTTTTTCATCAAGGGCCGTATATCTAAACACAGACGAAGCAGAGGGCCGATCGAGGGCCATAGACTGGTGCTCAGTACAGTGAATAATTGAAATATTCATGTTTAACACGTTAGAATGAGCGATCAGTCCTTTATTCATGCTAAGATCCACAAAACCACATAATAAATAATAAATATTGTCATATCAAGGTAGAGTTTAAAAAAACTTGCAGTCAAAAGTACTGCTCAAGGTAATTTGGGTCAATTCACCTGGAAGCCTGAGGGCCAAGAAAAATTTGTCTGAGGGCCGCATTTGGCCCACGGGCCATTGTTTGGACATGCCATGCCAACGTATACTGTGAAATCAAAATTTCACAGTATACGTTGTACTGGAATTAAACTCTTTTTGTTGTGAGGTGAAAGCGCTACAAACAGACAAATAACTGCGCCCATATATTACTGCAACACTTAGATAAATACTTGTTTTTATTGGAGTCTAGAATTGCCATTATGAAATGTCTTATTTTGGGTATACAGAAACAGCATTGCAAAGATGGTGGTTCCGCAATTATGGCTCAGCTTTGTGGTGGGAAACAGAGAGTATATGGACTGCAAAGGACGCAGAGGAGAAGTGGATGAGTGAGGAGAGGATGAAGAGAAAGAGAGAGAGAAAGAGGGATAAGCAGCAGGGCAGGAGAGGAGAGAGCCATGTCATTTCTCTAATCCTCCTGGCATTTATACTTTCGGCAGACAGATAATGAAAATGGAAAATAAAATGAAAAACTTCCTCTCTCCCCCTTTCTCTCTCTCTTTGTCTCTTCCCCTCTTTCTCTCTCTCTCTCTCCCTGAAACTGGCCAGTGGATTTTCTTATATATAATCTGTTGCACTTTCTTCACCTTTTTCCCTTTTCTCAATGCATCAGTAGGCATAGGCTGACTCAGCAATATTGCCTCCATATTACTTCCCCACTGTTTAAAGAGGCGCTATGGAACTTCTCTGGTGCCACCTGTCTCCATGAAGACGTCATTGCTGTGCCAGTAATGTTCCACAGTATAGCATTAAACATACAGATTTAGCTTCTATGTAAAGGTGCTGTAGTCTACTTAATTTGTCTGTCCTGAATAAACAGAACTAGTTCATTTTGAGTATTGTAATAATGCACCAAGATTAGTTTATACATGCATTTGTCAGCTTTCAGAGCTAACAACAACTAGCATGCTAACAGTGCACCAGCGTTTCACGGACAATAAAAATGTTCTATAGTGCAGACAGCCCACAGTGGTTGCATTTTGACCCAAAGAACTGCTTTTATAATGTAGAAGCAGCCTACCAGGTCAAGACAAATTTTTATTGTATCATATAAAAAAATAGGTACAGCTTCTTTAATAACACGTTTTTATTCTCACCTGAAAAACATATCTTCTTACTGTGAGCTGCATCGCCTCTCCACAGATCGGACCTGTAACTTGGCCTGGGAGCGTCACCTGCTTGTCTCCATGTAGCTACCATATCTCACTTCAGCATGCGATTGGCATTTGTCATATATCATTTCAATCCAAAAAAGTCTCATACATATTAATGGTACTGCAAAGGTTATGTCTCCACAAACTCTGTGTGGATGTGCTTGCCTGTGGGTATACCCTGACAGCCATAAGCAGCTCTAACATGTGCTGCTCTCATGTTCTGTGACGTGTCTCTAATTGGCCCGGGGCTGTCTGGCCTGATTTACAAGTGTATCGGAGCTGCTGTCCCTGGGCGCGCAATGTAAACTATGGCAACTTTCACTTTTTATTTCACTTAATCCAATCCTCCCCTACAGGCGTATACCACTGTCTATGTCACCAAGCTTAAAGGTGCAATATGTATTTTTTTCTGGTGATCTGCTTGCTTGTATCCGTGGAGATTATTACGTTCCACTTGTCTGACCAGCTAGTCACTTCTGCATTCTAACTTGTTTAGAGCTAATTTGTAGCACGTGCCTCTCAAATGTGGAAGATATCGCTCCAAATATATATATATATAACTTCCAAATAATATATAACTTCTTTTACCTGAGATAAATAATAGTTTGATGCTTTGATTGTTGAGTCTGTAAAAATTCACGCTGTTTCTCAGTCTTTTAAGTTGTTTTTCCCCCTTTTTTTACCTGTAAACTAAGATGTTTTTGACGCAAACGAACTATCCGTCTCTCTGATTGGTTAATCCACCTGTCAATCACGCCGTCTGAAATCAGGGAGACAAAATACAGCTCCAGATCCACTTGTCTTTGTAAAGTTTTATCTGTGTGTGGTTCCGGCTGGTCAGGTAAATGTTCCTCTGTATGGAATTAAACTTGTGTAGCCCTGAAGCATGTTTATATTTTCAAAAGGTTAAGCGTACAACAACAAGCATGCTAATGAAGATTTCCTGATTAGTATACAATAAAATGTTTTCTAATTAGATGCTGACAGTACACAACGGACATATTTTGCTTTCAAGAGCTGCTTATACAACATATCTGTACTGGGATAAGACTAATTTCGCTTAAAGACATGGGGTTAAAAAACAGGTATAGGAACTTTAATTCACACTTATGTAATTCATTTAGTGTTGACTGACTTGATCAATCTGTATAAAAATTACAGGGAGATACCATTCTGGATTTTCCAGGTAAGTCCCCTGTGATATGTGTTTTTCCTTTCTTTCTTTTTTTCTTTTAATCAGCCATATATTTTTTATATGTACTGACCACACTTGTCCCTAATTGGCTAATCCACCTGTCAATCATGCCCATCTGAACTCAGGGAGATTATCCAGATTCACATCTTTGTTGAGTATTGAGGAAGTGTGTATTGTGGATCGTAGGCAAACTTTGGGTGTGTGTTTGATTTTCTTGTATAAGGCACAGTCACAGTCCAACATTCAACGCTGCACAAAATAACTTCCAAGTCTAAACGCACTATCAAGACTAATAGAAAGTGCGTTCAAGTGAAATTACTGGTGAAAATTAAATCCACACTTGCAATGACACATATTAATACATACATCTGCGGCTTCAAACAAAGTTTATTCAGATAGCGACGGGACGGAAAATCAATTACCGCGCTCTGAAAGTGAAATACGTGAAAGCCCCAGTTTCCAATTAAAACTACACCAACAAACATAACGATAAACAAAATGTCGCCCAAGTCCATTCTTTTAAGTGATACACAACTTCACTATATATTTGATTAGTACAATTTGTATTTTTTTATTTTTTTGTAATTAAATTCACTTGCCTGTGGGTATAGAGTGATCTTGGTTGAGCAAATCACTGAGCGAGTTTTCAAGAAGAATTAGGGGCTGTGGCATCATCAGAGTTGCTGGAATTACAGAACTGCTTTGGCACTGACCCTGTTGGACTTGGGGTTAATTGTGAAGTGAAAAAATAACATGAAATACATTGGGGGACGAGAGGTTCACTCAAGTCCACCAGAACAGAGCTTTGTGAACCTCCCCTTAAGTGCTCTATTCACTTCCATTCTAATTTTAAAGCAGCTGTACCTTTTAACTGTCTTAAAACATTAAAAACAGTTGATTTTAAAGGTGCACTGTGTAACTTTTCTGGAGAGGGCCCGCAACCTGTTTTGTTTCTATGGAGATGTTTTTGCTTTGGTTTAAATTGTCTTCAGTACGGTCTATCTCACATTTTTTTTCAACTACAGGTGTTATTTGCTGCTCAAAAATATCTTAAAAACGCCACAAATCTAACCTGTAAATTGGCTTGGAAGTCTCCGTGGAGACTGTTAAGTTTATGGTCATACTGTGGAACATTCTAGGCACTTCTCCATGGAGACAAGCAGGTGACGGACCCTACAGCCAGCAAGTTAACAGTGCACTTTTAGTTGTGGATATTTAGACTCACCAAAAATGTATTCTAAAAAGGAAACTGCAAAAGGGTACTGATTGGTAAATTCCTAATTATTCACCACTATGAGTTTGTCTGCTCTTTTCACCACTCTAAATGGCCAGTGCGGAGTTTTGCCATGACAATAAAGACTAACTAGCATGCTAACAATGCACGTCATGATTAGCAGACAATAAAATGGTTTCTAATTTGTTCCAAACAGTACACTACAGACTTATTTTGACTTCAGCTGCTTATACAGTATATTTGTACTGGGGCAAGACAACGTTTGCTTAAATACATGGAAAAAAGGTATAGGATTTTAAGCTATAAAGAGAAGAGGAAAAAACATATAAATCTGAAAGTTCTTGTGAGGAAAAAATGTATTACAAGTTTTAAATCATGCAAAGTTTTCATATATAAACAAGGCATTTTACAGGTGGACTATACGTAACGTTTTTGGTGAGCGTGGGCCACTTGTCATTTTTAATTAAAACTTAAATCAGAGGAAGGAAGTGCTTTGGCTTAAATTAGGACTACAATTTTAAGACAATGGCTAGATTTTCTACAACAATAAACTCATCCATCCCTAGATAACAAATGTTTATTAAAATGATGTAAAATGCGGGTTAAGTAAACATCCTCCCACCTATCCCTGACCTGAGTGTGCTCTGCTAGTCTTGTTTCCATCTTGTATCAGTAATTCATTGTCTGATTCTAACTAAGACGTTCAAATCATGGCATAATGAGATAACAGATAAGACCGGAACAAGTGGTGTACACAGAATTTTAAACAAACAATTTCTTACAAAAAATAAAAAATAAAAAAAACACATCCCCCATCATCACACATTTTTTTTTCAGTGATGAAATGAAGGAGCTCATCGGTCACCTATAATTTACAAATAAAATCAAATGTATTAATTTTACAGCTTCGCACACTGATTCTGCAAAAAAAAAAAAAAAAATCTGCCATGTTTTTCAGCCTGCTGCCATATTCCTCTGTATAAATTATATAGGGAAGTATCATTATGGATTCGCCAGGTGAACATACTTTTTTTTTTTTTAACTTTAACTTTTTTTATGAAACTTTCAAACTGTCCTCACTATCCACTCACCTACATAATCTTTACATAATGATTCATTTCCGAACGATGAAGAAAGAAAGAAAGAAATGAAGAAAGAAAGAAAGAAAGAAAGCCAGAGAAACTTTCTATAACACAGGGAGGACTTAGAGAGACAGTGAGCTGAGACTTTCTTTGCCTCTGTACCTGAATCAATGTTTTAGTAAAGAATAATCTTATGAAATCTGACCTTTCAGGTTTTGTATTTACAGATGACGTGAAACTGCTAAACTCTACGAAACACTACTGACAGAAGTCTCAAGCACGTTCAATATTGCTCAGAACTTTGAACTTTATAGATCGGCCGTATCACAATAAAGATGAATGAGAGTAGAGGTAATGAACAGTGTGCCCCCTTCTTGCCTGTGGGTTTCTCACTAAAAACAGTAAATGTGAATGAAATGTATTTTTGTGGCATACTGTTCCAATAAAACCTTTTATGCCACACTATCCACTATCATTTACATTTTAGAGTCTCCCATCTTGTTAAATTCAAGTGATGGTTAATCTTACTGCTAGCTATAATTTTCGCAGAACAATAGACTCATTTGCTGAGGTCACAGTCGCACTCAAAATCAGATTATTATCATTTTTTTAGATTTATAAGATTAATATAATGAAAAGTAAACAGCAGGTCAACAGTTATTTCTTTCTGATAGGGCAGCAGTTGGTAGAGCATTTGGTTTGAATCCCGCTTTTGATATAAAATGTAATTTAGTGGTCAGATCCAGTGACTCACAGGTTGGCGGTGCTGGTTCCAGGTCCCACAGCTTTCATTGTGTCCTGTGGGGCAAAACACTTAACCCACCTTACCCCCAGAGTCTGTGTACATTAGTGTATGAATGTGTGTGTGACTGGGTGAGTGGGATGAAGCCCTTTGAGTGTCTTGTGACCATTTTGAATCATTGACTGTAGTTACATGTACACTCAAAATCAGATTATTATTAGATTTTTGCAGTAATAAGATTAACAAAATGACATGTAAACACCAAAGTCAATTGTCACTTGTTTCTGATAATAGTCCCTCTGTTTACTCACATAACTGTGTGCAGTTTACATGTCATTTAAATAATCTTAAAGGTTCAGAAATTAGATAATAATCAGATTTTGGTCTGCATGTGAACAATGCCATCATCTTTACTGATATTCCAAATAGAATTACTATGAAAACAAGGCAGTACTTCTGTGGGAACTAAGATACTTCTGCAGATAGTGGTGCTGATTTAGTAACTTTGCCATGTCTCCTGATAAAACTGAGAAAACCTTTGAAAAGAGACAGCGAGACAAAAGTACGGAGGGTGTATTTTCAAATTCTAATATTTCCCCTCTACTGATTTCTGCCTCTGAGACTGGAACTGCACAGAATATTCACAGCAAAACTACATTGTAATAGAGCGAGTTTGTGAGGTATTGTCACTTTGTCTTAATCCTAACCAGTGGCCACACCGTGATCATTACCTTTAAGCTGTAGTTTGCATATTCAGGTTAGGTATTTTTATAGCGTAAGCTACATGCACATTGTACTAATCCTCCATCTAGGTAAGCTACTCCTGACCATGAATATAGCCCAAGAGCACACATTTTCATATCATTTCTATGCTTTTTGCATGGAAGCTGCACTGCTCGATTTTCAAACCACTTAAGGAAGAAATATATATTTTAAGGAACTGTATGTAACCTGCATTCTTACAGTTAAAAAATGTTTTATAATCACAACTGAACCTGGGTTGCCAGTTTTCTCATTCTCAGTATATGGACAGAATGAGTTCTTTTAGGTTTAAACCTACTGGATTTTAGCACTGAAAGTGGCAACTCAAATGAGAGACTCATTCTCAGAGGCGCATTCTGCTTTCTGATTGAAAAATCTCGTTTAAGATCTCAATATTGATATTGTACTCAATACACATCATGCTGAATTGAGTATTTTTGTGTGTTTTTCTGTCTGTATTGGGCCGTCTGTGTCACATGGTTGGTCACATGACCTGTCCCTTCATTTTAAAAAGGGAGTCCCCTGGTCCCTTTTCTCTTAACTTCGATCAAGACACTCAGGTGTCAAAACACGTAGGTTTGTCCATGTAACAATAAAGGATTTTTAATGTTTGTACACTAGAGTGCCTTGGATTTCTCTTTTTTTTAGCACTGCTACCACTTCCACTTCCACATAGGTAGGTGTTTAATCTCTGTTCTTATAAACACACCATTATGTCCTCTGTTTTTGTAAGAATAAATCCGCATTACAATTGTTATCTGTAAAAATAATATGTGATTTAACCATGTATATAGGGACACAGATATGTCATGTTATTAAAATCTTGCATACAGTTCCTTTGAACTTAACTTGTTCTTGCTGACTAACCCTTTGGTGTCTTGCTGCTATTCACATGCATGGATTTTCATGCTTGTGCATGGCTTTTCCAGACGGTGAAGTGAAACAGGGTGCACCAAAGTGCAGTCAATCCGAGGGCTCCTAACAGCTCTTACTTCTGGCTTTGCGAAAGATAAAATACTTCATTTTTAGATGCAGACAGCGCACAGCAGTGTCACAAAGCACTTCTTCTGGGGGAAATGCACAAAATATACTAATTTACAAGAATAAAGTTCTCCAGTTTAGACCAAACGCATCCATTCACAGAGGAAATTACTGGGATCACAAAAACACAAAACATAAATATACAAAAAATATACTAGTAGTGTAAAAACAGTTAAATTTGTAAAAACAGACAAATTTAGGTATGAAACTGGAAAAAAAAAATAAAAATAAAAAATTGGAGGATTGGGCATACCCGTATTCAAGCAGTACTCAACTCCCATGCCACCGGAGTGCCTGCTTTTGTGGCTACCTGGCTCTCAAACTGAGTTTTTGAAACTTTTTTTTCTGTTTTGAGCTCAGTTTTGATCATATCATAGGATTTTAACCAACAAAGTTCAGCATGTGCAGTTCAAAGGACACAAATAAGGTAGTGTTGGATTGTGAGAAATGAGCTGAGGACATTTGAGATGCTACAGGCTTTTACACATGTGGTAGGAAATGTCACAGAAGACCTTCCAGAGAAAATACTCCACGACCTTCCAAAGGAAACACTTTGTGGGTTTTAACAATTTCATCACCAGCCGTAACAGAGCAAAGTGAGAGTGAGGCCTTTCCTGTTGTGTTCCTGTACAGGTCTCCTCAAACTTTCCTGACCAGTCCTCCTCTTAAACTTCACTGAGACTTTTGACTGAGACACAAAGGCGACTGAGAAGAGCCGTGTAAATGTTGCTGCAGCAAAACTTGAAATTCCCTTGGGATCAATAAAGTATCTCTGTTTTCACAAATATGGTCAGTGTTAAAAAAAATAAATAAAAATTCCAATCTCATTTCATTTTTGAACCAGTCCCCTTCACTTCAGTTATCACCTATTATCACCACTGAGGGAATATGTCCCTCAGCGGTACATATTCCACTATTTATGCCATAGATGTTTTAAATAGAAAACAAAAGATCTCAGGAGGGCTCTGCATATAACTGGATCAATTTATTTGGTAAAGCTCAGATCATGCACAGACAGGCTGCCATGCTCTGCTCTCCTCTCATCCAAACACACTCTCTTTCTCCGCAGGGGGGGTGTAGCATTGACGTAGCGTGTAGCTTTCACAGGGGAGATTGTTTTAGGCTAGCCATGACCTGTTGAGATTGTATTAGGACATAATACAGTTTTGTTTTTTTGGTTAGACCAAATAGTAGCGGAATTGGAAAGGCGTTCGCCCATGGGCTTAAAGGTTTCCGGTTTGATTCCAACTCCCAACTGTGTATTTGGTTGTTGTGTCCTTAAGCAAAACACCTAAGCCAATCAAAGTTCCCAAAGGATGTGGCAAAGAGCTATATGTGTGTTGAGACCATTAAAGGGCATATTACACTATTTTCCAATCTGTTTCCTCATTGAATAGCTGGGGTTGTGTTTTGTTTAATTCACACAAACACACAAACTCTGCATATTTAGCCTGAATTCTTCTCTCAAGCAGAAAAGTTCTTTTCTCAAATAGAAAACATTCTGTTCCACCTTGTGAACATACAGGAGCTGTGTTTTTAAACTCCATACACCTTCACTATAATAATTTGAATAATGTCAGCCCTGTGATTACAAATCTCTACTGAACTAAAGGTAAAAGGTAGCTGTTAACTTAAAAACTACCGCTTTATGACATCACAAGGGGGTAATAGAGCATTTTGAGCTTTGGAAATGTAGACAGACTATAATGCAGGATTAAACAAACATGTGTGAATGAAACAAAGCACAACTCCAGGTATGTTTCTGATGAGGTAACAACATTATAACATGGCTTAAAGCTCACAAGAGTCAATTTTGTGTAATATAGGAACTTTAAAAAACATTTAAATGAACTGGTTCTGCTTTTCATATTTTTAAAACATCGGCTACCTTAAGGTGACATAAAAAAATAAATAAATAAATAAAAATAAGAAAAGCTAATACATATTGATAAGCATGCATCAGTGGTAATGGTAATACAGCCTCTATGTCACTGGGCTCTATGGCATTGAAAAGTAGGATAGATTAGCCTTGTTTTATTCTCTCCTTCTTGGCCATATGTCCCCAGCACTCCCCGAAACACCCAGCCAAGCTTATTACATATTCTGCACAGCACATATGGTGGAGTATTACAAATTTTGAGGTAAATCCAGAGTCGGCACTGATGTCTGCTGAAGTACGCCGAGGTCCAATGCCGCAAAACAACTTAATGCTAGCCCCTAATCTACTTGCAGGTGTTCAGATACGCAAAACCTCAATTAAAACCAAATTGCAGTTCACACAGTTATTCAAATTAGGTTAGAATCAAGCTCTCCCAAAACTGAAAATGCTTACCTCTGCGGAAATGCATGCAAAACTTGTCCTCCCTGTCTCAAACAAGAGGGGAGGACATTAACATTTAAAACAACCGGCGAGATGAGCAAAATATGATCAGGGTGTATGCTTTCCCCACGGCTTTAATCAAAGTTTGGAAAGGAAGATATCTATACAGCCATGGAAGAAGTGGTCCAAATAGTTTCTCAGGAGAGGCTAAGCTAATAGGTAATTAACTGTCCAAACTGTAATTAGACAGCTACAAAAATTGCAAGTTGTGAGTAATATTTCAAAACTATCATTTCTTATCTTTAAAGGACATATATGGTTCTGTAATGTATCCTCACTTAGTAAACCTTAAAGGTGCATTGTGTAACTTTTCTGGTGGAGGGTCCGCCACCTGCTTTTCTCCATGCAGACTAAACCAGGCCAAGTTACTGGTCAGATCTGTGGACAGGCAACACCATTCACAGTCAGAATGCTTGTTTTTCTAGGTATTTTTGACCTATAAAACCACCTGTAGTTGAATAAACGTAAGATTGAGCTGTTTAATGTCATACTGTGGAACATTTGAAGCAGAGCAATGACATATCCATAGAAAAAAGAAGGTGACGGGCCCCAACCGAAAAGTTACATAGCGCACCTTTAAAGCTTTTCTTGTTTTTAAAGTCCATCCACTTCACTGTTTTAATCTTCACATTACCTTCATGGTGTGCTTTTCAAATTGCCAGGAGATGCAGTTATAGCACCCTCTGCTGGAGTTTTGCATAGACAAACTCCTTGCTAACTAGCTCGGCAAGGTTGGGTCTGGTTTGTACTTGGATAGGAGGCCACGAGGAATACCAGTGCTGCAGTTTTGTGGCAGCAGATTAGTGCATACTGTTGTTGTTTCCGTAGGCAAGACACTCCCCCAGCTTGCCTCAAGTGTCTATGTACGCTGGTGTATGTTTCTGGGAGTGAATACAGGAAATATGTGTGTTCATAAAGGTCCTATATTACGCAAAGTTCTTGTGAATTCTAAGCCATAGAATGTTGTTACCTCCTCAAAACATACGTGGCGTTGTGTTTTGTTTCATTCTCACATGTTTGAGTAACTCTTTATTATTAGTTTGTCTCTATGGCCAAAGCTCAAAATGCTCTGTTCCACCTTGTGTTGTCATGAAGAGGCAGTTTTCAAGTTAACAGCTACCTTTTGTTTAGTAGAAATTGGCAATTCCAGGGCTGAAATTATCCAAATGATTCAAGCGAAGGTGAAGTTCAAAAACACGGAGGCTAAGTATGCACATTTCATTCACACATTAAACATGTGTGAATGAAACAAAACACAACTCTAAGCATGTTTTTGATGAGGAAATAACATCATAACATAACACAACTTCCAAGCCATTTTAAGCCAATGCAAATGTTATTTTAGCATAATAAAGAATCTACACCAACTATATTGTTATTAAATTGAAACGTTTGATGGTCCAAGAAGATTATTGTTTGAAGGTCTTTCACAACATTTTTTTTTTTCTCTTCCTGTGTCACATTTTCGTAACATCATCTCGCCATACCGAATAGTGTCACTTATTTCCGATGAACTTGAAACTCTCTTTCTTCTGCCATTTTCCCCTATAGACTTTTCCATCTTTTCCATCAGGCCTGCTCCGTGTGCAGTGTGTCTCTATCATAGTGGTATCTCATATGTTCCCTCAGTGTAAGAGGATGGGTCAAGCTATTTCATTCCTTTCATATCAAAACCCTACTCGCGTCCGTCTCTCTTCTTCCTCCTACAGAAGGTCTAATGCTCTTCACAAATCAGTCAATCATTTACAGCCCCCACCCCATGGACATAACGTTATTTTTGCTGTACTTTTTTGTGTTGTTTTTTCTAGTAGGCCCATAGGATCTTCTGTTGCTATGGAAATGAAAAAGTCGACGGTCCAGAACATTTTGGTTTCTGCCATCAACCCCAAACATGCACAATAGGTCAAATACTCCTAGATATATCCAAGATCTGGGGATGGGTTGAAGTTGTATTGTCCAAGAATTAGGAAGTGCGTGTTAGCGTGCTAGCTGTCGTTAACTTTACCATGACGCAAACTCCACTCTGTCCTCTGAAAACTGTGAAAAGTGCTCATTAACTCATTACGATGAATAGTTAGGACGCTTCAAATGCATAAGGTAAGTGAGAAATAACTTTGGACCACTGCAAACCATTTTACAAGTAGGTTGTTGTTGTTGTTGTTGTTGTTGTTGTTGTTGTTGTTGTTGTTGTTGTTTTGTTGTCATAATCATGTGGGAAATATTACTATATTAAAAATGTAAATGTAATTATTTTTCCTATCATGATGTGATAATAGCTGTATTGTAATAAATAAATAAAAAAAATCCAAATTATATACCTTAAAAAAGTATTCTTTATTCACCCTTAAATGCAACTTATGACATTTTTCTAAACATAACTTAAAAGTGCATTGTGTAACTTTCCAGGTGGTGGGTCCATCACCTGCTTCTTTCTATTGATGTCATTGCTCTGCTTACAACGTTCCACAGTATGACATTAAATAGCTCTACCTTACATTTATTAAATTTTATAGTTTTAGAGCTCAAAAATACAAAGAAAAACATGCATTCTGACTGTGAGTGGGGCTGCCTCTCCACAGATCCGACCTGTAACTTGGTCTGGTTTGGTCTCCATGAACATAGAAAGGTTTAATGCCATACTATGAAACATTCTAGATAAAGCAATAGCATCTCCATGGAGTAAATCATTTGATGCACCCTCCACCAGAAAAGTTACACAATGCACCTTTAAGTTAACAACAAATAAAAATGCTGTGTGAAAAAAAAAAAAAAATGTCAGTAAATTGTCTGTCTGATGAAACGCCTAGCTGTGAATTAATGAGCAATTTTCTGATAATACAAACCTATTACCCTTGGAGCCAACACGCAGCAGTTAGCTTTGTGAAACTTGTCTGTGATTGGCTGTTGCAAAGAACTGAGTCATAAAGAAAAATGAAACAATATCTTCTAAAAGGTGCAAAACATCAACAAATTTCAAGTGATTTTTACTGTTTTAGCTTTGTAGCAGTTTTTGAGGATTTGTTGAGGATTTTAGATGGTATCCATGATTATATAAAGGTTTAATGCCATAGTGTGAAACAACAAGACAAAGCAATAACATCTCCATGGAGAAAAGCGGGTGGTGGACCCTACACCTGAAAAGTTACACAATGCATTTTTAAAAACACCAAAATGAATGTAATAATTTTTATTTTTATTTTTCTAATAATTATTTCATATAGCTCAGCTGGCTATAATTTATGTAGACATTGCTTTTCATAATTCCAGGATAATGTACATGACCAAACAGCAGATTTAGCAGAGTTAAAGGCCCTTTATTGTCGCTTGTGGGTATACTATGTCTTGATATTTTCACTTTGGAACAACCTAAGTTTAAGGCAAATATTACATCACATGATTCTACACAAGCGTTGCACTACAACTGTTCAATAATCTTCTCATCTACTGGGGTAAATTAAACCTCTAGCAAACGTCTTTTGCATGCTGTTACACCAGTTGGCAAAACTGTAACATAATGCAATATTTATTCCTCTAGATGTGGCAAAAATGGGATAGCTACAATAAAGCCAGTGTTAAAACAGATAAATAGCAAATGAGATGTGTAAAGTCTTTGAGTAATAAAACATTTTAAAAACACTGATAGATGAGATATTGTCAATCCTCTATAGGGATGCTTCTTTTAGACCAGATCTGTGACTATGAATACAGTTTAAAGTTTGCTCATTTTAATACTTGGCAAAAGTAAAACAAAACTTCTACATAGCTGAAATTTAAAGAAGACAAAACCAGTTTCTATGCTTGTGCCTTGTAAAGATATTAAAGAGTTCTTCCCACACAGCTATAAATTGTGTCAAGAAAATTGTCACGAAAACAATGCAAAATAATGCAAATCATGCAAACTTTTATTTCAATTTAACATGGACAAATGTTAACAGCGAAGTTATGTTTATACGTACAGCTATACTGCCATCTACTGCTGATAAGCAGCACTACACAAGTCTTGACTTTTTTGTGTGTGTGAAATAAACTTGTTTATATCTAAATAAATTCATTTGAAAGCCCAGACTGACTTTAAGTGCACTTTACAAAGTGCTTTTAACACAATTAGGTCAAAAAGAAAATTACAAAAATCACCAGATTATTTGGCTATTTTGATTATTTAAGGAGGTTGAACTGAAGTTCTTACATTTAATAATTCATGTTAAAACATCCCACACATAACAAAATCAATTCATGAAAAGTAAAAAAAAAAAAAGGCATTCTGACTGTCACCTCTCCACGGATCTGACCTGTAACTTGGTCTGGTTTGGTCTCCATGAACACAGAAAGGTTTAATGCCATACTGTAAAACATTCCAGATAAAGCAATAACATCTCCATGGAGAAAATCATTTGATGCACCCTCCACCAGAAAAGTTACACAATGCACCTTTAAGTTAGTACTGCAAACAACAAATAAAAATGCTTTGTGAAAAAAAAAAGTCAGTAAATTGTCTGGCCGATGAAACGCCTAGCTGTGATTTAATGAGCAATTTTCTGATAATATTACCCTTGGAGCCAACACGCAGCAGTTTAGCAAAGTAAAAGTTTGTATTACTGCATTATATGATGCTTGAGTATATTGCGATAAGAATACCAGAGGTGAGTAGTAGATGTATAAAGAGATATTTCTAAGCCATACTTTACTCTTACTTGGGTTATAGATTTTGTGGAGTAACAGTTCCCTTTAGTAAAAATATTGCTAATATAACCTAATATAATAATATAAGCTTTATGTTGACCATATGAATTGACTGAATTGCCATTACTTCCCAAAATATATGTCTAGTTCAATATTGTAGTAAGTACACTTCATATAGTTGACCTTTCTTTTTACTTCTAGTTAAGTATTGCTACACTGAAGTACTCTTAATTGACAAAAGGTTCTGGCTACTCTACCCAGCTCTGAAGATTACACAGCAAACTACTAAAATACAAAAATAGTGTATACAGTATGCTTGCCAGGTAAGGCCTTGTAATAAACCAGCGAGAAATAGTTCAATCGCGCCATGGCTGGAGTGCTGTTGGCCAAGCAGGCCCCTGTGCTCCATCCATCTCAGAGGCCAG
Organism: Taenioides sp. WSHXM2023; assembly: GCA_029959045.1. NCBI lineage: Eukaryota > Metazoa > Chordata > Actinopteri > Gobiiformes > Gobiidae > Taenioides > Taenioides sp. WSHXM2023. Next base: position 27,393,076 of record CM057087.1, read on the forward strand.
CTCGTTGCCTCTTTCAAGGCTGTGGTTGCTCCCACCTATAGTTTCTTTGCAATCAGGACACTGGGACCTCTCCATTGCCCCTCCACACTCTGTTATGAGATACACGTGACCATTTGGACATTTGAACCAGTGACCAGGCATTTGGATGGCTGAGACAATCATCTTCCTCTCGTCATCACTGACCCCCAAACCAGTCTGAGGAAACTTCTGTTTTAACTCCTCTAACATTGGTTTAACCCCTGCTTCATCATCTTCAGTGAACGGACCACATTTTTCCAGAACGTCTCCTATCGTTTTTTCCTCCACTTTAAACTTGTCCTTTGATAGGTTGTATTGGGGCGTATTGAGGAGTGCTGTCAGTTCGGCCAATAGCGTGAGTCTCCGTAGTTCCCTCTCCAGGTCGTACACCTGCTGTTCTGAAAATCTCTGCTCTGAATCTTGCAGCCAATCCAGCAGCTTGCTACACTTACTTCGAAACTGATACAACTTCATTAGACTGTGTTTGCCCATATTTGTCATTGCTAGAAGACTGGCCACTCTCCTGTAAAAGTCCATCTGGTTTTCAATAATCCACAGATTAAATACTGATAAGTGGTTAACGTATGTCAGTGTGTTCAATATGACTGTTATCTCACTTGACAATCCTGCCATGTGTTTGTTTTCAGTGCATTGTTTCTTTAAGGCCAAAGTTTGTGACTGAATGTCTTCTGGATTTCCTGCAATCTTCTGCTTCACCAGCTCTATCTCAGCTAGACAGCGGTTTATGTGAGAACCATAACGGAGATTCTTGCGTATTGGTGTGCGACACTTGGGACACTCTTTGAGTTTGATTGCCACTTCTTCTTGGTTGTCTTGCTGTCTCTCATCCATCTCCATGTATTGGTCCATTGCTCTGCGTTCGATGACATGTCCACAGTCTTGTAGCTGAATAAAGTGGGACTCTGGATCGTCCTCAAAGCCAAAGAAGATCTCGGTGACCTCTTCATGATCACAGATGCGACACTTGTCTGGACATTTCTCCCCACACAGGCCGATGCATGGGTGCCCACAGGCCAGGGTCTTATCACATGGTTCATCACATGGAGGGCGGTCACAGGGCTCATGGCAGAGCTTGGTGCAGGTTTGGTGAGGGCACTGCCAGGAACAGAGCTCCACACAGGGATTGCAGGGCTCACCACATCGGCCGGGGCACTGACTGTGGACACAGTGATTCTCACATGGACGAGCACAAGGAGGGCAGTTTGTGCAAGGAGCCTGGCACTTGTGAGAGCAGACCAGGAGGCGCTCACACTTCTGGGAACAGCCGCAGTGGTAGCGCCCCTGGTGACAACGGCTGCAGTCACCAGGGCAGGCATGACCACATTTTAACTGCTGCTTGCATGGCTCTCTGCAAACTGGCTCACTGGGATATTCCTTATAATAACAGAAATCATCTTTGCTGTGGCCACACTTCAAATCAAAGTTGATTAAAACTTTGCACCTAAAGGTGCAGGGTTCCCCACAAACTTTATCACATGGATGTCCACACCCAAGTGTTTTCTGACATGGCTCTTGGCACACAAAGCTTTTTGGATCCTTGTGGCAAGGAACCATCTGTTTGTGTTGGCATTTAGGGATAGTCTTCTCCAGAAGCACTTCACATTTCTTACAAGTTTCATAGCACAACAGTGGACAACCATGTCCTAAATCACAAATAATCTTCTGGCATTTCTTCAAACACCGGTAATCCTTGTGCTCTGGGTCATAGGGATGACACGCTTTAGCACACACATGGCCACAGTCTAAGCGGTACTCACAGGGCTGGGTGCAGCCTCCTTCAGGGGCTTGTTCAAAGTCGGTGGCACCAGAAGCTTTGACCTGTCGAGTGGGGTGATTCTGACAGCAGAGGGTCAGAGCTGTGCCGATTTGGTCCTTTTCCCTCAAGGTGTGGAAGATGTTGCTCCACAGTTTGACTTGGCCGAGCATCTCACTGTTCCCTATGCAGTAGAGACCTTTTTTTGCACGTGACAGAGCCACACACACTCGATTGGGGATGTTCAAAAAGCCCACCCTGCGCTGCATGTTGCTCCGGACCAAAGACAACAGCACAATGTCATTTTCTTCTCCTTGATATTTGTCTACCACATGCACTTTGACCCCTGAGAACTGACTAGCAGGCATGAGTTTGCGCAGGCAGAACAGCTGGCCTGTGTAAGTGGTGAGGATGGTAATCTGCTCTGGTTTATACTCCTGAAGAAGGAGGTACCGACACAGAGCAACAACAAACTGGGCTTCGTGTCTGTTCTCATGACTTCTTCCATCTTGGATCTCCTCCTCAAGGTGTGTGTGTTCCACAAAGTACAAGTTGGTGTTCAGACCCTGTAAAATATGGAGAAACATGTGTATCTATAAATGCCTAATTTGAAGAGGGGATATTATGCAAAATCGACTTTTTGGAGTTTTCTACCATGTTATAACATTGTTCCCTCATTAAAAATACATGCCTGAAGAGGTTTTGTCATCTATGCATGTTTGTGTATTCTCGCAATCTCTTCACTATTCAAAACCTCCTTACAGATATCAAAACGAGCCTGTCCAAGACAAAAGTATGATACAAAATGACATACTACAACTTCACAAGTCTGATGCAATGTGCAGTAGCCTCGCGATGCATGCTGACTGTATTGTGATAGCACTGTGAATGGAGAGTGTGGGGAGGAAAGGAAGGGGAGGACTCAGAGTCTCAGAAATTAAAATTAAACTAATTAAACATTTGAATGTGTTGAATATAGTATTTTCAAAACAATAAAAGGTAACATGGTCATCTAAACATGTTATGTGTTAGCAATCAATACCCCACAGAAGTAAAATACCCTCTCAAATGTTCTCGAAAATTCACTCGAAAGCCATAACAGGGACTGGTCACACACCTTGATGTTTTCATACTGTAACACTGAGGGATGGTTCTCCAGCTCTGAGTAGATGTGCGGGGTCAGCAGACGGGCAATGTCAGGTCTCATGCGATGCTGAAAAACAAACAAAAAAAAAAATTACAACAAGAATACATCTAAAGTTAGCACAATATTGAAATGCATGATAGTACCTGATAACTGAGTCTGACGTAGGGAAGTTCCATGTTCACGAGTCTCTCAAACAATGACATCTCCAGGTTGAAGTTCTTTGCAAGTTCATACACAGTGGCACTTGGACGCAGCTGCAAGAAACATTTGTTTTTGCATCTCACATTAACAGCTTAAAGCTAAAATAATATTTTTAAAAATCTGAAAATTTGATACGTAATAAACTGCCACAAAAGTAGGCTTACACAGTGGAACTACCTACAATGATATTAGCACTATATCAGATCACATAAACTGAAACACTGCTAATAGGTTTAGTGTTAATGACTTGCACAAGTTTCCCCTTTCCTTGACTGTGACTCACCTGCTGATGATCTCCTATGAGGATGAGGTGCTGACAGGCGCTGCTCAAAGTGGTGATGGTCTGAGCCTCCAGAACCTCTGCTGCCTCCTCCACGATCACCAGAGACGGGCGCACCTGCTGCAGCGTGTGACGGAACTTGGCTGCACCTGTCGTTGTCATCCCGATCACCTGGGGGCATATCACATCTCTTTTATCTCTCTCTATTTATTTAATTTTTAACCCAGCCAGGTATTTCTGTGATTTCATACAAGAAAACAGGGTGGGGATATGTATGCGTTTAAATGGTTTGTTTTTACAATGAATGTCATGGGCGCAGTAGTTACACAAGTAAAATATAAAATTGTTGTGCGAATCGAGTAGATTTGCTCACGCGGACAGTGTCCAACTAAACATGAATGAAGTTTTGTAAGCCTAACTTGCTTGTTTTTTACTGCGTTATTACTTATGGTTTACTTTTGTTATGTGGGTTTAGTAAAAGAGGTTTTTCTTGGTCAGTCACAGAGGTATCGTCTGCAGAAGCTTTGGAAAAACTCTCAATGAGCTTTAAGGAAAGAGCTAAGCCTGACTGAGCCTGAAAGTAATAATAGTGCAATGGTATATAAATACGCTTTACACTGCATTATCCATTCAATCAGCCCTCAGTGGTGGTAAGCTACTACTGTAACCACAGCTGCTCTGGGGCAGACTGTCTAAAGTGAGGCTGCCAATCACTGACCAGCACTGACCTCTCCGACCACCATCACACTCACACACTACATTAATATTAGACAATAGGTGAAGTGTCTTGCCTAAGGGCACAACAGCCACTGCTGCCCCACTGTGGCACCTGGTATTCCCAGTGGTCTCCAAATACTAACCAGCAGCTCCAAATACTAACCAGCACTAGCAGTAAAATGGATATAAAGCAGTAAACCTTTTCAGAAACAAGTTGTGCTTTACCGTGGCTTCCTTGAGAAGATAAAGATTTTGTTGTCTTTTGACTTCAGAGAGTCTCTCAACAGCATTTTGGTATATTTCTTCTAAATGAAAGGCTTTGGTACGGAGTTCAGCTCTATACCGGTCCATCCACAGTCTGCAGAGAGGAAACAAAATGAGTTGGAAATATGTAAAAGATTTGGACAAAACAAAAAAATAAAAAATAAATGCAAATTGGCAACACCTCACCGATAAAGTCTCCATCTGTTGGGTACACTCAGACTCCAGATATCAGTGATGAGGCGCTCTTCTTCTTCGGTCATGGCTGAAGATTTCCTCAGCTCTTGTTTTATTCTATTCTTTAACCTTTTCTTCTGTTTGCGTTGACGCTAAGACAGTAATAACAATAAATGGTGAAATCATTTATTCATCTTGTTTGGCTTTCCATAAGAAATTCCAACCATGCTTTCATATTCCTTCAGTAGAAGTACGTAAACATATTATTATTGTATTGTATTGTAGTGTATTGTATTGTAATACTTTATTATCCCTGTAGGGAAATTGTACTTCTTACAGGAGCAGTGGGCAGCACATGGGGTGCCCGGGGACCCATCTCCATGATCTTGTTGCTAGGCTTGGTCAGGACGATCTTAGCTGGTGGATTTTACCTATGGTGCATGTTTTGGGTTGACGGGGGAAACCGGAGTGCCCGGACAAAACTCACCCAGACACGGGAGAACATGTAAAATCCACACAGAAAGGCCCGGGCAACCCAGGGATCAAACCCAGAAACTTCTTGCTGTGAAGCATAAGTGCTAGCCACTTAGCCACCATGCCGCCTTTTTTTTGTTATATATATTTTTTTGTATTTTAAGATTTTGTTATTTAAACAATTTTATTACATTTTGAATTTAACTATTTAACCAACAGATATGTGCATGTAAGAAGTAACTGGAGAGATGTCACAGTAACAAAGTGAGGTGTAAACATAAAATTGTATGTTGGATTGCTTAAAGTTCAAACCCATAACCTCCTGTCACTGAATTTGTGTTGTTGAGATACAAAAATTTCAATATTAAGGAATAGATGCGATACTCAGTACCGATTCCGATACCATGATGATAATAAAAATAATTAAAAAAAAATAATAGAATGTAATTTTCAACATTAAATAATAGTACTTGCTTTTATATTACCAAAGGATCTTACTGTATATCTGTGTAATTCCACAGTCATCCAGCTAGGTTCCATAGTGGTCTATGGGCTACTAGTCTACGTGGTCTTACCCCCAATTTACACCAAAGCAGTAACAGCACATATACTGTGCTTAGGTATTGCTTTCATTTTAACCAGTGGGACAATCTACACCAGCAGTGCCATACGCTCGTCAATGGCCGTCATTAGGCTACGTGCCACTCAAATTAGGTTGGAGTTCTAATTTTTCAGCATCAATGGAGCGTCTCCAGGCTTTTTAGCAGGGTCAAAACAGAAAATAAGCACATGGTGTCAAATATGTTCTCTAAAACCACTACAGTCTCGTAAACACCATGTGCCGCATCCAGGAGTGTGTGTGTGTGTGTGTGTGTGTGTGTGTGTGTGTGTATACTGTATGTATATATGTGTGGAGCCTCTTGTGTAAATTGATCTTACGTGGTATAAATTCCAGGTTATACTTGTTCTGATACAGCTCAAGATCATTCTAAAACTATTCAGATTGATTGATTGATTGGTTTGTTTATTTCGGTAACAGTTTCCCATAGTCTCCCATTGCTCCAGACACAGTAAACAGAAAAGCTGTAGGCTTAAGATTAATCTTATTAGGCCTACCCTGTCTTAGCATCATTCATATTCATAAAGATAGCAAAAGAAAACAATACAATTTTAGTATTGATTAGTATCTGATTTTCAATACTTAATGACAACCCTAATGAATCTATTATAAAGAATACCCAAGAGATAGGTTAACCATACACAATACATACCTCCCATCTCTCTGTATTCTCCTGTTTTCCTTTAGGTTCTTCATCCACATCGGATTCATCCACAAACATGGCCAGAACCTTTATCGCCCTGAACTTCTCTTGGATTTTTCCTCTCCTCTGATCACCTCTTCCTCCTCTGGCATAAATCTCATCATCAAGAGCTCGTTCAGCCTCCAACAGATCTGCCTGCTCGTCTACATGAATGAGGCTTTCTTCTGGAGGCTTCACCGTTGAAATGTCTGAAATACATAATAGTTGAAAATATGCTTTTGGTTTCATTATTCAGTTCACCTACTGCTACTCACAAGTTGTTACTCTGTCCCACTCAACTGTTTCAGATGCCTGGCCGCTGACTGCCCAGTGGTCCTTATAGAGACCTTAGATAACCTTACATGCCCCACCTGCGCCCTGATCAGTTCCACGTCATTGGTCCGACATCACATTGGTCCGACATCACATTAGTCCGACATCCCATTAGTCCAACCATACACAGTAGAGACGCATAGATGACTTGTAACATGCTGAGGATAAACTGTTCGTAAATTTGGAGTGTGGGTGGAAATCTCGTTCGTTTATTTATGTTGGACTAATGGGATGTCTGTTGGACCAATGGTCCTCTTTTTTTCAGACTAATGGGATATAGGACCAATGGGCTGACCCCGCCCTGATCATGTGCTGGATGACCTTTACCTTACCTGGATGAGCCCCCTCTGTCCCTTAGTCTTGAGTGGACTCTGGCCCTGCAGATTTCAGCGTATCTGCAAATGGATTTGTATCAATCCATCCTAGTTCAGTGCTAGTTTAAGCTATCGTTTAGTCCTGGTTCAGTTCCAGCATAATCCTGCTTTAGTTCTAGTTTAGTCCTGTTTTAGTCCTGGTTTAGTCCTTGTTTAGTTTTGGTTTAGTCCTGGTTCAGTCCTGGACACAGCTGCAGCCTTCCCCGTCCAGGGGAGTGGATCTCTCCTTCACTGTGGTTCAGTGTCGGTTAGTTATTATTTCATCATTACAATCTACTATGGAACCTCTAATTTACAGAAATTACAGACATTTTGAGGGGAAACATCAGTATTAATATTTATTGTATATTAAATATATTAGGCTGAGTTTAAAGAATATGTAGGAAAATATATAAGGATGAAGACAAAGGTACATTGAGATAAAAACAGCTATGGCAATCAAATTTTTGAACGTAAAGCTAAGGATTTATACGCAAGTGTTTACTAATCCTGGGTTTGTGATATTATTATCTCCTTTTGATCTTACCTTTGGTGTTTCCCTGTTGGTTTGATGTGCCTTCAATCTGTAACAGATTCTCTAAGCCAAGCCACTCATTCATCACACTCGATTTCTTCTCAGTACTCTCAGAAACACCCTTTTTCTGATGAACAGTTCATTGTAGTAATTAGTTTCATGTTTAGTCAGTGTAGCAGGATATTGTTTTAGCTTCCAGACACTGTATACTTACAGCTTGGAGACATTCCCTGTGCTGCTCGGACATAAACTGCTGCAGGACACTGGCAAGCAGCACCCCTTTAAAAGTGCACTCCAGCTGCAGGGCCAGGTCCTCCAGGTCCCTCTCAGCATCCTGAACGTCTCTGGAAATCTGGAAATAAGTCAGTTCTTTTTATTATGATTACTTGCTTCACTGAGTCACTCTACAGTCACATGGTAATCATACAATACTTCTAAATCTACAGCTGTTGATGTTCATTATGCCTTCTGTTTTACTAGTTATAGTTTTTGGTAGTTTGTAAAGACAAAGAAGGCATGTCTTTACAAAACAACTATTTTGTAACTATAACTAATAACTATTATATCAAAAACTAGTGCCAGCCCAAGCTTTTTTTTTGCCCTAGGAGACATTTCAGACCTTAAGTCTCTGGATGTTGTGGGTCTGTCTTGGCTGACACGTCTCTGCAACATTGCATGGCGGTCGGGGACAGTACCTCTGGGGTGGTGATCCCTCTGTTTAAGATGGGGGACCGGAGGGTGTGTTCCAACTACAGGGGAATCACACTCCTCAGCCTCTCCGGTAAGGTCTATTCCAAGGTACTGGAGAGAAGAATCCAACTGATGGTTGAACCTCAGATTCAGGAGGAGCAGTGTGGTTTTCGTCCCGGCTGCAGAACACTGGACCAGCTCTATACTCTCCATCACGTGCTTGAGGGTTCATGGGAGTTTGCCCAACCAGTCCACATGTGTTTTGTGGATGTGGGGAAGGCATTCGACCGTGTCCCTCGTGGTGTCCCGTGGGGAGTGCTCTGGGAGCATGGGGGGCTGTCCGGTCCCTGTATGACTGGAGCAGGAGCTGTGTTCGCATTGCCAGCAGTAAGTCAGACCTGTTTCCGGTGCATGTTGGACTCTGCCAGGGCTGCCCTTTGTCACCGGTTCTGTTCATTGTATTTATGGACAGAATTTCTAGGCGCAGTCAAGGGCCAGAGGGGATCCAGTTTGGGGACCACAGAATTTCATCTCTACTGTTTGCAGATGATGTTGTCCTGATGGCTTCATCGGACCAGGACCTCCAACGTGCACTGGGGCAGTTTGCAGCCGAGTGTGAAGCAGCTGGGTTGAGGATCAACTCCTCCAAATCCGAGGCCATGGTTCTCGACCGGAAAAAGGTGGCTTGCCCTCTACGGGTGGGTGAAGAGGCCTTGCCTCAAGTGGAGGAGTTCAAGTATCTTGGGGTCTTGTTCACGAGTGAGGGGAGGATGGAGCGTGAGATTGACAGGCGGATCGATGCAGCGTCAGCAGTGATGTGGTCGCTGTACCGGACCGTTGTGGTGAAGAGGGAGCTGAACCGAAAGGCAAAGCTCTCGATTTACTGGTTAATCTACGTTCCTGCCCTCACCTGTGGTCATGAGCTTTGGGTAATGACCGAAAGGACAGGATTGCGGATACAAGCGGCCGAAATGAGTTTCCTCTGCAGAGTGGCTGGGCGCTCCCTTAGAGATAGGGAGCTCGGGTATCTGTTGCCTCCTGGACGCCTCCCTTGGGAGGTGTTCTGGGCATGTCCCAGCGGGAGGAGGCCCCGGGGAAGACCCAGGACACGCTGGAGGGACTATGTCTCTCGGCTGGCCTGGAAACGCCTTGGAGTCCCCCCAGAGGAGCTGGAGGAAGTGTCCAGGGTGAAGGAAGTCTGGGAGTTCCTGCTTAAGACTGTTGCCCCTGTGACCCGGCCCCAGATAAGCGGAAGAAAATGGACGGATGGATGGACATTTCAGATGGTCTCCCTCTGCCACACCAGACATCCAAAACATGCACCAAACATGCAACAAATGTAAGTACTATATAATGAACAAGGCCATTATGCAATCGAAGACAGTAATTGGACAGTTCTACAGCAGCTGTAGAATCTTCTGACATAAACCTCTGTCCCTGTAAAAACTTACAGTTTTGTGTGCAACTCTCAGGTCATTGTCTCTGAAGTCATATCTGTGGGACAATTCTCTCAGATTGAAGCGCTTCAGGATCTCACTACTGCTGCGACTCCCCACTCTCACTATTCCGTCAGGGAGAAATTTATGGATACCTCAAAGATGACAATAATAAACATAATCAGAGATCATAATAACAACATGTGTCGATGGTGTCATGTCAATATTTTTTCATAGTTATGATAGTAACATCCTCGCAGGAGGTGGCTTACCTTCTAGAAACTGATCCAAAGCATGGTTAGTGTAACACACAACCAGAATGGGAGCTTTATCTGCTGCAGTTTTCCAAAGATTTTCATTTGTCAATAGAGCCTGAGCAATTTTCAGTCCAACATAGGTTTTTCCTAAAGAAAAAATAAACAAAACAAAAAAAAAGACTGTCTTATTATATTACGTTGTTACCAATACAGTCCATTTAGCATTTTGTTTGCCTTACCAGTCCCTGGGGGCCCTTGTATAATGGCTAGCTCTTTAGTGAGGGCCAGCTGAAAGGCTCTGAACTGAGACTCGTCCAGCCCCAGCTCCTCCAGTGTGGGCCAGGCCTCTGCATCCAGGCAGTGAAACGGCCTGACTCTGGTCTTGAAGTCCGGGTGGGCCACAGACGACAGGTCATAAGTGTCAGATCTGAGCAAATAAGCTGGAGGTTCCACATCAGGACTGCAGTCTACAAGGTACCTGCAACCACACAGTTAAAGCACTAACTGTTTTACACTGAACAGTTCATCCAAGGTTTCTGCCTGTCTCTAGAACATTTTGAAACTGAACATCCACACAAGGGGTGTGCAAAAACATTGAAATATCAACATATATCGTGATAATAAATTTGATGATACAGTATTGTTATCATGGGCTGCTGTATCGATATATCATATTTTTTGGTATCTTCTAGCATTTTTTTTGTGACACGCACTACAGTTTTGTTGCTTATTTAGTGGAAGTAAACTTGTTTATGCAATGCACCTGACATATTCACTGTTTTGATAATTAAAATAGCTATATTTCATATTAACTTTGTAAAAGTACAGGTTTAACAAGAGTAAGAGTATCATGTGCAATATATCAATTATCGCATGTAAAACAATATCGTGATAATAATGTTTCGTGAGCCATGCATGCATGATTCCCAGGCCTAATCCACACACAGAAACAGACCCATTCATACTTTTTAAAGGGCAGCTCATCCTCCTGCTGCTCTTGGAGGCCCTCCAGAACATAGCGATAAGCTTCAAAGTAGGCAGTGGTCTCTACCATCATGAATACTTGGTTTTGCTGGGTTACAGAAAACAAAAGAAATTACTATTGCATAGTTTTTCTTTTGCTTGTTTAACATTCAGTAATATTGTCTACCTGAATCCTGGCCAGCCTATGTCTGCTTTCTTCTGTAAAAGTGATCTGCACTCTTCCTTCTTGGAGCTCTTCTGGATCTCGTTGTGACACAGTTGCAAAGAGGAAGCTCTCAAAGTTATCACATGACAAACAGACCAATGAACCAAAGATCAGCCTCTTGGAATTCTCCCAACGCACAAACTGTAAGGTGAGAATATATAATTGAGAAAACAAAAAATAACAAAGATTTTGAAAGTCCTTCTTTTGTATCTGAAGCTAACCTTCAGTGGCTCCACATTAAACTGGACGAGATATGCCAGGCCAGTGATGGTGCACTTAGGGGCTATAACTTTTGTATCACGATATATTCTGATGTCGTCCAGTCGCTTTGCTTTTTCCTGATTCCCAGGGTTCATTTGGGTCCAGAGCAACTCCTGGATCCCTTCTCTGAGCGGCCTCACAAAGTCCTCCCTGAGCAGCCGAAAGTGTGTGTCCAGATACAGGTGGGTGTTTTCGTAGCGCTGGGAGGTGATGTTGGGTCTGAGATAGGGTCTGCGCTCGTGTCGAAGTTCCTCTGGGGTTGGGTAGATGGGAATAGTCCTGAAGTCCTGCTGGTCTTCATCTGCACATAACATAATGAATTTAGATTTAGATTTTAGTGTGATTTTCACTGTTTTATTTATATATTTTTACTTTGTTGTTTTTATTGTATTAAATTGTAGATTTCTTTTATTTCTCTATGTGCAGAATAGTCTTTGCTTATGAAATGTGCTACAGAAATAAAGTGGAAAATTTAGGCTAAAGGGGACATTATAATCTTTTAACCATGGTGGTCCCTCATCATTAGTTTACTCAAATTTGTATTCTGATAGATCCATTAGATCCATGATTGTTTGAGTAATGTGGTATTGCATTTGAGGTTTGAGTTGAGTTCAAAGACTCCCCAGTTTTATCTTACCCTCATCCTTGTTTACTTTTCTATACTTACTTGTGATTATTCAGAAATCTGTGGGCCATACATGTAGGGTTTAGAAATGTCACATGCCATTTTTCAACAATATAAAATATGTAAATCTGAATTTCCTTTGGGATCAATAAAGTGTCTATCTCAATAAAAATCTGCTGACTACAGTGAAATTCCACTATATTGGTTCTTCAGTTTGGAACAGAAAGTTAATAGACCTATTTCTATTTATACGCCATTTTAGATCAATATCATGATGTACAACAAATACAATGAAAAAGCATTTAATAGTAAACCCCCCCCCCCCAAAAAAAAAAAAAAAAAAAAAAAAAAACGTCGTCTTTAATGTCACTCACCACCAGTAGGCAGTAGAGCATAGGTGTCCTTGTGTGGGTGTTGGGTGCCCTCTCTGGACCTGGTTTGGAGATGTTTGACCAGCTGTTGAACATGCTTCATATTCTCCTCTATCTGCGCTGGGACGTCCACTCCTGAAGTCCTCAGGCTGCAGATGGATGGGGACAGCAAGACCAAGAGCAAATTCACAGGTTCAACTGTGCTGGCAGGGAAGATGCTAAGCACCTACACAAAACATAATACACAGATGTTTTTTGTTTTTTTTTTTGTTTTGTTTTTTTACATTAATAGAACATTACACAGTTAATTACGTCAATTGTCAAAATCAGTGATAAAAACACAGGGGGGCTGTTTTCAGGTTTTGAGTTAATGTTGTTTACTACATTCCATACATGTTAATTCATAGTTTTGATGCCTTCAGTGAGAATCTATCATGCAAATAGATGAAAATAACAATAACATAAATGAAAAAAGTGTGTCTGAACCTTTGGCTGGTCGTGTATATATTGTAATCATAAATGTGTTGCCTTCTCTACCTGTGTGAGGATGGCCAGGATGTTCTCCATGTGCTGTGGATATTTCTCTCTGCGGGCATTGTCAAAGTCGGAGCCTACACCTGCCAGGTACTGCGGCAGGACAGCGCGCAGAAAATTTGAGTCTTTGATGCTCCCGGCCAGGTGCTGCAGGGTGCCCCTGTCTGCTCGGGATTTGAAGGCTTTACTCAGCACCTGACACAGCAGCTCCACCAGGTCCTTCCTCATTGAAGATTCACTCAGCAGAGGTTTCAGACCCGGGTGGGAGGAGACGCTGACAGCCACTTGTGACGGCTCTTTTGTAGAAAGTTCTTCAAGCTTTTTATAGTCTAGGGTACTTTTTTTAGCAGTTTCCTTTAGGCCGAAATTTAAGATCTTGACTAGATTTCTACTTCTGTCTTGTTGAGGGCGTCTAGAGGCTTGTCTGCTCCCCCTCTTGTTTGCACTAAACCCTCTGAAACCTCCTCTTCTCTCATAATCATCTTCCACTTTCACATCTCTCATTCTCCACTCCATCCCACTCCACTCTCCTCTCCCACTGTCTCTACTGTCTTCCCCTCTCCTCCACCCCCTGCCTATATCTTCTCCTCTTCTGCCCCTCTGGACCAGTCCTACTGCAGATGCCCCATGTGCTTCTCCCTCATCAGAGTCTGCGGCCTCGACCTCCTCCTCTCTTCTGTTGTTTTCACGTTTGTCATGGATTCTTGGTGTCAGTTTTGAACTTTCATGTCCTGACACTCCAGTTTCATTTACTTGTCCAGTGCCTGTGGAAGAAAAATGGTCAATGGCACCACTCAAACATGCTTGTTATGGCTACAATAATAATCATTTTTAATTATCTTTTTATTTTATAAACTGGTCCCTGCACTGAAGAGCATCAGAAGTACAGTTTTTGCACATTCTACTGGAGATCGACCAATGTGTTTTTTTTCATGGCTGATGTCAATCCAGAGAAAATGATGGCTGATCAGATCTGCCGATATTTTTGGGGCAATATGTAAAGCCAATTGTGGTCATTTTCCACAAATTATCTCATTTGAATTTAGTACAAACTCATTCACGATCTTGTTTTACTACAAACTGGATAAAAGAGCAGTGTAGTCAATTTTTCCAGTATTCTTTTTGGACTAAATAATAAAGCTTTATGCATATTTTGGCAGCTGGTTGGGCAAATATCGGCCTCTGCTGGGGATTTATCAGCCTGATATATCATAAATATAAAAATATATAGGCAATCTAGGCAATTCAAATTGCAAATTTGATTTGATTGTGATGACTCTTCTAGCCCTAAGTCGTGCGGTTAGAGCTTCTGTTATGTTATGATAGACTCACCAAGTTCTTCTTCACTCCCTTCTGATTCTCCCTCCATCACACAAGTGATTTAGTAGTAAGTGTGCAGAGGTGCCAAACCTGTGTGGGAATAGCAAATAGGGTACCTCCATATTATTTCATAGTATCATATTTTCAGTTAAATAGACATAAATATTGTATGCAGTTCGCTGGTTTGGCGATAGTGTAGGTCCTGATTGTAACACCAGAGGGCGCAACCCCGCTTCGGTAGCCAGCGCGTCTGCTCAAAGTAGAAGCAGTTCAGTTATGCAGAGCGCGCGGCACACACGCAAACTGAAGCAATGTTTTATCTTTTGCAGGTAATGTGGTACAGTAAAACACTAATGTAGGAACTGGTGATATTGTTTGAATGATTGTGGAACAGTCTAGGCCGATTTTGTCCACGAAGTAACTATTTTAAAGCCTGGTTGTGAATTTGTTGAGTGAGTGCTGTTATGCTCTTATTTATGCTAGCGGAGACACGGAATGACCAGGAGAGTGCGCTATTGCTAAACCTAACGATGTCATAACAGGGAACAGATCCAGATTTATGTCACATGTTTTATTTGTCTTTTATTTTATTATATTTCATATTATTTGTGACTATGTCATAAAAAGTAGAAGCAGTTCGGCTCCAGTTATGCAGAGAGCATGGCAGACACGCAAACTGAAGCAATGTTTTATCTTTTACAGAGTCAAAATAAATTCAACTAAAACTGCACTTTGAGTCTCATCATTCAAGTGTGCAACACCTGTATTCCAGAAGGATTTGTAAAAATGGAAATTGAACAAGTATCAATACTAATTAAGTCACATTCACAGGACAGAAATGAACCTTCTTTTGTAGCTTTTGTGTCTACCTGGCTCACACACTGTGTGAAATTAGCTGTTTGTTTTCCCTTATCCATGGAGACTGTGCAAGAGGATAGCTAAGGATCTAGCTAAGGGAAGGAAGGGAGTGAACCATTTCATCAGAAACAGAAACAACAGGTCGGAGTAAGAGTGAGGCCTTTCCTGTTATGTTCACCTGGTTCTCCCTGGACACTGATGTAATACTGCAGGATAAGAGGAGGGACACTTTTGGCTCCTCTCTTAATTATTTTGTAAAGAGCCTATATCTAAGTCTACAGTATCCCAATATAAAATGTGACATATCAGAATCAGTTTGATTTTTCAAAAATATCACAGCTATAGGCTACTAATGATAATACATAGCCTAATGTAATATTGTGAAAATTATAATAATATCCTACTAGTATCCTATCTGTTCATGTTACATTGATTCAGTGGATCATACACACATTTAAGAGTAATATTTGAGTGTATGTTTCATTTGACCACGATCAGTTTCTTTTTAGGTGAAAATAGCAACTCGTTATGCCCTCTAGTGGTAATCCAACAAATTTACAATGACACTTACAAGTTACTTTCATTTCATCAGAATAGGTCACTTTGATTTGATTGTAAAAGTTGTATTTTGCATTTGCAAAATATTCTGTAAATAATAAATCTCCAGTTTAAAGCTTGTAATTCAGACCTAGATATCCCACTATTCTATCTGACAAAATTACACTGATTCAGTTTTAGTGGATCATACGCACATTTATGAGAAAACGTGAACTCGCTATGCCTCTAGTGCTAAGCTGAGAAAATTTAGTCATTTTCATTTAATCAGAAAAACTAGAAAAAAAAAAAAAAAAAAAAACTTTTTACATTAGCAAAATATTTTGTAAATAGGCTAAAGCATTCAAAATCAGACGTATTAGAATGTAGGCTATTTGGATGAGCAAACATAGATACTAATAATAATACATAAAAAAAATAACAAGTAATCGACAGAATAAATCCTTACCCAAAGCAGCAGGTCTCTTATGTCTCTTATACGACGAGCCGCAGCCTGTGTTGTTTTGTTCTGGATGCTCAAGTGTCTGAATCGTCACGCCCTACGCGGTTTATTAGTATTGTGTTTAGGTTTTGTTTTTGCAAGAAATCATGCAGCCAAAATTAAAATGGCCAGTCCCAATCAGCCCCAGGAAACATAAGATTTTAGGCTACTGTAATGTTGCCTTCAAGTGCACTCCTGTAAACCTAACTCAAATTAATACAGTGATTTTATCCACCCAAGATAATAGCTGATGAGCTGTTAGTTTAATTTTAGGAGAAAACATACATTCGCGACGCCCTCTAGTGGTAATCCAACAAATTTACAATGACAGTCACTTAGCAAGGCAACGTTTAGTTTAGTGCTGTACCCTATTGTAGATATATTTCAAATTGATATTGAGATTGTATCTGTGATCCACTATTTATGTCATTATAATGAGATCTCCAGTTGAAAACTTTGAGTCAGACTATGGCATTTGTCTATATTGCAACATTTAGTTAAGTAAAGTCATTTTATTTATATAACACATTTAAAACAACCGTAACAAGTTGCACCAAAGTGCTTTACAGCATTAAACACGTCGTAGTGAAACAATAAAACAAATGTAAAATATATTAAGTATTACATTAAAGAGTGGCTTAATAAACAAAGATAAAAGTCTAAAGTTGAGCTTCAGAGTAGAGCTCATGGGCTGTTGAACGCCATCTTGAAAAAATGTGTTTTTAGGAGTGTTTTAAAGTGAGGTAAAGAGGAGCATGATCTCAGATGAAGAGGGAGGGAGTTCCAGAGCTTAGGGGCCACATCAGAGAAAGCTCGGCCTCTCTTGGTTTTGAGGCGGGATGGTGGGACGGACAGTAGGTCGAGAGAGTTTGACCTGAGAGACCGAGGGGCAGTGTGTGGGGTTAAAAGATCAGTGATGTACTGTGGCGCCAGTGAGTTGAGTGATTTAAAAACAAATAATACAATTTTAAAATCAGTTCTGTATTTAACAGGTAAGCAGTGGAGCTGGGCTAGGATGGGTGTAAAATGGTCTCTCTTTTTGGACCCGGTGAGTCTGGCAGCAGCATTTTGGACTAACTGTAACCTATTGAAGGAGGATTGTGGGAGGCCTGAATATAGCGAGTTGCAGTAGTCCAGTCTATTAGTAACAAAAGCCTGTATGATTGTTTCAGAGTTATTGCGTGTTAGGATTGGTTTTAATTTAGCGATTTGTCTTGGCTGAAAACGTTTTAACAACATTTGAAATTTGTTTCTCAAAGTTTAAAAGAGAGTCCATAAAAACACCAAGGTTCTTTACAGAATTGTGCAAATTTGTAGCAAGAGGCCCAAGGTCAGATGTGAGGCTGTCAGTGTAAGGTCCAAATAGAATAACTTCAGTCTTATTTTATTTAGTTACCAAACTCTAAGACACTGTATACTCTGGAAAAGTGCCTGGAACATTGATAGTTATTGTTGCCTGTTATTACACATATTGCTGGGTTTCAGATGACATCACTACATTATAAAGGCCCGTGTGGTTTAATACAGATGGGCACAGCTAAAATTACAATTATTAAAAATCTGATTGTTCTTGTAATACTGCAAAATTTACACTCTGGTCAATAATAGAGATGAGCAGGTCCAACATTTTTGTATTTACCTTTTAGATATTTAATGGCAAAGCGCAATATAATCTATTGTCAAATCTGGCTCTTCCCCCCCATCTGGAAGTATCCACATTCTAAAATCTGAAAATCACCAATACATTGGAAATTAACAATGGAAATTTCACACATAACAGGTTAAAATACAAATTATATTATATTATTTTATTTTTTTTTAAAGATCTTTTTTTAAGCAAAGTCCATCCAATTCATAATTACAAATATACAATCAGATGTCTATATATTTCATTTTTTATTTCACTCATTTAATTTTTTTTCTTTTTTTTTTTGGTTCATCTCAAAAAGAAATGTAGACAATTAAGTTGACAAAAATGTAGACAGTTAGATAAAAAAAAAATCAGAGCTTCATACATACAACATAAAGTCACGTCTAATGAATGGGAGTTAGTTCAGTCAGAGGTCTTTTGAGTAGACTTTTAAGCTTTAATTTATAATTGAGTACATTAGTAACTGTACTTTAACTTGAGTACAAATTTCCAGTACTCTATCCACCACTGCACATAGCCTACTACTTTATTGTACTGACTGTAACTGTAAGTGCATGATAATTAATTGACTATATCTCTAATACTCTTACTTCTGCCAGTTAGAATGTGTCTAATGCAATTTGAAATAAGAAAGTTCAGTTTAAATCAACTGTGGGCCGAGTGCTGTTGGCCAGGCTGGTCTCTGTGCTCCATCCATTTCTGAGGCCAGCTGGTTACCAGTAGCAACCCTATGACTCGCCCCGCCAATAACTGCATTGCAATCTGGACATTTGCGGCTCTCCATGGCCCCTCCACAATCGGATATAAGATACACATGACCATTGGGGCATTTGAACCAGTGACCGGGCATTTGGATGGCTGAGACAATCATCTTCCTCTCCTCATCACTGATCCCCAATCCAGTGTCAGGGGACTTTCTTTTCAGCTCTTCTATTATTTGTTTGGCTCTTGCGTCATCATCTTCAGTGAATGGACCACACTTTTCCAGAACTTCTCGTAGAATTTGTTCCTCCATTTGAATGTTTTCCATTTGTCCTCGGAGTTGTGCCATATAGGAGTGAGCGTTTAGTTCAGCCAAAAGCGTGAGTCTCCTTAGTTCCCGGTCCAGGTCGTACATCTGCTGTTCTGAAAATCTCTGCTGTGGAGCTTTGAGCCAGTTCATAAACTCTTGAATCCTTTCTTTAAATGCTGCAGCTTCAGAGGAAGACATCTTTTCGCTTCCAATCACCTGAAGCTTGGCAACTCGTGTATAGAAGTTGATTTTGTTCTCAATGACCCACAGGTCGACTGCAGAGAGATGAGGGCTTTGCAGTTCATCTTCTATTTGGCAGAATTCATATGATAGTACTGCCTTGTGTTTGATTTCTGTGCATCGTACCTTTAAGGCCAAAGTTTGTGATTGAATGTCTTCTGGATTTCCTGCAATCTTCTGCTTCACCAGCTCTATCTCAGCTAGACAACGGTTTATGTGAGAACCATAACGGAGATTCTTGCGTATTGGTGTGCGACACTTGGGACACTCTTTGAGTTTGATTGCCACTTCTTCTTGGTTGTCTTGCTGTCTCTCATCCATCTCCATGTATTGGTCCATTGCTCTGCGTTCGATGACATGTCCACAGTCTTGTAGCTGAATAAAGCAGGACTCTGGATCGTCCTCAAAGCCAAAGAAGATCTCTGTGACCTCTTCACGATGACAGATGCGACACTTGTCTGGACATTTCTCCCCACACAGGCCGATGCATGGGTGCCCACAGGCCAGGGTCTTATCACATGGTTCATCACATGGAGGGCGGTCACAGGGCTCATGGCAGAGCTTGGTGCAGGTTTGGTGAGGGCACTGCCAGGAACAGGGCTCCACACAGGGATTGCAGGGCTGACCACATCGGCCAGGGCACTGACTGTGGACACAGCGGTTCTCACATGGACGAGCACAAGGAGGGCAGTTTGTGCAAGGAGCCTGGCACTTGTGAGAGCAGACCAGGAGGCGCTCACACTTCTGGGAACAGCCGCAGTGGTAGCGCCCCTGGTGGCAACGACCGCATTTACCACGGCATGGATGACCACATTTCAACTGTTGCTTACATGGAGTTGTACAGGATGGCTCCTCTTGCAGTGTTTTGTACATACAAAAATCCTTCTGGCTGTGGCCACACTTCAAATCAAATTTAATCTTCACTTTGCACCTAAAGGTGCAGGGTTCCCCACAAACTTTATCACATGGATGTCCACACCCAAGTGTTTTCTGACATGGCTCTTGGCACACAAAGCTGTTTGGATCCTTGTGGCAAGGAACCATCTGTTTGTGTTGGCATAGGGGCATGGTTTTCTCCACCAAAACTTTACAATCACCACATTTCTCATAGCACAGTTGAAGGCAGCGATGTCCTAAATCACAAATAATCTTCTGGCATTTCTTCAAACACCGGTAATCCTTGTGCTCTGGGTCATAGGGATGACACACTTTAGCACACACATGGCCACAGTCTAAGCGGTACTCACAGGGCTGGGTGCAGCCTCCTTCAGGGGCTTGTTCAAAGTCGGTGGCACCAGAAGCTTTGACCTGTCGAGTGGGGTGATTCTGACAGCAGAGGGTCAGAGCTGTGCCGATTTGGTCCTTTTCCCTCAAGGTGTGGAAGATGTTGCTCCACAGTTTGACTTGGCCGAGCATCTCACTGTTCCCTATGCAGTAGAGACCTTTTTTTGCACGTGACAGAGCCACACACACTCGATTGGGGATGTTCAAAAAGCCCACCCTGCGCTGCATGTTGCTCCGGACCAAAGACAACAGCACAATGTCATTTTCTTCTCCTTGATATTTGTCTACCACATGCACTTTGACCCCAGAAAACTGACTAGCAGGCATGAGTTTGCGCAGGCAGAACAGCTGGCCTGTGTAAGTGGTGAGGATGGTAATCTGCTCTGGTTTATACTCCTGAAGAAGGAGGTACCGACACAGAGCAACAACAAACTGGGCTTCGTGTCTGTTCTGATGACTTCTTCCATCTTTGATTTCTTCTTCAAGGTATTTGTGTTCCACAAAGTACAAGTTGGTGTTCAACCCCTGTAAAACATAGAGAAACATGTATTGTTGTAAATGCCTAATTTAATCTTAAGTGTCAAACGTTCTGGAAAATTCACTCGAAAGCCATAACAGGGACTTGTCACACACCTTGATGTTTTCATACTGTAACACTGAGGGATGGTTCTCCAGCTCTGAGTAGATGTGCGGGGTCAGCAGACGGGCAATGTCAGGCCTCATGCGATGCTGAAAAACAAAACAATATTCTTGAATTAGACACCAAAATTGCCAAAAAGATAAGATAGGAGATAGGACTGGCACAATAATGACATGATAATACCTGATAATTGAGTCTGATGTAGGGAAGTTCCATGTTCACTAGTCTCTCAAACATCGACATCTCCAAGTTGAAGTTTTTTGCAAGTTCATACACAGTGGCACTTGGACGCAGCTGCAATAAACATTTTGAAGATTAACTGCAAGTAGGGATACAGGTCCCTCGCACATGTGACAACCACGGTTCATTGCACCCTTATCTCCAGAAAATTCCATGACCCTTATTACACATCAATTGCCCCTTAGTAGCCCCTCCAAAAATACAATTTCCAAAAAAGCCAATAATGTGGGCCATATAATTAATCCATTTAGGGACATCAGTCCCAACAGCCTCAGGCTCAAACCATCAGAGGCTGTGAAAATATTACATATATTGTGTACATAAATATAAAACTATATGAAACCTAACCTGCTGATGATCTCCTATGAGGATGAGGTGCTGACAGGCGCTGCTCAAAGTGGTGATGGTGTGAGCCTCCAGAACCTCTGCTGCCTCCTCCACGATCACCAGAGACGGGCGCACCTGCTGCAGCGTGTGACGGAACTTGGCTGCACCTGTCGTTGTCATGCCAATCACCTGCACAGTTTCACGTAAATATATTTATATTGAGTAAGAATACCACATTTCTTAGTAGATGGTCTAAGATATATTTTTTTTTACAATACTCATACATTACCGTTGCTTCTCTAAGAATATGACAGTCTTGTTGTCGTTTGACATCAGCGAGTCTGTCCACTGAGTTCTGGTATTCTTGTTCTAAATCTAAGGTTTTAGTGCGCAGTTCTATTCTATAGCGGGAAAGCCACAAACTGCAAAAAAGTAATACATGAATTAAAAACAAACACCATAAATGCTTTGCTGTACTATTCAAGGAAGTAATCTCAACAAGACTGGGACAGTTTTTAGAAACCATCATTGATTTGCAGATGTCAATATATTTATTTGATGACCTTTACTGGCTATTTTTGGCTCACCGATAAAGTCTCCATTTGTCAGGTACACTCAGTGTCCAGATATTAGTAATAAGGCGCTCCTCTGTTTCAGTCATAGTTGAACTTTTCTGCAGCTCATGTTTGATTTTTTTCTTCAGGCTTTTCTTTTGTTTCTTTTGCAACTGTAACACAACAAGTAATAATTATTTCAAGTTTGATGATAGAGTTTAACATATAATTTAGCCTATAAACAGTCCTTCTCCAATGGGACCTAGCTCTTTTAGACTAGTGGCAAAATCTGAAAAAAGTTCCTGAAAAATATCCCATTGGGGACAGACAATTTAGAAGCAGACTTACTTATTTTCAAAAAAGGCTGAATGAATAAAACAAACAAACAAACAAACAAACAAACAAACAAATAAATAAATAAATACATTTCGAGACAATGCTCTTTACTGTGGTTGATAGGATTACAAAATTTGGTAGAAACTGTTTCTATGATAATTTTAGCATTTTGGTATTAGCAGTTTGGATATCATTTTTTATTTTTGTAAAATAAAGACCCAAATCAAGTGTATATTATTTGTAAGGTATCTCAACATAAAATATGGGTGCCAACTCCTAACTTTACATATATAGGTGGAAATTTAGACATGGACACACCTTTCAAAGTAAATTAGAACAGTGCCTCCTTATGGTGATGTAAAAAAGTGCACAAAATAACACTGGGCACTGGTCTTACATATTGTTTCACTTTAACAGTGATAACTGATTCTTGGTTAATGTTGTACCTCCCAAATGCCGTCACTCATTCCAGGAATCGCCTGAGGATTAGCCTGTGGCTCAGGTTCATCCAGAGACATGGCCAGCATTATGTCCTGCACTTCCCTGAGGGCCTGCTCCGTGTCCCCTTTTTTGTGCCCATCTCTTCCACCTCTGGGATAAATGACGTCATCAATAATACGCTCAGCTGCCATCATATCTGCCTCCTCTTCAATATCAATGAGCATATCTTCTGGCTCCATGAAGACATTTTCTGGCTCCTCCAACGCAGCTTCGGCCTCCATATCTGAAACACAGTCACTTTATCTTACCTATCACCATGGAGACAAACTCTGCTTACAGTAATATTGTATGTACTATGAAGAACTAATAACAAGACTGTCTGATCTGCTTTGTTGCCACTTTAATGTCAAAATCAGTCCTTACGATTGATCCCATGTGAGAGACCATCAAGACCCAGCCACTCCATGATCAGTTTTTTCCTGCTTGACCTCCTTTGAAATCCACCCTGATTCTACAAAAAAGGAAAAAAAAAAAAAGTATATATTTATTTATTGTATTATTATTATTATTATTATTATTATTATTACTTCCTATTTTCAGACATACATAAACCACATGTAGACTGTCCCAGTGCTTCTCTGATATATGCCGTTGCAGGACATTCTCTCGTAGGACTCCTTTGACAGAACATTCAAGGTGCATACTCTGAACCAGCAGCTCACGTTCAGCATCACACAGCTCTCGAAAAATCTGTCAAATAGTTAAATTAAAATGTGAAATAGTGCTTTACATTATAACTGAAATGTTACATTTGTACAGTATGAGTGAAGTAATGTTACCATCCACAAAATACTCACCGTGTTATAAGCAGCTGACAGGTTGTTGCGGCCATTACGTTTGAACTTCTCTTTGTGAGCCAGTTCTCTCAGATTGAAGCGCTTCAGGATCTCACTGTTGCTGCGGCCTCCAACTCTCACTATTCCATCAGGGAGAAATTTATGGATACCTGAAAAAGTAAACGATTATATTAATGGCCAACAACATAACAGGGCAAGTACATGGCAATGTTACAGCTGAGTTGTAAAAGTTTTATTTATTTATTTATTATCCATTTATTGTTGATGATTTTAGCAAATTATGATTAAGCGTACGATGCCATGCTATGGGTATATTTGTTACCTTCAAGAAACTGATCCAAAGCATGATTAGTGTAACACACAACCAGAACGGGAGTATTAATCCTCCAAAGTCTCTGGTTGGTCAGCAAAGCCTGAGCAATCTTTAATCCAACATATGTTTTTCCTAAAAAAAAAGAAAAATGTAATGGGGGTGTATTTCAATAGATGAGTTCTTCTTGCTGCGTCACATGTTTGCCTTACCAGTCCCTGGGGGCCCCTGTATAATGGCTAGCTCTTTAGTGAGGGCCAGCTGAAAGGCTCTGAACTGAGACTCGTCCAGCCCCAGCTCCTCCATTGTGGGCCAAGCCTCTGCATCCAGGCAGTGAAACGGCCTGACTCTGGTCTTGAAGTCCGGGTGGGCCACAGATGACAGGTCATAAGTGTCAGATCTGCGCAGATAAGCTGGAGGTTCCACATCTGGGCTGCAATCTACAAGGTACCTAACGTAAAATACAACAAATAAAAAAAAATATGTATTTATCTGTTGAGAGTAATTGTATTCCAGTGAGAAGTGGAATAATATAAAGGGTGTGCGCTAGCTACTTTGTGTTTCAGTCACCTGGACTGATTCTTTTTTTAAGACTTAATCATGCATTTGCTTTGTGCATACCATTGTTTTAAAAAACAGCCTATATGAGAGACTGCTTTGTTTTTGTACATACTACAAGTACATGGAAACTTTCCAGGTTAGATAGAAGACATGACCTTGACAAACCCAAGCAGCACTCTGGTGATTTCCCACACACTCAGTACAGACATTATACTGTATGTGTACCTCTGAAAGGGCAGCTCATCCTCCTCCTGCTCTTGGAGGCCCTCCAGAACATAGCGATAAGCTTCAAAGTAAGCAGTGGTCTCTACCATCAAGAACACTTGGTTTTGCTGAAACAGAAGAGGACTTCAGCTTAACATGCTTTTTTAAAGTGTGTTTATCATCATGTCTTACCTGAATCCTGACCAGCCTATGTCTGCTTTCTTCTGTAAAAGTGATCTGCACTCTTCCTTCCTGGAGATCTTTTGGGTCTCGATCTGACACAGTTGCAAAGAGGAAGCTCTCAAAGTTATCACATGACAAACAGACCAATGAACCAAAGATCAGCCTCTTGGAATTCTCCCAACGCACAAACTGCGGGGTAACAATATAAATTATTCTATTTAGAAACACAACATTGATAAACTGATAAATTGATGTTCTTCTGGAAATTTTGGTAATTCAAGGCTAACCTTCAGTGGCTCCACATTAAACTGGACAACATATGCCAGGCCATTGACGGTGCACTTAGGGGCTATAATTTTTGTATCATGATATATTCTGATGTCGTCCAGTCGCTTTCCCTTCACTTGATGCCCCGGGTTGTCCATTCGTCCAAGGTTCATTTGGGTCCAGAGCAACTCCTGGATCCCTTCTCTGAGCGGCCTCACAAAGTCCTCCCTGAGCAGCCGAAAGTGTGTGTCCAGATACAGGTGGGTGTTTTGGTAGCGCTGGGAGGTGAGGTTGGGTCTGAGATAGGGTCTGCGCTCGTGTCGAAGTTCCTCTGGGGTTGGGTAGATGGGAATAGTCCTGAAGTCCTGCTGGTCTTCGTCTGCACAACAGCACATGCATTTGTGTTACGTTAGGGGTATGGAGTAGCAAAATATGAATTTAGATAATAGTTTACCTTGGTTGTCACCACCAGTGGGCAGTAGGGCATATGTATCTTTGTCTGAACGTAAGGTGCCCTCTCTGGACTTGATTTCGAGATGTCTGACCAGTTCTTGAAGATGTTCCATATTCTGCTCTATCTGAGCTGGGACGTCCACTCCTGAAGTCCTCAGGCTGTAGCTGGCCACTGGCAGCAGCGTCAGAAGCAGACCCACAGGCTGGACTGAGCTGGCAGGGAAGTTGCTAAGCACCTAATATAGTATAAAAATACAGTGAATTAGGGCATGTATATACATGTTTCAGTTCTTGACTTAAAAGTGCACTATGTAACATTTCTGGTGGAACATCTGTCACATGCTTTTCTCCAAGAAGTTAGCAGGTGGTGAACTTTAACCATTTTGCACTGTAATTTTGACCTTTTTAAAGATTTATTTTGTAATCACAAGTGTATTGCCTTCTCTCTACCTGTGTGAGGATGGCCACAATGTTCTCCAGGTGCTGTGGATATTTCTCTCTGCGGGCATTGTCGGACTCGGAGCCTACACCTGCCAGGTACTGTGGCAGGACAGTGCGCAAAAAGCCTGAGTTTTTGATGCTCCCAGCCAGATGCTGCAGGGTGCCCCTGTCTGCTCGGGATTTGAAGGCTTTACTCAGCACCTGACACAGCAGCTCCACCAGGTCCTTCCTCATTGAAGATTCACTCAGCAGAGGTTTCAGACCCGGGTGGGAGGAGACACAGATGGCCACTTCTGATGGCTCTTTTGTAGAAAGTTCTTCAAGCTTTTTAAAGCCTAGCCCACTTACTTTAGGAGTGTCCGACTTGGGTTCATTTCTCCTATCCCCCATATTTTCTGTTATCTCTGGTCTACTTCCCCTTCTCGCTCCGTTATTACTTCCTCTTCTGTCTCCATTGTCTCGCCATTGCATCCTCCATCCTTCGTTTCCATTTGCACCAAACGCACCAGCCCCTCTCTCTCCTCCAGGTCTACTATGACTCCTGCTCCCTCCTCTCCCTCCTCTGCCTCTATCTCTTCGCCCCACCTCTTGGTTCCTCTCAGCTCCAGCAGTCCTTTGCCCTCTCCCAGTGCCCCTACCGCCTTGTCCTCCTGCACCTGTTGTAGCTCCTCCCCCAAGCCCATGTTTTGGTTTGTTTCCAGTTTCAGGTTGACTAGACTTGGGGCGGTTTGGGGGTGCTCTTCCTCTTTCTCGTGCCCCTCCATGTCCCCTACCTACTGGTCTATTAGCATTGTCAGTATGTCCATTGCCTGTAAGACATAATAGCATAAAACAATTAGATAAGACTAGTAGATATTAATAACAGCAACAGTAATGTAAGCTTTGCGAGTCACCATGTTTAGCTCCACTGTCTCTCCTTGGGTGTCCTGTTTTTTTCTCCATCACATCACCCACCACATGTAGACCTATGGAAACATATAAATAGGCTCTTTAGATGTTTTATTATTTACATTTTGGATTTAGGCCTACTCAGTTGGTAGTTTTCAGATATTAGAATGAATGCATACTCCCAGATTTTCCTATGAATTATATTGTACTTTGCCATGAAATATCCAAAAGGTAAATGCACAACTGTTAAACCATGATCATTTCTATTATTGAATAGACCCAAAAAAAAACCACACTGTATTACAACACAAATTTTCATTTTAACAACATTAACTTGAACTACCCCCATCTATAGACTAATGTTGTGATGTCAGCTGAAAAGCAGCAATTTTGGCCTGCTCTAAGATGACCTCTAGTGGATTCCTAAAGCACCTACAAAGACTAGTTTTATTTGATCTGATGTAGGACTATCCTAATTTTATCTAATATTTATTATGTCTTAAAACGTTATACAAGGAAAGGCCCATAATAATCATGCTTATAAACAAACGAAACTAAGATTCCTCTCAAATTTAGGCATTTATTTTCAAATAGGTCGACTACCCGTACGCTAATAATGTTAATACTAGTTGAGAAGACAATTCATTTCCAAATAGCCTAATCATTATGATCCTTACCTCCTCAGCTCCCGTGTTGACCGGCGTCTACCAGATGAGAAAGGCAAATGCGTCAGACAGCAGATGCAAAGCGCTTTTTAAAAGCCTGGGCACTTTTCAGTTTCGTTTCATCATAAGGCTCCGCACCCAAGATGACAATACGAAACACCGAGTAACTTTCTGTTTGCTGACAAATTGTTGGGCATAGTGTACTAAACCTTAAACCTAAAGCAAATCAAACCTTAAACAAATAGCCTGTATATTCTGTTGAACTACACCAAAACAGTGGAGAATAGCCCTTTTTTATTATAGAGTATTTTGCTATTTTATGTATATATGTTTAATGAAAATAAAATATAAAACAATAGAACTACCTATACGGATCATATGTGCCTATTTCCTAACATAATTTAAAATGATTTGACAAATGTTGTGCTTGTTTATAGACAATTATGCGCCTATTTCAGTTAGTAAATAGGCTGTCAATTGATGTATAGCTGCAAATAGGCTTCAGTCAGCTGGAATGAACGGTGTGTAGCCCTTGATCCATAGTTAGCAATTTTGCAATTAAAAGCAGCCACTGACAAATTAATGCAAAATTGAGTTTCAGAATTTTCGGACTCATAAACGCACCACGACGTTTTTTTTCCGGTCTCCGTGGCCCCGCCCCCTGCGTTCTACGTCATCATCCAGTCTGCTGTGCTGCGCTTTGGCTAGTGATCGTTTCCCATTCGTAGCTTAAATCAAAGTAAACATGTAGTTTTTCATCTTTTATCCATTATAAAGCACCTCGCAGACTGTCACGCGTTACATATTTGGCGAATGAGTTCTAATCGGAATGGTTGTTGTGTTTAAAATGGCAGATGATGTCGCTTTCATTGGCTGTAAAGGGCTGTGTCTTGCTAGCGTTGCTAATCAAACAGCTTGTCGCTAGAAACGGGGTAAATTGAGGCTATCCGTAAATAATGGCAGGCGAATTTATATGTGTTTGAGTGCGTGAAAGAGGCGGAAAATGGAGAAATCTGGAAGTCCTGGTCCCTCGTCGCCCGTGAATGGAAGGCAATGCAACGGTAGGTGGTTTGATTAACGTTGCATCAGATCAGTGCTTTGTTTATTACATTTGAGATCCTAAATATGCCTTTTTAGTTAACATATATCGTTACAATCTAATCTGCAACACGATCCTATCCATATCATACTTAATTAAGGCTAACCCACTTTTGCTTTTGTGTTAGATTACGACAGCAAGCGGAAGAGGAAGATAGCGGACATCACCCAGGCTCTGAGTACCAGTCCCGTGGATGTGGCAGCTCTGAGGAGGATGGCCATCAGTGAAGGGGGGCTGCTGACCGATGAGATCCGCTGTCAGGTCTGGCCTCGGCTTCTCAACGTGCCGCCTCATGTGTTGGAGCAGGATCCAGGTACTAAAGTTTCAGACTGAGAAAATTATAACATGTGTCTGTCAAAATTGTTTTGCTTTAATTTGGGTTCTGGGGCCCTCTGCTGGCAACTGTAAGAAGTGAAACATTTTGAAATGACCGATTAGCAGCACAGTTATTAATGATTAAAAGTGCAGTGAAGTGCAGTGAAGGTGCAACCAAACTAAACATTCATATGCAATACTTTCACTTGCAGCACTTTCACTTGCATGGTGAGTCAGTTCCTTCATCAGACCATAAAGTGTCAAGCATTCATTCTTATTTGTGAAGTGCCAAACACAGCCGCTAATTTGTCTCTCATATGTTTAAAATCTCTTCTCAAAAATGTTGTATCATTGTTTTTGTCTTATTTTTTTCCCTTTCATTTTTACACATAAGCTGCCATGCTTATTTTGACATGGAGTTTTTCTACTATTGGTTAATCAGCCTGTCAGTCACGGCCATTGAAAGTTGGCAGATGTCTTTGATAAATCCGTTCCAAATGCATAGTTCACTTCAGAGACAAACTGCAGTCGATACAGTATACCAGATGCAACTTCGCCCACCCGTCCATTTACAAGTTTGACTAATGGGAACACAACTTCCTAGAAACTGTGGATCGAGAGAACAACAAGGATTACAACCAGGTGCTTTTGGATGTACAGCGCTCACTGCGGAGGTTCCCCCCTGGTGAGTTAAACTTTAAAATTTAAATATTTCTTTAATCTCCTTTTATTTAACACTTAAAGCAGTACTATGTACTTTTTCTGGAGAAGGCTATGGCACCTGCTTGTCTCTTAGAAATTACCGCAGTGTGGCATTACACGTATCCATCCTGCATTTACTGAATTACAGATGATTTTTTTATTTATAATATTGTATTTATAATTCAAAAACGTGCATTCTTATTATGAGCAGTGTCTCCTCTCGGCAAATCAGACATGTAACTTAACCTGGTTGTGTTGCCTGCTTATCTTAATGCCGTATTGTAAAAAAAACAACAACAAAAACCCAATGTTGTCTCCATAGAGAGAAGCAGAGGGCAGGCCCTCCACGAGGAAACTTAGAAACATAGTGCTCCTTTAAAAACAGCTGATAAACTAAATTCTAATAGTCTACCTTTTACATTATGTATTTATTGTTATAATTAATTTATTAATTCCACATCTACACTAGTGTTAAATATTTACTGTATGTTCATAGTCACCGTGCACAGTAGATGACGCCCTGACTTGCTGGAGCTATGTGAAACTGGGTCATAAAGTTTTTAGAGAGTTTTGTGAAGCATTAATCATTGTCCTGTCTTTTATCCAACTGCTTGTTAAATATATCTCTGCAGTGATTTTCCTCTCATTCTTATTTAACTTTTTTTTGGCACTGCCTTGGTTTCACTGATGTTTCATCTGTTCCATTCGTGGAAGTTGTAATATTTGTCTTCCTTGTGATCCAGCAGCTTTCAGCTTTCATGTTCTTGGTTTAGCTAGGGGAACCAACCATAGCTGTATTGATTCTGTTTAAATTCTGTATTAAACTTGGATATTGTGCAGTAAATCAGTATTGACTCAGTATTCAGGTCAGTGGTCTATATGCGTAGAATAGTTGGACCATAAAGTTTTATAACTATGCTTGTTAAATATTATCCACTGGTGAAAGATAGGGTGTAAGCTTTTCTTTCTGTATTCATCATCCTAACATTGACTTACCCTAGTGTTTTGTATTGCTCAAAAATACATTGTACAATACACATTCTTTCTGTGGGTGGGATTTACCTGTGGTAAAAATGTATTGTAGTTTTGTTATGTATCAATCAGGTTTACCAAATGTACTATTTGATCAAATAGCCTAGCCTAAAGTAAATAAATGCTTACATTATTATTATTATTATTATTATTATTATTATTATTATTATTATTATTATTATTATTATTTGTACAGCACTTTTCAAAACAACACTTAAAAAGTGCTTTACAGTGCCAAAAATATACAGACCCCATCCCCCCTCATAATAAAACTGAAAACAAAGGCAGCTAACAGGCAGCTTTTACTCCTACTTCAATATTATATTGTACAGTGTAACAGTATTCTATTTACTTGAGGAAAAGTTTTGGTTACTCTTCCCACTGTGAGTTAGTACGTAGGAAACAAAAGCTTTATGTGGCTAAACGGGCTTGACAGATCCTGATCTCGTCAGTTTTCAGAAGCTAAGCAGGGACGGACTTGGGCAGTACTTGGATGGGAGACCAGTGGGAATTCCAGGCGCCACAGTGTGGAGCCAGTGGAAAAAAATGCCGTTGTGACCTTAGGCAAGACACTTCACCCACATTGCCGTGGATGAATGTGGTGTGTGTGAGCAGATTGACAGCCTTCCTTCTGTCAGTCTTCCCCAGTGCAGCTCTGAGTATAATAGAACTTTACCACTATCGAGTGTTTATTGAATGAATAATGCACTGTAAAAAGAACATTTGTGTTGTCACTGCTCCTTCAGATATGATTTAGTTTTTCCCATTTTTGTCTCTGCCTGGGTCTGTTTTTTGCAGGCATGCCCGATGAGCAGAGAGAGGGTTTGCAGGAAGAGCTGATCGACATCATCCTCAGAGTGCTCAAAAGAAACCCTCAGCTGCACTATTACCAGGGATACCATGACATTGTTGTCACCTTTTTATTAGTTGTTGGAGAGCAGCGAGCAACAGCTTTGGTGGAAAAGCTGTCTACTCATCACCTCAGGTACCTTGTGTTAGCAGTTTTGGTTTAGTCTAAAGTAGGGATGGGCGATATTGACAAAAATTATAAAAATGTTTTAATATTTTTTGCATTATCTCGATTATAATGCTCAGACAGTATTCTAACAGTGCATCAGGAATGTGCTAACTGTGCCTGCAAATGTCTTGGTTCAACCAAGTCTAGCCTAAAACGTGACTGTACCATAAAACTAGCCACTTAAGTACAGAATATGACTTTATACTCTTGTTTGATAGATTTTTTATAGGGTTAATTATAGATTACTCAAACAACAATTGCAGTGTTATCATTTTTTTCTACTACATCTATATCTACCACCCCTAGTCTAATCTATTTGAACTTACCAATAATAATTGCATTTTGTTTCCTCCAGGGACTTTATGGACCCCACTATGGACAATACAAAACATATACTGAATTATTTGATGCCTATCATTGACAGGGTCAACCCCGAGGTTCATGATTTCATGCAGCAGTAAGTGTACTTTAAAACATTTTGCAACAAATTTGATTACCACTACAAGCACCTTTAAATGTAGTGCTGCCGCGATTATTCGAGGTAGTCGACGTAATCGAATATGAAAATTAGTCGAACACAATTTTTGTGGTCGAATATTCGCCTGTTTATTTTTGGTCTCAAACGGCAACCTTAAATACTCAAAGAGCCATTTGGACCGTCTTCCACAGAAAAGAAAACACCCGGAGCCACAAAACCCTTTTGACTCTAAACCAGCGCTAACCAGCGAGGGAACTACAGGCAAAACTACAACTCCCAGAAAACGGAGCTGCGCACCAAGACAGCTCATAAGCGCGAGTCTTAAGAGAATTATTTACACCTTTCAGTCTTTTCATCACAACAGTAGCAACATAAATAAAGTGCATGAGTGAAATAAAGAACTGCGCTGCACACGTACGACCTGCACATGTATAATCTCTGAAAAGTTTAACATGAACATCTCCAACGTGTTAGAAGCACAGAACAGACTCACCATAGGCAGAACATCCCTCAGTCACAGAAAGAACACGCATATTCCACTGAGTCCTGCCCTTTAGTCCGACAGAAGCTGACTGCATCAGCGGCACAAGGAGCTTCTAGTTTATGCAAATTAGCCATGTGGTTTTAAGTTTCGCTTCTGTATAACGTAAACAAATGTGCGCAAAGCTGCATTAAACACATTATTATTTGAGTCCTCCTCGTAGGAAATAAAAATCCAAACTTAAATTATCCACCCGCAGCGAACCAAAAATGCGTCTGCTTCTGTGTTCCGTCATCATTTTATCGCGTGTACCGCGTGTACCAGTCTCATCACACACGAAAGCAAATGAATCTGCCCACGTAGCATTAAGCATTACGCCTACAGAGTAAAAATAAAATAAAATGAGCACATGAAAATTGCAACCGCTTGTGTTTTGTTTTTTTTGAAAATTAGTCGTTTAGATTAGTCGACTAATCGAAAAATTAGTCGAGAGATTAATCGTTAGAAAATTAGTCGTTAGTGGCAGCACTATTTAAATGAAATGGCCAGTTAAAGTTTTGTACCTGATTTTAATTTATTCTTGTCATGATAAATGTTCTTTATCATGCATTATATGGTAAAAGTTGCTCAACTGAGACTGCAAAATATAATCTAGTCACTTTACATAGCATTTTCATGGGCAATAACTAACACAAAAGCTACTAACAGGGTCACCTTTTTGTCCTATAAGGCCCATTGTTGCCAAGAATCACGGAAAATCAACGGTCTGATACTCTCTCAGACACTTGATTCTCTGTCACAGTGCTTTTTAAAGCTTAACAAAAAAGCAAACAGTAGGCAGAGATTGGAAAACTGTAAGGAAACTATTGCATGACACTATTCCAGACAATTGTTTCTGTTGTGCAATATCACAGCAGCAGAAAGGACTAAGTGGGCGGAGCTAAAAATGTTAAAAACATGTTCCTGATTCATGGTTCAAAAATCACATACAGGTTTTTCTAGTTATTTTTTTTTCTTTCAGGTCCGAGGTGGGCACTGTCTTTGCCCTAAGTTGGCTGATCACCTGGTTTGGCCATGTCCTGTCAGACTTCAGACATGTTGTGCGGTTATATGACTTCTTCCTTGCGTGCCATCCTCTAATGCCCATCTATTTTGCTGCTGTAGTAAGTATTGTTCAATGAAGATGTATGTAGTTTTTATATATGTATAAACTAGAGCACCACAATATTAGACATTTTTGTGAAAAGCAATGTGGTTGTTACCGCTCTCTCAATCATTTCAGTTATATTAAAACAAAATACATGCTTTAATGTACTAGTGAAACTGTCAAAATAAAAACGTAAAAGAGACAAAACCAGGACTAAATCAAGGTTAATTTTGGACAAAGGAAACTCATATAAGGGCTGCACAACATAGAATGAAAATATTGATACTGCAATATTGGCTGACGCAGTAATCGATATTGCAAGAAAATAAATGTATCACAGCAACACAAAGTTCTCCATTTTCTTGAAACTGACCCTTTTTGGAAAGTAAAATGGACAAAAAGGCTGATATTATTGATTTTCCTTATTAACATTAGAATTGGATCGGTCTTGGTTTTGTCATTGCTGTTTTTTTATTTAACTGAATTTATTGTGCCAAAAAGTATATTAAAATATCACAATTACTGAATCTTTTTTCTCATATCGTGCTGTTGCGTCTCAACAACTTCAAGTTAGTCTTACTTGAGTAGTAAATCCCAAATACTTTTTTAGTCTTACTTGAATAATTTTTTGGACCACAACTTTGTACTTCTACTTGAGTGATATTATTTTGAAGCAACGTTACAATTTTTGGCTACTCTACCCACCTCTGCTGACCTGTTGTTCTTTAGATTGTTCTGTACAGAGAAGAGGAAGTACTGGAGTGCGAGTGTGACATGGCCATGGTCCATCACCTGCTGTCCCAGATCCCTCAGGACCTCCCCTATGAGACTCTCATCAGTCAGGCTGGAGACTTGTTTGTTCAGTTCCCTCCCTCTGAACTGGCCAAAGAGGCGGCCTCCCACGACAGGTACTTAGTTCTTTCCTTGTTTATCAAAATAAATACAAGACTTGGGGCTGTTTTCCTTTCAGTAACAAAACAAATTAAACCACCGTTTCTGAACAAGTAGGCCCAAGCAAAAGGACTGAACTATGACTCGACCAGGACTTTAATGACTTGATGATCACAATTGATAACAAAATCACATCGACGGACCCAAAAACACTGTAATACAAATGCAGTGCAAACTGGGTGTTTCTAAATGTATGTTATGGGTAACCTCAGTAATGTACACAACCAGTCAAAAGTTTAGACACACTTCATTTACTTTATTTATTTTTGATTCTTTATTGTGTTAAAAGTTTCACACAGAAGAAAAAGTATATATGCACACATTACGGTAGACACAGTATTTATGTTTTGTTTCTTCCCCATTTATCCCCCGCCCTTGTGCTAAACAAACAGCTTAACAAATATATCTATTGGTAATAAATGTAAATAGCCAAGAACAGAAAGAGGGAAAAAAAAAATAATAATAACACTTCATTTAATGCTCTTTCTTTTCACACCTATTTACTAGTAGATCCGACTGAAGGCATCAAAACTACGAATGAACATGGAATTTAGAAAACAAAACAAAAACATTCAAACATGTTTTATATTTTAGATTCTTCTAAATAACTACGCATTGCTTTGATCACTGCGTTGCACTCTTGGCATTTCACTAATGAACCCTGACATGGCACACCTATGAAATGAAAACCATTTATCATGAAGAAGAGCGAGTCCCAAGGGTTTGCAGCACTGTCAACAAAACAAAGGGTGGCTACATTGAGGAAGCTGAATCTAAAAATAGAAAACCTGTTTTTAGTTCTTAAATAATTTAAAGGTGCATTGCACAACATTTCTAGTGGATCATCCGCCACCTGCTGGTCTGGTAATGGTGTGACATTAAACGTATCCATCTTGCGTTTATTCATTACCTGTTTTTCTATTGCTCAAAAGTACAACAATTCCCTCTGTGAATAGGCGCGACTTTCCACAGATCTGAAATGTAATGTAGCAAAGTGCTGTAGCCTGCTTTTCTCCCTTGTGATAGATATAGGTTTAATCTGTACTGTGGAACATTCTGGACAAAGCAATGACATTTCCATGGAGGCAAGCAGGTGGCGGACCCATAACTAGAAATGTTACTCAGTGCACCTTTAACATTTTTTTCTTTGCTACCTAATTCCATTTAACTTTCTTCATAAGTTTGATACCATGTGCCATAGGGATATAACAATATCCAAATCTCTTGGAACAATATTTTCACAATATACATCTCACGGTACGATATTTACTGCAATATTTTGTGGAGGCTAACAAAATTGTGAATATGCTACTTTTTCCTTTTAAAATGCGTTGACAAGACTTTGGTTCTGTCATAAACCAAAGAATTAAGACTTAAAAGTGCTTATAACTGTTATTTCTTGTAATTGGCACTGAAACGGAGAAAAGGATCATGGTCTATGTAGTTCCCTCTGTATTCGTAGCTATATTACTGCACTATAACTTAAGAGACTTTAATATTCAATATATTGTGATGTTGTGAACATAAAGAGAAAAACATTGGATGAGAAGGTGTGTCCAAATGTTTGACTGGTAGTGTAACTGTAATATACTACATAGTCCAAGCATTGAATTTACTATGTTTACACAACGCATAATTATTCTTCTCACAAACTATATTCACGTGATTTCATACTGACTTCATCACTATTTTATTAACATGCACCATTTCCCTCTTTTTCTTTGTCTGCCTTCTCAAGCATGGCTACCACAACTTTTAAAGACTTTGAGCTTGCGTCGACTCAAAGACCAGACTCGGTTCTTCGGCGCCGTCGTAGACAGAGGGCGGCGACAGTAGAAAGCCCCTCCCCCTCAACAGCAGTGGCGGCGGTGGCTCAGCCTTCAGCAGCGCGGCGTTTGGTCCGACTGGCTGTCATGGGGCTGACCGTGGCTTTAGGGGCAGCTGCTCTCACTCTGGTCAATACTGCCCTGGAGTGGGCCCCCAAGCTTGACCTGTTTCCTTGAACTGCTCCACTCTTAACCTTTTTACCCCAGTGGAATCAGATTTGTGTCAAACTATGTACATTTTCTGCCCACGGTAGTTATACCTCCTTAACGCTACCATCTGCAACTTTATTTTATTTTATTTTTCCCACTAGTAGATGTCAGATGTGAAACTGGCCCCATCCCCCTCTCCTCACCTGGCCTGCTCTCCTGCCATACTCTCTCTGGTCTTCTTCTGTCACGCCAAAGCTGGCACACTGTCAGACTGCAGTAATTTAGATAGCATCTAGTGGTGATAAGTGAGCCAATTTATTTCCATATGGAAGCTTTAATGCTGTGG
The DNA here is from genome assembly GCA_029959045.1 of Taenioides sp. WSHXM2023. Lineage (NCBI taxonomy): Eukaryota > Metazoa > Chordata > Actinopteri > Gobiiformes > Gobiidae > Taenioides > Taenioides sp. WSHXM2023. The sequence goes on from CM057087.1 coordinate 27,430,323, forward strand.
CAAAAATGTATTTATTTAATTTTTTTTCACACGCTCATGCATTCCTGCTTCTTCCTAGTTTGTAAGGGACATTTTCCATTCCCTGCACCGTCGTACCAAAGACTCCAGTTCCGTCCTTGCTGATATTTCTCTGTAGATGGCATTATCTATGACTGGCGTTGTCTTGTTATAAAACCCAGCCCCACTGACCTCTGTTTAACGTTGGTGACTTGGATGGACTTCGGTCACAATGCAAATGATGTTTGTATGGCTATTTTTGTGATATCTGTCAAATCCAAAACTTCTCTGCATAGCCTTGTTGTTAGATCAAACAGAATTAAAAAGACACATATAACATCATGTTGTACTGTATATAATTTGACCAAATCTGATTCCACCTCTCATCAACACAACTTCTGGACTTCGTATTGTCTAAACATTGACAGCCTTGTGAAGACTAAACTAAACTTTCCTCCCCTAGGACATCTAAGGATCCTAAGTGAAAGTCTGCTGGAGAAAGAGACTGGGTTTTATGAAACAGGATCTGATAAATAAAAAGACTGTATTTATACTAAGTATCATGATCAAAGTTTATTTATGTAATGTTATAACACAGGCTTATAGAGATTTATGCTGACTGCTTAGACTTGAAACTGCTGCCATTTAGAGTAACTGTAACTTTTCTGGTCGAGGGTCCGTCAGATGCTTTTCTTCATGGAGATGTTATTGCTCTGTCTGGAATGTTTCACAGTATGGCAATTAACATTTCTATCCTCCTGAAGATCAAACCAGACCAAGTTACAGGTCAGATCTGTGGATTGAACCCTGCTCACGGTCAGAATGCCTGTTTTTCTAGGTATTTTTGAGCTAAAAAACCACCTGTAATTGAAAAAATGTAAGGTAGAGCTGTTTAATGTCATACTGTGGAATATTCCAGGCAGCGCAACGACATTTTCATAGAAACAAGCAGGTGACTGACCCCCAACCAAAAAGTTACGTAGTGCATCGTTAGGTATGAATGGTGTGTGTGTGTGTGTGTTTGTGTAGTCCTAATTTGTCAGCATTTTACTATAAGAGCCAAATGGAGGATTGTATGAGTTTTCTTTGTAATTTTTTTTGTATACTTTGTTTATCATTTGGTCATGACACACAGACGCTACAGTTACTAATTAGACAAATGCGTAATAATTACAATATCATAAAACTATCATTTCATGTTTACTCAAGTCTTGCTATTGAAATATAATGAATATTTACAGACGTTATATTATGCAAAATATATAACAATTATATTTTATAGCATTGGCTTAAAAGGGTCTGTGTTTCATGACCTGAAAACTGAAAATTATGCTTAAACTTAAAATTCTCCGTTCTTTTTTTTCTTTACATTAATGCCACATGTTGTATTCTTGAAGACTTAAACCACATATGTCTCACTAAGCATTTCAAAGCACCATCTCTGCACTTTAGCATCTTGTTTACAGGAAACACATCAATAATTCACCATTTATCAGACTTTTTAAATTCAGCTCACATGGAAAAATGTATTACTTTGAGAATCAGTGAATGCATAGAGAAATACTTTGTTTTCATTGTTATATTATAGAAAGGAATTATATGTAAGATTTCCATTTTGAATTCCATAAACATGATCTAACTCTGTCCCATCATATGAGATAAAACATGTTCAAATTAAATATTGCTTCAACTGATAACAACTATAATGCTGATTTAGTCTTTAATTACAAAAAACATTAGATATTATGTACCATGTATTTGGTGTTTTGTTAGGCAATTACATAATCAGAAAGCAGAATGAGCCTCACTTGGGTTGCCTGTTTCTGTGCTGAAATCCAATTGTTTAAAATCTAAAATGGCTTTTTCTCATCTGAATCTTCACTACTAAACCCCAGAACCTGCACCTCTTTAATCAGTGCCTCTGCTCCTGAACTATATGCTGTCCTTATACTGGGAATGAAGAAACTGGCAACCCAGGTTCAGTTGTACTTGTAAAACCTTTTTTGAAACAGTAAGAGCGCAGGCTACATACAGTTCCTTAAAATGCTTTCATACTGCGAAGTCTACAAGGCATCCAAACAACACACAGCAGATTTTACTTGGAATTAGCTTTCCAAATTGCCATTTTGAAACATTTACATCTTTGTTTGTTGGGTCTTTCTATTCACATTTCATTTACATCTACTATACACATTTAATATTCCCCTGACAGCTTTCACAGTAGTTCAGAACATCTCAAATAATATCCCCTACCCTGGCAAAAATATAAAATACACTTATGCGTTAATGTGTGTTATTTTTGTTGACTTGAAATGCTGAAGTTTATCTGTTAGTCTCACACTGGTTTAAGCTGGAAGTATAATAGTCAATAGAATTCTTTAATGAAGGTTGTTACATCTCACTTTTTTATTATTTGAATGCACTAAACTTGTATTGGCCTTTTATTTTGTAATAAATATGTTTTATTGGTGTATAGTTGTACAGGGTATTAACAATTAAACCAGTCAAAACTTTTAATACTTGTATTTTATTTCAACAAGTTTCAGATTTCATTTTAAGACAAATTACATAACCCATAAGCAAAAATATATATGAATCAACTGTTTAGTTTAAGTAAGAAGCCCCATATATACAGTATATTCTTGTGTTTTTTTGGTAATTGTGTTGAAAGTTAAGTTCATAAACTCTTGAGGAAAACAAGATATGTATTTTTAAGCTGCTGTAACTTCATGGCACTAAAACAACATTTTAAAGATGCACTTTGCAACATTTTAACATATTTATCTCCATGGAGATAAGCAGGTAATACCACCAGGCCAAGTTACAGGAAGACGTGAGCCCGCAAACTAGAAGAATGCACATTTCCAGGGTATTTTTTCTAACCACAAAAGCACCTGCAATTGTTTAGAGATTAGTTTAATATTACACTGTGGAACATCACAGGCAAAGCAAGTATTAACATCTCCATAGAGACAAGCAGCAGCCCCTTTGAAAATATAGCCTACATAGTGCACTTTAAAGTCTAACTAAGCACAGCATTTCATTGTAAACATGTTATACAGAATACTTCACTATTTAATAATTTTCCTGAAAAAATAGTCATCGTATTAACACTTGGTTCAATCATAGAGGCAGGAGTCAGGCCCCTACATTTCCCTGATCTGGTAAAGCTCAAAACATAGTACGCTACATTATGTTACCATAGTAACCATTCAAATTGCACTTAAACTCCTTCACTCAGAATATGCTAACGCTATAAAACCTGTTATTTACCAAGAAATATTCAAATGGGAATGTCTAGTCTCCTGCACTGACATCATAAGAAGAAGCCATCATTCCTTCAGTGCTTTGACATAATTCACACTTGTCATCACTTAGTCCTAGTTTGATTTAGTCCTGTTAGTCCTGGTTTAGTCCCGGTCTAAGTTTTGGTTAAATTTTAGTTTTGATGTGGTGTAAGCCTATGTGCAAATGAGAACGCGCAAAGGAAAAGCGCAGTAGGCTGACTGTATTTATCAACATTTTGTTAAGACCAAAAAACAACTTTGTATCACCTTTTATTTGGTGACAGTGTTTTATGGCTCAGCTGTCCTTCTTTTTTGAGAAATCTTGATGTTAAATTACACATGAAGAGTTCGACTGCAAAAACAGCTCCGTTTTGAAAAACTGGCAAAAAGTAGCTGTGTTTCTTTTTCTTACCATCTTCTACAGATATTATCAATGACAATAAAGTAAAGTGGATTTTATCAAGGAGGGATGGACTAATATTTAGATAGCTGTAAAATACATTTGGCTTTTGAAAACATTTCTTAACAAAGGGATAACTGCAAGCCTCTGATCACTTTTTAAATGGCACTTATCTGTTTTTTTGGTTTTACTGGAGAGTTTCATATAACTCACAGATACTGCTACAGAGCTGAAAGTTTCACAATTTCTTATTTAACACACAAAATAATAATAATAATTAAAAAAAAATAGAAAAAACTTAATGCTTTTGGTGATAAAAGATCTCCAAATATGTATTCTCTGGCTACCTCATTTTCTGTATTTTAACTGTACATCCAGAGGTCAAAGGTTGAGGTGGTGATGGTTGTGAGTGATAAATATGAATTAATCATATGGTAACACAAACACATCATTAGTGTACCTCTGACATACACAAGATGGATGACATTAGGCATTTTTCTCAGTTTAAGTATCAGATGCTGCGTTTTTCCTTTGTACGGCATTTGTGTGTGTGTGTGTGTGTGTGTGTACGTGTGTGTCTCTGTGTGCGTGTGTGCGTCAGTGGCAGTTCTGGCAGTTGGGATGACACGGCTGCTGATTGACTCTGCATTTACAACCACCTGATGTGTCACCACGACCCTGTAATTAAAACAAAAACAAAAAAATGGTTAAGTTTATGATTAATATAATTTGGTATTACCCCAAATCATAAATAAGTAAGTATCTTATAAAACTATGGCACATTAAAGGCCCTGTACATGATTTTATTCCCATGTATTTGAGCACAATTTGTCTTGCCCCAGTACAGATATAATGTATAAGCAGTTCTTAAAGGTGCACTGTGTAACTTTTTGGTTGGGGGTTTGTCACCTGCTTGTTTCTATGGAGGTGTCATTGCTCTGCCTGGAATGTTCCACAGTATGACATTTAGCTCTACCTTACATTTATTCAATTACAGGTGGTTTTATAGCTCCAAAATATCTAGAAAAGCCAGACTGTGAGCGGATCTGACCTGTAACTTGGTCTGGTTTGGTCTCCATGAAGATAGAAAGTTTTAATACCATACTATGAAACATTCCAGATAAAGCAATAACATTTCCATGGAGACGAACAAGAGATGGACCCTCCAGCAGAAAAGTTGCTCAGTGCACCTTTAAAGTCAGAATATGTCAGCTGTGTACTGCCTGCATTTAATTATATGTTTTATTGTTCAATAATCAGGAACCTAGCTTTGTTACCGTGCTTTTTTTGTATTAAAAAGTAATATGTCACTGAAAATAGACATCCCTAGAGACAATAGTTCAATCAGATAATCTATAATCTAACTATCGGCAAAAGGCCAATATTAACAAAACAGGAAAGATTACCAGACTTGCAGAAATTCACAGAAAAAGCAAAAATGGAATCAAAATCCACAATTTGACAAGAAATATTAGCTCTTTATAGTTTTAGTCAAGAGTTAGTAAAAGAATTATTTTTAGTTTCAGTCAATGGAAATCTCATGCTAAATCCATAATAGTAGGAGTCAACCAGAAAATATATATTTTCTTTATAACTATAATATATTGTATTGCTTAATGGGTGTACTTTTTATGGTTTGGAGCTCTGAGACTGAATAAATTTACTCAAACCTAGCCTCCATCTTCCTTTTATTCATTATGATGAGTATGATGATTTTAGCTAGCTAAAATATCAACAAAAACTAGGATGAAATAGTAGTAGTAACATTGTAGTAATGTATAAAGTACTTACATTAGGTCCCCAGCGTGCTTGTTTGGTCACCCAGCAGATTTCGGTCTTGCACATCAAACAGCAGATCCAATCACAGCCATCTTTCTTCTGGACGATAATATCACATCTAGGACACTTCATGGCCTCTCCATTTTGCAGCATGGTCTGTAACATAAAACTTTATTAAAACTTTGTCACAGTTTTGTGCAATTTATTTTAAACTAAAAACCTTAAACCTACATCCACCATTTGCTTGGTTTTCTGGGCCGCCTGGTCATTCTCTGCTCGGATACGAAGGTCATCTTGGTAGTCTTTACAGTTCATGTCTTTGTGAATTGCCTAAAACAGAATTCATATCATCAAAATGCTTTCTTATTTGTAACATTGCATTTGTTAGACTTTAATCTGATCTTTATTTTACCACAATAGTTGGAACTACATCCTATCTATCACTCTCACTTAAACATGGCCATAAATGCTCTTATTGATCACAGGCTGCTGAAAATGTGCTGTTTAAATCCATTTTGTATTTTTTCTTGCATTTTCAGACTATCTTAAAAAAAAACTAAAACTTTTTTTGTCTGTGTTTGCTAATGTGTGCATAGGCCTGTCACGATTTTGAAGTTCAATATATTGCTGAAGAAAATATAGACGATAAATGATAATATTGAAACTACTTTATACCACTGACAGGACTGTGCCTAAAAAACTATTATAACTGTATAAAACTGTTAAAAATACAAACAGTAATAAAAAACAGCAGCATGAAACACTTAGTTTGTATCTATAACGAGACAATTACCACGTTTACAGCTTTAATTCCAATTAAAAGTAATTTAATTCAGAATAAAAATTAATTCCGCTTTAAAAAGATCATGTAAACACTTAATTTCTAATGAAAATGATTACTCGGAATTAAACTTAATTCCGAATTAAGTGGGTGGTTTATTCCAATTTTATAGCCAAATTAATTTATTCCTCGATCATGTAAACATTTATTCTGCTTAAAAATAATTCCGGTCGTTCGGCGCATGCTCGTTGGGTCGCCCTTCTGACGCGATCAGAACCCTTCCCGACCCCCAGACGTTGAGCGGAATTAAATGAAGCCGATTTAACGTGTTTTCCATGTAAACCTCAATTCGGAATTATTATTTCCATGTAAACTCGAAGGAGAATAATTAAATCCCAAACTATTTAATTCGGAATTAAAAAACATCATGTAAACGTGGCCAATGAAGTTATTTATTTATTCATTCCTCTGCAGCTCCCCACTGTAAATATTGACCCCCAAAAAATGATGTTCCATCTAACATGTATTGAACGATAACTCGATGTAGTAATTATCGTGACAGCCTTATGTGTGCATTGTGTCACTATGGAAACATTCCACCATAAACATACATGTTGAACACCCCCAGCGCGATGTATATTGCGTAATTAAAATAGGTCATACCCGGCAGAGGATGCAGTTGGTCTCTTCACAAATGTTGCAGGGAAACTCATTGACTTCATCTTCATAAATGCACCACCCGGGGCAGTTGGGCGTTTGGCAGTGGAAGCTGTGCTCAGAGCGGCTCTCTGCAATACTCAGACGTAACTCTAGGAAGCGCTGTAGCTGCTCTTCTGTGAGGAGCTGGGGCACAGCATAGAAACATGTCAGGCTCAAGAGTTATCCAGCATTTTAAGATTCTGTTCAAAGTTCACATTTTAAATATATAGAACTGACAAAAAGACTGAAATATTAACTGTCAAACTAACACATTAGATTTTTATGCAACTTAAGCCTATTTGTTATTACTGTTTAGTTGTTTATGATGGAAATGATGGTACTTCAAAACTTGTAGCTGACTGTGTCCATTCGAATTGTGATTGTAATGTTACATCTTAAATGTAGGTAATAATACATAAAATAATGTAATGAAAAAAAAAAAGAAATAATGACAAAAAATTAATATCTTTATTATTATTGGGATATAAAGTATATTTTGGCAATTTAAAAGTCATTTCCTAAATTGTATTAGTTCACAAATTAAATGTAAAAGCATGTAAAGCATACAGTTAAGTTCAGATGTGCAGAAATATCACTTAATACACTTGTTTGGACATAACTTTGTTCCATTTTGATTTTAATGAGCTCTTTCTGCAACATTTTAAGGTTTCTTATATAAACGCTATACCCTAATATATTTTGTTCTATATATTTTTTAGAACAAAATTCACAATATTGTCACTTATTTTATATATTGTCCAATTTTAGTACTGATACAACATTACAGTCAAATATAAAACCAACAATATATTGCTCCAGAGATGTTGCGATAAACAGTAATATTGAAACTACTTTATCCAACTGAATCAATAACAATAAAGCAGGATAATCACAGTAAACCATTTTTTAAATAGACAGTATCATTAAAAGGCATGGGCTGCAACAAATAAATAATAAAATGAAGCAATAATTAGCCATCGAAGTCACCAATTCAACTTTGTACAGCTGAAATCTTGTTGTATTACATCAAAAATGCCCCAAATCTCTTTCTTTGCAAAGAAATTATACACACATGAGCCCCAAAATATATTGTTCCAGGTTTTTTATACTGAATAATAAGTTGATATATTAATTGTCATGTCAGGCCTACCTCCTATTGCAACACTGTACTGAAAAAACTGATTAATAAAAAAAATGATATATAGTAATACTTCACTGCACGATTCGCATATCGATTCAAAATGCGTCTGAATAAATTTTTTGTGAAAAATTCATCAACTCAATTTACTATTCTCATTATTTAAAAATAAAATTAATTGTATTTCATCCAGTTTTGTTCTCGTGAACATGTACGCAACCATAATATTATATGTAATTATTGATAAATCACAATATATCGTACTTTGGTTTAGCATTGGGATATATCGTGATATATTGAATCATCACAGGCATAAGGTATAAGTATCATAAAGCCAGATTCATAGCAGTGCACACCATTCGTACTTACTGCTTTGATCTCTCTATCCAGCAGTTTACTGTCACATGTGGTGTCCGCACAGGCCACTTCTGCATCCTGACTGTTCACGATTGTTCCTATGAGACATTCCCTGATACACAAAAGAGATCAATAAATAATAAACCACATAGAAACATTTAAAATCTAATATGTATTTTTAATTTACTGACTTGCAAAACGTGTGCAGACATTCTCGGAGCACAACGCCCTCTTCTGGTTCCAGGGGGGTGAAGCATACAGGACAGTCTACTTCGTCTTTGTTGGGGATGAGGTCTATATTGTCCATTTCTAACAGGTTGAGGTAGTTTCGCTCCCTTTCTTCCAGCTGAGTCTTCATTCAGTTGAAAAGGGTTATATTTATAAGTAAAACATAAAAATCACTGTTGTGTTCTTGTTACAATAATGACATGATAAGCTGAGATGAAGGTCTTAGTAACTGGTAGTGTATGTGGCAGGTCTGGTTTGACAACTAAGCTTGACTTGACAATTGCAGTGGAAAACATCTTCAAGGTACAGTATGATCTCTTTTGTATGTATTATAACTCGAGAATCTCCTGCAGAGACCAATATTTCATTTGACAAATCAGCAGCCTCCGTATGTTTAAAGAATATATGCATCAAGCATTATTTGACACTTTAGTCCAAAGAGAGTACTGCACAAAATTAGGGATGCACCGATACGATAATGGTATCGATACCAGTGCTGATATTGAACATTTTCATGGATAGGATATCTATAAACTGGTGTAAAAAGACTATTAACTGTGCCAAAAGCTGTTTTGTGGTTACTTTAAATGATAAATAACAGTTACAAAACAAAATTGGAACATTTTTTAAGGAAATAAATCATATATTTTCGATCCTTTCCCTTGTATCGGTTAACATTGGTTATCAGTAGATATTCGATACCAAAGTATTTTAATTACTAATTTAAATTACATAAATTTAAATTGGAATATTTGGAGAAAATTACATGTGCCGAAATACGAAATACAAAATACAAAATACAAAAGAAGCAGTTTTTGCTAAAAGAATGAGGAACTGGCATTGTACTGAATGTAATAAAGGCCGTAGGCAGTAATAAAAGCAGAGGGTAGTAGTTACCTGTTGGTACAGCTGCAGGGCTATCTCCTCCTGCTGAATCCTCTTGATCTCCTCTGGGTCTGGGGTGTACATATCTGGCACCTCGTAGTCCTCTGGTCTGGCCTGACTGCACATCTCACATCCTGGTCGGGTGGGTTTGTTCACAAAGGTGCACTGGGGACAGGTCCATCCATCCTACATACACACAAACATACTTTTACACTGTTAAAAGTATGTATTAAAATATGCACTTTTTTTCCTTATTCTAGTAAACTCTTTGGCACATCAGCTCTCATTCCAAAATGTTATATAACGGTACATACAACTCTTTATTGTGAGTTTGCAATTGATCAAATGTTTTACAATTAAATGCAGAAAGCACAAAGATGGCTGTCGTTTTGCTTATACAATCAACTTTATGAGGGAACAACAAATTTACTTAAGCTTGGCTGAAGAGGTTAACAGGTAAAATCTTTAAGCTATTTTAGTCTTTAAACTCAGGGTGTGTTCATACTTGCACTTTCATTACATCAAAATTAGGACTAGAGCATGACTAAACTCGAAAATAAACCTGGACTAGAACAGGACTAAACAAGGACTAGAACAGGACCAATCCAAGTCCATATCTGATCTAAATTAGGTATAATGTAGGACCAAATGACAAGATAATCCTCTTAATCACCATGTAAACTGGCCACTTGATTCAGTGTGGCAAGAAACTACAGGTGCATACACGCTTGCCCTTTTGTGGTCCTAGTTTTAGTTAAGTTTGAGTTAAAATGTATTCTTGCTTTGGTCCTGCTGTAGTCCTGGTTTAGTCATGGTCTAGTCCAGATTTAGTTTCAGTTTTAGTCCCAGTTCTGGTTCAGTTTTTTGTGGTGATTGTGCAAGTGTGAAAGGTACAATTACAACAAATGATCTTCAGTAGTCAATCCAGATACAGAAATACATGAAACTGCCATATGAAATCATTGTCCAGTTTCAGTAGTAATTTTAGTTCCACTTTTGTCAGTCAAAATTATTTACAATACTTTATAATAGCATACAGAGATTAGTAACAGCAAGAGACGAGACAAGATCTCGTGCCACAAGATCTCGCGAGACAAAATTGTCACAAGATTATACACACATTTGAAAAATGATCTTGTGAGATTGTTTCCCCCTGAATTTACCTTTGGCTTGGACAAAAAAAGAAGAGAGCCGGTGAGTTATACAATTTGAGAAGCTGTACTTCCAAAAAGAAGTACTACAATGACTGCTAAAGTATTAGATCAAAAAAAAGAAGCCAACATTGTGAAATGGTTGCACTACTTAGTTATTACAAATTACATCAAAATCTCATCTCATCTCGTTCTTGTGGGCCCGATCTTGTGGTGTCTCGTCTCGTGAAAATTGTGTCTCGTCCCACCCCTAGTAATAGCTTGTTTTAAATTACAGCTACATAGAACTGTCCCCTGTTTCTAACGTTGTGCCACCCCTGCTTATAAAGTCCCCTGTGTTCTAACCTTAGGCATTGGGGGCAGAGGTCGTGCGAGGTTTGGAGGGTTTGGAGGTTTTGGAGGAACAGGGGGACCTTTTTTCACTTCTGTAGGAGTTTTATCCTCAAAACTGCCTCTGGGCAAAAGCTGCATGGCCTGCATTGTTTCCATTATGCCTGTAAAATCAAATTATATGAATCACAGTTAGGCCCGTCACAATCATTCTTACATTGTTACATTAAAAGTTCACATGATGATGACAAAGTAATACAAGAATCATTTCAGAACATGTCTGTACAGATCTAAACTGCAGGGTTAGCAGGGTTTTTTTTTTAAGTTAATTTAGTTGTTTGTGGAAGACATTATTAAAAACATCAGATCGTTAGTTTGCTAATGACTTTCAGTGACTCATTATCTAACTGTTGTGTATTGAAGTGTCATTCTGCTGTTAACTTATCACAGCTTGTTGTGTTTTTTATGATACTGCACATTCAGTGTGGACATGCAGCTTCATGTTTATAGTGTCAGTGGTATAAACTGGTTTGAGTATTATTATTTCTTGTCCATATTTTTTCAGCAATATATCACAGTTCAAAATGTGTTATTACAACAGGACTAATAACATTGAACACTTGTATAAAAACATAGAAAGAGAGCTTCGGGGAATTTTTTCTTAGTTAAAAGTCCAAAACAGGTGCTTCTCAAGTATAAAGCTCAAAAGTTAAAGGGTGATGCTTGTACTTGTGACAGAGTAAAAAGTCAAAACATGACTTGACGAAGACACTACCTATTTTGAAACGCGCTGGCCTGTCCCATGTAACCAATAAAGGACTTACTATAATACTACTATTTCCAACAGAGTATCTCAGACCTTTTTGACCTCTTTTTTACTCTATCACAGGTAAGTTTTTATATTTCAAACATGGTCATCTTCACTGTTTGTTAACACTGAACACTTCTTTAAGGTAGAAAAATAAACACAAAGAAAGTCTGTGTTATAGTGACCTTCCAAAACTTGCTGCTCGTGGTCCAGTTTGTGTTGGTGTTTGGTGAGATGGGCGGCGCTGGCTGACAGAATAAAGAGGAAGGCCTGGTCTCCGCTCTGTCGGATACCGTGGCTGTACAGGGTCTCTGGGTCTTTAGCGAGTCGTTTACCGATCACCCAGCGCTGCAGCGTCGGATGGAAGCCAAAGTCAGCGCTGATCTAAAACGAGAACAAGATTCATGAGCAAAAATAGCGGCAAATGTGTTCCCGTAGCATTTCACCCATCCTTCAACCCAGTACTCCAGGATCAGTGGTGGAAGAAGTACTCAATTTTGTTACGTCAAATGCTTTTCTCCATGGAGATGTTATTGCTTTTCTGGAATGTTTCACAGTATGGCATTAAACCTTTCTATCTTTTTTGAGACCAAACCAGACCAAGCTACAGGTCAGATCCGTGGAGAGGCAATCCCGCTCACAGTCAGAATGCCTGTTTTAATTGGTATTTTTGAGCTATTAAACCACCTGTAATTTAATAAATGTAAGATAGAGCTCTTTAATGTCATATTGTGGAACATTCCAGGCAGAGCAAAGACATATCCATAGAAACAAGCAGGTGATGGACCCTCCACCAGAAAAGTTACACAGTGCACATTTAGGTAAAACTACATATACTGGAGTAAAAAATACTTAAGTAAAAGTATCACATGAAAGGATATACTTAAGGAAAAGTATTAAAGTACCTGTTTAAAAATGTATGTAATGCAAGTAAAAGTATTTCGTACAGTTTTTGTGATCTAATAAAGGTTCAAATGTAGTGATTTTGATAAAGAATTTTCTAGCTTTTTTAATTTGCATATTTTTGTTTGCTTAATCTACAAATGTGTTAAAAAAGTAAACCCTTAGCTTTTTCAGTACGTCTCAAACTATAATAAAAATACTTTTACTTTTGAGTCCTTTTTAAAAAATGAAGTAAAAGTAAAACAGATCCACTTTCAAATCAACTTAAGTAGTAATCATACCTAAGTAGTACAGATACCTCAAATGTTTACTTAAGTGCAGTACTTTACTACTTTTACTTTGTTACGTTCCACTGATCAGAATAAGCCAATAAGAGCAGAGGGCGTGAAATATATTGATGCTTTGCAGCTGATGTCATCAACATTCTTTGGGAGTGCGATGCTAACTGAAGGCACTATTCTGTTACACAATTTGACCAGAAAGAGCTGGTTTAGTTGGAGCTACAACAGGTGATATGATTTGTGCGCTTAAACAAGTCTCTTACAGCAAAATTACAGTGACTTCTATTTTGCATTTGTTTCTTTATTGCTCAAAAATACCTTTAAACCACGCATTCTTACTGTGAGCAACCAGATCTGTGGCCGCCTCTCCACAGACCTGACCTGTAATTTGGCCTGCATCATCTGTGTGTTTCCAAGGAGACAGAGATAATGACATCTAGAGGCAAAGCAATAACGTCTCCATGGCGCCAAGCAGACTGCAGACCCTTCACCAGAAGAAATTACATAGTGCATCTTTAAAGTTATTCACGTTCAGCATCTATACTATAATGATTTATAGATTTAGGGCAAAAGTGCACTTGAGTCCATCGTTATGATTTCAGACATACCTTATCTTTGAGTTGTGCAACTGTCATGTCGGTAGAAACCTCAAGTATTACAGGGATGTAGGCGTCTGATTGGCCATCTTCTACTCCAACTTTCAGTCTGCAAAGTATTTAAAGGGCTCATATTACACTATTTTCTGATCTATGTTATAATGTTTTTTCTCATCAGAAACATACCTGGAGTTGTGTTTTGTTTCATTCACACGTTTAACACACAAACCCTGCACATTTAGGCTGAGTTCTTCTCTCAAACACAAAACACCTTCTGATGTCATGTGGTAATACAGGAAGTGCTCCCTTAAACTCCATACACCCCTGCTAGGATTATTTGGATGATTTCAGCTCTGGAATTGCCAATCTCTATTGAACTAATCTCTATTGTCAAGAAAGCGAATCCTTCCTTGAACAGAAATGGAGGTCTCAGACATCATTTGTCTCCCGTCTATAACTCTATCCTCAAACCTAAATCAAAACAAACAGAAAACAATGGGACTAGCCAGGACATGTCCAGAGGTGTGAAAATACCCATCATGGCCCTGAATGGATATGCTAACTACTCCCCCACTCTCACTCCATATTGAATAGACTCACCTGACTAACAGAAACTGTAAATAAATATGTGTTGTCTCAGAGTAATTTTCATTGTAATTAGCTCCTCCCTTCAAGCAAATATAAAGCAGTGTCCTCCAGCATCTGACCAGAACTGAAGAAGCAGCTCGGATGAGCTGCGAAACGTAATCGACCAAATAAACTCTGTCCAGTTGACAAATTAAATTCTCCTTTTGCTATTGAACTAAAGGTAAAAAGTAGTTGATAACTTGAACTCTACCTCTTCATGACGTCGTAAGTTGGAACACATTTTGAGCTTTGCAGATGTAGACAGGCTAATGATTAAGGGTTACTCAAACATGTGTGAATGAAACAAAACATAACTCCTCCTCCTCCTCCTTGTCTAGCCTAATATAGGACTTTTAATCAACTCAATTAACAAATAATTACCACCATTACATTACCTGATGGGGTCATTTGGGTATGCCTGTCTGCTGATGGTGACACACACTGGCACAGAGAGCTCGCACAGTCTTTGGGACAGTCTGGTCGCTTCGTTTCCATTTCCAGAGCTGAGAGCGTCACTTAGAGCCTTGGCGAGCTCCTCAGCTGTAAAACCGTAACAGGAAGAGCGTCAAGAATCACCTGATATAGACTCACGTTTTTATTACTACGTGGCGTTAAAGTTTGTGTTATTATGTAACAAAGTACGTTATAGGGTAATAGATAGTATATTGTCACCCCACTTGATATATTTCCTACAGCTGAGGGTATAACTAATATGAAGTTTGTTTCATAAGTCATCAATAGAAACAAAGCGAAATAACTTGACTTACCTTCTTTTAAAGTCTTGTCAACCTCAGTAGTCATCTTCTATATAAAACAACATATATTAGATTCAATGGTGAAGGCTACAAATGAGCAGAAAGTAGAAATAGCCTATTAACCCTTAGAATATGGCTATAGTCCGAAGTGCACACCTACTGTACAAGTTGGTTGGCGCTGCGGATCCTTACACTTTTACGCACGGTAGAAACGCCCGATAAACTGGATCAAGTTGTACTTTGTTCTAAACTATTTGGTTCTTTGCTGAGACGGGAGCTCGCTTTCATTGCTGTCGATTGTTATGCAGAAAACGAAACCAACGCCAAATTCAGGAAACGCGCGCCAGTAAAGGGATATTGGTTGGATTTTGGTAACTGCTCCGCCCCCTGCTCGATGTTGAAATATTTCTATTTGTCTGTACGTGGAAAAAAAATCACAAGAAAGGACCGATCTCAAATAGCATTCCTACTTAACAGTAATAAATCATACATTCATAAAATTTAAAGTGTGTTGAAATAACCTGTTATTCCACCAGGATCCACCAGATGGTGATGTTAAATCAAAATTGCTTGCCTTGTAGTTTTTTTTATATTAACTAGTTATCGGATGAAACTATTGCCAATTAAATAATTAGCAATTAACAGTAGTAAAGTAGTAAAGACTTTTTGAAAATAAATCTACAACTTACTGCTAATACAAGTTATAGGCTTATATAAAGTATATAAGAAGTGTTCAGCAGGCCTATCATTTTTAAGTTTACTGAGGTAAATATATAGACAGCTTGGGTGTCAATTTGCTTAACATTCTTTAAGAAGAAAAAGTCGGTGAAGTGATGCTGCAAAATACCTCAAATTGGCAATATTTTAAATTAATTTTTAGTTAATTCTTCAAAGCACTAATCCCTGCGCCTGCACCCTGTTCAGTAGAGAAGTATATGGTAGTCAATATATGGCTGAATACTTCGATTATTCGTAATAATGAGACATGAATATAGAAGAATAGAGTGTGTAGTTACGTAGTGTCTCCAGCAGGAGGCGCTGCACATCTCCTCAGACGCACACAGAGCCACACACAGCGCACAAAGTTGCTCCACTGCACTGGATCCTCCCGCTCTCACTTGGCGTCTGCCCTCGCACCTGCGCCTCCAGCACTCCGTCACTATTGATTTTTCGTTGTATTCTGCGGTTTTTGTTCACGTTTTGGGGCATTTTGCGTAAAGATGCTGGCTTGTACAGAGATTATCACCATGTGTTTGCAGTCCGCCAAACACAAGCATCTCCAGGAGCAGCAGCAGCAGCAGCCGCCGCCGCAGCACATTCCCGGACAGGGGCTCACCATCTTCCACGATGTGAGTGACTCTTAACTACAGTGAACTACTCCTGTTTGTGTTACTTTGTATAGACGACTTTATTCTGCACGTTTGCCAGTGTTTTTTGTGGCATCCTGTTTAGGCTGCTGCTTTTCAAGAAATGGAAAAGCTTTACATTTCTATTCACCTTTATTTTTTATTCTACTTTTTTAAGCAAAATAGGATTATAAAGTTAATTGGTTAAGGTTAAATCTGTAGGCTAATAATAATTTGGTTAGTTTAATTAGTAGGTGGGGCTATTTTCCAAATCTTGAACGTTAAAGGTTCACCATGTTTTCACCTATTTATTTTGATATTATTTGTTCAGCTTATCTCCATGCATGTTGCTGTGCCTGGGATGTTCCTGTTATAACACTAAACACGTCTCTCTTACATTAATCTATTACAGATGTTTTTACCTAGAAATATTTACATTCTTCTGACCTGCTTGTCTTAAAGTAAATAATACCATACTGTGGAACCTTCCAGGCAAAGCAATAACATATCCGTGGAGACAGGCAGGTGGTAGACCCTTCACCAGAAATGTTCCATAGCCTGTAGAGCTCCTTTAAACTCAGCCTTGATTTAAAGGTCCTGTATTACATTAAATTGACTCTTGTGAGCTTATCGTATCCAGATTTGTGTTTTGTTTCATTCACCCGTTTGAATAGATCTTTATTATTAGTTTGTCTACGTCTTCAAAGCTCAAAATGCGTGCGTGACACCACCCCCCTCCCCCACAGCTCCCTAAGTAGAAACGCCTCCCGCCTCTTCCTTAAGCTTACGCTGCTTGTTTACAGCCGGTGCTCGTTCAGAATCGCTGTTGCTGCTGTAACTATACTGTTCAGTTTCCTGTCCAGAAGTAATTTAACGACCAACGCGTCAGTCTTTAGACCCTCTGCTTCAGTGCAGGCCATCGCTGGAAGGAATCTCCAAGAATCACCTTAGTTTAGCTTCGCTCTTTTCCCCTTCTCTTCTTCTTTCAGCGACCTCAAAAATGGACTTTCTTTTTGCCATCGCTACAAACTTTGTGCTGACTGCAAGGAAGCTACAGTTATAAAAAGCAGCTAAGAACCGCTGCGTTTGTTGAGTAAACAGTCTTGTGTCTGTGGAATGCATGAGACGCATACGTAAACCACGTAATCCCAGCACGCCGGCGAGTCAGTTACGCTAGAAGCGTTGGGAGTTTGATTGACAACCTAATGAGGTAGCCTCCTTATCTATTGGCTAATGTTTATCTGGCCCCACCACATCCACAGTTGATGGATTTTTATTCTTTTTTTTTTTATTTTATTTTTTTTTTTGGTCATCATAATTACAAGGCTGCTGCATCTCTATAATGCTATCATTGACAATTTGAAACAAAACAAAAAATCCTCCATACAACCTTTAAAGAAGTATTTCATTGCTTTCTCTTTTTGCACCAGCTTGTTAGTCACACATAGTCCTGGTCTATAACAGTGGTACACTCTCAGTCTTCTCATTTGAAACCCATGCCAGTAACATGTGTGACAGAGCTGTATTTAGTGTGGGCTGTTGAACATGTGGAGGGCACCCAACTGTCCCTAAACCCATCCCACTGTGAGGGCTTCATTTATCATGCAGAGGCAGCAGCTGCAGCCTCCTCCTCTGCTTTCTCTCACACTAAACTGTACATGCAAGCACCAACGTTATTCTTAAATCAGGCTTCACAGCAATTAGGGAACATTTGTCATCTTAGGAAGTATTCAGTCTTCTGTATACTTCTATACTATACAGCCTCTTCTTCATTATACCTCATAGGGCTGCAATGATTAATCAAAAAATTGTGACTAATAGACTATAAAAAAATAATCCAGGTTGTATTTTCAGTGTGCACAGACTATAGACTGTATATATAAATGGCCTCTGTGCTAGGTAGTTAGCGTGGAGGTACTTCTGGCTCCTTCTGACCCTGGCTCCAAACGATTTAACATTGGAATATTGTTATCTCTCTCTCTCTGTAACTGCTGCTGTGAGCCTTGTCATTTTGGTCTTAAAATGTATTAACCCGCGCTATATGATTCTGATGTTTTCATTTAGCAATTTTTATATGGATATGTCATTGCTCTGCTTGGAATGTTCCACAGATTTGACCTGTAACTTGGTCTGGTTTGATCTCCATGAAGATAGAAAGGTTTAATGCCATAGTGTAAAACATTCCAGACAAAGCAATAACATATCCAAGGTGAAAAGCTTTTGACAAACCCTGCACCAAACATGCTTTCTGGGGCGAGACACATTTTGAAAAATATTGTGTACTGAGTTTTTAAACCAGAATGTAAATAAAATAAATTTCAGACAATTTTAGATTTATATAAATGCAGTTTCTTTGTAAATATTCCCTTTGTCTTATTTAGAAATGTATTTTTAACCATCTCACTATTACAGGTGGATTGTCAAACTAGACTTGCTGACACATTTTTGCTATCTCTCTAGTCTGGCTCTGGTCCAAACTCCAAGGATTTTTATTTTCTCTCTAAAGAAAAAAAATGTCACTTTCGGCAAAAATGTCACACTCTTGGTGCGAGCTGTCCCTGAAGAGAGCGTCACATCACTGAGCTCTCCTGTTCATGTTTTTGCTAACAGAGCACAGGCTGGGAGACATGTTTGAATGGATAAAAAGAAGGAAAAGAGAAAGAAGTGCTATTGGTAAATAAAACTTAATCTGTAAATAGATGAGACGTAACGTGATGGAGTGTCAAAAGTAGTCAGTGAAAACAAAGGTGGCTAGTTTTGCTTCACTTCTTATACTGATGATACATTACTGATGATACATTCAGTGTTTTCTTTTTCATTTATATATATATATATATATATATATATATATATATATATATATATATATATATATATATTTTTTTTTTTTTTTTTTTTTTTTAATTGAGGAGCTTTGATTGCCATACAGAAGTAATTTCCAAACTGTTTATGATGGATTGCATTAAATTAGGAGCCACTGTAACAAAATATTTCACCGACATGTTGTGAACGAGTGAGTGATAACGGTGCTGAAGAGGGAGTTCAACCTCAGAGCAACTGCAGAGAGCATATAAAATGAACTTGTACATTATTATGATTAGGGATCATCCTATATGGATTTTAAATGTATTTATTTTTGAACCAATATCAGGCGCCATAGTGGGCTGCCAGTGGCAAAACTGTTGTTGTGTCTTAAGGCAAAGCACTTCACCCACATTGCTCAACATGAATGTGGTGTGTGTCGGGCTGATTGACAGCCTCTCTTCTGTCAGTCTTTCCCAGGGCAGCTGGGGTTCTGGAGTAGTTTGCCATCACAGATTATGGAATGAATGCATAATGCACGAAACTGTAAAGCAGCTGAAGAGTGCTATATAAGACTATGCATGGTAGATGCATATTTTTATTAGTATAATTGCTCTGTCATTTCCATTTTTACTTGTTGGTCTGTTGGACTGAGACTTTATTGATCCACAAGGGAAATTACTTGGACACAGTAGCTCACACATCACAATATAATGTTCAAAAAGACAACGGATGCACTGAGGACAAACTGAGAATACCACATGGACACACAGAAACTGGGGCAGCTTAGAAAAAATACTGGTGCAAATTATCGGCTAAATTGTCAATAACAGAGTGATACCGATTACTCATATCTGAGAAACGTGCTCCAATATCAGAAACCCATACGCTGCCCTTCCCTAACAAGGACATATACTAGTACTTTCTTGTATTATAAATACACAAAACCTATAGAAGCAGCAAAAAACAATAACATTTTTCTTGCAGAGAACTCACCAAGGGTGATAAATGTGGAGGTCAGTGCTGTCCAATTACTGTAGAATCTTACACACATCTGAAGACTGGAGCTCTGAGTCTTAGAATCTGGCTCCATGACACCAGGACGACAGCGCGATGGGAAGCTGCTCTGACCTTTGTGGGCCTGCTGTAAATGATGCATTATGCTCTGCTCACACACACAGCCCAAATATGCAGTGTGACAGCTGCCAAAGACCTCGTCATAAGAAAAACACTTTCTATCTGTAGGTTATACAGGCCAACAGGATTATATAATAGTAATATAAAGTTGTATTTTACACTTCTCTTCAAGTACAATGTTATACTGTGTATATATAGGCCTGTCACAATAACACATTTTGAAGCACAATATATTGCTACAGAGATATACTGCCATAAACGATAATACTGAAACTATTTTATGCTATGGACACACTGACAATAAAGCAAGATAATCATAGACATTTTGAAAATAGACATTATGATTAAAAGGCAGGTTTATGCAATAATTAGCCTCAGAAATTACTTTTTCTACCTTCTACAGTGCAAATCTTTTTACATTACAACAAAAACAAAAATCTGCCCATTATTGCAAAGAAACTGTAGATAGGAGTCCCAAATATTATAATATATATTCACTAATATTGAGTCCCAAAATATATTGTTTTAGCTTTCACGTACTGAACATAGTAATTATCGTGACGGGCCAACCTTTCATAGTAATAACCTGTATTTACACTGCAGGATTGAGAGTTCCCAAATCCCGTTATGTTTGAGTTTCATGTTGAGGTTTGGTAAGTTAAATTAAAGTATAAATACGTCTTACCAATAGTTGTTTTGGGATTTGTTTTGTGTTATGATACCAATAGTTTCTGTAAGCCTTACAGCAGAGAATATGTGGATCCCAAATAGAATAGTCATGTGCACTAAGACTTGTGACATCTGCAATAAATATAGAAGTGGATTCTGCTTGTGTACAGATAATATCGCTTTCCCTGGAGTAATCCACATTCAAAATATTGTATTTGGCTTTTTATTGCAGGTGGTTTTATAGGTAAAGAAATACTTTGGAAAAAAATACTTTCTTCTGTGAACAGGATTGCCTCTCCACAGAACTGACCTGGAGAGTAGGTAGATGGTTTAATGCCATACAGTGGAACATTCCAGGCTGGTGGCAGACTCGATATTTCTAACAAGCACTGTGATTGCGATTGGATTTGTGATTTATGTTTTAGGATTCTGTTCAAAATGCACATTTAAGCAGAAGAATTGGCAATTGACAAAAGACAAAAATAAGACAAAAATACAAGAATCACATTTCAGAACAACTACAGGTTTAGCAGTTTTTGTAGAAAAGCCTGGATATTTTGTGTTTGTGGAGAAAATAATAGTACGGGTAATAGTAGTAGTAAATTTATAGTCTTTACAATTTGCTAAATGCATTAGTTGAAATTACAGTTTCGATTTGGTGGCGATTAATCTTGCAGTCCTGGTAATATGCATGACCTTATAAGGAGGCGCTGCAGACTGTACTGTCCAGATCTGTAGTTACTCCGCGTTGTGTTGGGCTAAAACACTTTGTTGTGTTTAATTGTCTGTAGCGGTGCTTGTGTGGGAGGCGGGTAATTGAGTT
Organism: Taenioides sp. WSHXM2023; assembly: GCA_029959045.1. Classification (NCBI taxonomy): domain Eukaryota; kingdom Metazoa; phylum Chordata; class Actinopteri; order Gobiiformes; family Gobiidae; genus Taenioides; species Taenioides sp. WSHXM2023. The sequence continues at coordinate 27,452,102 of CM057087.1, forward strand.
GTATTGATGATTTTTAAAGTCAAGTGTAATTATGCAATCTCTTACTGAACACAGAGGCTTTCATAGTTCCAGTAGTTGTATCTGAAGTAGTTTTTCATCACTGAAATGGCGAAATCATTGTTTGATCTGTGCTTTGTCCAGTTTAGAATTAACTAAAAGGTCATTAGTCATTATGCCTTGTGCGTGTTTGAGCCTTTTCTGTGGTTAAAGTGGTTTATTTTGTTAACATTTTTACACTGCAAACAAGTATGTTAAAGGTCCTATATTATGCAAAATGACTTGTGAGCTTTCAGCCATATTATAATGCTGTTAACTCATCAAAAACATACCTGGAGTTGTGCTTTGATTCATTCACTCATGTTTGAATAATCCTGCATTTTTAGTCTGACTCAATATGATCTGTTCCACCTTGTGATGTCATGAAGCGGTAGTTTTCAGGTTAACAGATACCCTTTAGTTTAGTAGAAAGGGGCAATTCCAAGGCTGAAAATTTCCAAATGATTCTAGTGTAGCTGTATGTAGTTTAAAAACACAGTGGAAGAACTCAACCTAAATATGCAGGGTTTGTGTGTTAAACATGTGTGAATGAAACAACACAACTCCCTGTCTGTTTGACGAGGAAACAACATTATAACATAGATCACAGTGTAATATCGGCCCTTTAAATAGGTTAAAATGACTTCAATTTAGAATATTTCTTAACTAATCAAGTATTAAAATAAATATTTAGATCATTGTTATGGGACTGTACAAACTCTAAAATTCATGCAAAGATCCTTTATAAGACAATGGCGTTGTTAAATCAAAAAGAAATAATGCGTACTACATACTCATAAATATCCTCTGTGTAGAAGTCTTCAGTCACCAGTTGCCCAGTTGGTGCTCATCCTCTGATCTGAAGGTTGGCGGTTCGAATCCCGTTTGTTGGTTGAATGGTCATTGGTGGTCCATTAATCCACAAGTTAGCAGTGTGATCCCTTTCCTTGGGCAAGACACTTAACACACCTCGCCCCCCGTGTTTGCGTACACTGGTGTATGAATGTGTGTGAATGGGTGAGTGGTTATTCGATGTGACGCTCTTTAAGTGCCTTGAAGGTAGAAAAGTGCGGTTTAAATATGACCATTTTACCATGTTAATCATATTTCAACTGTTATTTGGTTAAAAATATATTTAAACACTATTTGCTGTCTACATGATGCTGGCTTAAAGGTGCACTGCGTAACATTTCTAGTGGGGGGTCTGTCCACCTGATGTCGTCATGGAAATGTTATTGCTTTGTTCAGAATGTTCCACAGTATTGATCACAAGAGACAAGCAGGTCACAGCACTACGCTACATTACAATTCAGATCTGTGGAGAATCACCCCTATTCACAGAAGGAATTACTGTATTTTTGAGCAATAGAAACAGCCCTAGATGAGAAAATGAATAAATGCTAAATGAGAAAAGTTCCACATGAGGAACCTCTTGTATGATTGTTGTCTTCTTTTTTTTTCCAGATATTCCGGCGCGCAGACAAGAACGGTGAGTCAACAGCGCATCTTGTCATAAACATGTCTACCTGTGTCGTCAGTATGCATGGCTTTTTTCTCATTTCTTCTTCTGCTGCTTCGTGTTATCTTGTTTCGTCCAATCACAATGGAGGAAAAATCAGATGTGCATGGCTGACTCTTGACGCTTCACTAGCTCTGCTCTCTCTGTTAAAGTGAAGATCTTGGATTATAGCTCTTCTTCTACTCTGTGTCAGAAATAGGATTGTAATGTTGTCTGTGGGCGGCCATTGCAAGAAAATATTTACATCTGAGTCATGACAGCCAGTGATAATAAGATTCTGTTATTGATTTAGGGGTTATAGAGGTTTGTCATATATTATTACTGGTCTGTTTTTGTATTATGTCTTAACATGCAGTATTTTTGCATTACAATAGTCAGTACTTACTGTGTATCTGGTGGTTATATCTGTTAGTATATGTGGGGGAAAAATCTGGAAAATAACACTGAAACAAAGCATAAATATTATGTCTACTGTAATGTCAACCAAGAATATTTTGTTTGTGAAACTTTGACACAATAAAGTATATAAAAAATAGAATAGTCAGTACAATGGTAGTGAAAGCGATAGTACTAGTAGTATTTAGTAATAGTAGTAGTAACAGATGCACTATAACTGTTATCACGACTGTAGTTTTATAGCTGTAGTAATAGAAGTTAGTGTTGTCATGATAATAACATTTCAAACTCAATTTTGATACTAAGGAATAGACTCAATACTCAGTACCAATTCTGATACCACAATGATAATAAACAAAAAAACACTCTTTCTTTAGATAATAGAATGTGATTTTCAACATTAAATCCCTCAGGCGTTCATGTAGGTTCCATAGTGGTCCGTAGGTGTATAAAAGTCTATGTGGCCTTTTCTGATACAGCTCAAGATCATTCTAAAAGAGTAATCCTGTATCTGTAGTAATAGAAGTATTTATGTAAGCATGTACTAGAAATACCAATTCAAGTAGGAGTACAAGGATTTACGACAATATTAAGGAGACGTAGTTGTAGTAAAGAATAATACCTGTTTACTGTAGTAATAATAGTAGTACCTATAATATTACTTTATTAATTTTGCTATGCTTAATCATTATGTTTTTATGTATTTTTGAAAGTGTAAAAATAGTAGTTAATTTTTCACTTAAGAATTTTTTTTATTCACAATTTTTTCACTTTTTTTTTTTTTTTTTAGACCCCTGCTATTTTTTGCGCACTATTACTGCTGAAATTCAAGCACTAATTTATTTCTCTGCAAGGTGCCTTTGCAAATTAAACCATCCCACGGGCCCCTGTATAATCAGATCCTCTCTCCGCGCCTCTTAACCTTTGGCATGACATATTTACATGATGAATTGTTCTGGAGCTCATAGCTAATATATACTCACCATTGTTTTCTTATGAGAATGAGCTCAGGGGAATGCTGTCATGCTTACTGGGAGGAGGAGGAGGTGATGAGGAGAAATATTACAAACTCTATTTTCAAACAGAACCTAACCAGCTGTGACAGTGTTATGTAAACTTTGCCTAATAGCCTCGGGTCACTGGTCCATTGTAAACACTAGACTAGGGTTTGCAGAATAAAGAAGCACAGCTGAGCTCCAAAACAAAATACTGAATAACAGAGTATTATTGTGTTTGTTTTGTCTTATAAAAGCTTTAGCAAATACTATTATACTATTAGGGTAATAATAATGAATACTGTAACTCCCAACTCTAATCCTTTAATTATGTCGTGACTAAGCCTGAGTCATTTATAATCATCAATTTCTCATTATGAATTAAGCTTGATTAAAGGCGCTGTACCTGATTTTTACTGTCTCTATAATAATACATTATTTTGTGTATTTTGAGCACACAGAATTGCAACATCAGCATTAACAAAATTGAATACATCTTTGAGATTAGAATTAGCTGATAAATAACCAAACACTGAAACACAAACTACTAAATATTTATGTGGATGCTAACAGTAGGATATGTAGCCTGCTCTGTTTTTTTTTTTAAAAGGTGCCACAATCAACTGAATCTTAACACGCAGATTAGGGATGCACAGATCCAGCTTTTCTAGTTCGATACGATTCCGCCTACACTATACCTCTGTGATTTATCTCTGAGCTAACGTCAGAACAGCTTTGTATGAATACAAGTTCAAACATTCTGAGGCTTTCTGGGCCGACTACAACCAGTAAATATCTTATTACATCAATTTATATGTCCAACCAGGATAGGATTTTCGGAGCCAACGTTCGATCCTGCAAATTTTTCAGTCTCAGTATCAATATCAATATCAATATCAATATCAGGTACTAGTATTGGATCTGTGCAGCCCTAGTGCAGATAGAGGACACAAGTATTTTTCTCATTCTCAATATATGTACAGGCCTCATGTGAAAGCTCAGAACCTTCAGAATTCACTCACTGAGCTGCAGAAGCTGCACTACCACTGGTTAATGACCTGCTGCAGGTGCTGGAGTTTTAGTCGATACTTGTAGGTTTCTTTACCCTCTGTGGTCCTCGTGTCTTTTGTATGTTCTAAAGGTAAATTGAATGTCATCCTGTCTCAAAGCATTACTTTAACCAGGCTTCTTATTTACTGTGTCAGTCAGTCCTCCTCAAGGTTAACTGATAGAAAGGGTACAAAATATCTTCTGGTAACACTTTGTAATAAGTACACTCTCTTACTTGCCTTATAAAAGCATGAACAAATACTATTATACTAGGGTAATACTAATGAATACTGTAACTCCTTAATTATGTAGCCACGAAGCCTGAATCATTCATAATTTGCTCATTATGAATTATTAAAGGTGCTGTACATATTTCTAAAATCATGCATTCTGAGCATTCTAATTATTCACTGTTGAGTTTATAAGTGCTTTTCACAACTCTCACAAACCAGAGCTACTGCCATGACGGTAGAGCTAACAACAAGCATGGGCCCTTTAAGGTGTAGTTAAAGGGCCCTGGTCTATGTTATAATGTTGTTTCCTCATCACAAACATACCTGCACACTCTGTTCCACCTTTTGATGTCATGTCGTCATACAGGAAGTGCTGCACTGTGTTTTTAAACTCCATACACCTTCGATAGAATCATTTGGATGATTTTAGCCCTGAAATTTCCAAAAGGGAGCTCTTAACTTAAAAACTACCACTTCATAACATCACAAGGTGGAACAAAGCATTTTGAGCTTTGGAGATGTGGACCGACTAATAATAAAGCATTACTTAAACGTGTGAATGAAACAAAACACAGCTCCAGGTCTGTTTTTGAGGACGTAACATTATAACATGACTTAAAGCTCACAAGAGTAAATGTTGTATAATTTAGGACCAAGTGGTACCAATAATTTATATATCTTTCACCAACTCACTATGTTTCTTAGCACCCTTATCATCATTAAGTGGAGTTTGTAGTGAAGCTGTAGTGGCAGTTGCAGTGATAATTTGCCTGTTATAATGAGCCTTGCTACTGACGTGTGCCCAGTGGCCTTTCCACCATTACCACTAGAACTGCTAGACTGATAGAAAGCATGCCCAAGCTTAAATTAGGATATGCCTTTTATCTCCTGCACAGATGGCTTAGTAGAGAGCCCCCATTTGAAGTAGGCCAACCAGGAATATCAGTAATGGCTGTCTATAGATGTTATCAAATGGAAACCAACTGTCCGTGATGTATTCGAGGGAATTTATAAACCACTTAGGAGCAGCGGCGGTGGGACCAACCTTTGGGGAGAGGAGAGGGCGCCCTACTTTTTGCCCTACTTTTGGACTTTGTCTGGCTGCTCCTCTGGTCTCTGGTTTTTAAGAGATTGTGAAGTCTCCTGTGTGAATGCTGACCTCCTGACCTGCATATAATTCAAGTATATTATGGTATATATAGCTCTTAACAGGATAGAATTACAGTGTGAAAATCTGGTTAGTCAGTGGCATAATATTCTTCAGGAAACAACCAGTCTTTTAGGTTTTAAAGGGCCCATATTACACTATTTTCTGAGCTATGTTATAATGTTGTTTCTTCATCACAAACATACCTGGAGTTGTTTTTTGTTTCATTCACACGTTTAACACACACACCCTGCATGTTTAGGCTGAGTTCTTCTCTCAAACTGAAAACACTCTGTTCCATGTTGTGATGTTTGATTGTTTCAGCACTGGATTTATCCATCTCTACTGAACTTAAGGTAAAAGGCAGCTGTTAACTTGAAAAAAGCTGGAACGGAGCATTTTGAGCTTTGATGATGTAGACACACTAATAATAAATTGTTGCTTAAAGGTGCGAATGAAACAAAAAACAACTCCAGGTATGTTTTTGATGACATAACAACATAACATGACCTAAAGCTTATGAGTAAATTTTGCATAATATAGGACATTTAAGTTTTTGTTGTGTCACTATATTAACTATAGTATTTGCTGGCAATTGTGGCAAAACAAATGAGAACTAAACAGTAGCGCTGCAAGATATACTGTATATTGCAATCAAATTTTAATTGTAGTTTGAATTATCACAATTAGCAAATTGCTAAGACTGCTATTTACGTCCTTTCCCATTCTTATTATGAACAAAACTCACCATGCATGTGATTCTTGTAGTTTAGCAGTTCATATTTCAGTCTACTCTCAAATGTTAAAGGTCCTGGTCCTTTGATTAGAATCCGACTATTACCACATACATTTCAAATCTATTCACAATCACAGTGTTTGTTAGAAAAATTTAAATTACATGATTTTTATTTTTTTTTTTTTTTACCAAAATCATTCAGCCCGATTGAAAAGCCATTTAGTATAATAGCATATACTATTGCAATTTTATCTTACAAGACTATAAGAAGAAATAAGAAGAAAATTCTTATTCTGATTTTTACCAAAAGTTAGACAATGTGCATTTTGCCAATATATACTATATTATACTCTCTATGAATTTTTCTTCTTTCTTTTTTTTTTCTATTTCACCAACCTCCCCAGCTGCAACCACAACTAATACACCTTGATTCTAGTTTAGTCCCATAGACTTTATAAAGAAATGAACTAGGGGAATGTGACAGGACCACAGCGTTCGGCTCAAATGAAGCTCACGATGCTTGAGGCCACAGGGGCGAATTTGGAGCCAGGTCCATATTAGGAATAGAAATTTATTTAGGGACAAAATTAAAAACACCAAGATCACGTAGAGCGGGTTAATACGAATATTTTAAGACAAAAATGATGAGGTTCACAAGAGCAGTTACAGAGAGAGAGGCAATGTAAAGTCAATAGGAAAAAGTCGATGGAGCCTGAAGCCCCCCATGCTCATTTCATATGTAGAACGCAGCAGCTAGCGGGTTAGCTATGTCCATTTTTATATACAGTCTATGTTAAGTCCTGATGTAGATTTGGTCTAGTCCTGTTACAGTCCTGGTCCAGTTCAGTTTAGCCCTTGTTTAGTCCAGGTTAAAGGTGCACTGTGTAAACTTTCTGGTGTAGGGTCAGTCACCAGCTTCCCTCCATGGAGATATTGCCTGGAATGTTACACAGTATGGCATTACACTTATTTATCTCTACAGAGGCAGCAGGTGTGACACAACAGGGCAACAAGTTACATGTCAAATGTGTGGAGAGGCGAGCCCACCCACAGTAAGAAGTCAAGAAGTCAATAAAAGCCCATGTTATTGAGTAAATGCAAGATTGATACGTTTAATGCCATACTGAGACATTCCAGACAAAGCAACAACATCTCCATGGAGACAAGCAGATGGCAGACCCTTCACCAGAAATGTTACACAATGCACCTTTAAGTCCCAGTTTGTGTGCAAACATGAACACAGTCTAACACCACTATGCCACAGAGATCCACTTTATTTTCCTTATCGCTAAATGCATTCTAATTTTGTCTATTTTGTTAAAGATATTGGTGCCCTTATTTGACAAAACCCCTTGAAAATCTAGGTCAGGACATTTTAATTGTGTGCTTTTGATTAATTTGCACATTATTAGTGGGTTATCCTCTTCTCCTCTGTGCAGATTCCAGGAACAGTCTTATATCTCTGCACCAGCCCTGTCTGAAGCTGTGATAGCAATACTGTTTATTTTAGTCAAATAGGCCTGGATGTATATTTGTGTGTTCTGAATGTTCTGAGGCCAAGCAATCTGTTTGGAAAACCCACTTATGTTCCTTTTCAGTAATTCATTTGGACCGTGCATAAAAAGCATGCAGCTGCATTGGTGTATGTATGATATATTGTGCAGAGTCTCCTAATACATACATTAGTTGGATAAAAGCATACATTAGCTCAAGAATATTAAAGGTGCATTATGTATTTGGTAAATCAATAATTGTGATTATTCCAGTCACAATAATCATAAGTACCGAAACATTATAATTGTGAGAATCGTTTCTTTCAAAAGTTGAAAAGTAAAAGTTGAAATTTCAGTTCAATCTGTGATCCAAATAAAGTAAACCTAAATGTAGCGTGTTTTTATATGGCTGTTTATGCCATATTTTCATTACATTTTTTATTCCGTAAGTTTGTCATCATAAGTGACATAAAAGACTGACGTAAAAGTAAATGACATAAAAGAGGAATTGTGATATATTGGACATGTGAAATGTGAAAGTAAATGAAGGATTTTTCTTTTGTTTGGTCATGGTGTCAGTTGTGAATAATAGCATAAAATTGTGATGTGTCTTCTCACAATAATCGTAACACAAACATTTGATATTGTGACATCCCTATGTGTGTCCATGGTGATATCTTTTGTTTACGTTTGGCATGTTCAACAGTGTGGCATTAATCTTGGACCCCACACATTTGACGCCACCCGATGTTACAGCGTCCCAGAATTATAAGGTTCTGTTTAGCGTTTTGTTGAAATGTATTAATTCATATATTCTTGTTCATGAATGGGTCGGTATTTCTACTTGTTTTTTTTTTTTGTTTTTTTTTTTAACAAAAACAAGTTCTCAATTCCATTATGATCTATGAGTGGTCAGAACTTTAAACCTCAATGTCTCAGAACCACCCAGAATGCAGGTAGAACCTAGATTCAGGCTACCTCATTATCTATTGGCTGTTAGTTTGTCAATCAAACAAACATCCTACGTTTCTAGCGTAACTGACTTGTCGGCGCGCTGGGATTATGTGGTTTACGTACGCCTCTTATGTTTTCCACAGACGTAAGACGCTGTTTACTCAACCAACGCAGCGGGTCTTAGCGGCTTTTTCCAACTGTAGCTTCCTCGCAGTTTCCACAAAGTTTGTTGCGATGGCAAACAAGAATCCACTACTAGTTAGCCGCAAAAGAAAGTTTCTGAGGTCGCTGAAAGAAGAAGAGAAGGGGAAAAGGAGCACAGCCAAACTAAGGTGATTCTCTGAGATTCCTTCCAGCGATGGCGTGCACTGAAGTAGAGGGTCTAAAGACTGACGTGTTGGTCGCTAAATTATTTCTGGACAGGAAACTTCTGCTTATCATTTGAAAACGAACAGTATAGTTACAGCAGCAACGGCGATTCTGAACGTGCACCGGCTGTAAACAAGCAGCATAAGGAGGAGGTGGGAGGAGCCGTTTCTACTTAGGGAGCTGTGTGGGACTGGAGGTGGTTTCACGCATGTGCCACATTTGAAAAAAGACAAACAGTCACTGGATTTCTCCTTCCTTGGAAAATCCTTTATATAACCTTTAATATAGAACACATAAACCTTGAAACTAGAAATCTGACTTTTCCGCATGCAAATTCAGCTTACTGGTTAGAATTAAATCATGTTCATTATTAACTGACAACTCTTTGGATAATGTCTTCCCTCATATGTAGAAGTATAATCTAGTCATGATACTCGACTCTGCAAAGCATTTCATTTTAATAAGCTTATTTCCCATTTTAATAAGCTTATTTCATACCAGTGCATATGACGGTTGTGAGAATGCATAAATTAAACTGGAAGAAGAGCGTGTAGGTATGGTCTTCCACTAATGAACACATAATAAGCAGATATCCGCAGTGTTGTGCCATCACCAGTGAAACCTACAGAGCCATAGAGAGATGCGTAGATGAGGCAAGCTTTGAGGCTGTTTGATCATAACGTTACAACTTCTGGATATGTGCTGGACCCTGAACATAACATACACCATATAATGAGTTTTTCCCTGTGTGAGATAGTCAGGTGGTTAGTTAAAGTCACACAAGCTTGAATAAGATTAATTGTTGTGTTATTTTATTTGATTTCAGTTGATACCCATTTGTTTTTTTAATCAAATTAGGCTTTTCATGCTGTTGATCTATAATGGTGCGTTTACACTGTATGTGGTGACTGTAATACAAGCGCACATGGTATGACGTTAGTGCTGCCACGATACTAAAATTTCAAACTCAATTTCGATACTAAGGAATAGACTTTATACTCTATACTATACTGATTCTGATACCAAGATAAAAAATAAAAAAAACACACTTGATTTAGACATAGAATGTGATTTTCAACATTCAGTTGTAGGAGTGGTTTTATATCTGTTTAATCGCTCAGTCATCCAGGCATAGTGGTCTATGGCCGTATACTCTATGTGGTTTTATATTTGTTCTGATACAGCTCAAGATTATTCTAAACCTATTCAGAAAACCATTTCTGTCCTGTGAATGTGACTTTTTTAGTATTAATACTCAATTCAATACTAGTTTTACAATCATAATATCTGATTTCCATTACTTTAGGCAACCCCATTATTGGCATTATAGGAAGTACTGTTATGTTGTATTGAAAAACTATTATATACTTTTATAGATTTGTTTTAGGTGGTAGTCAGTAATGAGTATCAAACTGTTTTCCTAATATAGAAATCAGTTTAACTTTTTGTATCAGCAACAACACTACTTTGATATGTTCTTGGCAGTTGGATATTTTATTTTCGCAGAAATCAAGTTTCTATTAACTTTCTTTTCTAACACTACGCTGAAATGTTGATTAAACACAACTGTGAAAATTTAATTTATAAAAAAAAAAGCTAACTACACATTTTATTCTTAAAAATACTTTAAAAAGTTCCACACAGCTCTTCCAGCAGCTTAATACTAAGAAACAGGATACCACACTGTGAGTTACTGCATTGATATTTGGCTATTGCTTTACACTGAATATGGATCAGCTAAAAATATATTACATTTTTCTACTTTATAACAGTTTTGCTCTAGTTAGACTGCGGAGATGAGAAGTACAGTAACTACCCCACTGTCCAACTGATGCCTACATTAAGGGCTTTTAAGTGGACTCATCCTGTTATATTACCCTTACTGCCCATTGACTTCCATTTAAATCCTTCTCACTTACATGAAAGTCAGCATGCATATAGACAAATAGTTTAAAGGTCCTGTATTATGCAAAATTGACTCTTGTGAGCTTTAAGCCATGTTAGAATGTTGTTACCTCCTCAAAAACATACATGGAGTTATGATTTGTTTCAATCACACATGTTTGAATAATATTTTTTTTATTAGTCTGTCTACATTTCTAAAGCTCAGAATGTTCTATTCCACCTTGTGATGTCATGAAACAGCAGTTTTCAAGTTAACAGCTACCTTTTTCCTTTAGAGATTGTCAATTCCAGGGCTGAAATTATCCAGATGACTCTAGTGAAGGTGTATGGAGTTTAAAAACAAAGTGGACCTCTTCCTGTATTGCTGTTTGTTTTCAGTTTGAAGAACTCAACGTGAAGAACTCAACCTTCATATGATTAAATGAATCAAAACACATTGGATATGTTTTGATGAGGAATTAACATTATAACATACATAAAGCAGAATTTTGTTCAGAGTGTCCAGGAGTGTCATTAGAGAAATCACTGAAATGTGAACATATAAGAGAATCTCATGAATTTTCGGAACAACAAGATCCTCTTAAAAAAGAAAATACATTTTGTTCTTTGCAAAGCACATTCTATTATAGCCTGGATCCTACCTGCACAACTAAGGGATTTCACAAATATTCTATTATCTAAAAAAAAATTGCCTTTGCTGTTTGATAATAGTTCCAACTCAGATAGCAGTTTTAATTTGATTGCAATATATTGTGCAGTCTTAGCTTGTTTATGTACTTAAAAAAAGAAAACACAAATTGTACTTAACCCAGTTTGACTTTCAAAACTTAAGGTTATGTACAGGTGAATAATTGAAGAGCTGAAGAAAGCACACGCTATGACATATGAAGAAGGACAGAGGTTTCTGAGATCCAGAAGCCCAGGCGTGTCACAGGAAGGCAGAGTGCTGACAGTGGCCATCATTAGAACATCAGCCAAATCTGGAGTGACACATGGGACAGGAGAGGATCTCCTGTCACTGTGGTCTGGGAAGATGTGCTCACAAGTTTTGAATTTAGTGACTAAGATATACATACACATGCAATTAAAACAAATATATAGTTTTTGAGTGTGAGAAGGGGGACTGGGCCTTGTCTGGACACAGGGCAGCTGTGGCTATAGTGGTTTTCCATTTGTAAGTGTTAAGAGTGAATAAAAATAAGCATTACACATGTGAAAATTGAACACAGATACAGTAGATGTGATGTGCATCACAGAAATGGTACAATGTCTGAATTATTCAAATGACTTCATGCAAGATTCAAAGTGTCACTTTTAGCCAAGTGAGCTGCTTTTAATTAAGTCCATGTTCTGCAATGGCTGGATTTAACCACATTCATTAAAATTAACTGTTCCCTCAATGGTGGACAGAAGGGCATTGGAGATTTATGCTTAAGAAAGACTGAAGGGCCACATAAGTAGGTCTGTAGTTACATTCTTGTATATTGGATTCTACTCAGATCTACAAAATGAATAATTAATATGAATCGTCACAATTCCAAAGGCAGCGCTGTGTAGGTTACATCTTTATAAACGTGTTCATCATGGGCATGACACACAAGAGGCGATGTCATCTGAAAATGTCATATTCGTGCATGTCATACTGGTGCAGTCCATAATAGTAGAAAAAACTTTTGTCTTTATCGCATATATTACAACCAGTTTGAAGAGTTTCTCACCAGAGAACTGCATAGTCCAATCCAGAATCAACATCAATAAAAAGCAAACTTGCTGAGTCCAGTTTTCCCAAATATACAACACAGCATCCTCTTTTTCTTTTGTTGTGAAGCAGAGTCTACATTCATTCAAAGACCTTGGGACAGTTCATCCTTTCAGCTTTTCATCCCCGAAAGACAGTACTAAAAATACGCCTCATAATTCCCTCAAAATCAGATTGAACCCAAAATAGATTGTGTCTCATTATGCTGCTGCTGATTGCAGTTCATTGCTGACTGCGTGGATTTTAAATCTGCTGAGATGAGTTTTGATGGTCCGTCATTTCTCTCTTTTATACTTCCCAAATATTATTGTAATTCATGTTTAAAATTAGCACTGTGGAAACTGATACTCTAATTACAATTGCAATACCAGCTCGAAAAATTGTCATTATGTTCCAAACCCATACAGGCTCACTCAGGAACCAGAATTTGTATTTTTATTTTTGTTGTCTTGTTTTAGTTGAGGCTCACATTTTCAATTCTAACCATTCACTGTACTATCATTAGACCCAAGGATAGATTTCTTTCTGTTTTAACCTTATTTTTTGACCTAGTTTAATGCAGCGATCAGCCTATTTTAATCCTTTATTAGAACACTGCCTTTTTTTTTTTTTTTCAAATGTGTATTCTGGTGGTTTCAGCCCAGATCTGTATGCAAGTACTAGTGTTATCCATTTTTCCTTGTGCAAGATGTAGGGCTGGATGAACAGTTAAATAAATAAGATAAATATACTGTCATCTTTTGCCATTGTAAACCCTGGTTGCTTTGTATCTATGGCTGCAGTTGACTAAAGATTTTCTTAGTCAACTATACAAGCCCTGTACATCTATTATGAACTAAAATTGACCAGATGTGGCACTAGAATCTCTCAAACTACTCAACTTTATTAGGTCCCCAAGGGGCAGTTGTTTGTTTTGCAGTCAGTGGCAACAAACAGCCCATACAACCTCACAATTCATGGTAATGGACAAGGACATAAGAATAAAAACAACATGGTAAAAAGGATCATTTCAAGGTGCACTGTGTAACATTTCTAGAGATGTTATTGCTTTGTCTACATTGTTCCACAGTATTGATTAAACCTATCTCTCTATCACAAGGGAGACAAGCAGGTTACAGCACTACCCTTCATTACAATTGAGATCTGTGGAGAGTCGCCCCTATTTACAGAAGGAATTATTGTATTTTTGAGTAATAGAAACACGCATAATGAATAAATACTAGATGGATATGTTTAAAGTCATACCATGGAACATCCAGACAAAGCAGTGACATCTCCATGGAGACAAGTAGGTAGCAGAGCCTCCACCCTCGACCGTCCAGAAAAGTTGCGTGTTAAGTGTAATATAGTGCAGCACGATGGCATTCCCTTTATAGTTTATTTAAAAGACCAATAACCAATAATAAACTATCTCTCCAGTATCTCTATCATGTATAATATCAATTTAAACTCACAGTGTGTTCCCAAAAGTCATCTTAACTCACTTCATGTCTTCCTATTTTGGTGTAGTCTCTAAAGATCCTTATTAATCCAAAATCAAATCAAAATTGCAATTTGACAACACAATTACAACACAATTGCAAGTAACTGAATATAACGTCTTCATTGTTTAAAAATGTTATTGTACCTGTAGTTTAGACATCTACAAATATGTTCTGAAAATAATAGCATTCTTGTACTAGTTTATCATTTCATATTTCTTTCAAATGTTAAAGGTGCACTATGTAACTTTTTGTTTGGGGGTCTGTCACCTGCTTGTTTCTATGGATATGTCATTGCTCTGTCTGGAATGTTACACGGGATGACATTAAACAGCTGTGCCTTACATTTATTAAATTACAGGTGGATTTATAGCTCAAAAATACCTAGAGAAACAGGACTGCCTCTCCACAGATCTGACTTGTGATCTGGTTAGGCCTCCTTGAAGACAGAAAGGCTTAATACCACACTGTGAAACATTCCAGACTAAGCAACAAACCTGCATGGAGAAAAGCATTTAACAGACACCAGAAAAGTTACACAATGCACCTTTAGTGTTCCTGGAATTGTTCACAATGTGCACTTAGGACAGAATTTTACTTTTTAAACTTAAATTGCAAATCTAAGAGCAATACTAGAAAAATTTGACTTGTTTCGACGAATAAAAACACTAATTAAAAAACTAATTAAGGCAAATTCATCGACTAAATGATTACACTCCTACTTGTATCACACAATCCTGCATGTGTAAATGTTGAGAATCCTCATTAAACTGCTTCATTAATCTGTATAAGCACACACGCTGCGGCGGGTTTAGCACACGTGACACTTTGCGGTGGGAGATAATAAGATGTCAAACAGCCCAGTCCAAACAGATGGTCCTCACCCTGCCCTTCAGTCTCTGCTGAATCAGCCAGCCGGAACCGCCACATTCATCTGCCCCATGGACCTTGTCTGTGAAGAGATGATGCTATTGTTTGGAATACTTAAAGGTGCACTGTGTAACTTTTCTGCTGGAGGGTCCGCCACCTGCTTTTCTCCATGGAGATAGTACTGCTTTGCCTTGATGATATCACAGTATGGAAATAAACTTGGTAATCACAATGGAGACAGGTTCGTGGTCAGATATACAAGAAGGAAGCCTGCACATGGTAAAAATTCATGTTTTTAAGGTATTTTTTATCTATAAAACACCTGTAATTGAACAAATGCAAGGGAGACATGTTTAATGCCCTGCTGTGGAACATTCAAGGTAAAGAAATAACATCTCCATGGAAACAAGCAACCAGTGGACCCTCTACCTTAGAAGTTACATAGTGCACCCTTAAAACCACACTGTGTGAATCTCCACACATCTCCTCGTTCCCTTTTAGGTGTTTTAGGTGATTTTCAACAAAAAGGTGAGAATGACTAACTGAAAAACTGTTGGTTAATTCTGGCCAGCTTGGGACTGTAATACTATTTGAGAGGGACTTGTTTAACAGCACAAATCAGCTCACCTGTTGTAGTTCCAACTGACTCAGTGGTTTCTGGTCATGTTGTGTTAAAATAAAACCCAGATTAAAGTCTAATAGAGCTTCTGATAGAGTAGTGCCTACAGTTATCATCACATTTAAAAAAAGAAAGAAAAAATGAACAAAATAATGTGTTTTCTATGCTTCAGTGACCATTGTGTCTCAGTCAAAATTCCCAGTGCAGTTTAACAGGAGGGTTGGTCAGGTACGGTCAGCAGATCTGTGTCAGGGCAGTTTGAGGAGAGTAACGCCCCTCAGGACAAAAGACACCTCTTCAGTTACTCATCAAATTTAGTAGAGATTGACTAATATGTCTATTTTATTTTTATTTTTTTTCCTGGCCAGTGGAGATACTGATTGTTTAGAATCCAGAACTCTGCCGATATCTTTTGGCCGATATGTATGGCTGATATTGATTATTTTCCCCAAA
This sequence comes from Taenioides sp. WSHXM2023, assembly GCA_029959045.1. Lineage (NCBI taxonomy): Eukaryota > Metazoa > Chordata > Actinopteri > Gobiiformes > Gobiidae > Taenioides > Taenioides sp. WSHXM2023. The sequence goes on from CM057087.1 coordinate 27,468,117, forward strand.
TTATATAATGTGAATTTACTGCAAACTCATCCTAGTCACAGTTTGTGCAGCATCCTCTTCCTCTAAAGGTGCACTGTGTAACTTTTCTGTTGGTGGGACCGCCTACATTTTTGTCTCCATTACAATGTAATTGCTTTACTTGGAATGATTCACACTATCGTATTAAACTTAACTATCTCCATGGAAACAAGCAGGCAATGCCACCAGACCAAGATACTCGTCAGATCTGTGCAGAGGATGGCCCACTGACTTTAGGTGTGCATGTTTCTTAAGCAAGCAAAACACCCATAATTTAATCAATTTAAGATGGTTAAGTTTAATGCCACACTGTGAAATATTTCAAACAAAGTACCTACCCAAAAAGTTACGCAATGCAACTTTAAGTTTTCAAATAAAGCTTTATGAATATTTTTAGGCAGCTGGTTGGCACAAACAAAATATTGACCTCTGTTGGAAATTGAAGGCCAAACGATATTAATTAGTTTATAAATAATGACACTTTTTCACCATTTACGTGGCTAAAACAATGACAGATATTTGACTCATTCAGTAGTGTATGGAACCCACGAAATTGTGTCTAATTTTAAGATCCTCAAATAACCCGTGTGAGCTTTTTATTTCGTTACCGATATCTGATGCCCTGTCTCAAACTGAGTGACGGTGGAGTTTGTATTTATAGTACACACACAGGAATGGCTCTGCAGCTCTGGACTCTATTAGGAGGATTAAATCGTCTTGAGTAGTTTGGTTGTGGCAGTCTCAGCGCATGCAGACTGATGGCTCAAGTCTATGCCAGGAGACAGATTGATGATAGGCTGTTGCTAGGACGCTTCTTCACACACGGCAACGCAGCGATTTATCCTGCGTTATTGATTTTTCCGTCCACGTCTGTCACAACATGCGGAGCTCAAAGTTAACTGAGCCGCTGTTGGGTTCAGTCAAATAGTATGGCGGTTTTAACACAGTTGTCATCATTTTGCATCATAAACTGTCAACGCTGTGTGAAGTTGTTAAGAGAGGATGCCATATTATTCCACTGAATGTGTGTTACCGTCTATTTTTTAATAGTTTTACCATAGTTCATACAGTAGATAACAACAACATTATCCGTTCTTTATATAAATGTCTATTTATTTTATTACTAACTAACTTAAAGCCACAGTATGTAACTTAAAAAAATACAATAATAAAAAAATAATAAAATAAAATAAATTAATGTTTTTTTTTCCTTTATGGATTTTTTTATTCCACTGAAAAGCAGATAAAACATGGGTCCTTAATCTGTCTGGGCTTGCATCTCCACACACCTGAGCTCCATGGAGAATGTTGTAAATTTTCAGTTCTATTTCAGTGGAATCATGCAATTGACGTTCAGCTCCAGAAAGTTACATACTGTACCTTTAAATCTCAATTAAGTTTAATGCAGTGTTAGCATTCAAGCAGATATCTGTCTTTGTCAGCAAAATGAATTTGATATATGGTGTACCGCCGTTGAAACTTTTTATAAATTGAATATAGATTTTTGTAATTTATTTTTGACATACTTGCTGACCAGTGTAACTTTCAAGTCTTTGTGATTGTTTGGTTTGAAATATTGAGTCTCCGTTCCAAGTTGAGTCATCAGTCCTGGTACTGGTTAGAAGAGACTGGTCCAGCTTTGACATGTATGCAGGCTTTGAGTCCAAGATGAGTAATGGAAGATTAAACTAGCCTGTTGTCTTCCTAAGTTTATCTCTTTATGTACGATATCACTGGAGAAACACAAAAACAAAAGACAGTGAGTTGCAGGTATAACCAATGGGAAACCGGGTACAGTTCATTAAAAAAAAAAGAAACACACATATCAGGCATGCACTTGGTTAGATTTATATGTAAGCTTTTATTTACTGAGGGCAGGAAAATATTAGTCTTGTCTGTTATTGACCCATGAAGGTTTCACTGTTGGATTTTCTAACTTTCTTTTGGTTTAATCACTGATCTTGGTAAGACCTGAGAGGCAACTGTTATTGTGATTTTGGACTTTACAAAAATAAATCAGACTGAACTGGACTTTCTTCAGGGTGTGAAGAACACTGATCTGTGTTTTTGAACATACAGCGGTGGGTGAATGGGTGAAAATCAAATCACCTGCTGTTCCCTATAGACAAAATACAATTTGTCTGATATCGTCATATTCTGTGCATTATTCTAAGCAACTCTACTAAGGACTAGACTCCATACTCAATAATAATGATAATACAACACTGGAACTTTCTTTAGACGATTAGGATGTGATTTTCAACATTAAATAATAGTACTTTTATAATAATAATACTTCTTTTACCATGTGGTATATCTTTGTAATCCCTCAGCTGTCCATGTAGGTAGGTAGGCGTATGGTCTATGTGCTCTTATACTTGTTCTGATACAGCTCAAGATCATTCTAAAGCTATTCAGGAAAGATCCATTTCTATCTATACCTGCTCAAATTAGTATCTAGTTTTCATATAAGTTTTAGTACTCACTAGTTATTCCATGGCATCATCCAACATTGAGAAAAAGTGAATGTACATAGATATAAAATGCATAGAAATCATACAAATGTTGTCTTTATTTTTTATTATGATTTCCTTTTTTGCAGATGACGGGAAGCTGTCGTTTGATGAGTTCAATGCTTACTTCGCCGATGGCATCCTGACCACTGAGGAGCTGCAGGAGCTCTTTTACTCCATCGATGGACGCCAAAACAAGTGAGGCCCTCTCTGCTCGTCTCTCTGTCTCTTTTATTATAATGGAATATGACTGCAGGCTCATTTCATATTAATGTACACTAAGCCTCTACTTAAATCTTCATAAATGCCTCTGCTGTCTTGAATTTCTGTGGTTAGTCAGTTAACAAAGTCAGAGAATGCTTAGACACTGCATTCTGAGACACTGAAAGGTTATTTTAAGTCATTCGTTACAGGTTAAAGGGACAGTATGTAAGATAAGATAAGAGACATGTTCAGATGTAGCTTTTACTGTTAATGTTGTTGTGTTATGATGTTGATTTTTCTTTTTTTATTAATTACAAAAGCATTGGCCATTGCCCAGTTGCATATGTTATATTTGGTGATTTAGTTCTCAAGACGATCATCTAACCAGAAAGCAGAATAAGCCTGCCAGTTTCAATGCTGAAATCCAGTTGGTTTAAACCTAAGATAAGATAAGATAAGATATGCCTTTATTAGTCCCACAGTGGGGAAATTCCAGTGTTGCAATGCACAGTTCAAGAACAGCAGGAAAATGGTAATGGTAAACAAGATAATAGATAATGGCTAAGAAATCATTTAAAAATATACTTAAAATAGACTCTAATGTAACACACTGTTTTGGTGGAGCAAAAATATAAAATACCAGAAAAACTATTATGTACAATAAAACTAATAGTGCAGCATATGAACAGAATAAATCTCAGTAAAGTGACTTCAGTATATTATAATCTTATTTACAATAATGTGACTATGTTTATGTAGAGCAGCATTTGGATAAATATCAGTAAAGTGACATAAGTGAATTGTATTGCACAGTAATAAAAGGACTAAAAGGACTCTTTCTGATCTGAATCCTCAGCACCTCTAGCCAATCATGGATCAGTGCTAGTGCAGCATCTGCAGTTCAGTGAGTGAATTCTGGACGCTCTGAGCTTTTCACATGAGCACATTAAGGGTGTGGCAACCATAGACTGTATAAAGAAGTGGACTAGGGGAGTGTGACGTCACCCAGAGCAAGCTCACAACACTAGAGGTTATAGGGGCCAGTTCCATATTGGGAATTGGAATTTATTTACGGACAAAGAAGCAAATTAAAAACACTAGGATCTAGAGATGCACTGGTACCACTTTTTTGAAAACCAATACGAGTGTAATCATTTCTGTACTTGCCGATACTGAGTACCGATACTTTAACCCCCACCCCCATGAACATACACTGCGTGTGTTTACATGCACATCAGTATCCCGGTTAGTAGCCGTATCCTGGTTATGGCAGTATTCGGGATATGCTGTTTACATGCGCACTGAGAAACTGGAATACTCATATCCCTGTGTACATGATCAAATGTAGTATCACGGTTTCTTGACATAATCTTACAAATGCGCAAGTGCAAAAATTATATATTTAATAAACCTGGAAAAATACAAACAACCATGATAATATAATGTGTTTAATGCAGCTTTGCGCACATTTGTTTACGTTTTACAGAAAGAAACTTAAAACCACATGGCTAATTTGCATAAACTATAAGCCTGAAAAAAACAGCTGGCTGCTTGTGCCCTAATGCGGTCAGCTTCTGTCGGACTAAAGGGCAGGACTCAGTGGAATATTTGTGTTCTCTCTGTGACAGAGGCATGTGCTGTTCTGTGCATATATCGCGTTGGAGATGGTTCATGTTAAACTTCAGAGATCATACGTGTGCAGGTCATATGTGTGCAGGTCGTATGTGTGCAGGTCATATGTGTGCAGGTCATATGTGTGCAGGTCGTATGTGTGCAGGTCATATGTGTGCAGGTCGTACGTGTGCAGCGCATCTCTTTATTTAACAGTTATTTTATTCATGTATAGTCACTTTATTTATCCCGGTTTCTCATAACCAGAATACTGGCTTATTCGGGATACTGAAACTGGGATACTGCGTAATGTGTCGTGTAATAGTGGTATCGGTGTATGGTATCGACAAATGTTTAACGAGTACGAGTATATTAAGGAAGTATTGGGTCGATACCCGATGCCAGTATCGGTATCAGTGCATCCCTACTAGGATCATGTAGAGTGGGTTAATACGAACATTTTAAGACTAAGTTTATGAGGCTCACAGCTGCAGTTACAAAACTGTAATGAGTTTAGATAAAATAGACTTCCCAATCAATCAGGCTGCTAAAATTAAGCCTCATGTTTTAGTGTGGGAAACTTGGCCAAAGCAGCCTCTTGAAAACACACTGGTTTGAAACTACAAAGAGCTCAGCCTTGGGGTGGACTATAGCGGTCAGCAAAAAGGAAAGTCTCTATTTTTGATGTTTAATTTGAACTTTTATAGTTTTTCAATCCAGACGGCTACTTTGTCCTTGACTCTGTTATCACATACTGACATCACAACATTTTATAACAACAGTTTTAATAGCCATAATAATTATGAACAAAGACTTAAAGGTGCACTATGGAACTTTTTGTTACATAGCTGCTTCTTTCTATGGATATGTCATTGTTCTGCCTGGAATGTTCCACATTATGACATTAAACAGCTCTACTTTACATTTATTCAATTAAAGGTGGTTTTATAGCTCAAAAATACTTAGAAAAACAGACTAAATAGATAGAAAGGTTTAATACCATACTGTGAAACATTTCAGAGAAAGCTATAACATCTCCATGGAGAAAAGCATTTGACAGACCCTCCACCAGAAAAGTTACACAATGCACCTTTAACCCACAATGAACAATATATTTTTAAGAATAATTCAGGCTTATAACTACTAAATGTATACTCCTAACCCTAAAACCTTAATTAAACTCACTGAACATGATTTGTATTGTCTTAAAAATGTGAAAAACAGAATTAGTTCATTTTCAACAGTTTGCAGTGGTCCAAAGTTATGCCTCATTTATGCATTTCTAATTATTTATGAGTTTAAAAGCATATTTTACACTGTATGATAATGCTGTAGACTTATTTTGACCTCAATAACTGCTCATACAATATATCCGTACTAGGGCAACATAATCAGGTACAAGGTCTGTAATAACCAAGTCTGAATTCTTGATTAACTATTCATATATTTTCATAAAATCATTTTTTAGGCAATGAATGGGCCCACAGTGCGCTATTTTCAGATCTGTATGTCATAATACATATTTAGGCTGAGTTCTTCTCTAGAACAGAAAACACTGTTCCACCTTGTGATGTCATGTGGTAATACAGGAAGTGCTCCACTGTGTTTTTAAACACCATACACCTTCACTAGAATCATTTGGATGATTTCTCTACTGAACAAAGGTAACTGTTAACTTGAAAACTACCACTTCATGACATCACAAGATGGAACATTTTGAGCTTTGAGGATGTAGACAGACTAATAATAAAGGATTACTCAAACATGTGTGAATAAAACAAAACATAACTAACATTATAACATGGCATAAAGCTCACAAGAGTCAATTTATTAGTCAGTTATTATAAAATGGTACCCATCATATTACCTTGAAAAGACGTATTACTGTGAGAGCATGTATAGAAACAAATCGATTAATTATGCAAGCCAGTTCTATTTCTTTATTTTTATGATATTTCCATTTGGGCTGCTGTTTGTGCTGTTACATCAACACTAATGAGACTGGTGATTAGCCCTGCAAACTGGACACCGTGCCATCTGGTGTTAACTGGAGCCTTCATTTCACTGATTTGTGTTATGATGAAATATATGAAATTGAGTTTTTATCCACTCTGTCACAGAAAAGGACATTGGCTGGGCAGTGGGCAAAAGAATAAAGTAGAATAAAGTCCACAATGAGCCTATGTGAAAATGTGGTGATCCTACTGACGACAAGCTTGCCAATGTATAAAGTTGTTTAGATAAGTACTAAAGGTCCTCTCAGGATCAGCATATGAGAAAAAATATTAAATTCATTGTCATTGAAAAAGTATGAGCATATGTCATTTTCAAATGACATACAGTATGTAACTAATTAAAGCTGCACTGTGCCACTTTTCTAGTGGAGCGTCCGTTTTCTTCTTGCTTTCTTAGAATGTTCCACTGTATGACATTGATTGTATCCATCTCTATGTACACAAAGAGGTCAAGTTCCAGGTCAGCTCTGTGGAAAGGTGATCATACTTACACTAGAATCCATGTTTTTTCAAGGTATTTTGCAGGAGCTTAAAAAACATTTTTAATTGACTTTAATGCTATAGTGTAAAACATTCCAGGCAAAAATTTAACATCTCTATGGAGACAAGCACATAGCAGACTCTAAACCAGAAAAGTGACATCTTAAAGTGTTCAAGGACATTTAAAGATCCATGTTATAATGTTGTTACCTCATCAAAAACAGACCTGGAGTTTTGTTTGATTCACACATATTTAAGTCTGTCTATATCTTCAAAGCTCAAAATGCTCAGTTCCACCTTGTTAATAGCTACCTTTTACATTTTGTTGAGTAGAGCTTAGCAATTCCAGGGCTAAAATCACCCAAATAATTCTAATTAAGGTGTATGAAGTTTAAAAACACAGTGGAGAGCTTCCTGTATTACAACATGACATCACAAGGTGGAACAGAGTGTTTTTCAGGTCTGTTTGTGATGAGGAAACAACATTATAACATAGATCAGAAAATAGTGTACAGTAATATGGGCCCTTTAACTAGAAGGATCATGTCTTGTCTTTTTCTTATGAGTAATATTTGAGTAGTCCTGTCGCCACTGTGGAAAAATAAACTTCAAATTTATCTAATTAAATATCCCGTTTTCTCTTGTGCTTTTCCTTGCAGCAATTTGGACACGGACAAGCTCTCAGGTGGGTCGTGGTAATTTATTTTCTAACACGTTGCATTCATATTTGGCACGAAAACATCTCCAGGTTTTATTTTTTATCACTGAATTTATTTACTTCTACAAAAAAATAGTGTTGTTGCCAAGACCAGAACATTAAGCTATGCAAGCTTCAACTGTGGCAGTGCGGTCTATGTCTGTGTCTTTTAGTACATTAGCAACTCAATTTAAAAATAAGAAAATATATTGGGCAACAGTAGTTTGATAGTGAGGACCATCAAAAGGTTGGAGGTTTGATCTCAGCTCCAACTATACACTGTTGTTGTGTCATAAGTTACATATTTTTGTCAGACCATGTTTGGCTGTAGCTTGAAATAAAAATGGAACCCCTATGTTTACATTAGACCTGATTACAAAACAGTTTAATTATTGCAATCCTTATTTTTTCTGGTATTTAGTATTAACTATAACATACAAACATTTATTATTTTACATTGTGTTCATTATAAACCACATTATAGATATATAACGCCTTGATTATACAGATGGGTCCACTGACGTCCAGTTCAACACTACAGAAGTGACAGACCCTGCCTCTTTATAGTGGCATTTTTAACAAATTTTGTGACATTTTTTAACCCTACATATGTGCCCCATAGTCAGAATATATCTGAGCACTCAAATCTTAATGCATCAGTCAATCTAAATACAACTCTCAGTAAGCTAAAGATGATGGAACACTGTTTTGACAAGGTTAAAACGTCATAAAAGTCTGTTTCACGTAATATGCCCCATTTAAATAATATTTTACTATTACTACATGCCAATAAGATAAATTCAGTGTGAGTGTACTAGTAAACCTTGCAGCCTTTTCTACCAGATCCATTGGTCTAGTTTTGTGTCTGTACTCCGGCATGTGTGAAGTGTGTCAGATGGACTGTGAAAAGTGGAGAAATAGGGCAGAGACCTGTAAATACCAGTCGTACCCAGAATAAAACTGCACTGCATAATTTATCGAATGGGAATGCCATCTCCTCCATTTGACGTCAAAGTTCTCATGGCACGGTGTTCTTTTGTCCGGGCATGTGGAGAGCAGTGAGGTCTGTTATGGGTTTGCTACTGACCAGTTAGTCTCATTTAAAAAGTAAATTTAAAGGTTCACTATGTAACTTTTCACTATCTGCTTGTCTTCATAGAAATGTTTTTCTTTGCCTGAAAGAATCCCATGTGGAAAGCAGTGAGGGCTTCTGTTATGTGTGCCTGACAGACGGGTTTGTTCACGTCCACAGTATACCATTAAACCTACTTATCTCCATGGAGACAAGCGGGTGAGGCCAAGTTACAGGTCAGATCTCTGGTGGAGCCACAATAAGCATGTTTTGTATTTAGAAATAAAACAATACATTTAATTGAATAAATGAAAGGTAGCTACGTTGTGGAACATTCCTGGCAAAGTGATAATCACATGGAAACAAGCAGGTAGCAGATCCGCATCAGAAAAAATTACACAGCGTAGCTTTAAGTTAATGCATTGTTATCTTTAATTACATTGCTTCTTTTAACAGTGCCCCAGCTTTTGTGTATCCATTCGGCACCGGTCACTCAAATTGTCTAGATGTAATATTATTCAAATGAAGCACTGCGTAAACAAATATATGTGAATACCAAATAAGATAAACTTTATTATTGTAGATGCAAAAAAAAAAGGAGATCAGCAAAAATAACAAAAACACCCGGTCTCTTAGCAAATCTTGTTTTGATATCTGACACATAGAAAACTGCCAGTCCTTCCTGTTCTGACTAAAATTAAAATACTACTCTTAATGTGTGCAAACTGTTATGAGCAAATATTGTCAATAAGTGTGACTGTATTTAGTTAAAATATAGCTGTGTCATCGTGCAAAAACTGGAAATAGTCCGTTTATGAAGTATTTTGTTTGCTGTAATTTACCAGCACATACATGTATACCATATCATCCATAACATTATGACAGCCAAGGAAATACAACCTTTTGAAATAAATGCAATACTGTGGAATAGCATCTCCATGAAGACAAGTCAGTAGCGTATCCTCCACCAGTAAAGTTACACAGTGCATGAGGCAAGAAATGAATAATTTGTTGTCATTGTGGATTTCTTGTAGGGGCTGCAGCAGTTAATTGGTATAATTATGACATGCAAATGTGTGTCATTATCCAAGCATAGAATCTGACAAGCACCAAATTCTTATGGATAGATGGCTGGCATGGGACAGCAGCTTTTTTGGGCTGTTCCATGACTGTAGGAATGGTGTACCAAAATAAGGATATCCACAAGAGGAGACAAGGTTAAATGCACCAATCTAATACTGTTATCGGATATCAGAGCTGATACTGAATAATTTGCTGGATCGGATTTCGCCTTCCAATTATCGATTCACGCAATATCCTGGTTGGACATTTAAACTGGTGTAAAAAGACTGATCGTACTTGGACCAGAAAATCTCATAATGTTTAAACTTTTATTTATACAAGTTCTTCTGTCAACACATTTGGATCAGTTTAGTTTTATTTTGTCTTTTTATAAAGGAAATAAATGACTGTGTGTTAGTTAGGACGCCATGACACATAACAGTGATCATGGTTATACATACAGTGTATATAAATTGTTTGTTTGTGCTTTTGCCCTCTACCAGATTATTTTTCCCAACACCTGGGCGAATATCTCAACGTGCTTTCATCGCTGGAGAGTCTGAACATCGCTATTCTTAAGGCCATGGATAAGACCAAAGAGGTATGTTTCAATACAGCACAATGCATCAAAACTTCTATTCTTTTATATTGCAAACTGTTGAACTGGAGATGACCTTCCCTTTGTACAAATGAATAAAAAGTGGGTAGGCAGAGGGTTTTGTGCTAAAATGTGCTGAGTTGTGCTGATTCAAGTCTTTCCCAGAAAACCCTTTTGGAGCTTTGCTGGTGCCAGTGCTGCAGCCTGGATGACTGCACAAAAGAACTGTTGACTAATTAGGACAAAACGCCTGCCTGGCCCCAGTTTAGGCAACTTAATGGGCTAATTTATGGCAGCACTTGGAAGAGACAAAAGAAAATAATAATAAAATAGCTCCTACTCACCATGAAACTTCCTAGTTCAAACAGAGCTTAATAGTTATGTGCTATGGGCGGAAAAAAAAAAAAAAAAAATCTTGCCTTTTTTGTAAAATAAAACAAAGTTTAAGCACGCCTAAAAAGTATACATGGTGAAGACATTCTGTTCTGTACCACTGACTATTTGCTCAAACTAAGCTTTTGTTGACTGCCATACTGGTTGTAACATTGCCCCAATTTAGAAGTGAAATGGCATCTATTAACCTGGCTAATACCAGACTGATGTGTGTAGCACAATTGAGTTCTACACATCATCAATCTGGAAGGGCTCTCGCTGAAAGTGATCGGGAAAAGGCAGAATGTCATGATGAATATTTGAAGCTGGTGAGGGTGAAGCTGCACAACAGCAGAACGAGACGAAAAGTTAACTTTTGTTATATCCACTTAAGAAAAAAAGCACAAACATTTTTCTCTTCTACAAATGCACAAAGAGCTTTGGTCTGTTTTCACACTAAAATAGGCTGAAGTCTGTCGGCGTTGCCATGTTTGTTTTGGTTTTTCTTTGAACATTCACCTTTTTATTTGTCCATAAATAAATTCCTATTCCTAATATGGAACTCAGCTCCAAAGTCACTCCTGTTACTGCCAGCATCGTCAGCATCGTTTGCCTGGAGGTCATTATGGGTGATTTCACTTCTTTATACAGTCTTTGCTTCCACCCAAACCACTACGCCGCCCTGTGATTGGTCTGAACCACTGGTTAACTGGCCGTTCACAGCAGTGACTTTGTAAACTTACAAATATCACAAGAACTCATCTTGCTGACCTAAAAAGTTTGCAGTTCAGTTCAGTTTCAGTTTATTTATTCAGACATTTCACAGAGGTTAACGCAAGACAAATAATGTACAGAAGGCGTACATTATGTTTGGTACTACAAGAAATTAACAACATCTTTTATTCCTTAGTCAGTACCCTCCCAGCTACTTTCTTTTATTGTGTTTTTAACAGTACCACAATATTATGCAAAGTACCCTGCCTGTTAACAGTTTTCATGTAGCTTCATTTAGCAGCAAAGTCAAGTTTTATTCTCCACTAAAGCACCATCTACTTACCATGAAATTTCCAAGTCAAAACACAGCTTTAATTGCTACCGACTGCTAATTTTGTGAACAGAGGAAACGTCCATAAATTGAAGCTTTGAGTAGTAACAGCCTTTCTTGTTAAATGGGGAAGCAAAGGCGTGTGGTGAATATTTAAGTGTTACAGTCTTAATGAGTCCACCTTGCCTCTGTATGCCTCTTTATACTGTCAGAGAGCGGAGGGGTTAGCGGTCCGTTACCCATGGAGCTTTCAGGCTCTAGTTAGCATATGTTGCCTGCTCCATGGCGCTGTGGTTTGGCTAATCCCATGACGCATTTGCAGAAGTTGCTTTATTAAGAGTTGGATAATAATGAGGTACTTTTACACAGACGCATACCTTTTTTTAATTAATTACACATGCTCAGCTTTTTTTAGTTGTAGGCTCCATGAATCATATCGAGTTAGTCTATTTTTGCTCTTCCCAAAGTACCAAACTTTTTTGATGACATTATGTGCGTTACGTGAAGCCTTTTTTAAAGAAACTGTAGCCTGCAAAAGTATAATCACAACAAACCTAGGCTGCCATTGTTTTAACCCCCAATGATGCAGGTGCTGGGGTTTAAGTAGTGAGTGAGATGAGAATTTTAGCTTTAAACAAACTAAAACATTGGCTGGTGGTCATGCTTCACAGCAAGAAGGCTCCAGGTTCAGTTGGGTCTTTCAGTGCAGAGTTTGCATGTTCTCCCTGTGTCTGTGTGGGTTTCCTCCAGGCACTCTGGTTTCCCCCATGAACCCAAAACATGTACAAAAGGTCAGTTCCTCCAGCGAAGGTAGTCCTGACTAGCTCAAGATCTGGGGATTGGTCTCTGGGCACTGCACTGTGGAACACACGGTTCCCTAGGAGATGTCCCAGCAGTATATCTACAATGTGTAATTTTAAATACATATTTGTTTCTTTTTTTTTTTTTTTTTTTTTCAATTCTGATATAGAACAAGATCATATTGAATTTTATCATACTGATGTGTTTGTTTTTCACTATTGATACTTCCTCAGTATCTACTAGTAACTTTCTAATAATAGTTTTAGTGTCCATTAGTATCACTATATCATCATCAACCAATCAATGCACAGTCCATGTTTTGAGTCCACTACTTACTTTTTAGTCAGCTTTTTACTGGATTTTCCTCCCCTTTCATCTGCATGGCATTCTACTGCACTGTATTTTTCTTTTGGATGGAAACTCCACTGACAATCCATAATCATATTTGTATTTTGGCACTCTTGCCTCAATTTCAGCGCAATTAGATTCCCTTCACCTTGCCTTCCGAAGCATCTGTATTGAGTAATGTAATCTGGGATGAATTCATTTATCCTGTTTAGCTGTCACATCTGCAGCAGACAATGAGACAGAGATGGCTGGAAATTGCTTAGGGGCATTGTGGATTTCAGTTGCCTTGTCTATTCATGTTTTTTGTTTGCAGGAGTACCAGGGCTCGAGTGTTTTGGGCCAGTTCGTCACACGCTTCATGCTCCGGGAGACATCGAGCCAGCTGTCGTCTCTACAGAGGTCACTTCAATGTGCCATGGAGGCTGTGGAGGAGCAAAGCAGCCCAGCCCCGTGAGTAAAACCACCACCACCACAACAAAACTGTCAACAGCTCAAATACAAACACAGAGCACAGGTTTTATGGAGCGAGCAAGTCTATTACTGCTAAAACCCCGAGGTAAATAGAGAGGTGGCCTTTTTGAACTCCTGTCTGCCATTATCGATTCGAGGTGCTATTTAAAAAGTCTGTCCTCAAGACACTTTGTAAACATGAAAGGTAGCTCTTTAGTTACTCGATCTGGAGGTGTTAGAAGATGGAACTATAGGTGTAAACTTAGACTTAGACAAACTTTATTGATCCAAAAGGGAAATTACTTCAACACAGTAGCTCACACATCACAGTATATTATAATAACAAAGAGCTAAAAATGTAAATGGTAATAATAAATTCTAAATAAGTAGCAAAAAAATAGCGAGAGACTGTAATAATTGTTAGAATTAAAATATCTCAGCTTCATACAAGAGGTCGTAAGGAAAACAGTGCAAAGACGATATGACATAGGGTTATCTAATACATAAGCGTGTATGCCTTCCAGGCCATTGTCCAATATGGATGGACAATAAACAATAATATTGTTTATCATTATAAAAAGGGTAGACAACAATCTTTTGTGGGACATTTTATATAATCGGGATAATTAGAAACAAAGATCATTTATCACCAGAATGTGCAGAAAAAAGCTACTTAGCCATCATATTCTCTTCCAGATCATTGTTGTTTTCACTTATAACAAAGTACAAAACTATAACAGTTGTTTAAAGGTGCACTGTGAACCTTTTCAGGTAGAGTCTGCCACCTAATTGTTGTCATGGAGATGTTACTGGTTTGCCTAGAATGTTCCAGTGTGCCATAAAATGTATCTGTCTTACATTAAGTAAATTATAGGTATTTTTTAGGGTTGGGCAATGTCCCCTTAATTGGCGGATGCCCTCAAAGTGCCGTGGGCTGCACCGCCTATTGCTACGCCACTGGATTTTGCGAGGATTCACGAGCGTGTGGTGCCCCCCCATTCATAACAGGTTCATTGTATTGGTTTAGCACTGCTCTATAGTTTGGTTTGATCTGGAACAGTACAAAAGCTGCTCATTCACATGAGGCTGTTTACAGCGCTGTCTTAAAGTGTATTTTCTTACCCTGTGTGCGGTTCTAATGCTGCAATGTTGAATTTTCTCACATCCTCGTGTCCTTTCTGTCATCAGCTCCATTTAATTTTGTGACCAAATTATTGCCATTGTGCCACTTTGGTTAGTTTATAAAGTTATTGACCAGTAGGCTACCACCAGAACCGTAGAAAACTGCTCGGAGCAAGACACCGGACTCAGAGATCAGCGCGCACATTCATTGACAGCTCGGGGCTGTGACAGTGGAGCAGAGCAGGCACACGTCTCGTATGTGCTGCTCTCTTGGTAGCAGCGGTCAGTAGAACTTTGTACAGCGGCTCAAGAGACGTATAGTGCACATGAGCTCTGCTCTGTACAGACCCCCGTGCATACTGCGTTCATGGCACATCAGTCACTTGTGCAAGGCAAATGCAGGTCGCGCAGTCACCCTCCTCCTGTGTTAATGGTTTAATCCATGTCTGTGCGCAAAGCGGTAACATCAGAAACATTTATATGACCATAAATGTATTCCATAATCCGCGAGACATCCATGCAGTGGACACCCGTGAGACCAACTTTAATCATTATAATTATATTATCATTACTCGCAGTTATTTTGGCCATGATAATCATGACACCAAATTTCAATATTGTCCCATGTCTTTTGTCCAGTTGTTGTAATGCCGACATCTGGACTCAAGATGGGGAGTCCTAACCTGGCACTAGATTGATATGTGTAAACTACTATAAAGAGAACCTACCTCAACATATATTCTCCAAACATTAGAAATATATATATATATATAAATTTGTATTTTTCTTTGCTTGCAACCTTCAACATTAAACATTAAACAGAGTATACTTTATTTCATTTTGACTACAATCGACTGGAGCATTGCAGCAGTGGGAGAGGTAACAGCAAGGACATAGGTGTAGAATAAGAGACACACACAGCAGCAGTGGTGTGAGGCTCTATTGAATTGTGATGTTCTACACACTGTCAAACAGGCCTCTTTTCAATCCAAAAATTGAAAGGGAACAAGCTCGAGAACTACAGTATTCTCTCTGGACAAAAAGAAAACATGTCGACAAAACAAAACACTGGCGCAGAGACTGTTGCATAACCAAAGCATAGCAATAGCCCCTCTATGGGAAATTACAGCTATAATCAGTATAATCAGTATGGTGCTTTCTTCACCTAATAACTCTTATGAAAAAGGCTGTTATATACTAAAGCTAACACTGCCACAATTTTCTCAAGCTCTCTTTTTTGCACAAATTATAGTTCAAATAAGGGGTGGGCAATATACTGTCACCGAAATAATATCCATATACTTGTTTTTTTAGAGTTATGCCAAATAAGAAAATGAAGAATATCAGTGTAAAGCAACAAAAGTAAAAAGTTAAAAAGTTAAAAAGTACTATCTAGTTGCAATCCTAGTCTTGCAATCAGCAAGTTGATTTTTTTGTCCATTCACATATATTTCATTTGTGAACCTCAACCAAGACCTTTAAAGGTCGTATACTAGTATTACTCAAAATTTACTTTTGTGAGCTTTAAGCCCTGTTAGTATGCAGTTACCTCCTTAAAAACATACCCGCAGTTGTGTTTATATTAGTGCTGTCAATCGATTAAAATATTTAATCATGATTAAACTCATGAATGTCATAGTTAATTCACGATTAATCGTAAATTAATCACACATTTTTTGTCCCTTGAATCATCAATACTCTTATCACCATAGAAAAGTGAATAGGCGCTGCTTTGTGCAGATGTTTTTTTTTATTGCAAACCATAACAATTGTCAGTGAGACAACTTTGTGTTCGATGTTCCACTATCATGTTCCACTATCATGAAGTGCTCTGCAAGTGTCGGTGAAGTGCTTCTCTTCTGTTTTCATAACAGTCAAAGTGACTGAAGTTCCCACTGTGGGTGAAATAATGTGCTGTGACCCTGAGGTAGTTCTCATTACTGAGGGATGTCCAGTAATCTCCAGTTAGTGTGACTGTGTTTGTCTGTCCCAACGCCTGCTGCACTAGGGCCGCACTCACACTGGGACTTTCGGGCCATGCCGTCCCTGGACGCAGCTGCCTGGGGTTCGCTGTTTGTTTGCCTGTCGCACGGTGGAGCTGGTGCTTTTGGCGGAGAGGGTGGATCCAGCGGCATGGGGTGTCTATTGAGTGGTGGGACCGATGTGAGTCCTGCTGCGGTGCTCCTCCGTGGGTTTTTGGATGTGGTGGCGGCGCGGGGGATTGGGGGTGGCAGGGAGGCTGCGGAGCTTCTGTCACTGTCCGCAGTCCTTGTTGGGGGTGAGCGGACTTTATTTCGTGTTTTCCTCGTGTGGGTGGCATCGGTGCGCGCACAGGGCTTGTGTGGTGAAGTTGTGCGTGTGCGCATGCCTGGGCAATCGTGCCGTGCTTTGGCCCACCTCCTCCAGCCGGGACTTCTCAGTTTCATACAAATAGTTTTCCTTGTGTTTACAGCCGGATCCTGTAGTTTTTCTAACGTTACTAGCAGTGGCCACAGCCTATGAAAAAAACTAGTTCACTAGGTCACAAAGAGCGTTAATAGCGCAGTTTAAAAAATTTACGGTGTTAAAATTGAGCTACATGTCCAAAGCTCAAAATGCTCTGCTCCACCTTGTGATGTCATGTAGCAGTAGTTTACAGCTACCATTTACCTTTTACTGAGTAGAAATTGGTAATTCCAGGGCTGAAATTATCCAAATGATTCTACTGAAGGTGGTTAGGGTTTTCAGTCTGAGAGAAGAACACAGTCTAAACAAGCAGGATTTATGTGTTCAACATGTGTGAATGAAAAAAAACACAACTCAGGGTATATTTTCGATGAAACAACATTATAACACAGATCAGAAAACAGCATAATGTGGGCACTGTAAAGATGGATTGCGAATGTATAATCAGACTATCCTAATGAATTTCATTATGTAAATTTTTGTCTATATTGCCTACCACCAGTTCAGACATATTTTAGTGAGGCGGGCTGCTTAAAATTCCACAATGAACTACTATGCTAATGCAGCTAACAATAATTGATCTGCGCTGTCATGTGGCTAATTGTTGCTTGAGAAAACTTGTTAGGGGAATGAGTAAAGGTTTCTCCTTTGCACTGATAATAGTTAGAGCTGCCATACATCTTCACAAAAATACCCTTTCTTCCATGTACTATGTATTTTTAGCTTGTATCCGGCAGGCTGGTGCTGTGTCAGGACTCCGCTCTCCTCTCCTCTGTCTGTACCTCCCTCGTGCGCTATTGGAAAGAATGGAGTGATTATTTCCAAGGTGAATTATTGAAATTGAGCACAGGGGTAGGTGGTATTGAAATACAGTGAATGTGTGACTCAGACAGAACCAGGAAGTGGATAAAATAAAGGTTCATTCATATGTCTGCACGGCACAGTTTGAGAGAGATTTGACGCAAGCACTTTTATAATGTTCTTATAAGTAATAGGTAGTTCGCTCAAGTTTGATTTTGCGTGTAGTTTGGAGAAGAGTATTAAAATGGGTTTGAGTGAGGTCAAATGTTAAAATTGCTTCACCCACATATCAAATCGCTAGTTATTTTGCATATAAACAAGACTGTAACACATGCTCTTTACATAAAAACTGATTTTATTATAAAGATGATGCTATTATTAAATCAAAATGAGACCAGGCAAGCATATATTTTGTTATTTGAAAGAAAAAACTGACTATTTAAGCCACGTTATAATGTTGTTACCTCCTCAAAAACATACCCAGAGTTATGTTTTGCATCATTCTCACATTTTTGAGTAATCCTGCATAATCAGTTTGTTTACATCTCCAAAGCTCAAAGTGCTCTGTTCCACCTTTTGATGTCATGAAGTGGTAGTTTTCAAGTTAACTGCTACCTTTTACTTTTAATTCAATAGAGATTGGCAATTTCAGGACTGAAATTATCCAAAAGATTCTAGTGAAGGTGTATGGTTTTTTTTTCCTGTATTACCAAATGACATCACAAAGTGGAACTCAGTGTTTTCTGTTTGAGAGAAGAACTCATCCTAAATATACAGGATTTGTGTGTTGAACATGTGAGAATGAAACAAAACACAACTCCAGCTATGTTTTTGATGAGGAAACAGGATTATGACATAGATCTGAAAATAGTTTAATATTTGCCCTTTAAATGAAACATTATGAATCTCATGTGTAAAGTTTCTCTATCAAGAAGCCTCTATTTGGCATATTGTAGCTTTAATTGGTAAAATTGTAAACAAAAATAAAAAAAACTCAATGCAAATAGACAAATAGAATAATGCTAGAAATTTCATCTAAAACTACAAGTCAATTACTAACATAATTTTTTATTAAAGCCCAGTACACTATGGTAATTCTGTAATTACTGGGGGAAAAAATTAAACAATAATATTCCATATGCCTTTATAGCAAGTAGATTTTTCGTTTTTACTCTCAAAATCACAGCGTAAAGACAGCTTATCAGTATATGACAATACTAAATGGTAGCTTTTTAAACCCACCATAAACTGACATGCATCATATTGCAGTGTTATTGGCAGATAGTGTGAGCCAGACTCAGACAGCCTGTTTCCATCTCACTTTCATTTGAATAAAATACATGGTTCAAAAAATAGCCAATTTATTCGTAAAATTCATGCAACTTTTTTTTTCCATCTTTCTTTTTCCCTGAGCATCGCTTGAGTGCACCTTAAATGGAATCTTAAGCAAACGCATTACTTGGGCTGCACAATTTTTGGAAAAAATATTTTTTTAAATATGTTTAAAACAGCTCAATTGAGAAAAGACTGAAATATGAACTGATAAACTAATACCAGAATCCCATGTATTTCAGAAAAGGTCTAAACTATAGGTACAACGTTCCCCACTTAATAAAACATTCTAATATTTATGTATATTGCATTCTTTGTCATTTGATAGCTGTGCCAACTCAATTAGATTTTTCGATTCAGTTGTGATTTAATGTCCAGCCCTAATAAAAAGATTTGGAAGACTGAAATACAAGTTATAAACAAACCCACTGGGACCTAACTTGTGTTTAAGCTGTTATAGATTTCGTATAGACAGTAGGGTTGTCAAAAGTATTTAAAATCCGGTACTAATCAATACTAAAACTAATGTTGAAACTACACACTCATTTGATACTAAAAAAGTCAAATTTACAGAAGAGAAATGAACCTTTCCTGAATAGCATTAGAATGATCTTGAGCGGTATCAGATCAAGTATAAGAGCACATATACGTCAATGAACCATTATGGAACCTACCTGGACGACTGCGAGATTACACAGATATAAGACCAGATGGTAAAATAAAAGAAAGTACTGCAATTTACTGTTGAAATAGACATTCTATTGTCTATTGTCAACCAGAAAAGCACAATGCACAATGCACCTTTAACGTCATTGTGCTATTGAAATCAGTATTGAGTATTATTCCTGAGTATTAAAATCGAGCTTGAAATTTCAGTATCATGACAATCCTAATACGCACTTTGTGAGTTCTGCAGGGGCTAAAGTCATATTGAACAAACATTTATTTCTTTATCTCCCTGCTTGCCTTGCCGAGGCTTTTCCTTTGGCCTTTGAGGCTGCAGGCTTTTCTCAGCATGAGTAGCTCCTGGCATCTCTCTCCCCATGTGCTACCAGTGTGACGCAGTACACATATGACAACAATCATGCTCAAAGGCACAATATACTGTAAAAGAGATGGAGAAAAAAACTAGTCCTGTCACAATAACAGATTTTGAAGTGCGATATATAGCTGAAGAAAATTTAGACAAACGATAATATTGAAAGCAATCTATAAAGCAGAATTATCCCCCAGAAAGTATTCTAGATTTACAATATTGGTAAAACAAATAAAAATGTGAGCTGCAATAAATACATGCCAGAATGTAACAGTTAAAGGCTTGGTCTATAAGTTCATAATTCAATCTTCTATACTTCAAATCTTATAATACAGAAATAAATTTAAAAAATGTCTGATTAGTACATAGAAAAAATACCCATGATGAATATTGACCCCCCAAAAATGATCATTCCAACTTTCATATATTGAACGATACGTCACTATAGTAAATATTATGACAGGCCTAAAGAAAGTCCACGCGTAAGTTGGCTTTGGACTGAAGGACACAGCTTTCCCTTGGCACTGTTCCCTTGACGCTTTGCATTTACTTCAAAGCACAATTTCTATTACTGTTATTCAAGGATGGAGCCAGCTATATATATATATATATATATATATATATATATATATATATATATATATATATATATATATATATATATATATATATATATATATATATATATATATATATATATATATTGCAGACATGTGCACGGTATGCACATTAAATGTCTGAGAATTTTATAAAGAGGTTTAATTCACGGTAAATATGTGTGCATATTGATTTAAACTGTATGTAGCCTATGATCTTGCAGTTTTAAAAAGGTATTACAGGTCCTGTTTATGGAGTTCAAAATGGAAAATCAAAATATTGCATACACTTTCTTTAATTCAAGCAATGAATATTACATAAACATATTTGTCATTTTTAATTGATAATAAAATGTTGGACTGGTAGGACAAAACTGTGGCATTTGGGTCAAGGTATATTTGGTATCTTGATACGTGGCTAAATGTATTGCGATACTAGTTTTAGTATTGCTTAGGGTCTGATTTTCTATACTTTTGACTAGGGATGCAGCGATACTGGTATCGGATATCAGCACCAATATTAAACATTTTGGTGGATCGGATTCTTAGATATTGGTTCAGGCAATATCCTATTTTGATCTATTAATTGGTGTAATGAGGCAATTTACTGACTAGTCTTAATCCAAAATGTCGCATAATATTAAACCCAGATTTTTACAAAGCTGTTCTCTAATTAAAAAACACATTTTTACCTTACGCTGTTTGTGTTTAAAAAAAATACATTACATTTGCCGTCTCAGCCGTAGTATCAGTTGACATCGAGCAAATACTAAAGCCAAAGTATCAACATTGGTATAAGAACAGAGAAAAATGGTGCATTGGTGCATCCCTCCTTTTGACAAATCTACTATACTATGTCCAGTGATACAGGATTGCATATTTTTACTTCACTCTTCTCACTGCATCACTTGAATCGTTGAGTGCGCTGTGCTACCGCTCCACTCTCTCTGAAGCATTAACCTATATCTCGTTCTGATCCAATTCAATTATTAATGCATCACGCCTCAATTTCGTATTCTTTCGCTCCGTATACCTCGTCTCTATAATGCCTCTACACACCCTCTTACGTATTCAGATCTGGATCGGATTCCCACGTGGATAACGCTGCCTGTCATATCCTCTTCTCTTGTTATTCCTTGACAGTGTTCTTGTCCATTTTCTTCCCTGCCAGAAGAGAAGCAAAGACCACTGACCTGACAACGGCGCCGAGAAACACCAGACGCTGCGGTCAGAAGATCCATAACAATTTATGCCTGTCCCCATCTGACCCCCGCTCTGTCCTGACCAATGGTAAACACATATTTATTAGTCTGCACTGCTGGTTCTTTGCCTGGCCACTCAGTCTCTTCTACCTTCTGTGGAAATACAGTGGGGTCTGGAATAAGGTTTCATATATTGTAAACAACTCCTGGCAAAGTAGGTTGGCTGATTATTTTTTTATGTACTCGGGGTTTGTCCACTGATCCGAAGGTTGGCGGTTCAAATCCCACTCTCGACATAAGGTTGAGCGGTCACCTTGCCCCTAGTATCTGCATACACTGGCGTATGTATGAATGTGTGAATGGGAGAGTGGTTCCTTGATGTAAAACGCTATTTAAAAATCTGAAAATCTGAAAAATCTTGACTCTGTACAGACATATCGGCATCTAATTCTAACGCCGATAATCAGGAAGTGTGTGTTGACATGCTAGTTGTTGTTAGCTTTACCATCGCAGCAAAACTCTGCACTGGTCTCTGATAGTGGGGGTAGTGCTTATTAAGTCGTTGCAGTGAATTATTAGGATGCTTGGAATGCATAAGGTAAGTGCAAATGGTTTAAAATGAACTATCTTTGTTTTTTCACTTTAAGACAGTACAAATCAGTTTTTATTGTCTTAGATAGTTTGTTCAACTTGAATCTTTTTGTATGTTTTCCAAAAAAAAAACAAAAAAACTATGCTGCACTATTTTCTGTTCTGTTGTTTCCTCATCAAAAACATACCCGGAGTTGTGTTTTGTTTCATTCACACAAGTTTAACACACAAACCCTACATATTTAGGCTGGGTTCTCCTCTCAAACTGGAAACACTCTGCTCCACCTTGTGATGTCATGTGGCAAAACAGGAAGTCCATACACCTATACGAGAATCATTTGAATGATTTTAGCCCTGGAATTACCAATCTCTACTGAACTAAAGGTCAAATGAGCTGTTTACTTGAATGCTACCACTAGATGACATCACAAGGTGGAACAGAGCATTTTGAGGTAGTCCGCTTGTCAATCATGCCCATCAGAAATCAGGGACACAGGATATACAGTTCCAAACCATAACATCTTAATAAAGTATTGGAAAAGCTTGTTGTTTTGGCCAGGCAAGCTTTTTCTACTGTATTACTCATCATTATTCAAGAGGCATTTGAATGTACAAAATGAATTCATCACCGCTCCATGATTTCCAAGTCGCAATCAAAGCCAGATTGATAAAGCGTGGTTTTGTATTAAATGTCAACATCTTTAAGCGTATAGGCTTTTCATAAGGCAGCCTTTTGTTACTTGACAGAAGAAAATAAGCGGAAATGAATGTAAAGTTATTCTAAAGCTAAAAGTTTCACAGTCTTTACGTACAGACATCAAAGTGTGTATTGTTATAACAGGTCAAGGCAAAACTTAGCTGCTATAGTTAGTTGTTGCCATGGTGTGCTTCAGTGGGTAGCCTTGAGGTCTGTGAGTGGTGGGAAAATGGACAGTTGTCTAGTTTTAAATCAGTTTTGTTGTATAGAACTGGTCAGACTAGTAGTTTTTTGGTATTTAAATGTACTTTTAATACACAAATTACTGTATGTACAAATTTTGCTTTACATAATTATTACTACAACATTCTTAAACACTGTATTTTAGAGACACTAATGTAATAATGCAATCAAAGTACCTGAAAATAGTAAAAATGTTTTGAGATTGACTTTAAATTTTAAACTAATTATCAATACCACTATTTTTATTTATATGCAAACAGTTTAAAGGTGCACTTTGTGACTTTTTTTGTTGGGGTCCGTCCCCTGCTTAGATATGTCGCTGGGCTCACTGAAATGTTCCACAGTATGGCATTAAATTAAGCTCTACCTTAAATTGATTATATTACAGGTGGCTCAAAAATACATAGAAATTTAGACTGTTCTGACTGTGAGTGGGGTTGTCTCTCCACAGATCTGATCAGTAACTTGGTCAGGTTTGGTCTCCAGGAAGATAGAAAGAAACTTTTGACAAAGCATTCATCTTGACTGTTTTGTGGACACTAAGGCTAAGCTTTAGATAATATAATTCTTTGATTATTTATTTAGAGCTGGAGGTTTATCGTCTCTATATAGGCCTTATTTTCAAAGCTAAGGATATGGAAAGTGGCCATAACACTGTAGATTCTTTCAGTATATTCTTCTTCTGTGCACACGTTTCTTTGTCATGTATGATTCAGTTTGATGCTAGATAGAGGCCGGAGAGCTCTGTGTTTCATATATAGCAGTACAGTATGTCACATGTGTCTGTTGATCTGCAGCAGGTGTGAGTCTGGACCACGAGGAGAACTGGTGCTCCCAGATCAACAAGCTCCAGCAGCTCCTGGACAAGCTCGAGTGTCAGGTGAGTCTATACCAACCTAACATCTGTTACTCAAGTTAGACTTCATCTTTATTTTAACACAATCTGACTAGAAAGAGTTGATTTAATGGGATTGGGATGATTTGTGCCATTGAACAAGTTTCTCACACATCAAAATACTTTCACATGAAAGCTAGGATTAGTTTTTCATGTTGGTCACTCACTTTTTGTTGAAAATATAATACCTAAACAGGACCATTAACAGTCTTATTGATCAGAGACTCTTGAAAATGTGTTGTTTAAATCTCTTTTTTATTTTTTCTTGAGTTTTCAGACAATCTAAACACTTTTTTGGTTGTTATTGCTAATGTGTCACCATGGTAACTGATGAACATTGTCTGTAATTCTTTGTTTAGGTGCAGTATGTAGCCTGCACTCTTCACAACTGAACTTGGGTTACCAGAGCCTTAACCTGCAAATAGAGGATACATGAATGTTTTTTTCTCATTCTCAGTATATAGACACGACATATATGAAAGCTCAGAACCTCCAGAATTCACTGACTGAGCTGCAGAGGCTGCACTAGCACTGAGTAATGATTGGCTGCAGGTTCTGAGGTTTAGGTAGTGAAGATTCAGATTCGACAGAGGCATTTTAAGTTTAAACACACTGGATTTCTGCATTGTAACGGGCAACGAAGAGACTCGTGGCAGGCTCATTTTGCTTTTTGATTAAATCATTGTCTTGAGAACCAAAACACTAAATTATAACATAAACAAATTCATCATCATGTCCAATCATGTTTATGAATTGTTTTTAATGTCCCTTTCATTGAAGCTTTTGCTTATGTGTGTTTTGAAATGCATTCAAAGTCAAAAATAATTTAAAATGATATATATATTTTGAATGTTAAAAGGTATCGCAAATATATTTTACATTTCTAAATAAAACATTGGCTGCTTGCTTCTCCATTTTTGTTAAGCATTTTTAAGCTGCTTGAGTAATATTATTCTAAAACTATATCAGTATCGAGTATTCAAGTACTTCTTCATTCTCTGCTTAACATCATACTTTTACACGTTCTCAGTATACTTGGCTTCTCTTTTATTGCACTGGGGTTTGCAGTAGCAGGATTCAGCCCCAGGAGTCAAGGCAGTGGAGTCACTTCAACATCTTACGACAAAAAATAGTGCGCTAACATTCCTCTGACCACACAATACAGTTTCACATTTATAACCCAGTCTCCCTGCCTGCCTTCTCCATGTGTTTCTGCCCTGTTACATCCACCAATGCTTTTTATTATTGTTATTAATTTCTTTTTTCTCTTTTCTTGTGTCCTTTCTCCTGTCCTTCATTATCAGCCTCTCCCAGAGCATTTTCCGCTCTTCATTCCTCTGCTTAGCCTCACCCAGCGGGACTCAAAAATGTAATATCAAAGAAAATTTCATAACCTGCAGGACATGGGGCGTGTGCTTTAATCCATCCGTCCACACACCAGTCTCAGCTTCTCTTCTTTTGATCTCAAATACAAGAAATGGAAAATTATTTTGGTCGTTTTTGTACAATTGATACTAGACCTTTTTTACATATTCACTTTTACTTGTTGTTTACCAGTTTTGACATACCTGAAGAAATTAGCAGTATCTGGCATGTCAAATAACAATATTTTGAGCGTGATAAATATTGTGAAGTACAATATTTATATTGTAAGTCAGTTCTGTGCTTTTTGGGGATCCTGAGATTAGTTAATCAATAATCAAGATTATTCAGGTCATGTTTTTTGTTTGATCATTTGAATGTTTCAGAGGTAATTTCCCTATTTTTAGTTAATAGTTTAGTAGATTATAAATATTTATAGTTTTTGCAGAAAAAATTAAAATAGGCAATAGATTCTCACATGTTCATATATGGTTGCAGTTGTTGTAGAGATTCTGGTGATTTTATTTACTCCAAAAGTTTGCTTTCATAAACTGATCATGAACTCAAGAGTGGTTATGTACAGTAAGGGTTTGACTGTTGTTTTGGTCATGTGATTTACATAAAAATAATAAAATGTTTCCCTTTTCAATAAAATCTGTTTTTATAATATTCTGACATTTTTATTCTCATCTGTTGCAGGGTCCCAAGTTGGAGCCCCTCAACGAAGACACACTGGCCAGCACATACAAGTCTGTGAGTGGATAATGATACGAACATGTCACCTGGAGTTTAACCTTGAGTTACACATAGTATTTTAACAGAATTTTAACAGTTATAGGACATATAAGTCCAACCCTCTGTCACTGTATCAGGTTTCATGGTAATGTGACTGCACGGATCTCTATTAGAGCTAAAAAATCTAGAATTGTATGACACATTTCTGTGACAGTTAAAAATTAGTTGTTATTCTCCCAAGGCTGACATTTTGAAAGATGTTAAAAATACTGACAGTAAGCAGTGGGGCTTTAACCATTACTTTATTAAAAGGGAGAAAACTAAACCAATGAATGACAGAAAATGTAGTTTTGTGTTAATTTACCAACTGGCAATGATTTGTCTTCTAGTTCATTGTGCGTTTAGCTTTATTTATATCCCGGATTGTTCTGTCGATATTGATCTAGATTTACTTTTTAAATTTGAAACAGGAAGCATGTCTGAACTAAAGACCCTCCTTGCCCTTTTATGAATGTGGTGTGTGAGTGATGGGTGGTCAGAGGGGTATGACAGTGTAGTGTACAGTGTAGTGTACAGTGTAGCGCGTTGAGAGGCTTAGTCCAGCCTGTAAAGCGCATTACAAGTGTGAAGCATTATTATTTTTGTATGTGTTAAGCTGTGAAATGTGATAAAAGAAATGTACCTCAATACCAATATAATAATACAAATCTACTGGGAATTCCTTCTTCGCATAGGCACAAGCAAAAAACGATTTTTCTTGTAGTGCACAGTATTTAACTGCTTGAAAAATTATAATTCCAGTTCATATTTGCTTCCTTGTTGTTTACTTTTCTATAAGGTTAGAATAGAGCAGTTATTGTTTTCCCTATGAAATATGAGGAGACGCCCATCTATCCTAATTATCCATACAGCCATTGTAGAGTCCAGTTGAGCTCTCCTGGTGCTGTTTTTCTCCTGCTCCACCTTTATGTGAATGTTGTGAATGTGCAGACAGCTAATTTACTGCTCTTCCTCTTCAAGTGGAGCCACAGACCAGAGAATACAGTCTCTGTGTGTTGTGGAGCTTAACTACCTGCTCAGCCTTATTGCTGATGCTGTCAAAACTCAATTGTAATGTTTTTATTTTTTGAAAATAGGGATATTTTTCCAATTTCATAAGTAATTATTTTGTAAAATCTGTAAAAATAGATAATAAATATTTTAGACATTACACAAGAAAATTATATTATGCAGCAGACTCACACCTATTTTGATGGTTACAGTTGTAGAGATTCTGGTGTTTTTATTCATTCATTCATTCATTCATTCAGTCAGTTTTTATTCTTTTTTATTTTACATGTTTGATAAAAGTGGGAAATATATAAAATATAAAAAAAATACATATAAAATATAGTATAAATATAAAAAAATAAATTTTCCAATTTCCAATTTCTGTTTTGGTTTTGCCCAATAAAGCAAACTTGATTATTAGTATCATGGCAACAGAGTCTTCTCATTTCATCATGTTATTTTCTCTGTGGTTGGTCTATTTCATTTGAATCTCATGCAGCTGTTCACTTCAGAACTAAACACTGAACGTTTTGACAGACAAGAGTGGAAAGGAACTATTTACAATCACTCTACTTTACTTTACTATAATTGAGTACATTTTTGAAGTTGTTCTACTTTTTTGGGGTATATTTTTAAAGGTGCACTGTGTAACTTTTCGGTTGGGTGTTTCTATGGATATGTCATTGCTCTGCTTACAGTGTTCCACAATATGATATTAAACAGCTCTACCTTACAATTATAGAATTACAGGTGGTATTATTGCTCAAAAATACCTAGAAAAACAGGCATTCTGACTGTGAGCAGGGTTCAATCCACAGATCTGACCTGTAACTTGGTCTGGTTTGGTCTCCATGAAGACAGAAAGGTTTAATGCCATCTGTGAAACATTCCAGACAAAGCTTTAACATCTCCATGGAGCATTTGATGGACGCTCCACTAGAAAAGTTACACAATGCACCTTTAAATATGTACTTGTACTTATATTTCTACCTGTGTATTTGTAATCAGCTTCATTTAAAATCATAGGAGTACAACACAAGTCCCAGTCGCCCTAATCTCCTGCAATCTGTTTCACACATAACAGCACTTCAACACCTGCTCTTATTGGCCAAAGCTCAGAGGATGTGCTAACTGTGGTTTAAAACAACTTAAATCATATTTAAACAGTTTTGTATAAAAGACTTATCCAGTCCAACTTAATCTATAGAGCACTTCACAGGTCCTATATTACTCAAAATTGAGTCTTGTGAGCTTCAGAATGTTGTTGCTTCATCAACAACATACCTGGAGTTGTGTTTTGTTTCATTCACACGTTTGAGTAACACTGCATACATCTCCAAAGCTGAATAAGCTCTGTTGCATCTTGTGATGTCATGAAGTTGCAGTTTTCAAGGTAACAGCATGTTTATTTTCCCGTGAAGGTGTTTGGATTTTAAAAACACAGTGAAGCATTTCCTGTATAACCACATGACATCAGAAGGAGGAACTGAGCGTTGTTTGTTTGAGAGAAGAACTAAATGTGCAGGATTTGTGTGTTAAACATGTGTGAATTCAACAAAACTAAACTCTAGGTATGTTTTTGATGAGGAAACAACATTATGAGATCAAAACATCAGAGCATAGCGTAATATAGGCCCTTTAAAAACAACAGAGGTGACCAATTTACACAAATTCAATCCAGCTACAGAGCATTAAAAACATGAGACGAAATAGCAAGGAAATAGCAGTAATGAAAAAAAAAAAAAACTTTTGTCAACCCTTCAAACTGAGTTAAAAGAAAGAAAATGTGTTTTAAGAATAGATTTTAAAAGAGGAAGAATCAGCCTGTCTGATGTTCAGTGGTTGCTCATTCCAGAGTCTTGGAGCAGCCATTGAAAGAAAAGGATTTCTTTTAGTCTTTGGCCATACAGACTTTTAAAAAACAATAAAAGAATTTAAAATCAACTGAATCTCATCTGAAATGCAACTAACCAGTGGAGGGATTGGAGTTATATGGGGTTATATGGAGTTATATGGAATTATATGGAGTTATATGGCGTAATATGGTGCTATAGCTTCTAAGATCTAGTTATCTAAACACAACACAAATGTGCAACTAGTATTAGTATTTTCCATGTTTATTATTATACTTAATGCCCTACTATGGATATTCCATAGTTTCCAAACCAAGAAAAGTTCCATAGTGCACCTTAAAGTACAAATCTGGCATAAGTACTTGACCTGCTATAACTTCTTGGTACCTTTTGAGCCACGTATCTACTTTTACTTACTCATTACTTTTTGACAGTACATAAGAAAAACACACACGACATTGCCGCTCATTTATAAATATAAGAAGCTACCTAGTTACACTCTCTCCCATCTCCACCAAAATAATCATGTTTGATCTAAATTGCTTTTCTCTTTGCCCACAGAACATCCTGCTGGTTCAGAGGCAGATGTCCGTAATTGAAGCCGACGTGAACAAATTTCAGATGGTTTTGAAGAGCTACCTCGGAGCCACAGCCGCTCAGACCGACAACCTGCAGTGAGTGTGCCTTGCTCATTAGCCCTGTGCAACGCAAACACAGCGTCACAAATATCGGTACCCGTGGCAACTGCGATGTGATTATTAAGTAATGCCCCCATTGGTGCACAGCAAGAATGACTCAGAATGACTTTAAAACACAAGTTTGTCAGCGCTGTGATGTCTTAGCAGCTTTATGTAACTGTGAACTGTGAGCAATGTATTAGTTAATGGCCTCAAGTCATATTATTCTGAGTGTTGAACTGTCTGAACTATCTGTTTAAGTTTCAACAACTTTTTACAGCTTTAAGAGCTAATTATAATGCTGATAATATACTGAGCATAGCATCCAGTTTTCTGAATATATCATTAATTCAGTGCTGAAAGAAGCTCCAGCGATGGAAGATAAAGTATAAAAGTAAAAGTACAATACTTAAGTACAAATTTTAGGTATCTGTACTTCACTTAAGTTAATTCTACATTGGATACTTTTTCCTTTTACTTCACTACATTAGAGAGCATGCATTTTAGACATTTTAGATCTGGACTGAAAAGTAAAAAGTACTTTTCATTACAGTGTGAGACCTGTTAAAATGGCTGAGACTTATTTTTAGCACATTTAATATGAGTTAACGTCCAAACATTGAGCAAACCAGATACACAAAAATGGCTAGAAAAATTAAGAAATCAGTTGAATCACTTAAAATCAGCCAAATTAAATAGATCAAAATCACTACGTTTCATCTTTAAATTGTTCTAAAAATCTCTGCAAAATACTTTTACTTTCTACTCTTAAAATACATTTAATACTTTTTTCTAGTAGATTTTCTCATGTGATCTATGTGTAAATAACAATGCCAGGTGAATGTATATAATATGAAAATATGTTAATTTGATTAGTGTTTTTTAGTGTTTTTGCCTTGTGGATGTAATTAAACTACATCTTTAGTAGAAAAAAATAAAATAAAATAAAATAAAATAAAACAGGTAATGTATTTGTAAATGCAGTGATTACATAATTAAAAACGACCTGGAAAAGTCCTGAAAAATGATTTAAAGTGTGGAAACCCTGAGTTGCTTTGTCTGGAATGTTTCACAATATAGCATTAAACCTTTCTATTGTCATGGAGACCAAACCGGACTAAGTTACGGGTCAGGTCCGTGTAGAGGCAACTCCACTCACCAACAGAATGTCTGTATTTCTAGGTATTTTTGAGCAGTAAAACCACCTGAATTGAATAAATGTAAAGTAGAGCTGTTTAATATCATACTGTGGAGCATTCTAAGCAGAGCAGTGGCATATCTAACCAAAAAGTTACATAGTGCACCTTTAAATCCCCCCATGGTTTCCTTAAAACACAAGTCTGCATATTAACTCTCAACAGTTGATTAACTTTCATTGGTCCTGTAGCTAATATTTCTTTATTTTCTTTATTCTTTATTTTGCTCCTGTCAATCAGTGTGTCCGTTCAGAAGCTCCCTGGAAAGTCCTGTTACATAATGTATGAGTTCTGGCAGGATCGTCTCTCCTGGATGAGGTCAGTACAGTGTGCGTGTGTTGTGTGTGTGTGTGTGTGTGTGTGTGATGTGCACGCTGCCATCTGCTCATCTTCACTGGTGAGGAACGTTTTCACCACAGAGGACACAGAGCCAAACAGTCTGCTGCTATCTGACACCACCTAATCTGGGCGACAAAAAAAAAAAAAGAAATCCCAAACTTTTTTGCAGTATGGGCACCCAAGAAGTCACCAGGGAATACTTTATCGTTTCAGATTCAAAAAGAAGGTGAAATTGAATAGTATGTTAAAGTAATGTAAATGCTTAGTACATTTGATATCTTAAGAAGGTTTTATAAGAGATTTTGGCATAAACATCATGAGAAAATAGGACAGAAATGAACCTTTCCTGAAGCTTTAGAATGATTTTGAGCTGTATCAGAACTACTGTAAGAAAGTATTACTATTTAAGGTTGAAAATTACATTTTACAGTGGAGGAAATAAGTATTTGATCCCTTGCTGATTTCGTAAGTTTGTATACTGACAAAGAAATGAACAGTCTATAATTTTAATGGTAGGTTTATTTTAACATTGAGCTATAGAATATCAAAAAGAAAATCCAGAAAATAACTTTAAAGCAAATATATAAACTGATTTGCATTTCATAGAGTGAAATAAGTATTTGAACCCTCTAGGCAAAAAAAAAAAAAATTAGTGCTTGGTGACTAAACCCTTGTTGTCTTGTTTGTCTAATTCAGGTGACGAGTTGATTCAGAGTGTGTAACTGGTCTGTGGGAGCCAGAACTGTTCATGTTAGGGAATCAAATACTTATTTCAAACAATGAAATGCAAATCAATTAATATATTTTCTATAATGTGATTTTCTGGATTTTCTTTTTGATATTCTATCTCTCAATGTTAAAACCATTTAAATTATAAACTGTTCATTTCTTTGTCAGTGGGCAAAACTATCAAATACCTCAAATATTTATTTCCTCCACTGTATTGTCTATCATCATTGTATCAGAATTTGTACTGAGTATCAGGTTTGAAATTTTAGTATTGCGACAACACTAGTTTATATTGTTTATGTCCATGAAATCAATACTTGCAATAAAATTGAATCATGAGCAAGCGATATGGGGGAAAAATGATTTATTTTTGCCTTAATTGAGTTGAATCTTAATTGAAATAATTGTCACTGCAAGCAGATTTAGGAGCTGGGGTATTCGAAATGTGGGACAAACTAGAGCGCTTCAATGGTGATGGAGATATGCCATGTCATATTACTCCTATAAGATATATATTGTATTAAAAAGATTATTTTCTGTAACTAGACAATAATGTGATATTGTAATCTGAAAAGTTAATGTTGATTTAAACAATATATTATGGAATTGTAAACTCCTAGGAATGAAATGAAATGCTTTGTTACATGGAAAAAATGAAAGTTATTTTTAGTTCTGATTCTTTAAAAATGTGAACTTGATAATTACCTCCGCCAAGGAGGTTATGTTTTCGCCTGAGTCTGTCTGTTTGTTTGTTTGTCTGTTTGTTAGTTAGCAAGATAACTCAAAAA
This sequence comes from Taenioides sp. WSHXM2023, assembly GCA_029959045.1. Taxonomy (NCBI): domain Eukaryota; kingdom Metazoa; phylum Chordata; class Actinopteri; order Gobiiformes; family Gobiidae; genus Taenioides; species Taenioides sp. WSHXM2023. The sequence goes on from CM057087.1 coordinate 27,501,092, forward strand.
GTTATGGACGGATCTTGATGAAATTTTCAGGAAATGTTCCGAATGGTAAATCCAACAGATGATTAAATTTTGTGATGATCCAGAAGAAATCCTGGATTCTGGATCACTTTGAAAACTGAGCTGCTTGGCGGAGGTCTGCGCTCTCTGAGTGCTTTTCTAGTTGTATAAAGGTCTCATCAGGGCAGCATTTGCAAATTAGTAACATTTCTACTGGGATGGGCAATATTGGTTCCAGTATTTGTATTGGCCGATATCGATTCCAATATTTTTGCTGCTGCCCCAGTCTCTGAGTGCACGTTTTGAACAGACTAATGAGTCAAATTGGAAAGAGAATAGCATTATTATTAACATGTAACAAATTATTTTATATTCCAGTTAAATACATTTTATTATTTTTACACAAGTGAAAAGTTAATTTGTAAATAAATATAAATTTGTGAGCCTTGCTTTGGATTTTAAAATATAAATATCGGTATATGCAAATATCTGTTATCAGTCACAGCCATAAACTGTATATATAAATGGACATAGCTAACACGCTAGCCGCCGCGTTCCAAATAAAAAGTTCACGTGTGGCTCTTCTGGCTCCTTCTGACCCTGGCTCCCATTGACTTACGCTGGAATATTGTCGTCCCTCTCTCTGTAACTGCTGCTGTGAGCCTCGTCATTTTGGTCTTAAAATGTCCGTGTAAACCCACTCTACATGAAAATGAAAATGAAAATCCTTTTCCAAATTCACTTCTGTAACCGCTGGCATCATAAGCTTCATTTGAGTGGAGCCAAACCTTTGGGCGACGTCACACTTGCTTAGTCCACTTTTTTATACAGTCTGTGGTCACAGCAGCAGGCCAAAGATCGATATCGGCTCAAAAAAATCCATATTGTCCCTAGTTTCAACCATGAGTCTCTCAGCAATATTAAAGAATTATTTCAGGCTAGCATTAGCATCTAGCTCTGTGATTTCTGAACAAAAGGAAAGGAATACATAATCATTTAATTTAAAAAGAAAGCCTAGTGTGGATTTCCCGCACAGAAAATTGGCTCATAATGACAAGCTCATGAATTCTCTTTGTGGACTGATTTGACTTTGGCAATCTTAATAAAAACTGTATAAATTACGATTACAAGTGGGTAATATGCAAAATCTTTTCAATAATTTAGCAATCTCTCCCAAGCCCATGGATCTGTAATAGGAACTGGATAAGACACTCCCCTCTGTCTTCAAGCGATTAGTGGCCACTCCGTAGGTACTGCAGCTCCCGGGACCTCCGACCCAGAAAGAATTATCCCATAGAGCACAATGCACTTTTTGTGAAATCAAAGTGCCCGTGTTCAGCTGACAGGGCATCGACAGCTTTCATCAGGGTCGGGTTTTGTAGGGATTCTTTTGTTTTTTTACAGTTTGAACTTATGAACTATGTCATTTTTTTAAATTATCAAAGCACCTGAAAGTAGGTTTTGCAAGACTTAACCTAGTCCCGCTTTGAGCCCCTGTAAGCGCCGCTCTAGCAGCTAGAGCTCTGACTGGTCAGAACTGCACGTTCCCCACCGGATTTGTCAGACAATATTAAGGTGAATGTGGAACCATTGTTCTTACATTTTGAACAAGACAAACGGGACCGTATACACTTATCTTTGTGGGCTAAGACCAATATTCTAAAAATATAATATCAAACTGATATTTTCAAAGATTCAATCAACTATGTCGCCTGCTCTTGTGGAATGGCAAAAAGCCTAAAATTTGCCTTGAAAGGCACAGTACTGACAAAGGAGTCTTGGGGATACAAAAGCGTATGCTCTGTCATTACACCTTTTGTTTATGTCACTTAGCACAGTGGACCCTCCCACCGGGACAGGCTCCCCCCTGGTAGCTTCATACTTGTTTGCTTCCCTACCTTTAAATTCTCGATCACAACCTATTCTGTCGTGCCTTAAAATAGTATGGCAAAAAACAGCCAAAATTTTGAATTTTGACCACTTAAGAATCATCCAGCATATGGTATAACCGTTCTTATTATGTTGTAATACAGGGAGTTCTTGGGTTTAGTCAATAATTGAAAATACCAGGTTCAGCATTTGTGCATTTACCTTTTGGATATTTCATGGTAAAGTACAATGTAATTCATAGGAAAATCTGGCCCTTGCCTCCCATCTGAGAGTATGACATCATCAATCACATTTTAGAATATGAAAACTACCTATATATATATATATATATATATATATATATATATATATATATATATATATATATATATATATATATATATATATATATATATATACATATATATATATATATATATATATAGTATAACACAGCCTCCACCCCCTTTTTTCCTGTTATTTTTCTTATTATTATAATTTATTTTTTCTTATTATTTTTATTCCTTAATTTCTTTATTTTGTTTATAGTTCGCTTGTCTTGTCTTTTTGTGTGTGTCTCTGTGTGTCCTGACATGTTGACGCTTGATGAAAAGAACAATATTTATTCATAACAATATTCAGGAAGTAAAAATCCTTTTGGCGCGATGGGCTAATGAGCACAGGCCAATGAAAACAATACAGCGCCATCTCGGATTCACCTTCCAGATTTTATTATGGTTCTATGCCCAGGCCCTATTTGAACCCTCCTTGCAGTTAGCTGTAAGATTTTGTCCAATGTTCAGCCCACAAGCCTGCGTCATCCATGCTCCCACATGACAATTCTCCATAAATATACAAAAACATGATACAAAACAGAACACAAAATCTTGATGAAGCTGATGGGATGTGCAATAGTTTCATAAGTGAGATGCACGGGGAGTGACTTACCACAGGGAGCAAAGGGAGGGGAGACTCAGAGCAAAGTAAAGTAAAACTTATAAAACATGTTAATACTTTTGCAGTTAATACCCCATAGAAGTAAAATACCTCCTCTTTAATATTTGTATTATATATTATATTATTATATTTAGTAGTAGTATATTGTTATGTTGAATATTATTATTATTATTATTATTATTATTATTATTATTATTATTATTATTATTATTATTATTATTATTATTGAAACTGATTTTTCTAATTCCCTTAATATTTTTTCTCTTTGTCTTTTGCAGTTACCTCCAGTCCAACAGCAGTAAAGACTTCCAGCGTTGTGTCATTGATATGCTGGAGGACGCTGAGGTCGTGTCCACTATGCTGCTCCCTGGTTAGTGTCTTTTATTCTCTCATAAACTAATATCATTTTAGTATAGATAATTTTTTGTTTGTCTGAATGCTCATAGTTTTATCATGTGATTCATTTCAAATCATAAGAGAAACATTATAGCAAATGTTTTTGACTTTTTTGGTACCAATTCATGTATTCATCATTTTATAGAACCACAAACCATATTATGAATAATTCTATTAAATACAATTTCTTTGAAAAAAAAAACTGCTTTCTATAGTACTATCTCAGGACTCATCAGCACCAGGCATCACAGCTAATAAAGCGTTGTCTCTTTCTGATTATTGTATTCAGACGGTATTATGTCACTCCATCTGAAATTTGAGCTTTGGGTGTCAGACAAATGTGAAATGATTATAAGGTGCAGAAATATTACCTTACCTTTATTTGTAAGTGATTTTTTTTGTTCTTTTATATTTTTTAAGCCTTTATTATAAATGATATACTAGTACACTACCAGTCAAATGTTTGGATACACCATCTCATTCAGTTGTTTTTTGTTTTCTTATTTTTTTACTGCTTTCTACATTTTATATACATACAGAAGAAGAAATATGAAGTAAGGTATATGGAATTATCCATCATATTATATATTTAATGTCGTCTGTATGTATACAAAATGCAGAAAGTAGTAAAAATAAAGACAAACAAAAAACATTGAATGGGATGGTGTGTCTGGTTGTGTGCTTTTATTCAAATGTTGCATAATTTAAAACAACTGTACTTTGATCCTCTGCCCACCTCTAGCTAGGGCTGTTGTCAGTGCACTAAAACAGTTTATCATCGTGTGATAAAATAAGTTCTGATGCTAAATGAACATTAGTGAGTGGGATGATACGTCTTCATGACCCGTATGCATTAAATTCAGGTGAGTATGTAAATGACGAGAAGAAACTCAGTAACTGGACATTCATTCATACCTGATCGACACAACTAGTCTAACCCCCCGGGAGAGCTGGAAATCCTGTTGAAATCCTTTTGAAATTCTGTTGAAATCCTACAAGACACTGACATCACCTTGAGAAACTACAGATGTTGTCATATAGCTCATATAGCCCACATTAAATGTATCAATATTTCTAAAACTACCATCTTATATCATGACATGTAACTTGTACTGTATTTAATCTTCCCAATTTGCTCTGTGCACAATTGCCCCTGGTTAGTGCGCTGTTAGCATCACTATTTGTGGTCCAGTACTGCCGCTATAGAGCGTTTGCTGAATCACACTACAATTAATAAATACTTTTGTTAGTGCCTTGAGGATGTCACTGAAAACATGTTAAAAACGTTCATAGAAATTGAACGTCTGTGTTGATAAAGACAGATGTTGATAATGCTCATGTGAAGGCATAAAAACATTCAAATAACACCGCAAATATACAAACAATTAGGTAGTGTTACTTTCCATTTGAATTTGTTGTCTATTATATAATTGATGTATAAACACCAGCGAGCATTATCTTTGAAACACACAGCACAGAGCCTATTGAATGTGAGACTTACAAAGAACATGACCAGTACACAGGGCACAGAGGTGAGCCTGAAATAAGTCCAGTTTCTATCTCCTCTGACGCACTTATTAAATTTCGCTGTCAGCACGTCAATGACACCTCCTCAGGATCTATACTATGATTCATCGCTGTCACCATCACACCCAAGTCACACCCTGTTACGTCTTCAAGTTATTTCACTTTTCACAGGCAATTAACTACAACTGTCTAAGTAGCACAAGTGTAATGAGGATCCTTAAATGTGCTTGTTAAAGACAGTGCAGTTACTGTGTGGGATGACTGTGCTGTTGCCGGGTTACAGCACATGCCGGGTTGCTTACACATCTGTTTCTTGTATGTATAGGTCTACTGTATAGAAATGTATATAGAGGTAAGGGTACAAGTTCGGCCCATTTTTATTACACGATATAGCAAGTCACGTTGTGCATTGTGTAACTTTTTAGTTGGGGGTCCATCACCTGCGTGTTTCTATGGATATGTCATTGCTCTGCTTAGAATGTTCCACAATATGACATTAAACAGCTTTACTTTACATTTATTCAATTGCAGGTGGTTTTATAGCTCAAGAATACTTAGAAAACAAGCATTCTGACTGTGAGTGGGGTTGCCTCTTCACGGATCTGACCTGTAACTTGGTCTGGTTTGGTCTCCATGAAGACATAAAGGTTTATTCCAGGCAAAGCAATAACATCTCCATGGAGAAAAATCATTTGACAGATCCTTCACCAGAAAAGTTACACAATGCACCTTTTCCTCAATTGCTAACACATATTTAGATCACCATGTTAACTTTTATTGTTTTGAAAATGCACCGAAAACAGTGTATTAACATGTTTTATAAATTTCATTTTTGTTTTCCCTCCCTTTGCTCTCCATGTTAAGTCACACCCCCTTCAAAGCGCTTCACTGCACCACTTATTGACATATTTTATTTTTCACAGGTGGCACTGAGATTTCTGGTCTAGGATGCCATTTTAGATTTAAAATTCTTTATCTTAAAGGCCCATTGCGTAACTTCTCTGATGGCGGGTCTGCCACCTGCTTGTCTCCATAGAGGTGTTATTGCTTTGCCATGAATGTTCCACAGTATGGCTTTAAACTTATTTATGATCATAGAGAAGGTTCCAGTTATGGTTTTATGTCATACAGTGGAACATACCAGACAAAAGCAACAAGACAAGTTCATGCCATACTGTGGAACAAAGTTACATAGATTACCTTTAACAAAAATGTAATTATAAATCTATGTTTCCCTTAACTGTGCAGCCTTATTGTGTATGTTGTTTAGTGACCCAGCATTGCACTTTTGTTTGCTCGAAATATTAGTTTTATCTTCACATAAAGCTGGATGCCTTGCCGGGATGTGATTACAGTTTCTTTGTGTTTACTTGTGCTGCCTCTGTTAGTGACATAGTTATGATGGTGTCCCTTTGCTCCTGCGGCCGCTCCTCAGATTGGATCATTAAGAGGTCTGGACGTGGGGTCAGCTGCTGTAGATTGATACAAGCACGAGGCTCTGATTGGGAGGATGGATGGAGCACGGTGTCAGGGCAGGACAGGCTCTGCTCAGTCGATAAAACCAAAATAAATGAAACATGGTGGCAATGGCAATGGACAGGGCTGTTGACGAGATTTCTACGCCTTCAAGCATCCGAGATTCTTGTTTACTGCAGGAGATCGAATAGTTATAAGATAAAGCAATGTTGTGTGGTAGATATGTATAATGATTTTGGCTTTATATATATTCAGTGCAATAACAGGTAGTGTTTTCCAGTCCCAGGCCTCTGTTTAAAAATCTATCGAATTTAGTAAAATTGTTCATTCATTCACTTTTTTTGTTTTGTTTGTTTTTTTTCTTTTCTAATATTGATCACAATCACAAAAAAGGTTAAGGTACACCCTTTATTGTCCCTGTAGGGAATTGGGATGGTGCATGTTTTAGGTTGATGGGATAAAGCGTAGTGCCGATAAGAAACCCATCCAGACACAGGGAGAATATGCAATCTCCACACAGAAAACTCAGTCAACCCAGGAATTTAATCCAGAACCTTCTTGCTCAGCCACCATGCTGCCATTTTATTAATTTATTTTGGATTATTTGGATAGACAGTTCACTCTCATTCTCATTTCACATACAACAAATAACAAAGAAACTGAGACTGAAATTAGGATTTTTCTTTTGAATTCGGGCTTGTCTTTCTTTTGAGGCCAGAAAAAGGCTTGTGGCTGCCACTTTCATGTCAGTGTTGGACTATGGTGATGTGGTCTACATGAATGCTTCAGCTCAGAGCCTGCGAGCTCTGGACACAGCTTATCACGGAGCTCTGAGGTTCATCACTGGCCTCAAAGCGCTCACGCACCATTGTGTGCTGTATACTCATGTGGGCTGGACGTCTCTGGCCACACGGAGACTCAAACACTTGTACATACTTATATATAAATGTATTCTTGGTCAGCTTCCTTCGTACTTGCAAAGGCACATAGTTCAGAGAGATGCTGGTGCCTACAGCCTTTGCTCACAGGATTTGTTTTTATTGTCTGTTCCCAGGGTTAGGTCTGAGTTTGGGAAAAAGGCTTTTCAGTTTTCTGCTCCTTGGGCCTGGAACCTGTTACAAAATGACTTGAAATTAAAGGAGCTGGTCTCCTTAGACTCTTTTAAACATATCTTAAATAACAGGGATGTTGAATCATTAGTGTGTAACTGTTTTAATTGAATCCTGTTGAAGCTTTTTGACTGATCTGTGTTTTTAAATTGTGTGTATATGTTGATGTTTTTGTAACTATAACTGTGGCCTCTTGGCCAGGACGCTCTTGGAAAAGAGATTTTTAATCTCAATGAGTCTTTTCCTGGTTAAATAAAGGTTAAATAAATAATAAAATAAATAAAAAGATTTTATTTGGTCCCAGTAAAAACAAATAAATAGGCTTCAGTATACATTTCCATATGAACGTAACATTACTGACTGACATTTAACAATCTCATTTTGATTAAAGTCCAAAGCTGAGGATAAGAAATGATCTTGATGCAGAAGTAGCTTTGAAATGAGCTACAACTTGTACTGTACTGTATCTGTACAGTTATGCGTTAGCAGGGTCTCTGCAGCATTTCCTCTTGCGTAATTGTCTACGCCTGAATCACTTGGTTTCTATGGAGACCTGGTCCTTCCTCTGTTGAGTTTTTTGTGTGTTTTATCCTGGTCACACAACAAGAGTAGGTTTATGAAGTTTACACACGTTAGTCCTTGACAAATACTCACATACATGTTGACCCCACAGTGGTTTTTCATTTTATCTACAGAATATACAATGTTCAGGCTAGAATAGTTTATTTTCCATGCTTTGTATTATGATTTTTATTTTCAGTAAAACTTCAATCCTGAAAAGATCCTCTGCTTTTGCACAGTCTGCCTTTTCTTTTCTGTGTGTGCGTGTGTGTGTGTGTGTGAGTGTGTGTGCACTTGCCCAAGGACTCCAGGTAGAAAATAAGTAGCTAAATCTATTACAGATACTTTTCTTTTGTAAGATTAATGAATTTGTACATGGTTCCTGACAAATAATTTGTTCACATTTATTTACAAAGCCATACTGGGGAAACTAAACTCACTGAGCTGGGAAAATCGACCTTTTCCTACACAGCACCATGGTCTTGGAATTGTTTACAAAAAGATCTTAAATTGTATTCTATGATGTCTTTGATTATAGTTTAAAAAAATGTAAAAGGTGTGGTGCTTTTCTTGAGAGAGGCAACTGTTTTTATAATGTGATATTTTGTGATTTTACTATACTATATTTACATGTATTGACTGAGTTGGCTGCTACCTTGGCCAGCTCTGTCTTGAAAAACTGATTCTGAATCTCAATGATGCCTCCTGGTTAAATAAAGGTCAAATAAAATTAAGGAATAAACTAAACAAAACATATCAGGTAATTAATTAGTTTTGTTTATTTGACCTGAATTATGATTTTTGAACATTCTAATGGTATTTTTAAACGGTCTGTACATATCATAGACTGTATGCCAGGTCCATATTAGGAATTTATTTACGTACAAAACAGTGAAATAAAAACACATTTATATATACAGTCTATGGTACATAAAATAATAATAAAGAAAAAAATGTGAGTGTAAATTGACTGGCTCTGGTTGTTTTTGCAGCTTCCTGGTGGATCATGTCCAACAGCAACAACTGATCTCCTCATTTCCTTATTCTGCCTGCACTTTCACCCACAAAGAGAAGCCAGCGCCCCCTATCCACCCTCAGAGTTACGACACCTGGATACCACAGCGCCCCCTAGCACCATCTCTCTGAAGCTCTCTTCCTCCCACCGCTAATAAGGAGATTATTCTGTGCACCCTGCCTGTCCATAGACTTGAAATCAAACCAGCTCTCTGCAATGCAAAACCACTTTTTCCCATCTTAATCTAAATTGTACTTTGCTCACATATTTTCTGTTGTATCGTTTGTCTTATATAACCAGAAATACAGTCCAACTCAGCACGATGCCCGTAGAGCCAGAGGAATATTTAAAGTGCATATGACAGGTTTTCATGTTTATTTAGTTATTACTTTGTTTGGTGGGATAGTACCTGTGGTAAATATGTATTTTTCAATAGTTTTACCCCAGTCAAGTGGCAGTTTGTGAACTTTAAAACCAGTAGCTGAAAAATACAGGAAGTAGAGCTGAGTTCTAAATAGAAATCCTTCTGTCTATGTCATGGGTGTCCAAACTATTTTTGATGGCCCTTAAGCTTCCTGCTCCAAATGATCGGTACTTTCTGCTGCAATTTGAAGTATTTCTACAACTAGTACGTGCGTGAGAGTTGGTGGTGGTAGTTAGAGGGGCCGGTGGCGCAGATTAGCAGGCAATGAATAATGCACTGCACAGCGCTTTGGGTGTCTCGACAGGCGCTATATAAATCCAATGATTAATTAATAAAAAATATTATAATTAACTATATTTGTGATAATATCTAACAAATTAGTGTTCCAAGCCTTTTTACAGGTACGGTGAAAATCCTGCAGCTGCTACAAATATGTTTCTATATGTAACACCACTACCATTCTATGGCAGTTTAAACATCTATTTAACAAAACAGCGGCGTACTCCTGTATTTTAATTTGTCAAGAGAAAAAAAAGATAATTGCTATTATTATATTGTGTAAATTTAAAGTATTGTGACCCTTGTTTAAAGTGTGGTTGCTAGGCTACTACTGTCACATCTGCTGCACAATCTCTTACCAAGAAGTAAACTTAGACACTTGGCCAAAAATATGGAAACAGGGAAAAGCTTGTAAAATATTTATATATAATTGTGTTAACTACATTTTAATGAAAATTGTAGTATAACCTGTCATATATACTTTAAAACCAATAGTGTTTTTTGAGCTTTTAATGAGTTGTTTTACTATAAGAGAACATGCATGCTTATGATAGGAGCTGTCATGTCCTGTGTAATCTATTTAATGTATAATACTAATGCGATGTTCTATGTGGCTGCCCTGTTCTGTGCACTGAATGCTGTAATTACTTTGCCTGTCATCACAGTGGGGTAAGTTGTGCTCAGATATTTATTATAAAGTATATTAGTTATTACATGCTACAGTAACTATACAAAACTCTAATAATCATCTGTATATATTGTAAAACAAGTCAACCAGCTTTGGTAAGGTAATTGTTATCACTGCTTGTAATCAATTTGAAAATGACTGTAATAAAAATAATAGAAATCAAAGCTGCTAATTTCATGTGTTGAAAGAAGTGGTTTAGACGTTTTATAATCAAACAACAGTTAAGCGTTTATTTGTGATTTTGTAAAATTCAGAAACAAGTCAAGACTCGAGAGAGAAAATGAAATGAAGACAACAATACATGCGCACCATAGACTGTATAAAGAAGTGGACTAAGGGAGTGCCCGTAGCATTCAGCTTCAGTCAAATGAAGCTCAAGACGCTAGCAGATATAGGAGCGACTTATATTAGAACTTAGAAAAAGACAAAATAGCAAAATAAAAACGCCAGGGTCATGAAGAGCGGGTTAATTGAAACCAAAATAACAAAGCTCACTGCAGCAATTACAGAGAAAAGGGTGACAATTTTCCACACTTCCCATTTGAAACGCAGTGACTAGCGGTTTAGCTGTGTCCATTTATACATGTCTACGATGCACACCAAAAATCTGATCATAATCTGATTTCTGGACTAACAATGGCATATGAGCAGTTACGTCTGATGTGAGTAATCTGACACTTTTTGATTCTCACTTGGGCAGGTGTTGGCACAGATGAGTTATTTTAAAAGTCATTGTAGCTCTCTTCCAAAAGTGATGAACTGACACGTGTACTGTAATTTTCATTTCTTGCCATCAATTTGAAAATGACTGTAATACAAAGAAAAGAAAAGAAAGTTAGTCATTACGTTTTTGATGAATGAAAGTGGTTAGAAAGTTGTTGGAAAGAGATTAGATGTAATCAAACAAAAATAAGCTTTTCTTTGTGATTTTGTAAAATTCAGAAACAAGTCGAGTCTCTCAGCAACAAATCAGCAGGTTATATTCAATTATGCATGGGTTCAGACAGAGAACACTTCAAACTTTGAAATGCTGTTTAGACACGCACGTTTCATTGTATTATTTTAATTGTGAAATATTGGTTCATTAAGTCCTTTAATGGAGGGGGAAAAGTGAGTCTGTGCAAATCTTTGAAAATGAAACATGCATGTTTTTTATAAAGAAAATGTATTTGGTATTAGTATTGTGCTGGAAGCAAGTGACCAGGTGGTAATAGTGTGAACAAATCATAGGATATAAAAAATAATTTGGCAGAATAGTGTCCTGAGAGGTCTTACGTGGTTCTCATTGGATTTAAATGTTTGGTTTATATAAAAATAAATGAATGTATATTAAAAAAAATATTCAAGATCTAATTTTATTTTTCAACAGCATAAAATATCTTTGTGCAACAGAACTATATTCTCCCACTGTGTTTTGAACATTGCATCACTCTGTAGTTTCATTGTGTGTTTGTGTGGCCCAGGTACAGACATAGAGGTAAGATGTGTGTTTCACCAATTATCTCCTGCTGCATTTTCAGGGTGTGAGCTACAGGAGGACAGAGAAGGCTCATATTTATTCAGAATGGAGTTTGAATCACAGGTAAAGTGGCTGGATATATTTACAGAAATATAAATTTTCACTCCGGCAATGTAACACAAGCACATTCTTAAAACAATTGTAAAACTCTTTTTTAAAGGTATTGCAAAATCTATTAATTTTCTTAGCTTTCTACCATGTTGTTCCCTCATCAAAAACATACTTGAAGAGAATTTAGATGTCATCCATTCTCTCTCAGCCTTATGCTTAGCTTTAAGATTATTTCCAATCCTCAGCTCACAACATAATCCATGCCCCCACATGCCAATTGTCCATAAATATAAAAAAGCATGATACGAAATACAACTTCACAAACCTGATGCGATGTGCAGTAGTTTTATTAGAGGGATGCACGCTGATTGTGTCGTGACAGCGCTCTGAAGGTGGAACAACATACCCCAAAGTAAAAAGTAAAATACCCCCTCTTTAAGTGTGTGTAATATGTTTTATATTTACTTTTGATCCAAGGAGCTTCTTCAGTTCTGACAGAGTTCAGGCATGGGGTGGGTAGCAGTCAGTTACATTTATTTAAGTAACTTTTAGAAACAAAAAAAAACAAAAAAAAAACAACTCAGACTAGTTTTTGGACACTACTGTATACTTTTACTCCTACTTGAGCAATATTTAGTGAATTTAGTTTGAAGTAACTCTTTAGTTTCAAGTGCTTGAGTAAATGTTTTCGTTTCTCTTCCCATTGTGAGTAAATCTAAAAGTGACAAAAGCATCATGTTGACAAAATAAATGGTTTCAGCATTTGTGTTTCTTCTGATATGACTTTATTTTCCCATGACAACAATATTATAAAGGCTACAACTATGACTTACCATTTGAAGAGGTTGAGATTGAGTTCAAAGTTCACCTCTACATCTGTCCCACTCTCTTTTTCTCACTGCACTTCACTGCAGAGGGCGACAAGCACAGAGGACACCCACATCTAAAGTCGTGACACCTTTGGGTGCTGGGACCGGAATATTAAACAAGTGCATGTGATGAATAGGTGAATACAAAGCAGTCAGTGGACAAAGAAAACACCATTAACGCCATTAAGAAACTATTACAAGTTATAGGTCTGGCATAAAATGATTCATTCATGTGTGGCTGGAAGGGGCAGGTAGAATTCTTAATAGGAGCAAATATTCATTGTCAGTTAAGTTTTGGATTGTTAATCACTGCTGAAGCTTGTTTTTGTTTTAAGAAATGTTTTGCATTTAGACTGTAGCACTGTAGAGATTCTGAAAGAAAAGTGTATTTAATGTAAGGCTGTTGTCGCACTGCTCCTTCAGATATGATTTAGTTTTTCCACATTTTTGTGGTCTATCCTTTAAAAATACAATTTTTTGTGTATTATTTCATGTTTTTAATGTATTTCAAATTGTATTAACTTTATATTATAAATCAGATGTTATGTCATGACTCTTTAAGTTCCTCTGTCTTGAGAAGTAATTTTCCCAAATACGTTTAAAGGTGAATTGTGTAAATTTTCTGGAGGAGGGTCCGTCAAATGCTTGTCTCTATGGAGATGTTATCGCTTTGTCTGGAATGTTTCACAGTATGGCATTAAATCTTTCTATCTTCATGGAGACCAAACCAGACCAAGTTACAGGTCAGATCTGTGGAGAGGCAGCCGTGTTTTTCTGAGTATTTTTGAGCAGTAAAACCACCTGTAATTTAATCAGTGCAAGGCAGAGCTGTTTAAAGTGATATTGTGGAACATTCCAGGCAAATCAATGACATATCCATAGAAACAAGAAGGTGACGGAACCCCAACCAAAAAGTTACACAGTGCACCTTTAACTTACCCTTTCTTGAGCAGTAATTTTCTCAAATACTTTTTACCCTTAATTAAGTCTTAGGTTTATTGGATCACTATTTCACAAAGAAATAAATAATCACAAATATTTATTTATTAATTTAATTTAATTTAATTTAATTTAATTTAATTTAATTTAATTTAATTTAATTTAATTTAATTTAATTTAATTTAATTTTTAATTTTTTAATTTTTTAATTTTTTTTTTGACAAGGACATAAATGTATTGCACAGACCAGATTCAGCTACAAGCTAATTTAATCTGTAGTCCCTGGGCAGAGGCAAAATGACAGAGCCAAAGTGTGCAGGTACTTCATAAAATGGCCCATGTAACAGCTAAAAATACAGCTAAAATATTATTAATATTATTTTGAAGTAAGATTACTATTACTTGAGTACTATTTTTGGACAGTCTACCCACCTCTCTAACCAGTTAGAGCAAATACTGTTATAACATTGCTAAACAAATGTGAGACGCAAAAGTATCTGGTTTTGATTGGCTACACAACATAAGAACAAAGCGGGAAAAAGAAAATAAATTAAAGTTCAATAAGTAAAGACGCATACCTGAGAGACAACATGTGTAAGCCTTTAGACCTTTTCCAAGTCTGAAAAACATAATTTACATTACTTTAACATCACTTCAGTTTTGTTTTTCTTTCTGAACCTTTTATCTTCTCTTTTATGTTTTGACCGTATAATCTAAACTCATCATGCCGTTTCTATCATTGCTTCCATTGGAGTAGTGACAGAGCAGCTGCTGTTATCTTGTATCTGTCTCTCCGTTGCGCTGAGCTGTGTGTGGGAGTTGACAACATACCAGGCAAATATCATGGAAGGACTGATTCATCCTCTGCGTAGTGAAAAATCTTAACGATGTCTACAATAACGGCCTTAATATTGATTTCATACATCAATAAATACTTAAAATGTAACACATTTTTGCATTTTATCTGGCAGTTTGTCTAGCGTAAAATGTAGCTCCAAGCTGTCTGAAAACACTTGCTGTGGAGAGACGGTGGAGTCTGCAAGTTATATAGAAACAAATGGACTTAGTTGGATTGTGTTGAAGCATATACCATTGCTATGACAACCAATTATCCAGCATGCAATGTGGTCAACATGGATAGCAATCAATTAGAGCTATTAAAAATGATAATAATATTCAAAGGACACATATTGTGCAAAATATACTTTTTTTTTTTTGCTTTTAACCATGTTAAAATATTGTTCCTGGAGTAATATTGTTATGTGTATGAAATTTCCCTGGATTGTGATGTTACAGATAGAAAACCCTGTGCGGTTTTTAAGTGCATAAACATAAACTGTATAAAGAAGTGGACTAAGGGAGTGTGACATCACCCACAACGTTCAGCTCCAGTCAAATGAAGCTCACAATGCTGGCAGTTATAGGAGCGAATTTGGAACCAGATCCATAACAGAAATAGGAATTTATTTACGTACAAAAAAGCTAAATAAAAACACTGTAGGGATCGTGTAGAGCGGGTTAACACGAACATATTAAGACCAAAATGAAGAGGCTCACTGCAGCAGTTACAGAGAGAGGGGTGACAATTTTCCAATGTTAAGTTAATTGGGAATAGTGTCGATGGAGCCAGCAGCTCTTCCTCACTTATTTGGACACGGCTGCTCGCCGGTTAGCTATGTCCATTTATAAATACAGTTTATGTCCATTAATCATAGTTCTTTCTAAGCCTTTTCACCATCAAATCACGTTCATGTCTACTGCGTGCCTATAGTTCCTCAGTTTAATTGTTTCCCCTGTGGTAATTCCCTCTGCTGTTAGTAGATGGCGAGCTGTACCAGATCAGTGCGTAGGGAGCACCGAGACTGCAAAGGACCAATAAAAGAAAAGAAAATCAATATGCATTTATACTGTAGTTGGCATATATTTGATATTACTGCCCTAAATCAGTTCATTCTGTTGTATTCAGTGGTGTCTCTCTTTATTATCACAGCACAATACCTGGAGTTATTGCATTTCTCTGCAACGTTGGCTTTATAATGAAAACTGTTTTCTATAAGACTACAATAGACTTGTTATGAACTCAAGTCTGCTACAGTGAAGTTGGCGTGTGTACTAACCCGCTGCTCCAAATATGATGTGTTCATGGGGGTGCTTCCGGCTCCATCGACATTGGAAAATTGTCACCCCTTTCGCTGGAACTGCTGTAGTGAGCCTCATCATTTTTGGTCTTAAAATGTTCGTATTAGCCTGCTCTACGTGATCCTGATGTTTTTATTTTGCTGTTGTTGGTTTTTTTTTTTTCCATAAATAAATTCCTATTCCTAATATGTAACTCAGCTCCAAATGCACCTCTATAACCGCTGGCATTGTGAGCTTCATTTGACTGGAGCCGAATGCTATGGGTGACGTCACACTCCCATAATCCACTTCTTTATACAGTCTGTGCTCCATATCAGGGCATTGGGACATAGGTTTTCTGTCAGATGCCCATTCTGTCATATTCCTTTTCATACATTTAGCCTGGACTACCGTATAATTGTGAAGTGCCATGCTCAGAGACACAAAGATATTATGTGGTTGGACAGGTTTAACAGCAATAACAATGCTACATCAATGCAACCATTCCCACACTGCACTCAAGACCAGAAAAGAAACCTAAAACCTTCTTTTCTCAAGGTAAGCAACAGTTTACTTTCTTTTACTCGCAGTAAAGTAGTGTGTATACTGTATTCAAGACTACAATAAACATGTTACAGTGAAATATTCTCTTAGTTGTTGGTTTGGATAATCTTTTTATTTAAACTTGTCTCCATGGAGATGTTTTGCATGTGCTCAGTGTGGCATTAAATGTAAGTTCCTCTTTTAGCCTATAGTCATGTATTCAAGACTACAATAAAAATATGATGAAATATTCTCTTAATTGTTAGCTTGTATAATATTTTTATTTAAACATGCACTGCTTAACTTTCCTGCTTGTCTCCATGGAGATGTTCTTGCTACGAATGTTCCTCCATGTGGCTTTAAATGTATGTTCCAGTAGTGTGTATATTGTATTCAAGAGTCAAGACTACAATAAACATGTTATGAACTCAATTATTCTACTGTGAAATATTCTCTTAGTTGTTGGCTTGTGTACTATTTTTTATTTAAACATTCCTGCTCGTTTCCATGGAGATGTTCTTGCTATGCCCCGAATGTTCCTTCGTGTAGCTTTAAATGTATGCTTCTGTAGCTAGCATTCTTTTACAAGCAGTTATGTGTTTACTCTAATGTCCTTGGCACACACACACAAAAAAAAGAAAATAAACAAAAAAAACTGTCAATTGCTCTGAAATCTTGCACAGCTGCTTGGACAAACACGTCTATTTAACTCATTACAGGGTCAGAGGGAGTGACTTGACATAATTAGCATTTTCTTATAAGTGGATAGAAAAATCACGTAGGGTAGTGCAGTGGCAGTGTGGGGGAGAGACCAGTGCAGATGAATCATGAAATCCGAGCAATTAAATATGAGCTCTAAAACAAAACACACAAGGCTTCACCAATATGACATGTTATTTCAGGAAAACATCATGAGTCACTCTTGATCCCACTCATCTTCTCGCATCAGTGAAACTATATGTATTTACTGTGGTTTTGTTTTAGTTCATTTCTTTGTAATGTTTAGGGAAAACAGATGGTTTTAATATATTTTTCACAAAATCAAGATTCAGGATCTTTTTTAAATGACAGATCTACAGCCAGTCCTGTGTCAGTCTGGAGGAATAAATGTGATTTTTTTTTAAAGTAAAAAATAAATAAATAAAATAATAATAAAAAATAAAATAAAATAAACTATATTGCTATATAATTTTTAGAAACAAAATAAACAAACAAGAGAATGCAGCTACATTTTAACATGTTTGAATTTGTGTGTGTCAGATATTACAACATTTCAAAGTTAGTTTAAATAAATGGGAAATGTTTTATTTCCCTAAGCTCTCTTATTTTAAACCATTGACTGACTGGCATGGATCATTGTGTTATGGCGCCATCTAGTGGCAATATAATAATTAGACATTGTATTTTTAAGATTTTAAGATTTCCCCAACCTTTTAACAGTTAGTCATATGTTCTCTGATCTCAATGTAAAACACATTTTTGCATAAAGATAACTTCCTGTGTTTCAGTCAGAACTGAAGAAGTCACTTCGATGAGAAACGTCTTCACTCCAAAACATTTGTCCAGAATTAAATTGTCCTTTGCTTTTGTGCATAAAATGATTCACTTATACAGGACCATGGAACATCCACAAGAGTCGGGTGAGGTAATAATATTCAGTGTTTATATGTGAATGCTTTAAAGATATAAATGTCTTTAAGAATGGACTAACTGTCTATAAACAGTGAATATCAGGACTGAGTTTTTTAAAACAGTCATGTAAAAAGTACTTAAAAACACAAACACTAGCACATTTTTTTATGTTAGTGGGTAAAAACTCATTATTAGAGGTGGGTAGTACTCAGTTACATTTACTTTAGTAACTTTTTATAAGAAATTGTACTTTTCAGACTACTTTTCTAAAAGTTTACTCCTATTTGAGTATGTTTTTTTTTTTTTTTATTGAAGTAAGATTACTCCCACTGTGAAGACAAGTGACAAAAACTAATATGTTGACAATATGAAATTATTTGAACATTTGTGTTTTTTGCGCCACTCCTTCAGACATGACTTAGTTTGTCTCATTGTTGTATCAATATTCTGAAAATACCAGATGTTGTGCATCATTTAATGTTTTGTCCTCCCAAATACATGAACTTCAAATTATAAATCAGATGTTACTCTTCCTAAATACTCAAGTAAGAATAAAAAAGTAATTTCTTGGACCACTACTTGGTACTTCTAGTAATATTATTTTGAAGTATTGTTACTCTCACTTCAGTAAAATGTTTGGCTACTCTACCTACCTCTGGTCCACCAGCATTCAGAAGTTTCCAAGCACCTTCACAAGTTTAATTATTTAAATGCCAGACTAAAAGCTACGTCCTACTTTGACTGCGCCAAACATGATTCATAATGCATTGTCTTTTTGCCCACAGTAAAAACCCAAGTACAAAGTTGTATTTTTGTTTTATATTTATTGTCAAGACATCTTTTAATATGAAGTTACGCCTCATAACAAAAGTGTATTGAATAAACAAGAAAGGGGGACTGTGGCTCACAAAATAAAGGCATTCTCTCATAGAATTTGTACAAAGTCAATATACAATACAACAATGGAAAAACAAGAACAGTGGAACAGCAGAAAAATCACTAAACATTTCAACATAGATCCAATGAGGATAAAAATGAGCTGTACAAATACATTATCTTGCTCCTGAGATTCTGTATGGGAGAAACCCTGTTATAAACCCTTGTAAAACTGCATCTTTGTAAATGTCCCTATTCGATTACTATGTTTTTGGTGACAGAACACAACTATACATTTTGGAAATTGCAATTCAAACTTTGGTGATGCAGGAAAAAAAAAAAAAAGAACGTCAAAATATCGTCATGAACCTGAAAATTTTTCTAGTCGCAATATTGCTTCGACATAAGTAATCATATACTTAACAATATCCACGAACACACAATAATGGAAGTAATGGCAAGCAAATATACATACAAGGACAGATGCTTATGTCTGGTATAATTACACTTTTTAAAGACGCACTATGGGACTTTTCTGGTTGGTGGGTCTGTCATGTTCTTGTTATTTCAGTGTTCTACAATATGTCTCATCTATGGCCAAATTACAAGCCAAATCTGTGGAGAGGTGAGCCCACTCATATTAAGAATGCGTGTTTTTTCAAGATATTTTTTGCAATTTAAAAAAAAAAAAATCTGTAATAAAACAAATCAGGGGCCCAGAATTGGATCTTCATCTTATTATTATGTTAGAGGGGGGCCAATGTGAGGATTCTTTTTGCCCCAAATTTCTGTCGACGGGCCTGGAACAAATGCAAAATAGATATGTTTAATACTATACTGTAGAACATTCACCATAGAGACAAGCAAGTAGCAGACCCTCCATCAGAAAAGCTACATATTGCACCTTTAAATGAACCATTGTCACCTCATTATCTTAAAATTATGCACAATTAAAAATATTGGTCTTTCAAAATGTCTTTTTCAATATGCCATCCTTTCACAGTCAAAAAGATAGATCTGAATTTTCCACCCTCCTGGTATTTTTCAAAGTTATTTTTTGGGGGACGATAACAAGCACGTTTCCATCTGTTACTGAGATCTGCTCGTCCAATGGAGGAGATCGATGCCAAAATCCCAGAGTAGTCCCAGTTGACATATCACTCAAACAGTCCTCTATAGCGTCTCTTTTAAAATCTGCCAAGGAGTTTGCGGAAACTTATCTGGTATCCCAACTTCACCCACAAATTCTTCCATGTCCATGCTGATTCATAGCTTCCACGTTTGAAAAAAAAAAAAAAAAAAAGGCCGCTCATCTGTCATTTTTAGTGTCCGTTCGTCTCGGTGTTAGACGCTGGGGTGGAGGGAGTGGAAGATCTGGAAGTGACAGATGACTTCTCCGCGACTGGTGATACGGCGGGGATGCTGTCGAGAGTTTTGACCGCGGAGATGCTGAGGGGGGCGGAGGTGCAGACTGACGCCGCCCTGCTGGTGGTGGTGGAGATGGCGGAGAGGGTTTTGGGCTGAGCTTGGAGGCCCGGGCTGCAGATGAGGTGGTGTCTCTCCCAATCCTTGTGCTGGCAGAAGGAGCCACAGTACCTTGCCGCGTTGCATCCGCTGCACGTCTCGCTGGCTTTCCGTCCACAGTTCCAGCAACACTGAAGAGACGGAGCAAAGGGGTAAGTTTAAGAGTTCAAAAAAAGCAAATAAATGAAAATATGCACTGAATGAATATCTAGTATAGCTGAAAACGACATCAAAATAAATCTAAATATTTATCTTGATTTGAGTCATTTTGGGCTTAGTCATAGATAGCGGTAGTGTCACCTCCTTGTCTCCATGGAGAGAGATGGGTTTAATGCCTTACTGTGGGACATTCTAGATAAACCAATAACATCCTTCCACAAAAAAAGGTTGAGAATTCATATGGCATAGATTGAAATGACTTGGAATCAAAATGCTTATGTTCATTTGAGTGATTTTGGGTTTAGTTAAGATTTTAGAACTTACAGACATTTTATTGATTTCAAGATAGAAATAATATACATACATTTGCATTTTTCAAGTTTAATTATCTCAACCAAATGTGAGTTTAACCTGCTCGATTTCAAAAGCAAAACATATTGAATAATATCGAAAAAAAAAAACTTGAAATAATGTGAAATAATCTAGGTCTAGTGGGTAAATACATTTCAACTATAACAAAAAAACTACTTATATTAAGATGAACCATTTTAAATTACATCATTTTAACTGACGTAAGCAATTCTTCTGACATAGATATGATTGCATCTCTTTTAATCTTAGCCACCATTTATTACATATTGTGCCATTAACATTAACATAAATGCAAATAATTAAAGGTAAGAAGATATTCAGTCTCTACTTATTAAGCCTGTTGCTTAAATCCACATGTGATCCACAGACATATTGTCACTAAATACAAAAAGAAAGTAAAACATTTGTTGTATGAATAATTGGCAACCTTGAGTAGGATAAAATCAACCAACAACAAAATAAACGGCTGTTCTAATTTCACTTTTAAATTATACTCTTGACAAAAAGTATTATCTTTTCTTCCATACGCAAACACAATTAAAAGTTCCCCTGCTTGTTCCTAGGAGACGGAAAAGTTAATTATCTAAATGACAGTATTCTTACAGCTGCTATGATTTCCCTCGTGTATATGTGTCAGTCAGCACTGCAAAGTCAATATCTCCCTTATTGCTCATCGAAAAACAGACACTATTCGATACTAAAACTAGTATTGAAACCAGATACTGATTTGAACAAGTATTGATACTAAAAAAGTCACATTCACAGGACATAATGATGAGTAAGTTTAGAATGATCTTGAGATGTATGAGAACAACTATAAACCCACATAGACTAATATATGCCCATGGACCACGATGGAAACTACCTGGACGACTAAGGGATTACACAGACATAAGACCAGAGGTTAATATAAAAGAAAGCACTAAGATTTAATGCTGAAAATCACATTCTATGGTCTAAATAAAAAGGGTTTTCTATCATCATCATGGCATCGGAATCGGTATTGAGTATCGACTCTATTCCTTAGTATGAAATTTTACTATCGTGACAACACTAATTGAAACCACTCCTCACCTCACTGGAGTCTTCTTGTTCGTTGATGACCAAAATGGCGTCCTCTTGGGCTTTCCTCTTGGCCTCGGCTAGGGTCTTCTCCATCTTTGCCCGTTCGGATGCAATCATCTCAAAAGCTTTCTGTTCAGCCTCTGCTACTGCCTTCTGCACCTCGTCCATAGCCTGGCGTTTCACTTCATTGACTGCCTCTTCTGTAAAAATAAAGAAATAAAGATTTACTCGTGGTAATAATAAAACATACATGGACAACTGCCAATTCTTGTATACTTCTTTGTCAGGGATTGGGTCCACATTTCCATATTAAAGGGCCCGTTATAATGTTGTTTTCGCATCAAAAAATTTCATTTTCATTTTTATTCACACATTTAATTAACACATACATATTTAAGCGGAGTTCTTCTCTCAAACAGAAAACACTCTGCTCCATCTTGTGATGTCATGTGGTAATACAGGAAGTGCTCCACTGTGTTTTTAAAATCCATACACCTTCACTAGAATCATTTTGGGTGATTTCAGTCTTGGAATTATCACTCTCTACTAAACAAAACTGTAAAATGTAGCTGTTAACTTGCAAACTACCGCTTCATGACATGTGGAACAGAGCATTTTGAGCTTTGGAGATGTAGACAGCATGATAATAAAGGATTACTCAAACATGTGCGAATGAAACAAAAAACCAAGCATGTTTTTGAGGAGGTAACAACATTTTAACATGACTTAAAACTCACAGGAGCCAATTTTGCATAAAACAGGACCTTTAAAAAATAAAATAAAAATCTCACCAGCTTTCCGCCATATCTCATCAGTGACGTACGCCGAGCCTTGACGCGGAGTGAGCAAATCACGCTGCGAATCTGCAAGAGAATAACAGAAGGCTTGAGCACCTGCCAAATCTATCGCGACACAAAGACAATTAAAGATCCAAATAATGCACCGTGAGTGACAGCCCAATCAGGAAAACAGGTGCCGCCGGCAAAGAGAAGAATATAAAGTATGTTTTGTCTTAACTCTGAAACAAAGTATATGTGAAAAAAGTTGCCAAATGGGCCACACACAAGCGAAGTAATTGTTGTTTTATGGAGTGAGTTTTGGGCGATCTGGGGATGTGACAGCTTTTGAAAGGAGAGAGTTTGGCTGGGAGGTAACAACAGACAAACAAGCTGTGTCAACAGTCTGCGCTCTTCCTCAAATAACAGACTTCATCCACGGCACTATCTTACTCCCGCTTCTACTTTTATTTGAAGTAACTTGTGCCAAAATGTTTCTTGTGCTAGTAGTTTAGATGGTAAAAATATATATAAAGAGGGTATCGATACAGACCATCAAAGTTCAGTATTTTTTGTCACTCATTTCAGAAAGGTCAAACCCATACATTATAGACTCATGACACATTCAAGCCTTTATTTCTTGAAATTTTGATGATTACGGCTAACAGAAAATGAAAACACAAATTTCAGTATCTCAGAAAATTTGGATGATGGTCTGTATATAAGATGAAATGGTGCAAATTCAAGTAAGTGATGGTTTTGTCTAGTCTTGGTGTCAGTAGGTCTATTTTCTGGAGCTGTTTAAATATATGTGCATATTTGTTTCTTGATTCAAACTAGAGTGTCCCTTCATGGAGTATAGTTTCTTTGATATGATAATTGGGATTTAACTGGGACTAAACCAAGAACTAGACCTGGATTAGACCAGGACAAAACGGTAGAAAAACAAGTAGGGTATACATGAAAAGCACTTAGAAATATAATGGCAATAATTATAATACAAAGTCTAACAATCTAGACCTACTAACTAGAGTTGACAGCCAGATACTATTGATTTAAACAAGTACCAATACTGAAGAAATTACAGTTTTAGCATTGTCTTCATCTACTGTATATCCAAAGTGTAAGACCACATGATAATATTAATTATACTGAATATAAAAATGTGGTTTTTGTCATCATTTTATCAAAACTGGTATCAAGGATCAAGCAGTATAAAATATTTGATAGATTTTGATATTTCACCATCATGACTACACTACCACTAACTAGTCAAAACCAATTTCAAGCTTCAAAACTCCATTTCAACTGTAGCTCTCCCTGTTTGCATTGTACATCCTCTCCTCCAATACACCCCTGCCTGTTCTCCTATACTTTGTGTGTGCGGTGTGGATGGGGCAGCAGCAGGCAGGCTCCCCGGCTGTGAGTCCAGATGGTGCTGCACACAGCGAGCCAGCTCTGGGTCTGGGTGCCCGCCGCCCGCAGCTCCACAGCCCTTCTGCGGCCGATATGGCCCGGGCCCGAACTGGCACCTGTCTGTGGAGCGACCAGCAGGAGATGGCAGGGCTGGCACTCACCGAGAACACTGCCAGTACACAACAGACCCAGGGATGCACCACACAGGCTGTGCAGTACCGAGCCTGGCCACTAAATGGGGTATTTGAGCTCTAGTCTTGGCTGGAATCATACCTTTGCTAGTCTATTTTTAAACAGTTTTGCTCCTCTGGGAGATTATGTTATCCAGTGTCGTTTTGGAATGGCATGTATTGGCTAGTGTTGTCACGATACTAAAATTTTAAACTGGATTTTGATACTAAGGAATGATGATAATGAATAATAATAAAAAACATTCTTTCTTTAGAAAATAGAACGTGATTTGCAACATTAAATAACAGCACTTTCTCTTATACTTCTGTGTAATCCCTCAGGTAGGTTCCATAGTGGTCATGGAGTATACTCGTCTATGTCGTTATGATACAGCTCAAGATCATTCGAAAGCTATTGAAAGGTTCATTTCTGTCCTATGAATATGACTTTTTTTAGTATCGATACTTGCTCAAATGAGTATCTAGCTTCAAGACTAGTTTTAGTATCGATTAGTATCTGATTTCCTACGCTTTTGACCCTGTGATTTTACTTGTTTTTCTGTAATACTTTTGTAACTGTACTTAAAAAAATACATTTATAACTCTTACCAGAGTCTGTGTGGGGGCTGTGTGCTTTGGAGAAGGGGGCCGATCCTGAGCCTCCTTTCCGGGGGTCTTCCTGCTCGCTGGACCTCCTCCTCCAGTAGTTCAGCTCCTCGCGGTCTGACTCCTGACACCTCCTCAGAACAGCAACTGATCGTCTCGTCTTCTCCACCATGTCTACTATGCAGTTCAACACCTGCAAAACACAAAAATAAGGTTATAGCATTATATTTTGCCATGTGATTTGAGTAGCTCTGTAATGAAAATGTGATATATTTAAACAGGCAAAATTGCAATACTCTAATCTTATATTTAAAAAGTGCACTATGTAACTTTTCCACCAGCTTGTCTCTGTGGTTTTGTTACTGGATTGTTCCACTGTTGCATATATTCAATCATGTGTTTTAATAGCTATGAAAATGCATGCATTCTTACTGTGAGTGGGCTCACCTCTCCACAGATCTGACCTCTAACTTGGCCTGGTGGCATCACCTTCATGGAGATAGATAAGTTTAAAAGCTATACTGTGGAACATTCCAGGCAAAGCAATAACATCACCAAGGAGACAAGCAGCCACTGGAAGGGCTACACAGTGTATCTTAAAGTAAAATCCTTTGTTAAATTTACTACTTGACAATAAAAAATGCTTGTATCTAAAATAAGTTATCGATATACTGCCCTGTACAGCTCACATGTCAAACAGCAGCTACTACATCCTCCGTAAACAAAAATCTCCCCACTAAATCCCCAAAAAAGCGATAAACACTAAACCAGCTAAAAAGCTAATCCATCTTTAACACACTGAACAATGCATCACTATAGTAACATCATTATAACAGGCCTAGCTTTGTACAAATTAGACCTGGGCATTGGCACTTGTCTGCTGACGTACATGATCCAGATGTCTCCACTCGTCTGCCCACTCGCGGTCTGTCAGCCGGTGGTCCACTGGCTCCTCGCGGTAGGCTCCATTTGTGCCTGATTAAAAAACACACAGACAAAAGCCCAGGCCAGTGTCATTAACATTCCTCTAAACTGCAGTCCAGTCCACAAGTGACAATTGCACTGTTATCTTGTGTTATCAGCTTAGGACTTGAGGACGTGTTAATGTTTTGTTTTCACATATGGTTGTAATATGTAGGGTAATAAAAAGGTGCACTATGTAACTTTTCTGGAGAGGGTCAGCAACGTGTTTGTTTCCATGAAAAAGTTAATTCTTTGGTTTAAATTGTCCACAGTATTTATTCAAATACAGGTTTTATTTATTGCTCAAAAATAACGTAAAAAAAACATGATTCTTACAGTGAATGGGTTCGAGTCTCCACAAATCTAACCTGTAATTTGGCTCTCAGGTCTCCATGGAGATTCTTAAGTTTATCACAATGCTGTGGAACATTCTAGTGCATCACCATGGAGACAAGCAAGTGACGGACCCTCCATTGGACAAGTTACGCAGTGCAAATAAAACAACCACAATAATTTCATAATACATAATTGAATAAAAATCCTAGTTTCAAATAATCATTATGTAGAGAATTATATATATTTGTGTTTTAAATGGTAGATACAATTTTGTGAAGGAGTATAAGCACCCATATCATTCAGAGTAGTTTAATTATTAACATTTTTAGACAAGATAAGCCTTTATTTGTCCTTCTGTGGAGGAAATTACAGTGTTGCAATGCAAAGTCCAAGAACAGCAGGAGAAACATGCAATCAAAATCAAGGTAAATAACTATTAAAATACTTAACAATATATAGAAAACCTAAACAAACTCTGCCAGTAGAGTAAAGCTATATGGCTACAAACCTATTACTATAGTTTTAATAGTCTTGAGCTAGTTGTAAATCCTAATTCAAATTTGATTAATTGCACAGCCTTACTGCAGGAACTGTTTTGTGGAAGGAATTCAATCCAAATAACATCAACAAGAAGCGGTAGCCAATACTGCGGTCACTGAATCACGCACATGTACCTCCCACCATCTTGTAAATAGTGTAAATTGTGCAATTAACCAATTTCCCATGAACGCAACACTCATGAAAAACAGGAACAAGCTCCATTTGACTCAGTAGATCATTTTGTATATAATGCAATATCCAAAACTCTGCTTCTGTGTCTATGTTTAAGTATATTACAGCCTTGTGACAAAGTAAGAGTGGAAAACTGGACCGCAATCACAACTCAGTCGCAATTTGCAAATGGCAAAGACAGCAGTTTTTGAAGAACCATAACTTCCTCCACAGCAATAAAAATATTCAGTCTTATTCTGCTTAAAAACTGCTGACCCTGTAGTTTAGACCTGACAGGCATCTTGGTCTGGTGGCATCTCCTGCTCGTTTCCATGGAGATAGTCAAGTTTAATACCACACTGTAAAACATTCCAGGCAAAGCAATAACATCGTCATGGAGACAATGTACACGGACACCCTACATAGTGCACCTTTAAGATATTTTTTTCCTATAAAATGGATATGATTTAGTTTTAATCTGCTTAAAAAACTGCTGACCCTGTAGTTTAGATCTGTAAAAACATGATTCTTGTATTCATTTGTCATATTAAAATATGAACTTTGACCAGAATCCTATTATTAAAAACATAAATTGCACATCTAATCTCAAATACTGAAAAATTGCAGTTAGATATTTTCCAAAATCGTGCAATCCTAGTGGAAAAAAGATGGATGGGCCAGGGGTTAGCGAGCAACAAAGGTGGCTTGCAAAAAACAGAAACGAGAGAGGGACCTATTGATGCAAACCAGATTCGCAGCACCCACAGAGCCCTAGCACATCTGGAAGTCAGCTGTCCGCCCCACACACACACACATTTGCAGTATACAGGGTCCCTATGGTCTTCTTCTCCCTCCCTCCGTCCCTCCCTCCTGTAGCTCACAGCATTCCAGTTGGGAGACACTGAGACTGAGTGGTGCGGCTCTACTCCTAAACACAACCAGGCGTTCAAGAAATCTCACTGCTGGGGCCATCGCTACCATGTACGTTTAACGAGAGCCAGTTAAATGCAGGGCGTGCGTTTTTGTCCTCTGCTGCATGGGAAAACGTGTAATCAGCAAGTATTTTGTGTTGTAATATAAGAGTTAACATAGACTTCAAAGTGTCATCAAAATGCATCAAGCTCTTTTGAGACATTTTTTGGCCTATCAAATCCAGTTAAGCATATGGTTTACATTGGAGCACGTTAATTAGGTTGTCAACAGTGTATGTCACCAGTGAATATATTAGCTATCACACAGTAGCATACTAAGAGAACTAAAGCTAATGTATGGAAGTGAACTCCAAAACTTGGCTGTACCCGATTTTTTCCTTTTTTATGTAATAATGTAAAATTTGTCTTGCCTAAGTGCAGATTTATTGTAAAAGCAGCTATTAAGGTCAAAACGAGACTGCTGTGTGCTGTCTTTGTCCAGTTATAAAGCGTTTTTATCCTCCGTGAACCAGGAAGTTAGGCTGGTGAACTGTTAGGACTACATTCATACCATACTCCCTACATCTGTACAACAACTCACCCTTATGCAACAGATGTATGGTATAGTATGAAGCTGAGATATATTCATATTACTATATTTTTATGTTTTATTTTTACTTGTACATAATTATGCCTTATTAGACACCAGTCTCTTGCCATTTTTGCTACTTTTTTATTATTACCATTTATATTTTTACTCAATATATTGAGCTACTGTGTCCAAATAATTTCTCTTGTGGATCAAATAAGTTTGTCCAAGTCTATAGTTGTTGTTAGCAATGGCGTGACAGCAAAACCATGCTCTGGCCTCTGAAAGTTGTGAAAAGTGCTTATAAATTCAATGCGGTCAATAATTAGGATGCTAGGAATGTGCGAGGAAAGTGAGGATTAAGTTTGTACAGCTCCACATAGTTTAAAATGAACTCCTCTGCTTATTAAGACCGTAAAAATCCAGTACAGCACATGCAATTTCATGTGGAGATTGAGTTTTCGAGTTATTACTGATTTTGCTACAATTACAGATGCATTTCTTCCCATGACAAGCCATGTCCTGTGCCAGTGACCTCAAAGCTTCTTGTTCGAAAACTAAAGCACGCATGTTGCCATGGTCCAAACCGCCGTCTTAAAATGCTAACACGAGGCATGTGAGCGACCATCTGAAGAGAATAACGGCGCTAAACACAAAGTAGCTAGCTCTCCGTTGGCGGCGCTGGACTTCTGGTTCTCATCAGTGTTGATCAGTTCAAAGTGAAGTGT
Organism: Taenioides sp. WSHXM2023; assembly: GCA_029959045.1. NCBI lineage: Eukaryota > Metazoa > Chordata > Actinopteri > Gobiiformes > Gobiidae > Taenioides > Taenioides sp. WSHXM2023. Next base: position 27,530,263 of record CM057087.1, read on the forward strand.
TTATGTGCGTGTGTGTGCTCCTATGAGTTAAGTGGCGGCAGGCAGTCGGGAGGCTGTCGGACCAGGGACTGCAGCCTCGTAAACACACCACCTCCAGCAGGAACATATCAAGGTGTGGAGCTGTGTGTTTGAGAGAGGGCTACTGCTGTTCCCACCGTGTGCACACAACAAGAGCCAAGCAGAGGCAAGACTCCTGAGTACGGGTTGAAAATATGAATGACTGTTGGATAATTTTTACAACCGATCTGAAATGAGCACAAATGGCACTGCAAGTTAAGGATATTTTTTCCAATTAGATTGTTGGCCTCGTGTGTGCAGACAGGTAGACCTAAGTAGAGGCTAGACACAGGCCTGAGGATGGGTTGTAAAATATGAATGACTATTGGATCATATTTTTGCAACCTCTCTGAAATGAGCCCAAATTACACTCCAAGTTAAGTATATTTTTCTTATTAAATGGTTGACCTTGTGTGTGCAGACAACAAGACCTAAGTAGAGGCTAGACACAGGCCTGAGTAGACGTTGAAAATATGAATGCCTATTGGATGATATTTTTGCAGAAATGAGCCCAAATTACACAACAACAAAATATCCTGTCTTATTCTGCTTAAAAAACTGCCAGTCCTGTAGTTTAGATCTGCACAAACATGTTTTGAAATGTGATTCTTGCACAGATCTGACTGGTATCTATAGGCCTGGTGGCATCTCCTGCTTGTTTCCATGGAGACAGCCAAGTTTAAAACCACATTACAAGCAAAGCAATAACATGATCATAGAGACAATGTAGGCGGACCCTATACCAGAAAAGCTACATAGTGCACTTTTAAGGGTATTTTTTTTTCCTATAAAATGTATGTGATAAGGAGTAGGGGTTGAAAATATGAATAACTATTGGATCATATTTTTGCAGTCTACCCAAAATGAGCCCAAATTACACTGGAAGTTAAGTATAATTTTCCTATTAAATGGTTGACCTCATGCAGTTTTGCTTTGGCTGTGGATTCATTCAGTCAATTACCCAATACCACAGTTTAAAATATTACTCTCAGACTGTATAAAGACTAAGGGAGTGTGATGTCACAAATAGCGTTTAGCTCCAGTCAAATGATGCTCACGAAGCTAGCAGTTATAGGGCGAATTTGGAGCAGAGTTCCATATTAAGAATAGCAAGTGATGACAAAAGGTGAAATAAACACCAGGATCATGTAGAGCAGGTTAATATGAACAGTTAGCTATGTCCATTTATATATACAGTTTATGATTACACTGTAAGCTTTTGTGCTTTATAAATTCATTGAGATGATTTTTTTTTTTATGCCTTAAAAACTAAAAACTACTTTTTCAGTATTGTCATGTAGGATAGTGGTTCCCAAGTGGAGTTGACAGACATGAGCTCAGGTTTGTGAGATGTTCTTGAGATATAATTTGATACTATATGTAAATATAAACTGTACAATAAACTATTCAAATAAACTATATTAAACCAGATTTTTATATAGATTTTTGGGATTACCAATTTTGAGCACAGTTATTTTGGAAATCCAGCCTCAAAAGTTTGGGAATCCCTGATGTAGGAGATGCCCGCTTCCTCCTCCAACCAACCACTAACCAACCTCACCTACCAACCCAAGCTAGGACAGTACGACCGTTCAGAACACTCCAGAAATCTAAAATCAATATCTCAACCATTTTTCCCAGACCTCCCTGAATCTCCCTAAATAAGATAGCAGTGTGTTTGTGCCAGATTTACCCATGTGTGGTTTGGCTGCGTGCCACATGACATACCAGGCAGTCTGGGTCGATCTTTGAGGTCCCTGGTCTCTAGCATCCGTTGGCTGTGCTCGCGGTGGAGGATGTGTGGAGCTGCGATGTCGTCCAGGGCGTAGTGCTGCAGGGGTGGGGGGGTGGGGTGGAGCTGGGAGCTGAGGGGCAGTGGGTGGGCAGGGCTGTGCCGTGGAGCAGGGCTGATGGTGCAGATGCGCTTGGCGGCGGGCTCCAGCGAGGACGGGGGCGGTCGCTCGTGGAAACCGTTTTCTTTGACTCTACAAGGGGGAGGGAAATACAGTGAGTTGTTGCAGATGCTAAGGCTATGGTTGCAGTAGTTGTTGTTGTGGTACCAGTAATAGTGGTAGTATAAGCCGTAGCAGTAGTAAGTAGTAGTAGCTGTAGTAAGCGGTAGTAGTGGTAGTAGAAGCAGTACTAGAAATAGTAGTGGCATAGTAGTACTAGTAGTAGTAGTAGTAGAATTAGTAGTAATAGTTGTAGCAGCACTAGCAATGGTCGCAGAAGCAATAGTAATAACAGTAGAAGCAGTAATAGTAGTAGAAGTAGGAGTATAAATAGTGGTAGTGGTATTATATAGTGGTGGTAGCAGTTAAATTTGTAGTAGTTGTAACAGTAAGAGTAGTAATAGTAGTTTATGATTAAACTCTTTCATTGAATCTAGATTTGACAAAGTACACTACACTTGGCCTATTTCAGCAGAAGATACTGACATCACTTTATCACTTATATAAACTGTTCAGACCTGCTGGGGCTGGGTCTCTTGGGCGCAGGCTCTGGTGGCTCCATCAGCAGCTCAGAGGAGTCTGGAGAGGAGGCCAGGGTGGTGCTGAGGAGGATGTGCTCATGCTGGGACAGGTACTGGGCTGGGGTCTGTTTGGCTGCACGTGCACAGTGGAGCAGCTCTCTCTGCAGCAACGGGAGATTGGCCTACAAAAATAAAGAGACTGGATTGGTTAAAGTGTAATCACTGCATTCTAAAATGTAATTATTACAGATAGAGGGAATAGCTTATTTTGTTTCAGTTTGATAGGTCTAGTAATCATTAAAATCTTAAAGATAAAATATAATTCAGAACATTCTCCCTAGAAATAAATGTTTTAAATCATACTATAGCCAAATGAAGATAATTTCCACAGAAACAAGTAGGATGATGCCTCCTCTTGGCCGAGTCACGTTTGTGAAGATGCAGGTCACAGTAAGGACACATGTTTTTCTATGTTTTCAGTTCAATAAAAGCATTAAAGCCCCACCATGTAACCTTCTAGCCAAATACACCACAGGCTGTTGATGTTACAATGTCATGATACTGAAATTTATACACAACCAAAACAAGCTACTTCGGGGAGGTCAGTTATTTCAAGTTTCAACTATGAGGTCATTCAATAATCAAATTTACTTCAAATCTGTAAGTTTACAAAAGAGGACTGTTACTTAGCCAAAACGGCCAACATCTTTTCGAACAACTTCAAAACCATTATCAATTGACAATGTCCAGCTCTAACCGCGCAAAGCACAAAACTTGATAGAACAAAGTGTATCTAAACAACACTTCACGTATTTAGATCTGGCTGTCTCTGTCCTATCTCCTCCATCGCTTCCCGCATTTCCATAATTAGGAGCAGAAGCGCAGTGTGTTTGCAATTACAGACTTCCTCGCTCCTTGCTTTCCTCTGCTGGCTTGATACACGTCCTGTGCTCCATGTGATCTCCATTTCTTTACAAGCATCCCGACCAGAAGATTGTGTAAACGTGCACGCTACACTCCCCTTTCCAGTAAATCTGACTTTGTTTTTTCTCCACAATTCCAAATGTAACCGAGGCTGTAACTCATCATAATCTGGCAACGCAATCAGACGCCTGCGTTAAATCAAAACTGGTCTTATACCATTCGTGATGAACGTGTGGTAAGGGTATGGACTTGAGTAGCACCTCTTTGGTTTACTGGGCTCCTGTCTCTCCCTTGGGGCCCTATGGATGCGCCAAGGTTAAGTTTCACAACCGATTCTAATTAAGTTTTAGGAAAGATTTAGTAAAATAATATGTTTTAGTCTAGATAAAGGTGCACTGCGTAACAGTTCTTGGAGAGGGTACGCCACATGCTTAACTGTTTAGCCTGGAATGTTTCACAGTATGGCATTAAACTTGTCTATCTCCATAGAGACAAGCGGGCCAAGGTACAGATCGGTGGAGTGGCAGTCCCGCTCCCACAAGAAGTTCTTAAAGGGATTTCTGAACAATAAAATCATCTCTAACGAAACAAAGGCTGAATAAACTTTAAATGCCATAGTGTGGAACATACTAAGCAAAGCAATAACATCTAAAGACAAAAAGGTGGCGTACCCTCCACCACAAAAGTTACACAATGCACCTTGAGCAAAATGTAATTGATGAAATCTATAATGCAATAGGGAACTAAAATATTACACCTAGGGATTTTGTGTATGCTCTCGAAAGGTGCTCTTTGATTAAAAACAATACATTTAAAGATGCACCAAGTGACTTTTCTGGAGAAGGGGCGCGCCACCTGTTTGTCTCCATGGTGATATCAAAGCCTTCCCTAATGTTCTACAGTCTGGCATTAAATTCATGTATCTTACAGGTATTTTTATTGCTCAAAAAATACCTTGAAAAACATGCATCTATACGACAAGAGGGACCTCATTTTCACAGATCTGACTTGCAATGTGGCTTGGTGCTTGCTTGTCTCCATGGAGATAGATATGATTAATATAATATTTAACGTTCCAGGCAAAGCAATAATACAAGCAGGTGGTATACGCTCTTCTAGAATGGTTTAAAGCTTCACTGTGTAACCTAACTGCTGGACTCTTTTTTTTATATATATGTTGACAAAAATAAATTTGAACTCATTCCTAAGTGCTTTTTTTGTAATTTTATTTTTCGACATTAAAAAAGTAACATTGGCAAAACTATACAACTAAAACCTGCTGATTAAATTGTCTGATTAAAAGAACTGAAAAGACTATTTCCTGGAGCATATTTGTCAGCAGAACTAAAACCGGGCACGTGCACCGTTGGCGTTCGGCGGGGTGGATGTTAAATGGCGTTGCTTTGGCAGCTGAACGCTCTGTTAACAGGACAGAGGCTCCATATGGCGTACACCGTGGCCCTTAAAAACATGGAAGGGACAGTTTATAGGCATGTTTCACACTTCCTAGCTCCTTCTTCCCCCTCCTTTCTCCCTCTCCTGTTTTCCACTTCCTCACCCCCTGTCTCCATCCCATCTGTCTATACCCTGCTCGACTCCGCCCCCTTTCTTTGCCTTAAGACGGGCTATTCTTACAGAGTTGGCATTAAGTTTGGCGCGCCCCCTCCCCTTGGTAATAAATTAGCCCAAGAAGGGAAACAGGGGTTGTTTGTCTCGCACTAGACAGACACATGGAGGCGCGCCAAAGGTGAGAAAGAGGTAAATGTGGAAAAAAAAAACAGAAAAAAAAACAAAAAAAAACTTAAATTTATGGCCGTTGAACTTGGCGAAAGATTTACACTCCACTTTAATAAAGGAAGCTGCTAAAAAGCTACTCGCGAGGTAACAAAGGGGGTTAACAGGCTTTTGAAACTAATAGGGACTTAATGGTCAATGGTTAAAATTGCACTAAGATAATCTAATTTTAATTAATATTGAGGCATTTATTATCACTAATAATGAGATATTTTTAATGGAGTGGTTTACAGCCATTTTGGGGGAGGAAATTTGAAAAAAATTTTGTGTTAAATAGCAATGATTGAGTCTGTACTGTTTATGCTCAGGAAATGAATATTGAAAGCCATATTTATTTTTGCTTTTAATAATACAAAATAAAATTGAAACAGAATCTGGAAGTTCATAATGGGGAAAAAAAAATCCTTTTTGCCATAGTTCAGCCCTAAAATAACCCATTTTAAACTTTTTTTTCTTTTTTTTTTACTAACCTTTCAAATCATCAACTTTCCAAGATGGAGAATTGTTTTTCAGGGGTTCATCTCAAAAACATAGCTACATATTCAAATTTATGACTATGGGGAAAAAGAAGAGGCAATGATAGCCCATCCAAACCAATAGTTATTATGTGGTTAATAGGGCTTTATGGTTTATGATTCTACACAGCACCCAATGGATGCCACAGTGCTGACATCTTTAAGCTGACCTCACTGGAGCAGTATTTAGAAAGACCGCTGGATAAACAATAAGTATATGGTTTGAAGATTTATATGGTGAGATGATGGGTTTAGCCTGATGAATATAGGAAACTAGGGATTTGCAATTAATCAAGATTTAAAGGTGCATTGTGTAACTTTTCTGGTGGAGGGTCCATCATATGCTTTTCTCCATGGAGATGTTATTGCTTTGTTAAGAATGTTTCACAGAATGGTATTAAACCTTTCTATGTTCATGAAGACCAAACCACATGAAGTTACAGGTCAGATCTGTTGAGAGGCGACCCCGCTCACAGTCAGAATGCCTGTTTTTCTAGGCATTTTTAAGCTATAAAACCACCTGTAATTTAATAAATGTAAGATTCAGCTGTTTAATGTCATACTGTAGAACATATCTATAGAAACAAGAAACCAAAAAGTTACATAGTGCACCTTTAACCAAGACTGAGTCATTTCTAATAGTCAAAGATAAGCGTTGGTCTTTTTAATCTTAACATCTACAGTTCATTTTTTACTCATTGGGGTTTGATAATGCAATACAATACGATTAGGTCATAAAAATCCAGTCGATATAATAATATTGTTTTGAATCTACGGCCAATCTTCTGTCACTAAAAGTATGTAATTTGGAGCAGAGTACATTTTGTAGAGTTAGAAATTTGACCCTTTTGTTTGTGTTAAATGGTAATAAATTGTAAATTTCTTCAGGAAGATCAAATAAAATCAAATTCAAGATTGTTCCGATATCATGATACAGTTTTGGTATACTGCCCAGCCCTGGAGCCTTACCTTGAGAAAAGGGATAACAAATGGTCTTAAGGGGAAGTTCGTGGCTTCCTGGAGTCTTGAATGGAACTCTTCAATGGTCACTGTTGAATTCTAGGTGAGAGAAATGAAATAAATAAATATAGGCCGGTCATGATAATTACCATATTGACTTATCATTCAATATATGATAGCTGGAAGAATAATTTTTGATTTTTCAGTATTGATCATGGGCAGTTTTTCCTTTGTACTACTATGGTACAAGTTTTAGTTATGTTTCAGTACTATGACTAACATTTGAGCTGTAGAGGGTTGATGACATCTATGACTCACTATGTGGATGACAACTAACTACTAAAGTGTTTCACTTATTGCAGGCAGCGGTGGAGGAAGTACACAAGAAGCAAAGAAATACATGAACAAATCTACTTAAGTAAAAATATTAAAGTACCTGTTCAAAAATGTACTTAAGGAGTAAAAAGTAAAAGTATTTCACACAGTTTTTGTGATCTAATAAAGCTAAACTGAATCAACTTTTTTCCTCGCCGTTTTTATTTGTATATTTTTGTTTGCTCAAACTATGAACATGTTAAAAATAAACCCTCAGCCTTTTCAACAGGTTTCAAACAATCATAAAAAATACTTTTACTTTTCAATCCAATTCAAAAATGTCTCAAATGTAGTTAAGTAAAAGTAAAAAGTATCCACTGAAATGTATTTAAGTAAAGCACAGACACTTACAATTTTTACTTAAGTACAGAGCTTTATTGCTTCTAATTTATTGCGGCCTACCACTGATTGCAGCTCATGCTTTTTTTTTTCTTACAATTATAATATCTTTTTTTGCAATAATCCTGCTAGTGTGGGTTAATAATTTAGTTTCAATATTACCAGTCTAAATAAATAACCATAATGATCTTAGGTTTACCACGAGGGCCAGGACGAGGCTCCGGACACTGTCTCCGATCTCGGGCGAGATGTCGTTGCCAAACTGCTGCAGCGTGGTCAGGAAGCGCTTGAGTTTGCTCAGCTGGCGCGCCCCGCAGGTGGCAGGCAGCTGCTGGTTGGCCAGCGACGAGGAAGAGGAAGAGGATGGACCGTTGCTATAGCGCTGAGGTGGAGACGGCACCGCGTTCAGGGTTGGCGGGGAGTGGTGGTTTCCATTGGTCACTGGAGGAGAAAGGAGTAGGTTCAGAAACAGGTATGTTGTGGACTTCAAACAGATATGGACACCTTTTTTTTTTTTATGGACAGGACTGACGTTTGTTTGTGTACCCAGTGTTTTTTGTGTAGTTTAGTGTACGTGTTGAATGTGGAGAGAGGTGTTGGGTGTGGGAGGGTTTTTGTTTTGTTTTTGTCTTTTTTTGTGTATGCTTAATTTCAAAAGTAAATTGCACTATGTAACTTATCTCATGGGGTATACCACCTGCTCGTCTCCATAGAGATATTACTGCTTTACCTCTAATCTTCCACCATATGTCATTATACTTATTTTGTATTTAATCAATTGCGGGGGTTTTACTGCTAAAACAATACCTTGAAAAACATTTTTAGTGTCAGCGGGGTTGCCTCTCCTCAGATTTGACCTGGCTTACTCCTTGACTCCATGGAGATATGCAAGTTGAAAGGCGTATTATGGAACATTTGAGGCAAAGCAATAACATCTCCATGGAAACAAGCGGGTGGCACTTAAATTTAAAGGAGCACTATGTCTAAGTAGATTGACTTGAAATTCAAAAAAGTGCTTTGAATCAACACAAATTAATGGAAAGTGTTGACATAATATTTATTAGACTCATTTCATTTTGTGTAGTCTAATGTAATTTTAAATCAAAACAGAGTACATGACACACTCTTACTATATAATTTTGATGAATAGCCTTTGAAAACCAAGAGAACAGACCAAACAAACCAATTCTATTAAAACATGCCCACTGAACTTGGATAGATATGTCAACACCACACTTCTGGGCAATACTTTTACTGTTGCCCATTACCGCTCTGGTTAACAGCCCAAAATGAGTGACTAAGTGAAACAGTAGTAAAAGAAAGACTGGCACTTACACGCTGTGGTGGAGAAGGAGGCCGGGCGGGGGCCACTGGGGTTGACGGAGGGCAGGGGGGGCATGCTGGAGCTGGCACTGAGGCTGGGGGCTGATCTGGAATGAGTCTTAGCATCCACAGGCGAACCGGGCATGGCAGGGCTCTTCGTCTTTCGGAGGTCTGTGGGGAGAGAGGGATGGAGAGAGGGAGGGAAGGAGAGAGAGAGAGGGAGAAGGTCAGACGGAGGGCGGAAAAACCAGAGCCAATGCGACGGATGGACGCAAATTCGAAACAGGACGAGCTGGTTTATTTCAAAGTAGTGAAACGTACAATAACTACCAAGAGCAACATTGTACAGTGTGGAGAGCCAGAGGTGAACACAGTACGCTTTTGTGTTGAAGTCAAATATGAGTTCACCATTTCAATAAAAAGGTTAATTTTACACTTGATGGCAAAGTGAGATGGAATATAAAGCTAACAGTAGCCGTCATCGTAGTAATAGCAGTAGCAGAAGCAGTAATAGTAGCAGTAGTTTTGTGATAATACACTTATTACGTATTGTGTTCATTGCATTGGTTGCTACCTTGGTGAGATCGCTCTTGTAAAAAAGAGATTCTGAATCTCAATGGGACGTCCTGGTTAAATAAAAGTAGTAGTGATAGCAGTAATAGTAACAGTATAAGTAGTAGTAGTAATAACATTAAGCAGTAGGAGTAGCTGTTGTAGTAGTAGTCGTAATCTATGACGTTTACCCACAATACATATATTTTCTGTGTATTTAGGCATCTACTTGAGTAAAAAAGTAAGAGTACTGCTGTCATCATCAAGTGTGGGAAAATGGTGGAGGTCAAATTGAGGTCAAACAGCTATAGAGACAATGAATATATCAATATAGTTAAATATGTAATATAAACCGCAGTTTTTAATCATTAGCTTGCACTGTTTTCACTAGTTTCAGTTGGTTACATTTAACTTGGCAGCAGTCCGCACGTTCACAACACAGCCTTTTATTAAACACACTGTTAAAGACTGAAGAAAAATTACTTGTTGCGCCGCCATTGTTGCAACCCAGTAAATACGAAGCCAGCGCTTACAAAGAGAAACAAAAGTCCACCCGAAAACTCCCCACTTCACATCACCAGCCACATAGCACCCGGGGCACCCACCAGCACCCTGCACCCCGCTCCCATCAAAGAGCCAGATGTCGAAAGTTTAGCCCCTCACTCCCAAACTATTCAGATCAATAACAGAAGAAATCCTGAAGACTGCTTTTGTGTGGGAGAAGAATGCCCCTTCATTGAGCTCCCTAACAAATGGGAAAGGAGAGGGGGGTCCGCAGACATAATGGGGAAAGGGGAGGGCGCTATTTCATGGTTTGCTAACAAGATGGCCACTGCTTTTAAATGTTAAAACTTCTCAATATGCTTCGGTTGTTGAATGGGACCACCAGATCAGGGGTTTCAGAAGTGGTCTTTGTCCCCGCCAGAGCCTCGTGGGCCGGGACCCGTCTCCATTTAGAGTGGATCAGACTTTTCAAACCACGTCAAGAATGGACGATTAATAGACAAGTATGGCAGCGCGGGGGTGAAGGGTCAGACTGGAGCAGCTTTTTAAATATGGTTTCATGGTTTTAGAACTTTGGCATCAATGGCGGTCTTTATGTCTATTTCATAGCGATGAACTCTGCCTGGCCTTGAGTCACAGGGTCCCAGTTAATAATGAGTGATGTTTTGAAGGTTTAAGGTCCGAGGGGGGATGAAAAAACGTGGAGGAGGCCTTCGGTGTTTGAATATGAAAAGTTAATTGTGGGTACCGATTTTGGTTTAAGGAAGGAACTTGTCTTGTCTCTTGTATAACTCTCACAGAGGTGTATCAAAAATCCAATATTATTTTGACAATTGGACATATATAGCAGAAAGTACAAATTACCTACTGTGAACAATAAGAAAGAGAAGAGACCAAGTAAATACGGTTGGGCAATCTGACTTCTGCTAGCTCTTACAGGCAATATTACAGCATCTACATTGATCATGATTTTAAAATAAATAAAATAAAAAAATGGTGATTTAGACTACAGAATGAACATAACCAGTGCTAATCTCCTTTCAAACTTTATTTTTCTCAACCTCTATGTATAAACTGAAAAAAAAAAAAGATATGATAACTGCTATAACCACCAACAACTAGTAAGTTTATAGGTGTAATAGTGGCATGACGGGTTGAGTTGAATTTTCACCTAGAAGAAAGTGATCAACCTTAGAAAAGCTGAGAAATAGTTACTTGCACGAACCCGAAATAACTACTACTCCTCACCAAATAATCCAATCCAATCATTCTATACCATGCTAGATTATCTTGACTCTTCTTTATTATCACATTTTAAGTATTGTTCACCCTCGTCTTCCTCCATGCTTCAGTCCACCTGTTAAGAAACACGTGGGGTTGGAAGAAGACCTCACCAGACATTTGGACTATGGTTCCACTGCGCTACATGTCACGCCAGTTCTCCACAGGATCCAGCCTGAAAGCACAAAGCCCGCTCACTGCAACCGTATGGCCAGGAAATTAGAGTGACATCTCAATAACCCAATCAACAGGGCATATGGCCTTGGGTGTCGACACTGTTAGCATATAAACAACTTTATAATGCACCACGGATTTGAGAGTAGTCCTTGTTTTATTTGGTAACACATCATCAACAGATCTCCACTGGCAGCGAGCAGCCTGTTCCGATCCAAATGGAGTGTCACCATTAAAAAAAAAAAAAAAAAAAAAAAAAAAAGAAAGCTATTGTGCTCGCCCGACTGGCACCATCCGTGGCAAGCCTTTAAACACACAAATTAAACCCAAGCATATGCATCAAGCTAACGGAGTCCCATTTTGCGAGGGGTGAAGATGGACAGGGTAACAGCTGTGCAATCTTAAAGGGCCCATATTACGCTATTTTCTAATCTATGTTATAATGTTGTTTCCTCATCACAAACAGACCTGGAGTTGTGTTTTGTTTTTTTAAATTCATGTTCAACACACAAGCCGTGCATATTTAGGCTGAGTTCTTCTCTCAAAATAGAAAACACTCTTTTCCACCTAGAATCATTTGGATGATTTCAGTTCTTGAATTGCCCATCTCTACTGAACTAAAGGTAGAAGGTTGCTGTTGAAAACTTGAAAAATCACTTCATGACATCACAAGGTGGAACAGAGCATTTTAAACTTGGGAAATGCAGACGGACTAATAATGTAGAGTGACTCAAACGTGTAAATGAAACAAAATACAATTCCAAGCCTGTTTTTGAGGAGGTAACACCATTCTAACATGGCTTAAAGCTCACGGGAGTCAGTTTTGCGTAATATAGGACCTTTAAGATGTGGAGAAGGTCTGTTGTTAACCACTCCAGAAGTAATGCAGGGGCTGGGGACATCAGGTGCGGGTTTGGAGCACTGAAAGCCTACAGAGAATTGCTTGTCAATTAGACTGCGAACACTGCTGGATGACTTCATCTGGCTTACGAGCACCTGGGTCCAGTGTCACCGCGGCGACGGGGAGACAGCTGTTGGCACACTAAAGCGGCCCAGCTAGCGTGAACTCAGGTGAGCGTTGGCTAGGAGAATGATGGGAGCTGTTTGTCCGGTCTAGAAGCCACCTGTCGTCCTCGGCGAGCTAATGGAACAAAGAGGATGTACGCGAAGAGCTGTAAATCTGGGGCTTACCTAGAAACACGTGTAATGGAAAGTATGAGGAGATGCTAGCGAGATAGTATAATGATTATTGGAACATTCACGATCTTTGTAATGAAAGAAAACGATTAGGAAGAAAAAAGGGGTCATACTTCAAAGTCCAGATTTCCACATGTACAGTCAATTACACTAGAAAGGGATTAACTTGATTGTAATGTTTGGAGGGTAGAAGTTTGCAAATTTCCAAAAGTACACTAAAATGGTATGATGAGACCAGGAATAGCTGGAGGTGATTCTGATTTATCTGCAAAGACTTTAATTAAAAGCTTGTATTTGTATTTGTATCCAAAGTAGTGCTGCCACGATACTAAAATTTAACTAAAAGGGCAAGGTTCAATACTCAGTATCGATTTCTATACTAATGGCATTGAAAACACATTTTTAGACAATAAAACATAATTTTCAACACAAAATGAGTAGTTTCTAGAGATCGATATGGGTTTTTATTAGAATTTCCCTCGGGATCACTAAAGCATCTCTCTTTCATGGCTGATGCCGATTGTTAAGAATCCAGAGCAACTGATGGATGATAAATAATAATAATAATAAAAAAAACATCACCTGTTCACAGCAAATCTATAAGACAGCTGTGTAGTCACGTTTTCAGCAGTTAATATTGGTCCAATATATCAAACAACTGATCTATCTAGTTTCTTTAATACACTAGACCCACACCATTTAAAAGCTATTCAGGAAAGCTCCAGTTTAATTTGCTCCTATTTATGTAATTTTTTTTTGGCATTGATACCTTCTATAATCAGTATCTATTCAACATCCATTTTAGTATTGATTAATATACTAGCCAAGCAACAGTAATTCCTTTTTTTACCTTCCACTTCTTTCTCAGCACGTCCTTCTATTTTCTCCATGTAAGCGTGCTTGTTCTTGGCCCTGGTGATATCCTTTAACAGGTGTCAGTGGATGGAGGTGCTGTGGGCAGGCGGCGGCTGCTGCTGCTGCTGTTGTTGTTGCTATCCAGGTGCTCCTTGTTTGTTCAGCTTCAGGTGACACTCATTTGCATTTAAACATTCAATCGGCTTTAATTGCCTTGGCCTGAGCAGGTGAGCGAGCTTAGGAACCAAAAGAACTGGGGATTTCCAACTACTTCAAATGAAATCACACACTAGACACGTGTGGGTGTTGGCTACTATATAATTAGACATGATTTAAAGGTGTGCTGTGTAACTTTTCTGGTGCAGGGTCTGTCAAATGCTTGTTTCCATGGAAATGTTATTGCTTTGAATGTTTCACAGTATGGCATTAAACCTTTCCATCATCATGAAGCCCAAACCAGGCCAAGTTACAGGTCAGATCTGTGGAGAGGCAACCCCGATCAGAATGCCTGTTTTTCAATGTATTTTTGAGCTATAAAACCACCTGTAATTTAATAAATGTAAGGTAGTGCTGTTTAAAGTGATAATGACATATCCATAGAAACAAGCAAGTGATGGACCCTCCACCAGAAAAGTTACACAATGCATCTTTAAGGGGGCCATATTACACTATTTTCTGATCTATGTTATAATGTTTCCTTATCAAAAAACTTACCTGGAGTTGTGTTTTGTTTCATTTGCACACGTTTAATTCATAAAGCTGAGTTCTTCTCTCAAACAGAAAACACTCTGTTCCACCCTGTGATGTCATGTGGTGCGCCATTGTGTTTTTAAACTTCATACACGTTCACTAGAATCATTTGGATAAATTCAGCCCCGGATTTGCTGAACTAAAAATTACTGAACTAAAAGGTAAAACGTCGCTGTTAATTTGAAAACTACCACTACATGACATCACATGTTCACAAACATATGAATGAAACAAAACACAACTCTGGGTATGTTCTGAAGGAGGTAACGGCATTATAACATGACTTAAAGCTCACATGAGCCAATTTTGAGCAATACAGAGCCTTTAAATAAATACTATAAGCTACAGGGTTTATTAAGTTCATGGTTTCACTCAGGGGTTGTGTGGAGGTTGGTGTCAATGAAGAGGCTTTGCACTGTTATCTCTGCACTGTCAAGGCAGATGAAGTGAGAAGAGACAGAAAGCAGCCCATGCTAATTTATCAGGGGGCACAAAGATTAATGGTGGCATGTGCAATGTTAAAAGTATGTGTCCAAGCACACAATCTACACTATCATTCATAAAGAGAAAAGAAAAGAGATTGATTTTCACAATATCTTGACATGTTTAAAGTTTAATTTAAAGCTTGTTTGGTTGGGATAATTTACACTATCAGCTTATAACTTAACAGTGTTCTACTTTTTTTTTTTTTTTTTTTTTAATCAAAGCTCTTTTTATTACAGTTTGGAATATAAAAAGTAAAAAATCGTCTCCAATAACATACTTCACTGTTTTGCATGTTTGAATCAACCAGAGACAAAAGCACACACAATAAATAAATAAATAAATAAATAAAATTAAAATAAACAAATAAAAACAAAAACATAAAACACCCATACAAATATAAATAAAAAAAATATAGAAGGACTGTCTCAATATTTATCTTTTTATTAAAATAATCAATAAAAGGCTGCCAGATTGTATTTAAAAAAAAGCCCTTGTTTGTTTCTCAAGTGTTTTACTGTTTGAGGCGCTTATTACTCATTCATCTATCACTACAAATTTTAAGAAAGAAAAAAAAAAAATTAGAATAAAATTGTTATTGGTCAAATAGAAGTCAATCCTCAGTTTGAATTTTTCATTTCAAGAAAACAAGTCAAGTATTTACTCACTCATACCCCTTAACTCCACCAATAACCCATCAACTTTGAAGAAAATACATTCTAACATAAAGGAAACCCAAATATTAAGGAACCAAACTGTTAATAGATGATAACAAAACTGCTTAAAGAGCTGTGACTAAAACAAGAATCTATAATCTCTGAGCAAATTAGTTTACTCCACTTGCCCAATAACCGATGGGCACGGCTGCTCCACCTCCTCCTCTCCTCCTGTACCATATGGATCTAATCGGCCAAGAGCTGGCCAGCTGGGACCTCCAACAGTCACCTGTGGGGGGGGGGACTGAAGGCAGGAGGAGGGGAGGTGGTGAGGGGATATAAGCTAATGCTATATACCCCCACCCCCACCCCCACCCCACCCCCCTTCCTCCAAGACGAGCTGAGGAGGAGGGGGGGCAGGCACGAGGCGACTGAATGCGAGCGAGTGGACTTAAATGCCGCGGAGACAAAGGCTGCACCTGGTCCCAGTTCGTCCACAATACAGCACACATCTGTTCCCCTGTGCTGACCCCACACGCACACACACACACACACACACACGCACACACACATGCAAAATGCAACGTTCACTTATAAAAATACATCTCTCATCAGAAAATCTAACTACTTTTAATGGTGTAGATAACAGGTTTGAGGTGTTACGGTATTTGGGTGACAAATTAGAGTAAGCATAAAGAAGCATGCCCCATTGGCTTTTTGCACTAACTTAATTTGTATTGCTCCCTTGGGACAGACACTTACCCCACTATTGGCTTTGGTGAGGGCTGTTCACTTAATCATTTGTACTTAAGACATTGGATACTTTTTCTAGAATTTATGGTACCCCACTTGTGTAAAAAGAACTGTATAAACTGACTAAGCAATATCTTACTTACTAAATTCACATTGTCAATACATATGCATTTCACAAAAATAATTAAAGTGGGGGTCTCAAGTGTTGAAACTCATTTGAGCAAGAATCGATATTAAAGAAGTCACATTCACAGGACAGAAATGAACCTTTCCTGAATAGATTTAGAATGATCTTGAGCTGTATCAGAACAAATATAAGATCACATAGACTAGTATACGCCCATGGACCACTAATGTCTAAAGAGTGTTTTTGTATTCTCATTGTGGTATCAGAATTTGTATTGATTATCCAGTCTATTCTGTAGTATCGAAATTTGAAAAAAGTTTGAGATCTTAGCATCAACACTAGTACACTTGCCCATTTTTATTTTACCATTTTCCCTTCACATCACTCATCTAATAGGCTAAAATATTCTCCAAATATTTTTACAATGCTGAATTTATGGATCAACCAGGAGTTCTTGACAAGCCCCAACAGGAATTTGCCAGTGGAAATGAGTGGCGCCAGATTGGGCCCGAAATTAAGGGGACACAAACAAGCAGCCAAAGAGCCAGAGGGAGGGACTAACAAGGGAAGAAAATACTGTTTTCATTAGGTTTCATCAGAAAGGCTAGCCTGGTTGTCAGACACTGAGCCAAGCTGTTTTTCTTGGCTCCCATTACTACCTTCCAGCCCCGTAGACTACATATTTGGACACAACCCAATATCAACAGTGGGTTCCTCGCTCGCGCAGCTATGGAACGAAATGGGAAGGTGGCGTGGTTGGACAGTAAAAGGCAAGAGAAAGGACGTCTATGTGTAGTAAAGTGAAAGTTGGGGGCTGGTCAAGAGGTAAGTGGTAAAGGGTACAATTGAGGGCACTATGAAAATACACATTTAGGATCACTAATATGAACTTTAGACAAAGAAAGACTGCAAGACAAGCCCTCAAATAACCTTGTCGCGCATCGAGATGATTACAAAAACACTGTACGAACAGAAGTGACTCGGTGATGGAAATGCACTTAACAGGATAAGCAGAGAAAGGGAAAAAGAAAGTTGGACAGACAGGCTTCCAATAAAAACCATGAATGAGCTGTAAAATGGAGAGATCTGATATTGAATGTGGCCAAAAATCCATGGGTCTACATAGGTTGAGGTATTTGACATTGACATAATGGACAAAAGCACTACGCAGACATTTAAAAGTATGTCATTCCTTTTGCATTATTAACAGAACTGTTTCAAAGCGCCCAGAACGTAGAAATTAACACGTTAGTATTCTGACCATGCTCTGTTGAGGTTAGCTTGTTCCAGCACCCTTGGGTCTTTCCAATTTTGGCTCTGTACCAGAACAAAATAAACATAAACCGTCGCATAATTGCACGTGGGTTTTCTTTCAGGCTTCCCCGTGAATAGGTCAAAAATGTTTGTTATTTCAAGTGGCATAAACGTGAAGCAGATTTTTTCGCTTGCGTCACCCACAGCTGAGAACAAAGCAAAGTGGATGTGTGTCATGGAGTCCGTATTGGCCCTATTTACCAGGTGCCGGTGATTTGGGGAGAGAGGGGACACTTTTACCCCAGAAGGAACACACAAGAGCAAGTACGTGCACCTGTGAGGGACAAAAGACAATGAACAACTGTGACGTAACTGCAGTGGTGGAAGGTAACAAAGAACAAAAGTAAAAGTACAATACATAAGTACAATTTTTAGGCATCTGTACTTTACTTAAAAGGTACATTTTCTGGTGGAGGGTCCATCAGAAGCTTTTCTCCATGGAAATGTTATTGCTTTGTCTGGAATGTTTCACAGTATGGCATTAAACCTTTCTATTTTCATGGAGATCAAACTAGATGGTTGGTTGGGGGTTCGTCACTTGCTTGTTTCTATGGATATGTCATTGTTCTGCCTGGAATGTTCCACAGTATGACATTAAACAGCTTTACTTTACATTTATTCAATTTCAGGTGGTTTTATAGCTCAAAAATACCAAGAAAAGCAGGTATTCTGAAGTGAGCGGGGTGGGGTTGCCTCTCCACAGATCTGACCTGTAACTTGGTCTGGTTTGGTCTCCATGAACATAGAAAGGTTTAATGCCATACTGTGAAACATTCCATACAAAGCAATAATATTTCCATGAAGAAAAGCATCTGACGGACCTTCCACCAGAAAATTTGCACCTTTAAAGTAAATTTTTAAACAGGTATTTCAATTCAGTTCAGTTTTACTTAAGTAGAATTTTGCTTTTGATACATTTACGTTTACTTGTGTAATCTTTTCCCCTTGTATCTGTACTTTTACTTAGGTAACAAAACTGAGTACTTCATCCACCCACTGCGTAACAGGGACTATTTGGACCTGTCAATCACCGCCTCCCTCCAGCCATGAAAACAACATAAGAAGACCACATTCGCAGACTCTCTCACAGCAGCTCTGGCCAGGAGATTATCTGCCTATCCTGTTACAGACTTTCGCACCTCCGCATGACTAATTGGTTTGCTTGCCCATCAATCAGAAGAGGACCTGTTTTTTACGAAGATATGCACGTTGTTTTTCTGGGGTTTTTTTCGGACTGTGAGTAGTGAGTGTGGATGTAATGATCTATCTAAATCTCAATACGATATTTTCATGATATGGAACTTAAGGTGCACTATGTAGATTTTTAGTTGGGGGTCCGTCACCTGCTTGTTTCTATGGATATGCCACTGCTCTGTCTGGAATGTTCCACAGTGTGACATTCAACAGCTCTACCTTACATTTACTCAGTTACAGGTGTTTTTATAGCTCAAACATACCTAGAAAAAAATTGTATTCTGACTGTGAGCGGGGTTGTCTCTCCACAGGTATGACCTAAGTTTAAGTTACCTCTCCACCTTGTTATAATATCCATTAGTGTGGTGGTGTCTGACGATGACCAGAAGGACAGAACGCACAGATTGAGAGCCATGTTTCTGCTAGTCAAGCCTGCGGCAGTTGTGACTATAGAAACAGCTTGCCATTACATATAGTTGCAGATGAGTGAGACCAGTATGCACCACATTGTAAAATGAATGACGTTTCACTGTCAAGAAAATCTTGGTGCAAAACTAGAGAACTTTGAAACCGAATATTTTCTACTGTTGTGTTATAACCAAGGATGCAGCGATTAATCAGAATAATCACAACTAATCTGGAGAATAGAGACTCAAACACTTAAAAAATACATTCTATCATAAACACATATGTCGAAAATACACTTTGCAATTGTAATACTCTCTATCTAGAAGACTTCAGTCAGCAAAGTTTTAGATTTTCAGATTAAAACTCTCAACGCACAATAGTAATAATTGAAAGACTGGTTGATAATCAAAATATAATGTACAATAAAAGATACAAAAAACATAAGACACTACTAAAATAATTGCTAGCTGCAGTAATAATCAGACCAGTTGAGAAAGATGCATCCATTTTCAAAAGAAATGTGGCTACGAAACTCACTTCTCTATTATAACAAATCTTAAATCAACATTCAACAGAGATATGTGTATCTTAAACTGACATCTGATTTACAGCCCCCTTGATAACAATAAAAGTTGTATCTTATGCTATGTGAAATATGGGTTAGGAATGTGTTTCTCCTGTGCATTACTACATCCAATCTGCCAAAGTACTCCAGGACACATAAATATGCAGAACCACGCTGGCCTTGTACAGCCGTAGTCTATAAAACATAATACAAACTGTAGACATGAGAAAACAATGAAAAAGCCACTCGGACTGCCTTGCTTCAAACCAGGTGTCAAGGGCCTTAACAGACGAATGGCTCTGGCTTGGGTCCAACCAGATGTGGCTATCATCACCCACCCAGACCATACTGGAGACATATGGGCCAGCTTCTCACAGGGCATGCTGGGAAAGTGATTTGTTTTGGACTTTCATTGGAATATAGTGTAAATTCTTGTGCTAATCTCCCATTCTCGGGTTTCGGGGGTTTGCGGCGAAGCAGTAGGTACCAGCCGCATATTCAACAAACAAAGCTTTAAGCCAGTCGTATGAGAGACTGTAGAACAACATCTGCTGAGGAGAGGAGATAAGTAAAACAAAGAGACCAGCTGTGTGCTAAAACAATGAAGCAGAGAAGACTGAGTAAGTGGTTGTCATCGCATATGTCCAACAGCAAGCTGCCATTTTTGATTTTAAGTGAAAATCTCTGCAAATTCCCTTCACTGCTACGCAAATGAGTTCACTTGATCTTGTCTACGCTTACGAATCACAAAGAAAACTAATGAGAAAAATGAATGTAATGACTACAACAGACACTTTGCTAGACAGACGCAGCACCACCCATTTCTTATCCGCCTACACAGTGCAGAGACACAAATGTTAGCAGCTTGCCCTTTGGGTTTTACATTGGAAAGTAACAGTTGTTCAGAAAGAAACATGGTCATATTGTGTTTGCTATAACACCCACAGAAAGTTTCCAGAGTTTAACATTTGGTGAAGTAAAATGCATGGTTTAAATACGTGACGCAATGCCTGCCCCTCACTGCAGTTAGTATTTTCAATTTACAATGCAATGTGTTTCCTTTCAACATTTTAAAAGGTACTTAAAGATGACTCTTGTGAGCTTTAAGCCGCACCCAAAACATACTTGGAGTTGTATTTTGTGTTATTCACACATGTTTGAGTAATCCTTTATTATGAGTCTGGCTACATCTCCAAAGCTCAATAATTCGCAGTTCAACCTTGTGACGTCATGTAGAGGTATTTCTGAAGTTAACAGCTACCTTTTATCTTTAATTCAGTAGAGATTGAAAATTCCAGAGCTGAAATCATCCAAATGATTCTAGCGAAAATGTATAGAGTTTAAAAACACAGTGGAGAACTTCCTGCGTTACCAAATAACATCACAAGGTGGAGTGTTTTCTGTTTGATAAAAGAACTCTGTATGCAGGATTTGTGTCTTAAAACATGTGAATGAAACAAAACACAACTCCAGGAAACAACATTATAACATAGATCATAATATAAGCGCTTTAAATCTTGGAAGCAACTTGAAAAATTGCAGAAGAGGCCAAAACCACAAATGCTTAATACAGTGTTTTTTGCATTGTGTGTTGTCCCACTAATCATGTTCGGGGGTTTGATCTTGCACATTACATTGCAAAACTGTGAAAACCAATCAAAGGGTGCTTACACATTCCATCCCCAGCCTAATTGAAATACAGCTTGACAACTTCCAGAGGTCATCGTTCAGCTCTTAACCACACACCCACGCACTCAGCCTCTACGCCTCCGTAAATAAGGGCTTTTCCACGGGTTAGCAAACATGCCTGGAGGTCTGCTATGGGGTCATCATACCCCTCCACAAAAGCATTCACCACCAACAACACTAGAAACAAGAGGAAGCTCCCACTCTGAGACAGCAAAGTTATGTACAAGAAAGAAACTATACAGGCGATTCAATCTTCTGACACATTTGTACTATGAAACTAGGGTTATCTAACATTTTGCTGCTTGATCTGGGAGTTGCTGAACTGTATTTCATTGTATTTTTTAACCTGACAATGACAAGTTTAAAAAAAAAAACATAAAAATCTAAAATCTAGCCAAGTTAAAATTATTTAAATTAAGCGCGTTTCATCATGGTTTGAGTAAATTTCACCTGACAAGTAAAATGATCAATCAATGGAACACTGGACTTAAAATATGAAAATACATCTTGCTACACTTAAGAAAAGAAAAATAACAACTCTCTGCACTAAAAATAAGAAACAAAATCTAATGTTGCTTGAATGGTGGATAATTTTACTTCTCTAGTTGAATCTACTCAAATAAAGTAAAATGTTCTTAATTTAAGTCATTTTAACTTATCTAGATATTGAATTTTGCGGTGTAGGATTTTGTTCTGAGTGCTGAGGCCCAAACTATAGGTACAAGATTCGATACCATTCTATAAAAAGATTTCGGGATAGTTCTTTGCAGAGGACGTTCTATCCTCTATCTTAATTTAACCATTTGCAGCCTTTACAAATAACTGCGCCAACTCAAATTGCAATTACAATCCGATTACAATACTTCACGCAGAACGCCATTTTTCCTGATAAAACCACTGTTGACCTTGGCCGAAAAGCACTTTCTAGAGAAACAAATGCAGACATATAACCTCTCATTGAACCCCAGGGGCAACATATCACAAGGCTCGCCAGTGGAACTAATAGACCTCTTCCTGAAAGCATCTCCAAAGGCAGCTGCAAGTGTTTGTGTACGTCGGAACAAGGGGAGCCAGTCTACGGATGGATTCTTCACATATAAAAGCATGAGTGAACGAGGGTCATGGCTGTCTGTTTCACTATTTATTACTGCACAGTACTACACTCTACGGGCAGGAGAAGTTCACAGCTGAGAGTGGGGCTTGTAAGGAAGGGAAAGCGCTACAAGACTAAAGAATGATCAGAGTAGACAGTGTGTCTCGCAGACACCTGGTTAACACATGAGCACAAAGCGTGGCGGTTATGGCTTCCAACACTTCAAAGCTGTACAAATGGGCTGTTGAATGTAGCCAAATTAATAAGGGAAAAGCACCAGTGGTTTACAATAGTGGACAGAGAGGTATACACAATGCCAATAGTTGTACTTGCAACTGAGAAGCCATGTGTTTTGGCTTGATGTGGAAATTGGATGGAAGTAACCTATCTAGACACAGGCACAAGATGCAAACTCATATATGGCAGGTTATACTACCAATTTCACTTCTGATTGGACACGGGCAGCAGATATTACATACATATAGAAGTAATCCTTCCCCACCAGACACAGGGAGAACATGCAAACTCCATAAAGGTCTAACCTGGTCTGTTTAGTTTACTTTACTCTTGATTTGTCAGGAAACCTTGGACTTTCCTGCAACATCAGCACAAGCAACTATAAATGTATACTAATTATATGGTAATTATTAACAAAACTACTGTGATTAACATTTACAATTGTATAAGAGACAGAAATATAGCTAGAGGGGCAAACTTCTTGTGGTGGTCCCAAGCTATAATAAATGAAGTAATGTAATACACAACCAGGATAAGAATCACAGCAGGTTGAGCTACTAAAGTGTTGATGTTGGACAAGGAGCGAGCTTTCCCCCCTAACTCCTGAACAAATTGGAAGTGGCTATAGATATAAACATAATGCAGAGAGCAGAGCAGAGCTGGTTGTCAGATGTGACAGTGTCCAGCCGACCAGACAGGGGGCTCTGCTGTTGAGACTGTCCAGCTCCACTTAGTCGCTCCATATCTCTCCTATGGTCTGGTCTGGTCCACTGTGATCCTAGCCAGGTACTTCTGTCTATTCTCTGGTCTCATACATACACAAAGAAGCACAATCGAGAAAACAGAGCCATACTGGGGCTGTCATGATATCACGTTTTAGTGTTATGAAGAATGACCATTTAAATGATTATGCATGATTATTGACATCATTATTGAATGATACAGTTAATGTGACATGAACAGCAACATTAAAAATACACCAAATTTAGGTTTACTCTTTTGAACTATAGTATTGAAAATAAACTTCTCATGTTTTTGGCCTGAATGGGGTTGTCTAAAGTATCGAAACCCATATACTAATCAATACTAAACATAGTGTAAGACCACATGCTAGTATTAAAGATTATTAAGACTATTTATTTGTGTTGAAAATTACATTCAACTGTTTAACAAAGAACGTTTTTTATATTATCATTGTAATATTGAAATTGGCATTGAGATCAAGCCTGTAATTTTAGTATTGTAAAAACATAGGCCACCTGTATATTCATGATTATGGCTCAACTGACCAATTCTGACATCTCTAAACCAGATGGAACAAAACATTAGACTACCGTGTTACAATTGCATCACTTAATTTTAAATAGTGACATTTAGAGTTGTGCTATGCTCCTCTTTCCCACCAATGTCAAGTGTTTTGTAACATATCCCCTGCGTGAACGACAGACACAGCAGTTCCTCCTCCTCTCCCCATATGTCTGGAATACAACAGATGCACGTCTTCCTTACCTAGTTCCTTCTGCTCCGCTTGCCATGTGGAAAAACTGATTACTATCGGGGTAAATGACAGATGAGGAAGTTCACATATGGAGTCAATCACGTTCCTGAGGTTTATTTATCTGCTGGAGGTAGCGCCTTTTTGATCTTGACAAAAAGGAAGAAAAAAAAGTTTCCGCCATTATAATCATCAAATCCAGGTGTGGGGAGATCTAACGTTTGCCAAAAGTGAAATTGAGACTCCAATAATGACAACAGAAGGCAGAGGCATTTTCACTTTGTTGTCTTTGGCTTGTGGTAATAGGTTTGGGAGCCATAGCTTTGAAACAGCATGCAAACTAGAGTCAAATCTGATATGGACACCAAAACGCACATGGAAGCTCCAAATAAATTGTGTAATTGCAACTGTAAGGATCTATACTAAATTAAACATAAGCTAAATGAACCTACTGAAAATATTAAGTTGAACTAAAGCAAATACAACAACAAAATGTATAAATGTCATTGTAAGGAACTACACCAAGTAAAACATGCTACTAAAAATATCAAGTTGTACTAAAGCAAATTGCAAACCAACAAAAATAATTGCAACTTTGACAAGAAACCAGGCTACGTGATGTAAAAATGTCAAATCCATGTAGATTTTTGAGAAGTTTGAACAGGCATAACCATTCTACTTGCGTTGATACGAGTTGATAAGATAAAATGAACAGGATGAGGCACCATCTGCACATAACCGAAGCCCTGGGAGATAAGACAAACACACAACCCAAACAAAACACCCATTTTAAAAGTAGACATATCAAAATGAAAACTCCAGCGCGTGCTCTTACCTTCTCTCTAGTAGAGTCCGCTCTTTAGTCCTGGGTGAAAAACAGCTGCGGTGGTCGACTCGCGCTTTCTTATCCTGTTCCTTTTTGTGACTCCACGCCTTCATATGTCAGGCATGTGTTTGCATTCCCACATATGCGCGCTCCAGTGCGGCTAGAGCCCGAGCCAGAGACGCAGATGGCACCCAGATGGAGGAGGACAGATAACCCGATCCGCGCGAGGTCTACGCACCACACAATCTCGCTTCGCTTTTTGACGGTCCTTGACAAAAAAAAACCGACTTCTTGTTTGCTTTTCCACCGCTTCTTTCTTCGCTTTCTTATCTCTCTGTCTCTCTAGACTTGCATCCTCTCTCGTCGCTCGCCGTGCGTCTCTGCGCCTGCACCACACTCGGTCCCACTCGTGCGGCTTTGGCTCCGCCCCTTTTCCCACTCACCGTTTGATGGGCCGGCTGTCCGCGTGACGTCACCAACCCCCCGTAGCGCCGGCCCCTACGCGAGTCCGGGCCAATCGTGACGCGGCGCTTGCTGCTTCTTTTCAGACCTGGATTCACCGGCATGGACCCTGCAATTAACATAACTAATTGCCTTGGCACCTAAAGGCTAAACAAGAGGCCGTGCCAAGGGGGACAAAAGCGTGTGCGCGCATGCAAGGCCCCACCCCGACCCCCTCTGGAGAAAAAGGGGATCTGTTTTAGATGTTTTCAGACTAGCTACACCTCCTCTTCTTTCTTTTGCCTTTCTTTTTAATGCGGTTCTTTGTCTTATTACCTCAACTTAGAGAAAATAAATAACTCACTCTTATGTAACAGATAATACTCCCTACAACTGTACAACAACTTAAGTAACCTTATGCCCTCTCGATCAGCATATTATTTGTCATTCTTGTCTGTTGTATATAGCTGTGACTTTATAGTTTATTTTATAGTTTATTACTTATTTTTCTATGTTATTTTGACATACATACATTGTACATATACATTTATTTTTATTTTCATAATTATGTCTCATTTCACCGGTCTCTTGCTCTTTTTTGCTATACCATCTATTTTTGTTACTCTCTGTTATTATATTATATTGTGATGAGTGAGCTACTGTATCCAAATAATTTCCCTTGTATATCAATAAAGTTTAAGTCTAACTCATCTATCCATCATGGTTGAAGTTTGCTTTTTACTCATAGAAAATAACATGAGAAAACTTTGTACTCAAAATATAGCGAGTTCTTATTTAACAGATAATTCTCCCTACAACTGTACAACAACGCACCCTTATGCAACAGATAATTCTCCCTACAACTGTACAACAACGCACCCTTATGCAACAGATAATACTCCCTACAACTGTACAACAATGCACCCTTATGTAACATAACCTTATGTCATGTCAGTCACTGTATCATCTTTACGTATTTGTTTTCTCCTTACTCCCTCTTGTACATAAATGAAATATTTGTATTACTATATATTATTTTTACATGTGCATATACATTTATATAATTATGCCTTATTTGACACCAGTCCCTTGCATTTTTTTGGTACTTATTTGAATTTATTATTACAATTTATATTTTTGCTCTTTGTTATTATAGTATATTGTAATATGTGAGGCACTGTGTCCAAATAATTTCCCTTGTGGATCAATAAAGTTTGTCTAAGTCTAAGATTGAAGTTTGTTGGCGTTTTTATTCCATGTAGAAAGATAACAAAGTCTGAACTCTGAAATAACTCTAGGAAGTTAGCATTTGTTGCAAAACTAGGAGTAATTAAGACATTAATCAGATTTCAATTAGGCAAGTAGCAATGTAAAGAGCGAGGAAGTGTGAGATTCGACAGCCACTTGGCTTTGTAAACAAACAAGGCACTGCTGTTAAATTCATTAAACCCCAGACACACTTGGGAAGACCCCTCTTGTTTACTGACACTATTTGGAGTTCCTCTAATTAACTCTTTGCTAATATTGAACTCAAGTTCTAAACACCTCAGCGAAGACTACTTCTCGGCCAGCCAGGGAGATTGGATTTATGGGACCAAGTGCTAACAGCAGTGATAGAGCCAAACCAGTGTAATTCATAGGCCTGTTAAACAATCATCATATTAACACATGTATTTTATTCACTTTTATTACTCATGTCTTCTTTATAGATGCAGTGTTTGAGTTGTGCGCCATTACATTATATTTAGCTATGTGTATTAGCTATATGTGGCAATAGATAGAGGCCCACATATCATATAACATAGTACATGTATTAATATATTGCTTAAAAGGTGTGTACTACTGGTATGTAAATTGTCAAGAATAAAATCTTTAAGTTGTTGCTTTATTATTTTACTTTCAAAACTCAAATTTCTTATTTGACGTTCTAATCTAAAATTGAGACTCAGACTTAGACTTAGACAAACTTTATTAATCCGCAAGGAAATTATTTGGATACAGTAGCTCACACATCACAATATAATATAATAAAAGAGAGTAACAAAAATAGATGGTATAGCAAAAAGAGCAAGAGACAGGTGTCAAATGAGACATACTTATAAAAAATAAATGTATATGTTCAAGTCAAAATAAAATAGAAAAATAAGTAATAAACTATAAAATAAACTATAAAATCACAGCTATATACAAGAGACAAGAACGACAATGCAAATACTATGCTGATTGACAGGGCATAAGGTTATCCGTTACTTAAGATTGAGTTGTTGTACAGTTGTAGGGAGTATTATCTGTTACATAAGGGTGAGTTGTTGTACATCTGTATGGAGTATGGTATGAATGTAGTACGTATGAGAATTAACTTTTTGAGTTGTTCTGAAGATGGCTTGCAGCTTGCAGCCGAAACATGTCAACAAGGGAAGTACATCCCTACTATGTTGTCTTTAAAAAGAACCCAAGAAGTTAATGTACAAAAGAAGACTAAATTAACGTTTATGGATTAATAAAACTGAAGTTGATTGTACTTAATTCTACTACTTTCACACAGTTTCTTAATAGATTTTTTCTATTATCAAATTTAAATTCCCAAGTCCCAAAATTTCCCAATAATTTTCTTTTAAAATGTACAAATTTGCCCCAGACAAGACAACACATGAACAGTAAAGATTCTTATTGCTACATATTATGGATTACCAGCTTGCTTTCCAAAATACAGCATATTACGAGGTCACAGTGCCTTGCCAAAAATCAGATCTGACTAAATAAGCATCTTTAATATCATCTAGTTTCTCTATCTACCTCCTATCTATCTCCTTGCTTCTCTATATTAATAAAGGGACAGATTGGTTCAAGTTTCAAATTTCTACAACTCATAATTTCTATCCTCATGCATTTCCTTCAGACACATACAAAAGATCATGACGCATATAACTGCTAAACTATTACACTTTTTTATTTTTTTAGGTTTTACCAGCTTGCTTTCCCAAATACATTTCTAGGTCACTATCAGCTCTGACTAAAGAAACATCTTTAATATCCTCTACTCTCTCTATCTCCATCTATTCCTCCCTGGTTCGCTCTCTCTCTCTGCTCGTCGGCTTGCCCTATTCAGAGTGCATCTGGTCGGGCAGCAGGCTCAGAGGAAGGCCAGGTGGTGGAGAGCTGTGGGGGGGTGCTGGAGACACGAGCGATTCAGGGCTGTATCTGATGTTGTGTACGGGGCTACTGTTATTCACACGCTATTGAGACGTGCTCTGAAAGTGACACCGGCGTTGGACAAAAGCCAGGCGGGCGCTGATTTAAACCAACAGCAGAGTAGAGCAGAGCTAGCGGTCACAGCATTCCTGCTTAAGTCCCCCTTCTCGGTATAGGGAGTAAAAATAAAGTACTGGAGGTCAGTGTAATGGTTATAGTGGTGGGCTCCACATAGACTGGCGAGAACAGTGTATAAAATTTTAACTCATTTTTGTATTGTTTTCCTTGATACATTTTAAATTGAATAATTCTCAGTTGAAGGTGTATTTTGTATCAATAAAATGTATGATTAGAAGTATTTTTATGCATTAAAGGTTCTCTATGTAACTTCTCAAGTGAGGGGTCTGCCACAGGCTTGTCTCCATGGAGATGGTACTGAACA
Organism: Taenioides sp. WSHXM2023; assembly: GCA_029959045.1. Taxonomy (NCBI): domain Eukaryota; kingdom Metazoa; phylum Chordata; class Actinopteri; order Gobiiformes; family Gobiidae; genus Taenioides; species Taenioides sp. WSHXM2023. The sequence continues at coordinate 27,559,251 of CM057087.1, forward strand.
TATCCGTCTTGCATCTGTTCAATTATAGATGTATTATTGCTCAGAACTATCTTACCATATCAGGATCTGGCCTGGTAACATAATCTCCATGGAGATAGATAATGCCATACTGTGGAATATTCACAGCAAATCAATAACATCCCCATGGTTACAAGCCAATGGCGGATCCTCATTTAAGAATTCAGGATAATGTTTTGTATTCTAAATCACAACAAAAATTGAGCCAGGAAAAACATAATAATAATAATAATAATAATAATAATAATAATAATAATAATAATAATAATAATAATAATAATAATAATAATAAATGAATAAACTAATAAAAAATAACATATTTTACACATCTTAAATTCAACTGTCAGCACAGATTGTCAGCATATTGTGTAAGTGTACCAAATAAGCTTTAACAATAAACAAAATTATTTCATTTCAAAATGAAATTACACTGAAAATGAAAATTCTTTCATTAATTGGAGTTGGCAGTTATGTGACACATTTTATTTGAACATTGTTATTTGAACAATGTTCAAATAACAAATAAAACATATTTTACAAAGAAATGTTCTCTTATGCTCTGATTTCAATAATTTCAGTGTGTTTCCAGGATGAAAACATAAAAGTTTTGAGAAGAATGGAGCGTTGCACATATGTGTGTAGTTGTGCGTTTACAACATAAGCCCCCTCACAGCTGTTTGCCATTGTACTGCATGTGTGAGAGATACAGAGAGGCAGAAACAGCACAGAGCCCCAGTGTACAGCATCTGTTTCTGTTCACACGCTCCCCGCCAAACTTCCACTTTTAGCAAAAGTAAACAGCATGTTTAGGGGAGGTACCAGGAACATGGGATCATAGGACAGGACCATGGTGACACAGAATGGACTTGTTGGTATCATATATGTTGATTTATAGGTCACTGGATTTCTAAAATACTATCAATTTGGTCAGTGAATGGTTAGATAAATACAGTAGGAGTTAAAGATTATCTTAGCTGTACTGTATTCTTTAAAAGCTGCTTTTTTAAAAATCAATATATCAGTGTGAGATCAATAACATCTTCATCCCCAAATGTGTTTACCTGATCACTTATATTAAAGGTGCACTGTGTAACTTTTCTAGTGGAGGGTCTGTCACCTGCTTGACGTCATGTAGATGTTATGGGTTTTTTTGTTTGTTCTACAGTATGGCATTTAATTTAACTATCTCCACGGAAACGAGCAGCCACATCACCAGGCCAAGGTACAGATCAGATCTGTAGAGAAGAGGGCCTGCTCACAGTAATAATGCATGTTTTTATGGTCTATCTGATATATAAAAACTCCTACAATTGAACATTGTGCATGTATAATATCTCTGTTTAATGCCTTATACTGTGGAACATCCCAGGCAAAGCAATAACATCACCATGGAGACAAGCAGCTGGCGAACCCTGGACCAGAAAAGTTACACAATACACCTTTAAAGACACCTATTCTTCCTAGGTTATATATCGAAATACACAGAAAAATCTTACTTTATGTTAGAATCTAAAACTAAAACGCCTTGGTTGGACTCCTCTGTAATCTTACCTGTGCCGCTGAATGTCATTTACACACATAAGCCTGAGGCATTCACATTTACCAACTCAGCATAGTCTCTTTGTGAATGAGTGCTTTCTTTACTGAACAATGAAGAGGTGATATTAGCATGACAATAGCACCATATATACAGGCTAACAAGGCAAAGCACCGCACGTGGTCTCAAGGTCTGTCGCTTTACTGATTTCAATCGTCATCTCGCAAATATAATGAAATGTTTTAGCAAGCCAGTAAATACATTATTATATAGACATATTGTGCTTGAGACTGCTATATTTTTATAATGTACGACACCCGGAGATCATTATGTTCTAATTTGAACCTTTTAAATCACAATATACATCTAAAACAACTTAATAAAAGAAACACGTCAGCTGATTTCCATGTTAGAAAACTGTGGTGTCTGCCGAATCCTACATGTATCACCGATTACGAAAATAAAATTGGAGATGGAGATGGGTGTATGCCAGTGGGGGCGAAAATGGGGCTTGATCTGCAATATGGCATCTTGAAAATAAGTGATTAACGATTACGCAAACATGCACGAATCACTCCAATAAATGAGAAGGAGAAAACAACGATAACATGGTAAACATCTCTGAAAAGTCAATTTTGCATGGTCTGCTTTAACAAAAACAAAACAGTGAAATCTTGTAGGAGGTAGAGCTATAAACTGCATAATTCGATTGCAGGTGTAGTTTTTTGTAGTGCCAAGGTAGATGCTAAACGATATATGCTTAATGTATTGTGTATTTGTAGTAGGAAGGACCTTGAATAGTGGAATTTGAGGTCAGAGCTATGCCCAGACATGTCCACAAAGCTAATTAACCTCACTGGCATGTCACTAACACAGTCAACAGAAGGGATTTCCCATGTAAAGAAAAAAGAAAAAAGAAAGAAAAAAAACCCATTGCTACAATAACAAGTTTATTTTAATGTCTTAAAATCATGAAAAACACAGCAAGTCCATTTTAAACGTATCCCCCCTTACTTTATGCATTCTGAGCATCCTAATTATTCATCCTGTAACTTTCACACAGCAGAGTTTTGCCATTAAAGTAAAGTTAATAACATTTAGCATGTTAATTGTGCACTTCTTTAATATAAACACTTCATAATGAGATGCAGACAGTACACAGCAGACATATTTTTGTTCTTCAAGAGTTGCTTCTACAATATATCTGTACTGGGGCAAGACTAGTTTGCTCAAATACTTGGAAAAAGGGAAGCCTACAGGGATGTTAAGTACCATGCAATAAAAAAATAAATAAAAATTGAAAATACATTGTTGTAATATTTGCATAATTTATTTGGTAGACATTTGAATGTGAGAATACATGTTTTCTTTATGGTTATGCGTACTATAAATTGCCCAATATCTCTCTTACTGTAGGCCTGAGCAAAGTCACGCCACTGCATACAACAACCAGCATGCTAACAGTGCACCGACATTACTTCTGGTTTGTGGATGATAAAAACACATCTGTACTGGCGCAAGACAAATTTGACTTTTTTTGATTATTATTTTTTATTACAAGGAAAAATGTAATTGCTCCTTTCATATATCGCTTCTTCATGGAACATTGGAAACTGCCATGTTATCATATGTTATAAATTTCCTTGGCTCACTGTTGTACTGTAATCACAGCTAATCCAAAGGGGAGAGTTGTATCCTGTAGAATGGACTCTGGGGAGCAAACAGGAAGGCAGATTTTTTTTTTTACTAAGTGCAGAATACAGCTTGTGTTGAGAATATTATGTTCTCAAAGCTAACTCCAAACTGTAAACTGCCTGTGTTGCCAAATCATCTATAGATGAGAACAGACATTTCCTAAGAAAATGGTCCAAACTGGCCTGATTTGTTATTGTCAAGTGAAATGTGTATAGCTTCAGAACTTCCAATCATCTTTTTCCAACATGTAGTCATATTGTTTTGGATATTAACTAATATAGTCATAGTTGGCCATCTCTTTATTTTGAACTTGGGGTAATTCAAACAAGCAGTAAGTAATAAGTCAGATATGAAACTATAATAGGAATGAAGAATACACTAGCAGTCAAAAGTTTAAAAGTGCACCATGTAACTTTTCGGCAGGGAGTCCGCCACCTTCTTGTTTCTATCTTGTTTCTATGGATATGTCATTGCTCTGCTTGGAATGTTCCACAGTATGATATTAAACAGATTTACCTTACATTTATTCAAATGCAGCTCAAAAATACCTAGAAAAACCAGTGTTCTGACTCTGACCTGGTGGCCTGGTTTGGTCTCCATAAAGACAGAAAGGTTTAATGCCATACTGTGAAACATTTCAGACAAAGCAATAACATCTCAATGAAGAAAAGCATGGAGATGTTGTTGCTTTGCCTGGAATGTTCCATGGTATGACATTAAATACATCTGTTTAGCATTTATTTATTACGGGTGTTTCTGTTGCTCAAAAATACAATAATTCTCTGTCAATAGGGTTGTCTCTCCACAGATCTGACCTGTAATGTAGCCTATAGTTGTCTTCCCTTGAGATAGATAGGTTTAATATCTACCATGGAAGATTCTAGACAAAGCAATAACATTTCCATAAAGACAAGCAGGTGACGGACCCTCCACTAGAAAAGTTAAAAAAAAAAAAGATACTAAAATGAACAACTACTTTATTACAATATATATTTTGCTAAAGTATACAGCCCTTTATATTGAATCTACTTTTCCCACCAATCTTTACTATCACAACCATCGTTACCAGAAACCCCCCTCCGCCTTCCCCTCACCAGTCGCCCCCTTATCAAGCCTGCGTCTGACTCCTGATGCTGGCTAATCTGATCCAGTCCGTCTGATCTGTGATCGCCACATGCACTTCTGTGTAATGGGGACACGTCATCCACCAGGTCACTGTCTGTCTGGAAGTCTGCTCACTGTGAAAAAAGGGGAAAAAAACAAGAAAGAAAGAAGGATTCAATTGTGATGTTTCTTGGTAGTTGATATAGGGCTAAAATCAGTGGTGGAACGTTATAAAATAAAAGTAGTAAAGTAGTTAAGTATAAATTGTAGGTATCTGTACTTTACTTAAGCACATTTTAAAGTGGATGCATTTTACTTTTACTTCACTACATTTGAGAGCAGGTATATGTACTTTCTACTCCGCTACATTTTTGAAGAGGACTGAAAAGTAAAAGCATTTTTTTTTTATTGTGTGAGACCTGCTGAAAAGGCTGAAGGGAGTATTTTCTTGCTCCTGTATCTGTACTTTTACTTAAGTAATCAAACTGAGTACTTCTTCCACCACTGGCTAAAATGAGAGACTATATCATTGGGAGATACATGATGGATCACATGACAATTGTGCGCTTAATGGGGTGTTTCTGGAAAGTTACATTGGATTTTATGGGAACTCGTGAATGAGAGTCGATTAGACAGTTTCCGCTGAGTGACTGAAGAAGGTCTAACAGACAAATCCAATTGAAACAGCTTTTTGAATGATCGCAAACAGCATCTTAAGGGCCACATGTACATCAGTACTTCTCACACTGCGGTATACGAGGATCCCTGATGGTCAATGTATACCACTCCTTTATGTGTCTGTTATGCCAATGGTGTAGTATCTAGTTTAATGGTCCTATATTATGCAAAACTGACTCTTGTGAGCTTTTAGTCTTGTTATAATGTTGTTGCCTCCTCAGAAACATGCCTGGAGTTGTGTTTTGTTTCATTCACACATGTTTGAGTAACCATTTATTATTAAGTTGACAGTTTCCTTTTACCTTTAGTTCACTAGATTGGCAATTCCAGGTCTGAAATTATCCACATGGTTCTAATAAAGGTGTATAGAGTTTAAAAACACAGTGGAGCACTTCCTGTATTACCACATGATGACATCACAAGGTGGAACAGAGTGTTTTCTGTTTGAGTGAAGAACAAAGCCTAAATATGCAGGTTTGTGTGTTAAACATATGTGAATGAAACAAAACACAACTCCAGGTATGTTTTTGATGAGGAAACAACATTATATAGATAAAACATAGATTTGACAATAGTGTAATATGGCCCCTTTAAATTCATTCAAGTCCTTTCGTGTTTACAATCACCCATATGCCAAATTTGTTACCGATGATTTGCTTTCTTACCGGGGGCCCATTTACATCTACCTGCCTTCACCCAGACATGGCCCTGCTCCTTTAAACCCATTGTATTCCCCCATGTCTCATTCGCATGTCATCCCAGACACATTAGCTACAAATGGGACGATTGGTCAGAGGGGTCCCCGTGGTGCTCCCATTCAAAACAATCACTCGATCCAGGCGCTTTACCCCCTCCCGGGCTCCCAATCCCAACCACACGCCTCTAAAACTGTTGCCAAGTCTGCTTCTTTACAGCGGCTTTGGGCTTCTAATTTTGGAAAGTTGGTAGCAGAGTTTGAGAGTTGTGGGTTGGGTATTTTTGGGCATGTCATGAAATCATAAAAGAAGAGATTTTGAACTTTTTTTCAGTTCTGTTTGACGATAATAGACCATAAAGAATAGAACCGATGAAACAGATTAACATTTCAAAGCAGTTTTTGATGTTAAATATTATCAATGTTTTGTGATCAACAGAAAATTAGAATAACATTCACAACATATTGGGTTAAGTATTCTCCCAATGACTGAACGGTGGCCAGGTCAAACCTTATCTGACTATATGCTGTTGTGTCTCCGAGCAAGACACATATCTCAGTATCAGTCATAAACATGCTGGTCAAAAAAGAGGTGATTTTTATCTTCTTTTTCACTTCTGTTTCACATTAATGGACTCAGTAAAGACCATATACAGTCTATAGAAATGACTGAAATACAAACTGTTTGCATTTTATTGATGCTAATACAAATACGTGCATCTCATTAATACCTGTTTTACTAGTTGCTTCTATTCTATTTTTTTTCAAAGGCTTGGTCTCTGAAAATCTGGCAACCTCAGTCCCTCACCCACTCCCTCCTCTGCTCTGCCATTCCTCTACATTTGTATTGTAAGCAAGTCTTTTCAGACACCTCATATCACCCATAACAAATGAGTATTTTCTGCCCCTCCTCCCCCCAAGTCTTTTTCCTCTCATTTTCCCTCCCTCCTTCTCCTTCTCTCCTTCTCTCGCTCTCTCTCTCGATGAAAGGCAGGCATTGAGTCTTCAGTGGCATTCCAAAACCTCAGGCCACGGCTCCACAGTGTCTGGCTATTCAACACTGCTGGGAGCCATTAGTTTAAGTAAGGCCCTCTCCGCCTCCTCCTCTCTCCCTCCCTCCATCTCTCTCTCTCCCTCTCTCTTCGCCCACTGGAAAACCCTCAGATCTCCTGTTACAGAAAGAGGGAGGGAAAACACAAGGTCTTCGGTGGCTTTTTGTGTATGTGGCGGAGACGTGTTTGCAAACAGGGGTGTGCGTACGAATGGTGGTGCTCAATTCAGTTTTGTTTTGGTTTAATAAAAAAGCCCCAGGTAAGATTTCATATAGTGACAGTAACTTTAGTTTCATGTTGTTAGATTGTTTCATGGGATAATCCTGGTTTAGTCTTTAGATTCTGTCCTGTTTTACATATATAGTTCTTATTTAATTTTTAAGGGACAATGTCTTGTGTTTTATCTCTTGGTATTGGTGTATTTTAGTGCATCATGCTAGGTGGTAGTAGTAGTAGTAGTAATAGTTGGTAGTATTAGTATGAAGTTGCATGTTTACAAGAACAGACTAGTGATAGTAGTAGGTAGGAATGGTATAGGAAGTAGTAAAATTGATCAGTGGTTAGTAATAGCTGAACTAACAGTGGTAGAAGAAGTAGTAAAAATATTGTACTAGTATCAAGTTGTGTGCTAAGACTAGAGTAGTAGTAGTAGGTAAAGGTGGTATAGAGGTAATAGTAGCTAGTAGTGGCTAGTACTAGTTCAAGACTCGTATCTTAAAAATGGTAGTACTCAAAATATGAAGCTGCATGTTTACAAGGTTAAACTATAGTAATATTAGATGGTAGTAGTCCTGGTGCTTAGTATTATTAGTGGCAGGTAATAGCAGTAGTACTGGCTTGAGGCCTAATAGTAATAGTACAAGTATTAAGTGATAATAGCATAGTAGTGATAGTTGAAGCCGTAAAAGTATATGAATGAAGTTGCATGTTTACGAGTTAAGACTAGTGATAGTGGTAGGTAGTCATAGCTTGTGTAGTAGTTGTTAGTAGTATTAGTAGGAGTAGTATGAAGTTAGGTTAGACTATAGTAGTGATAGCAGTAGCAGTAATAGTATACTTAATTTCCCTAATGTGGGACAAATAAAGGATTATCTTATCTTATCTTATACAAATTAAATGATAGGTAGTAGGCTAGTAGATAGTGTAGTAAGTGGAGTACTGTAGTTAATAGGTCTGATAATAGTAGTAGTAGTACAGTAAAAATACGTAGTATATGAATGAAGTTGCACATTTACAAGGTTAGACTAGGTGAAAGGAAAAGTGAGAATAACAGCATAGCAACTTGGAGTTTACGAGCCACTGGTCACACGCTGTCCAGGCTGCGTCTTCTCCAAAGATTTCCAGAGTCAGACAGAAGCCAAGTCCGAAGCCAGACGCCAAAACTCCCTCGCCAATAACTCCTCTTAAACTCCCAAACAACCACCACACTCTCTACTCACTTTAAGAGCTATCGTTTAACTTAAGTACCAGATATAGTGTAATGGGCAAAGCTGTCTACTATGCACTCCATGGCGTTAAGTCAGTAAACGCAGCAATTTGCTAATTAGAAAATGACACCACAAATCAGGCGTCTGTGCGTGCTGGGGGACTCAGCTTTGGCCGCACATAAAATGCATAATTCTAATAAACAAGTCGGCGTTCAGGGGAAGTTGTGTGTAAAAGTGGTGCATGAGGGTGTGAGCCAGCTAAATGGTGAACAACCCGGGCCCACACGCAGATGTAATAGTACAGAAAGGCGCTACAGTTATGCTATGGGGAATTTGTGCTGTATGCTATACCACTGATATTTGTTTTAATCTTATACCAAGTAATATGATGGTAAGTATTGCAATGTTTTTTTGCAGATAAACAAAAATTATGCATTGCTTTCTTTTTCTTTTTTTTTTTAGAAATTTTAAGTATACATATATTTTGCAAGAGAAACAATCCTTTTCGATACCTCAGTCAGTATCACAATTGTGTATTGATCCACTCTATATACAGTAATAGAGCCTTTGAAATGACTGAATGGTGACTGGTTCAATCCTCAGCCGACATCATGCTGGCAAGACACTTCACCTGTATAGCTTATCCCTTTGTTAATTGGTGTCAAGACTCCATTTGTTCATCTGTGGATATCAGTATGAATAAGCTCAATAAGAGCTCATATTTCATGTAAGCTCTACAGATAGTTTAGATTAAAGCCTTAACTATTCATGGGAGACGGTTTCCTGTTATAGATGCCATATTGAGGACTTTTGACAACTCATAAGGTATACTATTGTTAAGAATTGATGATTACGTACATCGCATTTTTTTAATCACATTGAAACCCATAGATAAACAAACTTGACGGTATTGTGTAGTATTTGTCATTCTACTTCAGTATTTCTACTAAAAAGGCCCATATTATATCTAGCTTTTTTCTGATCTATGTTCTAATGTTGTTTCCTCATCACAAACATACCTGGAGCTGTGTTTTGTTTCATTCACACATCACACACAGACTCTACATAGGTTTTAGGACTTCTTCACTCAAACAGAAAACACACTCTTTCATTTGGATGATTTCAGAGCTGGAATTGTAAATCTCTACTAGAGAATAGGTGAAAGATAACTTCAGAACTACCGCTTCATGACATCGCAAGGTGGAACAGAGCATTTTGAGCTTTGGAGATGCAGACAGACTAATATTAAAGGATTACTCAAATATGCGTGAATAAAACAAAACATATGGGTATGTTTCTGAGGAGGTAACAACATTAAAATGCACAACAGTCCATTTTGTGTGATATATGACCTTTAAAATGTACTGTATCCTTATTGATTTTGATTGCGCAAACAAGACTGGCAGTCACAACAAAACAAAGAAGAGACACTAGCCTTAAGCTAACTGTAAAACGAACTGATAAAGCCCCACTAGGTCAAGGGCACACAGTGAGGCATGTGCAGCAGATATCTGGGTTGAACTTGAATCCTTCCAAATAGTTTACATTTTTGCTACACTGATTCTGTCTATAAATAGCCCTAACATTTCCACGTGTTTATTGATATGAGAATTATTTGATAAATCATTGGAATATGTCAAGTCAAGCTAAACTATCTAATGATAACTGCTTATTTCCCTGGGAGTAGTGAATGTGTCATAGTTTTAATGTTTACACTTTGAGTTATTTATGGACTCACATGGCATGTAGAAATGTAAGCACCTCAAAGCTAATTTAGTGCTTGCCCTAAGCACATAGTAGAGGTGTCAAAACAGCAATTACTCATAATGCGGTTCCCAAGTCTCATTAAACCACATTTTATTCACTTTTAACAAATTATATAATATTATCACACTGGCTTTGGGTTTAAAAGTTCTGTCTTAAAGGTCCTTTATTATGCAAAATTGACTCCTGTGAGCTTTTAACCATGTTATAATGTTGTTACCTCCTCAAAAACATATCTGAAGTTGTGTTTTGTTTCAGTCACACATGTTTGAGTAATCCTGGTTTATTAGTCTGTCTAATAAACTCAAAATGCTCAAATAGCTCAAAATACTCTGTTCCATCTTATGATGCCATGAAGCGGTTTGCAAGTCAACAGCTACCTTTTAGATTTAGTTCAGCAGAGATGGGCAATTCCAGGGCTTAAATTATTCAAATTATCCCAGTGAAGGTGTATGGAGTTTAAAAACACATTGGAGCACATGACATCACAAGGTCAAAAAGAGTGTTTTCCATTTGAGAGAAGAACTCAGTCTAAATATACAGGATTTATATGTTAAACATGTGCGATTGAAACAAAACACAACTCCAAGTATGTTTCTTATGCGGAAACAACATTATAATAACATAGATCTGAAAACAGTGTAATACGGCCCCTTTAAAATACACATTGCCAGTAGAATGGTAACTTTTCTCCCTTTCTCTTTTACACACACATATCCATTTCATGAACATCTGTGTGTTTCTTACGACACAAGACGTGATTCTGTCTACTACCCCCCTCTCCCCTCTCAGGCGCCCCACTGCAGCTGTGTTGTGCATTTCCCCGTCGATGGCCACACCTGTGCGGGGCAGGTGGCTGGGTCTGGAGGCGAGTCAACACCTGGCCTACTACTGCACACAGAGAGATAGCCTGCAGGAATGTGGTTTGCATATGTGTGTGTGTGTGTGTGTGTGTGTGTGTGTGTGTGTGTGGAGGGGGGAGGGGGTGTTGGAGTATTTGGGATTTCTGAAAGGGTCAATTAAAGAGGAGGGAAGCTGATAGTGGATACAGAAGACACAGAGGCATGGTTTAGTTGGGCCCGGGGGATGTTTGGACTTGTCAAACTGAAGCGCTGCAGTCTTTATTAAGTGCTCGAGGGAAGTGGAGTGAGTAAAGATATTTTGATTTGAGCGTGGAAAAATGTCAGCTACATGAGACATGGAAATTCAAAGAGTACAATAATTTAAAGGATCTATATTATTCTTATTATGTTTTTGATCTATGTTATAATGTTGCTTTTTCAACAAAAACATAGCCAGAGTTGTGTTTCGTTGTGTTATTATAAAATTGACTCTCATGAGTTTTAAGCCATGTTATATTGCTTCTCAAAAACATACCTGGAGTTGTATTTTGTTTCATTCACACATGTTGGAGCCTTCATTATTAGTCTGTCTACTAAGCTCAAAATGTTCTGTTCCACCTTGACCCTTTTGTTCACTAGGGATTAGCAATTCCAGGGCTAAAAGTATCCAAATAATCTAATGAAGATGTATGGAGTTTAAAAACACAGTGGAGCACTTCCTGTATTTCCACTTCTGAAACCCATGCATATCCAGTCATGGTATGGTATGGTGCTTTTATTTGTACACTGCACAACCATACATTAACGTAGACAAATGTCAAGGGAATCATGCTGGTGCCACGTTATAGTATGAGCAGATATATAATTAAATTAAAATAAATTAAACAGAGATTACATCATCAACACAAAAAAGTAGAAGCAAACACAGACTGATTGCCATGGGACAGAGGTAAGCTAGAACTGCCCAAAATGTACTGATTACTTGGAAAAGCAATTGGGGAAAATGAAACATAAAAAACTGCCAAGATGGTGATTCAGTTACCTCGAAATAACAAGATCTGGAACCAAGAATAACCTGTCCTCCAAGTTGCCATATGCCATTGATTAATTACCAAACATTTGAATGGATCTCAAATGGGTGTTTTTGATGTATTGATTACTTCCTGAAAAAGTATTTTTATAAAACAAAACAAAACAAACAAACAAACAAACAAAAAAAATTACATCATGCTTTTATTTTGAGTAACTGCCAGACTATTCTTCATCTCCCACTATTCTTCTTCATTATTTTGTATGGATTTTTCTCATTCAGACATTGAGGGACTGGGAGTCTGATTCCTGGCTGGCCCCATAACTCTAACTCATAGCAATTAAAGGTCCTATATTATAGAAAAATTGACTCTTATGAGCTTTAAGCCATGTTATAATGTTATTATCTCCTCAAAAACACACCAGCAGTTGTGTTTTGTTTCATTCACGCATGTTTGAGGCACCCGTTATTATTAGTCTGTTTAGTTTGACCCTTTTGTTCAGTAAAGATGGGCAATTCCAGGGCTAAAAGTATCCAAATAATCCAGTGAAGGTGTATGGAGTTTAAAAACACAGTGGAGCACTTCCTGTATTACCGCATGACATCACAAACTCAAACAGCATGTTTTCTCAGTCTAAATATGCCGGAGTTGTGTGTTAAAACTGTGTGAATGAATAAAACACACTGCCGCTGCATCATGCTTTTAATTTGAGTAATTGCCAAACTTATTCTTCATCTCCCACTGATTCTCTTCATTATTTTTATGGATTTGTCACATCGGGGGGCTGACAGTTTGATTCCCAACTGGCCCATAACTCCAGTGACATCTTTTAATTTGTCCCCATTGGACAAACAGCAAAAGCAGCACACAGAGACACCAGCTGTGAACTCCACACACAAACATCGCCCTACCCGGAGTGCAGCAAATAGCGAAAGTGCAACAATTTTCATGTTTTTATACGGTTTATTTGTGTCTAATAATATGTGTGTCGCCAAGAAGGTCTTGTTTCCTGGCAACAAACTTTTCAAAAAAGGAAAAGAAAGAAAAGGATAGTTATTTGCAATATATACAGGAAAGATGACAGGGTATATAAACTATTTCTGTTAAGTCAAGTATGGATACACGGAGATTGTTGGGCCAGGTAGTCGTTTTCAAAGTTAGCAGTCATTTCGGGTTTTAGCTATAATTGTGGTAGTTGTAATGATTTGGTGTTCAATTTGTAATAATTATAGTTCTGGTTTAATTTAAACTATGCAACTTTTCTTGCTATGGAGATGATCTCAAAAATGTTCCACAGTTAAACTTATCTCACTTATATTTATTCAATTGCAGGCATTTCTATGACTCATAATTACCCTGAAAAATGCATGCTTACTGGGAGTGGGCTTGTCTCTCCACAGATCTAACATGTAACTTGTTTCGGTGGTGATGGAAGTGCCATAGTGTGGAGCAGTCGTGGCAAAGTAGTAACATTTCCATGGAAACAAGCAGGTGGAAGACACCAAGAAAGTTACATAGTGAATCTTTAAAAGACTTTTTCTACAGATATGTCATTGCTCTGTCTGGAATGTTCCACAGTATGACTTTAAAGAGCTCAGTATTTATTAAATTACAAGTGGCTTTATAGCTCAAAAATACCTAGAAAGCAGGCATTCTGACTGTGAGCAGGGTCGCCTCTCCACAGATCTGACCTGTAACTTGGTCTGGTTTGGTCTCAGTGAAGAGAGTCTGTGAACATCTCCATGGAGAAAAGCATTCATGGACTCTGCACCAGAAAAGTTACACAATGCACCTTTAAAGCCATATTACTATAGCTAAAAGTAGATTGACTCAAGTTGCATTTTATTTATTTGTTTTCAACATTTTTCTTATTAAGTACCATGCCATAAAACAGTCAAGGGAGTTGGAAAAATTGAAACAAGTTCATTTGATTCTAATATAGCTGCACTGTGGTGTTCTGACCTCAGTTTGATATTCACAATAGAAACCATGCAGCTGGGTGTCAGGTGTTGACAGAGCAGATGCACGAGCAGCATGAAGTCCAGCCCAGACCAAATGGAGTGAGCACAGATAGATGTACTTTTAAGTTACCATGGACAGATCTCTTTATTGTTGACTTTATTTTTCATGTAGATAGATCTGTCCTCTGCATTTGACCCATCCTTCAACCACTGCCTGTGGACAACCTGTCAGCTGTAACCATGGTGCAGGGCTGTGGAACCCAAGTCCACATTTTGATTATAGGGTTACAGAAGGTCACGGTTTTTCGAGTCCAAGTGTGAGTCGAGTCCAAGTCAATTTTTATAGGTTTCTCAGTGTAAGTCCAAGTCCAAGGCTGAGTCATTGAAATAAGCTTTGAGGCTAAGCTCAAGTCGAGTCCTTATTTTAAAACAAAGTCTGAGTTGAGTCCTTATCAGCTAACCAAATCCAAATCAAATCCTTATCCAAGTTCATATTGAACAAACATTTATTTCTTTATCTCCCTGCTTGCCTTGCCGAGGCTTTTCCTTTGGCCTTTGAGGCTGCAGGCTTTTCTCAGCATGAGTAGCTCCTGGCATCTCTCTCCCCATGTGCTACCAGTGTGACGCAGTACACATATGACAACAATCATGCTCAAAGGCACAATATACTGTAAAAAAGATGGAGAAAAAAACTAGTCCTGTCACAATAACAGATTTTGAAGTGCGATATATAGCTGAAGAAAATATAGATAAACGATAATATTGAGAGCAATCTATAAAGCAGAATTATCCCCCAGAATGTATTCTAGATTTAAAATATTGATAAAACAAATAAAAATGTGAGCTGCAATAAATACATATCAGAACGCAACAGTTAAAGGTCCAATATTACACAAAATGGATTCTTGTGAGCTTTAAGTCAAAATTGTTGTTACCTCCTCAAAAATATACTTGGAGTTGTGTTTTGTTTTATTCACACATGTTTGAGTAATCCTGGTTTAATTAATCTGTCTACATCTCCAAAGCTCAAAATACTCTGATCCACCTTATGATGTCATGCAGTGGTAGTTTTCAAGTTAACAGCTCCTTTTACCTTTAGTTCAGAAGAGATTGGCAATTCCGATCTGAAATCATCCAAATGATTCTAGTGAAGCTGTGTGGAGTTTAAAAACACAGTGGAGCACTTTTTGTATTATCAAGGTGAAGCAGAATGTTTTCTATTTGAAAGAACTAAATATACAGATTGAGCATCTTTTGGTCGCAACTAGTAATACGGAAAGTTCAATAGAACCTCAACAGCAAATGCTAATGTGTAAAGTAAAAGTTCCAGATCAAAAACCCGTCTTTTCATTTTGAGCCAGGATCTTGGTCAGGAGTACCTATCTGGAGGATTAGCTTATTGTGCACGTCTTGGCTTCAAAAGTTGATATGGAAATGGGCTAGACAATACAGAAAATGCTGGAACTTCAGTAATGCTCACTAAATCGTATACGTTCTAAATAATAAAACCTTTAGCAGTGAGAACATTAAAGAAGCATATTGTAACGAGAAGTCCTTTTGAGTTGCTTTCTTTCACCTTAACTCCTGTGTGAAGTATAGACGCTTTGTTCGCACCCACTATTCTCCACTTAGCGCAGAAGGGGTGTATAAATACTCAAGGCACACTCATAGACCTATACTGATAAAGAGTCGTATCTTTTGTGCGTGATGATTTAAATAAAGCACTTTAAACAGGGTGGGACAATAGAAACTTTAATCCCCTTTAGTTGAGTGTTTGAAAAGCCATGTGACAAATATGCAAAAACAGTCCGGAACGCAGCTAGACTCCTTTAGGACTAGTCAAATGTGTCAACTCGATGTTTATGGTTTCAATGACACGTGAAAGCAGAGGGCACAGAAGAAGCAGCAGCTGGCTAACAAAATGAGTTCTCAGAGATGCAGTTTTCGCATTAAGGCCAGTGCTGTTAACCAAAACTGTCACCAAGACAGTAGTTCACTTTGTAAAACTGTAAAATGTCCTAAATATACCCTTCCAGTGTTTGCAAATAAAATGTTTGTATTTTAATGCTTCTTAAATTAGCCTCAGTATTTTTTCAGTGGCAATGTTAGCTTTAGCCTCCAAACATTGCAAGCTACACTGTCTAATAGTTTTTTGTTTTTTTCTGTATTGCATTTTTTCTACCTGCTGTATAAATTATGTTCTGTTTGTATTTTTTTGCACTTCTTCACTTAAAAAAACACACACGCACACACACACACACACATGAACTCATAACATGTATGCCAATGATCACACAATAAACATTTGTTATACTGAACATTAGGCAAGACAATAATGCACCAAAAATAGCAAGTCATGACAGTTTGACAATTAAATTTAACTTTTATTTCATCAAGCACCACAAATGAATTTTAGAAACTGGAGCTGGAAGCACTGGAGCCTTATTTATAGAATGTTGTTAAGCAACCAGTA
The DNA here is from genome assembly GCA_029959045.1 of Taenioides sp. WSHXM2023. Taxonomy (NCBI): domain Eukaryota; kingdom Metazoa; phylum Chordata; class Actinopteri; order Gobiiformes; family Gobiidae; genus Taenioides; species Taenioides sp. WSHXM2023. Next base: position 27,575,527 of record CM057087.1, read on the forward strand.
CGTTTAATGACGACAATACACAAATAAGTAATCAGATGATGACATCGTGGCTATTGCTACTTCGCCAATAAAATGCGTAGACTGCCTTTACTGTGGTTTGCATAGCGCATGAACCATACAGTTTACAAACACAGAGAATAGAGGTTAATAGCTACATATAATGCTAAATCAGCTTTTACGAGCCCATAACACTGTTTCCTCATAAAAAAAAAACATATATTTGGAGTTGCATGTGTTTTGATTTATTCATGAGTATTCAAACATAATTAGGCACGTACCCTCTATAAAGTTGCATACTGTTTACATTATGATGTCATTAGCTGGTCATGAGCCCAGCTGATGATGGTGCCATGGTTCCATCATTCTTGATGCAATGATTCTTGACCGGAAAAAGGTGGCTTGCCCTCAACGGGTGGGTGGAGAGTCCTTGCCTCAAGTGGAGGAGTTCAAGTATCTCGGGGTCTTGTTCACGAATGAGGGGAGGATGGAGCGTGAGATTGACAGGCGGATCGGTGCAGTGTCGGCAGTGATGTGGTCACTGTATCGGACCGTTGTGGTCAAGAGGGAGCTGAGCCAAAAGGCAAAGCTCTCACTTTACCGTCAATCTACGTTCCTATCCTCAGCTATGGTCATGAGCTTTGGGTAATAACCGAAAGGACAAGATCGTGGATACAAGCGGCCGAAATGAGTTTCCTCTGCAGAGTGGCTGGGCACTCCCTTAGAGATAGGGTGAGGAGCTCAGTCACATGGGAGGAGTAGAGCCGCTGCTCCTCCACATCGAGAGGAACCAGCTTAGGTGGCTCGGGCATCTGTTCCGGGCACGTCCCACCGGGAGGAGGCCCCAGGGAAGACCCAGGACACGCTGGAGACACTATGTCTCTCGGCTGGCCTTGGAATGCTTTGGGGTCCCCCCAGGGGAGCTGGAGGAAGTGTCCGGGGTGAAAGGAAGTTTGGGAGCCCCTGTGTAGACTGTTGCCCCTGCGACCCGGCCCCGGATAAGCAGAAGAAAATGAATGGATGGATAGCTGGTCATGCAGGATGCGCTCCTCTGTGTTTTCAACATTCAGCTACACACATTTTTAGTGGGCTTAAACAGTCTAGTGAGTTAAAATGGAAATGTTTACACAATTATCATAAAATATATAATCATATCATACACATTTTGCAATAATTTGTACAAAACTGTTAATGTGAGAACTTTAATTTGCTACATATTTTGGGTATCCCTTGTAAGCATTTCTATTAAAAAGAATAGATAATGCATAAGACACTCAAAACTAGAGATCAACCGATATGGATTGTTTCATGGCCGATGCCGATATCAGTTGTTTAGAATCCAGAGCAACCGATGGCCGATAAGCTCTGCTGATATTTTAAGGCAGACATGATTATTTTCCCCAAATTATGTAAATTAAATTACAAACTCACCCACAGCCCTTTACCATAAACCTATAAGAGAGCTGTGTAGTCATGTTTTGTGCAGCTATCTCTTAGTGTTAATTAAAGCTTTGTGTGTATTTATTAGGCGGCGGATTGACCAAAGCAAAATATCTGCCTGTGCTGGAGATTTAAGGCCCATAGCTGATACAAATATCAGCCAACCAAAATATCAGCATACTCAAAACTAGTTTTATGCTGTGCTGTTTTATCCATGTGCGGATAGTACCAGCCTCCTCTCCTGGCCTCTCCTGTATGCCTGCGTAGTATTTGAGCTAGCAGAGTACTAGTGGTTCTCAGCATACGCTCACATCTGGATCCCATCCCTGTGGCCGCTCCATGCAGCGCCACACCAAAACAAGGAACAGCTGTGCACGGCTGGCTTCAATTAGCCTCACATTCTCCCTGACAGCTAATCCCTTTCTGTTTTCCCCTTCAACTGCTCGGTCAGAACTTGTACTTGTAATTTTTTTCCTTTCTTTTTTCAGCTTTGTTTAAGGTTGCCACGATGTCTGAAGTAATCGGCTTGGGAACGCAATGCCCAATTGGAAGCAGATAGAAGGGCAGAGAGCTTGCACGAACTGTAGAAATTACATGACGTTGTTTGATGAAGCAGTGGTTTTGGAATTGGACTCAAGACTTAAAGAAACCTGATAACCGTTAGCAGACGAGAATTATTTTCGTTTCCGAGCGTTGCGTTGCCATAAGAATTTGTATAAATCTTGGGTTATTTTCGCTCGACGTCAAGTTAATTTATATACGACACAAGCAATAGTTTTAATTGTACATTGCCAAGACTGAAAACGGTCGACACCTGGTTTTAACTAAGCACATGGCTAAGAGGTTTCCACTGGATAATTACTGCAGTGATGAATGTGTTTCGTATGGCAATGAGTTATTTAAGCCTAACTGTTAAACTGAGTAGCTTCTTATTTCTTAAAGCAATGTGTCACAAGTTATATCCTGCGGCTGTTGAGGAGATGTCAATGTTTGAACCTCATTGCATTACAAGGAAATTAGCATGTATTCCACTTACTCAAAATCGCTGTATGATTTGTTTAAAGGTCCTATATTACACAAAATTGACTCTTGTGAGCTTGTTGTTGTTGTTACCTCCTCAAAAACATATCTGGAGTTGTGTTTTGTTTCATTCACACATGTTTAAGTAATCCTTTATTATTAGTCTGTTTACATATTCAAAACTCAAAATGTTCTTTGCAAGGTAATAGCTACCTTTACCTTTTGTTCAGTAGAAGGTTTGGTTGAAATCATCCAAATGATTCTAGTGAAGGTGTATGGAGTTTAAAAACACAGTGGAGCATTTCCTGTATTCCGACATAACATCACATGTTGGAACAGAGTGTTTTCCATTTGAGAGAATAACACAGTCAAACACAGTCAAAAACACAACTCCGGATATGTTTGTGATGAGGAAACAACATTATAACATGATCAGAAAATGGGCCCTTTAAATAATAGGGACGATCGCAGCAATTCAGTTCACAAAGTGATGTTTAGTAATTCCAAGTCTGTGGCGCATGAGGATGTGGCTAAAGCTGGAGTAAATGTGCCATGTTTTAATCTCTTTATGTACTGGGTTTGACGAATGTTAGATACATTATACACTGTGGATGATGCTAACGTGCACTAGCTTTGTTTTGATAATTATGTCAACTCAACACATAGTTGCCATCACTGTAAATATGGCTATTTATATCAAAATCAAATTTGTTTATATCTGATATCTTGTATTCAACTAAGTACAATAAGATCTGGAAGATCTGAGCAATACTTGAAAAAGCTGCAGTACCTGTGGAATGGCCACTAACTGAATCGCATCAGGAGAAGTGTCTTAACTAGGTCTTATTATAGATCCATGTTTTCACCTGTCTGCATTCAGTTTCATGCAGGTGTCAAGTCATCCTTAGCAAAAACGACCCACAGCCAAAGAGAACTACTAGATTCCTTTGGAAGGTACCACCTTGGGAGGGCCGCTAAGAGCCACTTGGGACCCCTCAAATGGACTGGTGGAAACACTTACAGACCGTACCAAAGCAAACTCGTGGAAATTAGGTTACAGAGAACTATTGGCACATTACATGAAACTTCAGTTCTGAGACTTGGACTCAAAGCACCGACCTTCTGATCCAGTGTAGCAATGAAGAACACAACTCCAAATGTAACACTGACATTTCATCACCTCCAAGTCAAACGCATGCTGCAATCAAACCCAAAGTCTGTATGTACTAAAACCACGCTAGTCGCTTTATTGTGGCTGGAATTGAAGTAAACAACGTACTGCATAAACTTAAAACAATGATTTCCACTCAAAAGCCACAAAAAGACTTAACCATAGCCCAGAATGTCATCGCTCAGAAGCTATCAATCAAATCTCGCTATAGGTTCAGTTCTGCACCATCTTGACTCAGCTAAACGACCACAGTAACCAACTTTCAACTGGAGCCTTTAGTGGGAAATGGGAGCCAGATTTGGTGTAAGGGAGCTCTTCTGAGGGACTTGATGAGTAAATGTGGAAGGTTGTGCAGTCATTGTAGCCTTGAGGCCCGAGTAAAACACTAACAGGTGGCAGCGCTGGTGGAAAAGACCCACGCAGAGAGCAGAGGGAGTGAGAAGGAGACTGGGCCCGCTGCCTGATATGCACAAACACACATGCATTTAACGCAACGCAGACAACTATATGTGAAAGAACAGGACAACCCTATATATAATGCACAGCTTGGATTTGGTCCTGTGCTTTTCAAAGATATGGGGAATTGACTTGAAATTGTAATGGGACTTATGGATATGGTTATAAGGTCATGGGAAGGGGAATAACGGGGAATAGCCAGATTTTACTTGTTAAGGTGGTTTTCATAAGTTTTATAATAATTTTAAAGGCACATTGCATAAATTTTCTGGTTGAGGATCAATGACTTTTGTAACTCCAAGGTGTAACATACAGCATATCTTAGAATTAGCAATTATTTTGTCATTTTGTCAGACAGGAGTTTGTTTACCTGATTTACATGTTTCGTCTACTTCCTATAGCCTTCCTCAGAAGCGTCACACGATGGAGTAGTAATGTGTCTTGTAGGCTGCTTTACTTGGTTTTGCCAGACAGTAAGGGAAGATTATGCCACTTATTGTCTGACGCCTTCTCCAGGCCAAGGTGATTTCAGATTTTCTGAAATGGGCTATATCAGACTATTGCAAGAGACACACCACATTATAAACTGGAACTATGCCAGGGTCATCCGTGCTGAAAGCAGCAAAAAGGGAGTAAACACCTTATCACACATATAAGGTGCGCTGTGTAACTTTTCAAGCAGGTAACCAGAATGATATCTATCTGTATTATTTATATAGAGGGATATCAGTCCGGTCCCCTTGTCCTCCTTCGTGTCTTGCACTAGAACCACACATGTTCGAGCAATCAGATTTATTACAGTGATGCATGTGAAACGAAGGAGCTCATTGGTTACACATCATTGCTCTCTTTTTCCCTTTTAAGCAGCCATATTTGTTTTGATACGGACGAACCATGCATGTCACTAACTGGCCAATTCACCTGTCAATCACGCCCATCTGAAGACAGGAAGATTCTCCAGTGACCACATCTTCGTAAAGTATTGATGAAGTGTGTATTCTGGATCAACATTGACAGCAGAAAGCCCCCAAGACAGGACAGATACAAGGGGCCTTTTATGCACCTCCAGCTAGACAAATTCTCCCCTAACCCCAAAGCGCTCAGGTCTGGCACTGCTAACAGTTCACTCCAGCCAACACCAATTAGGGCTCTAATGCAAACCTGCAGAGCCCTTTTGTCATTTATTCCCCCTTTAATGTCAGAGCATTGGAATCTGACTCCCCTCTCTCCTTTCTCCCACCCCAAGGAAAGCAGCTAGAGAGGAAATGATCAGTACTTCCAAAGAGCATATGGTTTGAAGTGAGAGTAAACTAGAGGTGACTGACTGGTGCATGCAAGTCCTTTTCTGTAAATCGTCAAAGTAATGGTATTTAACAATGACTACAGTAAAGCAATCGGTTTCTCATCATGTTTTGATAAATACATTTTTGGAAAGGAGTAAAGTTCATGGTTTGCTGCTCCCTGGTGGACACTGTAACTACACTGTAAGTTTAGAAAGTACAATGACCAGTAGTGGAACATAATGAAATTAAAGTATTAAAGTACTGTACATTTTAGGTATTTGAACTTTACTTAAGTACGTACTTTTTAGTTTTACTTCACTAGATTTGAGAGCAGGTATCTGTACTTTCTACTCCACTACATTTTTTAACTGTACTGAAAAGTATTTATTATAGTTTGAGACCTGCTGAAAAGGCTGAAGGTTTATTTTTAACACATTCATAACATACAAATAAAAACAAATATATATTAAAATTACTGCATTTAAAGCTTCTCAAAATCTGTTAAAACTACTTTTACTCTTTAAGTATATTTTTAAACAGGTACGTTGATACTTTTAGTTAAGTAGATTGTTCATGTGATACTTTAACTTTTACTTGAGTATTTCTTTGCTCCGATTGCACTTTTACTTAAGTAACAAAATTGTGTACTTCTTTCACCACTGACAATAACTAGACAAATCAGCTTTTCACTGGCTAGCTAGTTAAGCACAACAGTTAGTGATAAAATTATTTCCAGAACTATAAAACTGTGTCTACTGCAGTCCAAATAGAGTAATACATTTTATTCCAGTTAAAAAAATTTTCACATTTTTGGCACTTGTGTTTTCCAGTTGAAATTCTGTATTATGATTTGCACCATGAAAATTAAGAAGCAATCAAGAAAAAAAAGAGTCATTTGAGTTTTTAATTAATTTAAATAGCATTTTAACCTCCCTTTGATGCCAACACCAGTGGACACACTCCAAAACACAGAAGACATATCTGAGTATTGTTAAGTATAACTAATGTATTATGCATTTAAAGGCACAGTATGTTTCTTTCTAGTCGTGGCACATAATCTGTATGATTTCATGGACATAGAAAGTTAAAACCACGCTTTGGAACATGGAAATAGATACGTTTTATGCCATAATGTAGAATTTTATAGCCAAAGTTACATCATTTCCATGGAAACAAGCAGGAGGAGGCCGTCCTCCAGGCCAAATAAGATTAGGTTTGTGGAAATGCAAGGCAGCTCAGAGTAAGGACGCATATGTTTCAAGCTGTTCAGTAGTAAACACAACCAAACTGAAAAATAAAAAGCTTTTATTTTAGTCAATTCTTTGTCTGAAAGTTACATACTGTGGCTTGAATGACTTGTAACTATTGACATTCTTAATCACAATTACATTATAACTGAAAGATGGTACAGTTCTTTAAGGATTTTTTCTTTTGGATTTTCCAGTAAAATTGAGTTTCCAGGAAATCATTTTACAGTTACCACTATTAAATCTGGAACAATCTTATACTTGTTCTGTGGTGTTCTTACAAAAGACATAAACTCCCAGTGCCAGAGGGCCCTGCCAGACTCTCAGGCCCTGCTGACCTCTCCTGATTTCCACCACTGTACCATTGACCTCAGCCCCACAGAACACAGAGCTTCATCGCCTCGTGGCATATCGTGCTTTTTACACGGCCTGCTGTTTTTGTCTTGAAACGCTGTAAACTCCAGATGGTGTAAGGCAGGGGGAAACTTTGCCTGCAGATTAAGGGCTTCCAAATCCTCCACTGAAAAGACACAGAGCCAAAGCTGCTATTCAATCAAATGGGGACATAATGGCTGTCTAGTGGGGGCTATATGCAGGATAATGCACCCAATAGACTATGTGTTATACATAGTTTATCCACACTTTAACTGGCTGTAAAGGGCGTAAGCAGTCCCAGTACAAAAGCAGAACAAAAGCTATGTTTAGTCATTAAAGCAACTTGATATGATCCAAGTAACACATTTGAATGACTATAGAGGAGTCCTATTCTCTGTGTGAAGGATGGATCTGGGGATAATGGACTGGAAAACTTTTGTTCACTTTAACTATGGACAAATTTCGCCGCTATTTTCATGACAGTGTCTCCAGCTAATCACGTTTAACTTGTATCAGAGGAGAGAACAAGTGGCCCATTCACCAGAGACAGATGATGTGAATATATTATGAGCTCTGATAATAAGGAGTTATTTACATCCACGAACGCACCCTCCTTTTGTGACTTTTCTTTATTGTTTTTGAATGTATGAAAAATGGGTATGTAAACTGACAAAAAAAGATGGCATAATTTGAATGTGGCACGGAGAATAGGAGGTCACATTCTCACAGAAGTTGCAGCAGACAGCATGCAGCCCGGGCCCTGGCACCCTGACAGAGTAATGTCCCTGTCAACAAAGCACGCACCTGCCACTCTGCCACTCTGCCACTTTGTCTCAGCTCTGTTTCACTTAGGACCACGGGCATGTGATTTTACACTTCTAACTTCCAATGTATCCAAGAGTTTTTGTAATTTGCTGTTTCGGTTTTTGTTTTACATTGAACACAGATCATTTTTAAAGGTGGAGGGTCCACTGTCTCCATGGAGATGTTATTGCTTTGTCTAGAATGTTCCACAGTACAGATTAAAACAATAAACAATAGAAACACACATAATTAATAAATGCTAGATGGGCATATTTAAAGTCATACCATGGAACATTCCAGGGAGAGCAATAACATCTCCATGGAGACAAACAGGTAGCAGATCCTTCACCAGAAAGTTACACATTGGACCTTCAAATAAACGTACATCACATTGTCTCATGAAGCCGCTGTACCACTTAGGCCTATCCGCAGGTGTTGACTGCTGTTTTTTTATGTACCCCATTTCCCATAATCCTCAGCGCAGACACACTTCCAGCCCCTAGAGCAAAGTCGTTATGGCCCCACAGACTGCTGTATTGATTTTGGTTGTTTTGCGTATAGTTGGGGGCCTCACATTGTCATTGAATCAGGAAGGGCACTTAAAATCTGGTGAAACTGATGGATTGTAGCCTACTGAAATCAGTATACTCAATTTTGTTACTTAAGTAAAAGTACAGATACCAGAGCAAAGAAATATTCAAGTAAAAGTAATAGTAACACATGAAAAAAGCTTAAATAAAAGTATTAAAGTACCTGTTTAAAAATGTATAAAGTAAAAGTATTTCATGCAGATCCTGAGGTCAAATGTACTGATTTTGATACATTTTTGTGCTGAATTTTGGTCAACAGAAACAGATTAAATGAATTAATAGTGTTTTTCTAGTACTTTTCATTCCAGTTTAAAAATGTATTCGAGTAGAAAGTACAGATACCTGCTTTCAAATATAGTGAAAAAAAGTATCCACTGTAAAATGTACTTAAGTAAAGTACAGATACCTAAAATGTATTCGTAAGTACAGTATTTTACTACTTACTTACTTTGCTATGTTCCACCACTGATTGTATAATGTTCAACAAGACATGCTATAGGGCACTACACACATACACACTAGAGCATATAGTACTGTACTGTCTTTAGGTCTAATAACAGTAAAAGTACCCGTGTATTCATACTACAACTAGGGCATTCTATGTTTAGGTTGTCATCTGTTTGTTATCATGCGCTGAAATTGGAGACAGCTGTATTCAAAATAACCTATAGGTCTTACACTGTTATGTTAAAGGTGCAGTGTGTAACTTTTCAGGTGGAGGCTCTGTTATTTGCTTGTCTCCATGGAAATGTTATTGCTTTGCCTGGACTATTCCATGGTATGACATTTATTCATTACGGGTGTTTCTATTGCACAAAAATACAATAATTTCTTCTGTGAATAGGGGCGACTCTCCACAGATCTGAACCGTAATGTAGCGTAGTGCTGTAACCTGCTCGTCTCTTTTGTGATAGATAGGTTTAATCTATACTGTGGAACATTCTAGACAAAACAATAGCATATCCATGGAGACGATCAGGTAGCGGGACCCTCCACCAGAAGAGTTGCGCAGCGCACCTTCAAAGCTGGTCTTGAATGCTACGCCTGTACAATGACAACAGGACACACAAACACAAAAACACCGTGCTCTCCATCCACCCCCTGCAGGCCCCCGCATATGCCACACGCCCCCCCTCTCCCCCTAATACCCCCCCCCCCACCACCACCACCACCACCACAACAGCCCCCGGCCCCTCCCCCCTCTCCTGCCAGGCTGCCACCTGCTCACTACAGCATGCTCCACAGCTGCTCTGCTACAATAACAAATTAAGGTCCACCATGGCAGGCAGGCACATTACCCAGGGCCCCAGCACCCGGGCGCGGACACATCAGGGTGCTGTGAGGGAGGCAGGGTGCTCCTTAGTGTAAAGTGGGGGCAAGGGCCACTAATTGTTGTGTAGAGGGAGGGGGAACTGATTCTCTAAAGACCAAAGCCAGGGCTGTGGAAGGAGAGTGACACTATTATGACTGGGCTGTTTTGGTTTAACAATCAATATCAGAGCTGGTTTCTCAATCAGATGTTGTAAAGAAATGACATTTACTTTTGCCCAGGGACGCTGTGGGTAGAGTGACTACAAAAATTTTCCATTAAAGATTAGGTTAGGTTTTGTTTATTTTAACTCCTCACAGAAATTTGCCTTGGAGCAAGAGTCATAACATACAGACATGACATAGCAAAAAAATGAAAAGAAAACATGTAGAACTGGATAATACACAATCACACAGGCTCAATCTGTAGAGATATTATTTTATTAGGTATTTAGTATTAAGCGATAACAGACAGTTAAATTATAAAGCTCAGTATTGATCTAAAACGGCTTAATAAAATAAACAGGTTCACTGATTTCCTGTTCAAAACTGCAAAACTGCAGCGCTCCTCTTCACAGTGACATTTCACAGTAGCAAGTAGCACTGTTTTAATTTGCAATAAAAATGTAGCCATGGTGTGATTGTATGTGAACATGCGACATTTTTGAGCCCAGATGTGTTACTAATTTTTAAAATAGTTGCAACAAAAACAGCAGTGGGCGGAGATATGGAGTAAGTGAAAACAGATGTTTTATGAGTGCTCCATACTCAAATGTAAGATAATACACAATTACTCAAACATGCATGAATCATTAGAAATACAACTTTGAGTAGTATGGACAAAGGAACACTGTCATGGTTCAAATCTGATTTTAGTAAAATTTTCATGTATTTCCCAAAGTGTAACATATTTGATACAGTAAATAACAGTCATTCTTTTTCACTTGCACATATAACCGTATAATTGTAACAAGATAGCTTCTCTTTACCAGAACATAAAAGCAGGACCTGTAGTTGTTTCTCTTGAGCCACCCACATGCTGAGGTTGGCCTGGCAGGTGCACACAGCCATAAACAGGCAGGAGCAGACAAAACAACAGACTGGATTAGGTTACTTATACAGCAGACCTGCGTTACATAAGCTCCTGTCATACGGTGCTGTATACCAAAATCACCATAGGCAACAGTGTGTATTTTATTAATTATTATATATATATTTTTAATTTATTGTTTGAAAAGCAGCATACACACAAAAATGCACAGGAGGTAATAGTATTAACTTAAAGGTGCGCTATCTAACTACGCTATCGTCATGGAGAAAAACAGCAGCACAAGGCAAAGCTACTGGTCAGGTCTGTGGAGTGGCAAGTCTGCTCATCATAAGAACTATATTTTACAAGGAATTATGTAGCAGTAAAAACACCTAAAAAAAAATCCTGTATATTTATATATTTTAAAAGTGTGTTAAAAGCATTAACATCTCCATGGAGACTATCAGGATACAAGAAAAATTACTTGCTGTAGCTTTAAATTAAAGTGACAAACCCTAACCCACTGATCAGAATGTACCATTAATGTATAAAGCTGAAATTACCCAATAAAGAAAGTGTAATTTTACCAGAACAACTAACTGAGTGCATTCATTTTAAAGCAATCTACATGGACAGCTCAAACCCCAATACACTAAAATATATAATATAAAAAAAAAAATTGATTTTTCCAGTAAGTAAATGCCTCCCTATCATCTTCCAAGCTGTGCCTCTGTAAACGCATTAGTGTCATTTAAACAGCATAAGCATTCAGGGCTTCTGGTTTTACAATCACTCTACAAACCAAACCTTTGATAACAGCAACAATGTCTCTCCACGTCCTCTCCCCTCCGCTCTGTGACAGGTCAACAAAGGGCCTGAGTCAGTTAGCAGGAGGCCCCAGTCACAGGGAGCAGACCCGGATTTGCAGTGCATTCTGGGATGACAGCTGGTCGTCACCCCCTCCTCCTCCATCCTGCTCCTCTCAGCATCTTTGTCACTGTGCCTCTAATCACTCCATGACACCGATCAGCTGACCCGATCCTCCCACTGTCCGATCCTGGGACCTGCTGGCTGCTGGGAGGTGGAACATGACTCCAAATGTACTACTATACTAAAGAGGTGTGACTCCGACTGTGATTTATTGGGGATAAGGTTGATTGAATTAGAAATCAAATCACAAGGGGATCAATAAACTATTTATGTTAGTCTCATATAACTGAAATTATTAAATCAGGAAGAACTTGGAGATAATAGTTTAAAGGTGCACTGTGTAACTTTTCTGATCAAGATTGCTTGTCTCCATGAAGATGCTATGGTTTTGCCTAGACATCTCACTGAACTACAATATACAAGCAGGTGACACCACAAGGCCATGTTACAGGTCATGTCTGTGGAGAAATCACCCCCGCTCACAGTAAGATGTCATGTTTTTCAATATTTTTCCAATTGAGACACATTAATTAAATGCAAATGAATTAATGTCAGGTAGATAAATTTAAAGCTATACTGTGCAATATTCCAGGAAAAGCAATAACATGCCAGAAAAGTGACACAGTGCACCTTTGAAAATTGGCTCATTGATTTTAGTGTTTATTGTAAGAGTTAAAATAATTGTTACTGAGTAAAATTGGTAGGCGTTTAGTATAAAATTAGTAGTAGTCATGTTACAGAACTATTGCAGAAGGTGTATTATCAGTAGCTGTAGTAGTATTAGTAATAATAGCAGTAATAATAGTTGTAGGACCACTAGCAGGTTTATCAGTAGCAATAATAGTAAAGGTAGAAGTGTAATGTTTGGTATTTTCTGGAAGAGTACAAAGCCAAGTGAAGTGTCTTGCTCAAGGACACAACAGCACACATGCACAGAATCAAAAACCTTTGTGTGTTTGAGCCAACGCTTCACCACTAAGCCACTGCCGCCTGCTCCAGATTGTGTGCTTTTCTTCCACCAACCTAAAAATTATAATTAGCCTATAGGCATCCCTCTCTTTTCCACCAATACATTTTCAAACTTCACCATTACATTTGACTATCTCACTGATTCTTTTCACAAAATATGCTCTGATTACATTTTCATCTTGGATCGTGACCTGATGATTGGGAAAGACTGCTATAGCCCTGAGACGAGCTGTTGTCCTCTCCTCTCCATCTGTTCCTGAGTTAAGTAATCGCCTCTGTGCTGAGCCTGCAGTGCCAAAATCAGGGGAAAAAACACGCTGTAATCATTATATTGCATCACCTGCTCTATTATGGGCTGTTCCCAATACACGATCTTCTAGATTTTCTTCCATATATTCTTATAAAACATTGAAATGTGTTTTACCTGGTACTGGAGAGGCCGTGGCACTAGCTGGCTCTGTGTCGTGCCATCTGCAGATACACTGTAGGTTGCATAAGGCCCAGCATAGAACACACCTCCACAAAACCTGCTCCTTTATCCTTTGTTTCACTTGGCTACTTTCGGTGTTTTCTGTTCAACTAAATGCTATGAAATCTTATCTTTTAATTGCGTGTTTAGTCAGTGTAGCGTTCGTAGCATTAGAGGTGCACTGTGGGACTTTTCTGAAGGAGGATCTGCCACCTGCTTGTCTCCAGGAATGGACACTTAAATGTTCCAAAGCACAACATTAAACAACATTAAAAATTAAGCAAAGCAATAACATCACCATGGAGACAAGCAGATGAGAGCTTCAGATTCCAAACTAAATATTTACATTATATCTTTCATAGTCTGAGCAAAATTAAGGGTTGATTTTAAATAGTTTGCAGTGGTACAAACTTTCCTCACTTCATTCCTCACTTTTCTAACATAATTATTCACCACCAGAGGCCAGAATGCAGTTTTGCCGTCACACTAACGCTAACAACTAGCATGCAAACAGTGTGACAGCCTTACTTCCTTGGTTGTCAATGATAAAAATGCTTCATAATCAGCTCTCTGGAACTCACTCCCACAATCCACTGCAGCACTTCAAATCACGACTCAAAACTCACCTGTTCAATCTGGCGTTCCACCTATGATTTCCTCCACCATTTTCTGCAGTTTTTTCTCCCCGCTTCTTCCTAGTTGTTTATTAACGCACCTTTGAGTGTCCTATATAAGTCTGATGTATTATGATTTTATTATTATTATATAGAAATGCACACAGTGGCCTCATTTTGACTGTTAGAGTTACTTTTACAATATATCTGGACTGGGACAAAACACATTTAACTTTATAATATGAAAAAAATCAGGTAGGCTATAGCCCCTTTAAATATGCAACTAAACTATACATGTGTATGCACTCAAACTCTATATATCTACTATATTTCTTTTATATTTTCCAAGTTTGAAGTGTACACCTATTCAATGTCCTATGAACTGTGTAAACCACTTCCTCTTGTCTCCTCTACACCTCCAGTCCACCTCTTTTCTTTCTCCTCTGCTCTCTCTCTTCTCTCGGTGCTGTCAGCCCCTAACAGCTGAGAGGCCAGACGCCGCCTGCCTGGTGCTGACACTTGGCCCTCCCGACCCACGCCTGCCCGCCATCAGACCCCCCCACCCCCCACTCCATGTGGGACTCGGCCAGGGCCAAGGCCAGTGGAGGAGGAGGGGAGGAGGAGACTCTGCAAGATGTCCCCCTATGCAGCCATCATAATAATCATTCATAGGTCCTTCTGTCCCCCCTCCTCCTCCTCCTCTCCACTCTTCTTCGTCTTTTTGTCCTCGCTCCTGTGTCATGGCGGGCGGCACGCGTATCAGCTGAGCCCCACCTCTCTCCTGGTCGCTGGGGTCAGATGGCAGACGCCTGGTTAATTCTCCCGAGGATGGCCAGATCTCCTGCAAGCTGCAAACGGAAATGCACTCACACATATGGATAGGCGTGTAGCATGAGTGGACATGTGAGTGGGTGTTGTTTATGGAGAGTGTTCTGTGAAAATGAGAAGTTGTAAAGGCGTGTTGTAATTTGGAGTTATGGTTCCCAAACTGATGCACGTACAAAAGTGGTACATGTTTTGTTTTGAGTCGTCATGCACTTTCATACAACTTTGTTATGAGGTTATATTCTTTAGACTTGATTTAATCCTTTGAATTGCTAGTTTTAGAGCTTATAGTTTATGATGGTTACTACCAAAAGTAGGTAGAGTAGACAATATTTTACATAGGAGTACCGCTACTTCAAAATAAAATTACTTAAGTAGAAGTACAAAGCTGAGCTCCAAGAAAAAAAAGTAAGCACACAAAATAATTTGGAGAAACTTCATGTTAAAGAACATTTCTGGAACTATCTTCAGATTTATCATTTGCAAATCTAATATGAAGGACAAAGCATTGACTGATGCACAAAATCTGATATTTCAGAGCTTAGTGCTTAATTCTGTTCTCTTAAACTGTGCGCTGCAAGACTGAAATTTCCCTCTTGTGTGACAAATTAAGGTTCTCTTATCTTATGTTATATTTTAAAACACAGATAATTGAGGAGTGGTGCAAGAAACAAAAATGTTACTGTTACATCAGAGACTTTATACAGTTGGAGTAAAAGTATTGTGCTAGAGAACACTACTACTATTGAGAAATATGGCTATATAACTGTCCAACTTAATTATATCCTACTTAGTCCTGCATGCTTTAGACCTTGTTCTTACACAGGTTTGCTTAGTTTGTATGTTAACTTCATTCATTTAGACTCACTGGTTATGTCTTTTTAGCCCTGGTTTAGTACAGTTTGGAGTTTTTTGGCCCATTTAGACCTGAGTAGTTCTGGTTGAGATCCAATCAGGTCTTCCATGTTTTCATCTCTTTTTTGAACTTTCCTTATGTCCTTATTTGATGGTAGAGGGTCCATCAAATGCTGTTCTCCATGGAGACGTTATTGCTTTGGAATGTTTCACAGTCCTAAGTTACAGGTCAGATCTGTGGAGAGGCAACTCCTCTCACAGTCAGAATGCCTGTTTTTCTAGGTGTCTTTGAGCAATAAAACCACCTGTAATTTAATAAATGTAAGGTATAGCTGTTTAACATTTGTAGCAGAGCAATGCCATATCCATAGAAACAAGCAGGTGACAAAGCCCCAACCAAAAAGTTACATAGTGCACCTTTACGTTTCCTATACAATAGTCATTAGGTTTGTTAACTTTGATTTGCCATTATTTTACCATTCAGAAGTGCATTATGAACCCCCACGTTTATAACTTTCAATACATTATACTTCTAACCGTTGCAGTGGGACAGATTTAGCTGGAGGAGGGGAAATGATGAACCAGATGGAGTGAGAGATAGCCTTATTATGTAAATCAGCACATCTCTGGTCTGTCTCATCCCTTATCCCCTTCTATATATATCTTTACATTATTCAGCAGTTTCTAATGATACGGCACAGAAGAGGAGAGGCTTCAGATATGGCAGAAGGTGGACCACAGGTGTACGAGCCCGGGCTGTATTCTTGTGTTTGACCCTTGATTATCACCCCGGCTCCTGGTTCATTATGATGGCGGTCCCTTGGGCGTTTGGGGAAAAGCGTGGAGAGCCTGCCTGACGCTCCCTGTTCGCCACACAGCCTGTTATTCATATTTCTGCAGAATAAATGAATCTGAATTTGAATTGATTAATGGCGGATCATCTGTTAGCCTTTGTCGTTGTCTCAAATCGTTGTTCTTTGTTGGGTTTGAACGGTACTCCAACTGTTAAAGGTATACACAATGGATTCTTGTGAGCTTTAAGTCAAGTTATTATCATCAAAAACTTACCAAGAGGTGTGTTTTGTTTAATTCACACATGTTTGAGTGGCTTAGTAGTAGTTAACAGCTACCTTTTACATTTAGTTCAGTAGAGATTAGCAATTCCAAGCCTGAAATTATCCAAATGATTCTAGTGACGCTATATGGATAGATTTTAGAGTCACTGAAGTGCATTCTAATTTGAAATTGGCTTACGTTGACTTGACCAACCTTGGTAAGAGAAGAGGGGTTCAAAATATCAATTTAATATCTTTATACAAGCTTCAGTGGGATATACCCATTTGCCACCATGCCAACTGTCTTGATCAATCGCTGTTAAATTTGAACAGATTTATAGCTGATATACATTTAGTCATAGTTAGCATGGTTGACCCTGATCAGATTTATGGCTAGAATTCTCATAAAATCAAACAGCCACGCAACATCTCTTCATCTATCTATTATCTCCCAGGCCATCCATCTCCCTCTGCACGGGTCTGCTGCAGCTGAGGAGGGGTCTGCTCTGTTGTGATAGGGAAACAGGTGGGCCAAGCTAACAATCGCAACACACACACACACACACACACAGGAGCTATCCATATGGCGGTGGACCTCAGGAGCAGTGGCCCTCGCACAGTGTTGAGGATGTCCGTGTAGAGGGAGGGGTGGGGGGTGAAATTAATCAGCGGACCACTCCAACTGTCCCGTGGCGGAGAGGTGGTCTTTGGGGACTAGGGGACATGCATATATGTGTGTGATTAGACCAGTATATATGGGGCTCGGGGAGAGGGTTGAGGAGAGAGGAGGAGGGGGAACTGTTAACGTTAACGCAGTGACAGCTTAGCCATTGTCCCATTTCTTCTGACACAGCGGAATACAAGTAGCATTGTGCTTTTTCAATGCTATAGCAAAAAAAAAAAAAAAAAAAAAAAAAAAAAGCACAGCAAGAAGGTTCCGGGTCGGGTTCGATCCCCTGGTCGCCCGAGCCTTTCTGTGTGGAGTTTGCATGTTCTTCCCATGTCCGGGTGGGTTTCCAGGCACTCCAGTTTCACCCATCAACCCAAAACCTGCACCATAGGTAAAATCCTACAGCTAAGGTCCTGACCAAGCCTAGCAACAAGATCATGTGCAGCATCCATGCGCTGCCACTGCTCCTGAAAGGATGGGTGAAATGCAGAGGACAATTTTCCTACAGGGATAATAAAATACTACAAAACAAAACAAAACAAAAAACTAGTTGTAGTTTTTGTATTTTTATTTATTTATTTATTATTGCATTTTTTTGTACTTTTTATTTGAATTTTTTGCCTGTTTCCTGTTTTGTTAGATGTTTTATTAAATACATAAATAAATATCTTATATAGCATATTATAAAAGGTTTGCAATTCCATTTTGTATAGTCTATTGTATAGTCTAATCTGCCTGAATCCACCATTTATAGGGCAAGATACTTCAATACAAACATTTTGTAACATTTGCCATCATTGTTTGAAATAATACTGCAATATTTTCAAGAGCTTACAGTACTACCAGTTCAGTTTCTGGATTTCAGATGAAATCATAATATTCTAAAAAGCTAAAATGCAGTGTTTTGTGGTAATATAGCTGGTTTAGGGGTCTAGTCACTAATAGAAATCATCAGTTTCCAAAATTTGCAAATTTACCTTTTAGATATATCTCATAAAATGTAATTAATCGGAAAAACAAGCCTCAACCTCAGACAGCTTGCCCCCATCTGAAAGTATGACACAGAGGATTTGAATGTACCAATATACAGTAGAATTCACTCCTTCCTACTCAGAAAAACAGTAATACTTGCTAGTAATCCTTATTGTGTCCTTATTACTACCACTAAATCATATCACAACTAGAATTACAATATTTTCTGTCCAATTTGCTCAGCGTGGACTGGTGGAGAACACAGCAGTCATTTGTAAAGGATCGGAGCGAGTGACCTTGTTCCATTTTATTGATGTTTTAAAAATGTATTGAGGCTACAGCTGGAGGAACAGACTGGCCACCTGCCGCTCGCACACACACACACACACACACACACACACACACATAGACACGTAGACAAAGATGACAGATGTATGGGCAGATCAGATGGTTGGACATGGGGGGTTCACAATGCTGGAGAGGTATAAGTCTCTATGGTAACAAAGCTCATACTGTTAGCATGGACGTACATTATAGTTTGAGTTTTTAAGATTTATTTAATTAGTTACAGTAGATACAGATTTCTGTTTCAGTCTGATCCCAGGTAATATGGCAAGCATCGCAATACTGATCTGATAGCAAGCATTTTGTATTACGATTCACTGAAAGTACTTTTTTTTTGTTACTTGTGTGTTGTTATATTTGCTCCACCCCTGCTTGAACTGATCTAAAAGTAAAATGTATGTGTACTAAAATATAAGCAATGTATTTAAAAATTTACTACACTTTTATCAGAATGCAGTATTCATTTTTTTTTTTTTAAATGAGTATAGAATTCATACTTTCTGATACCCCAGTCAGTATCCATATCTGTTTTCTCTGCAGCAGCTTTGAATAATGGGAGGACAGAGGACAAATTTCCATACAGGGACAACAAAGTTATCTTATATATTTCTAGTATAAACTTCTCACAGAATTTTCAGTTTCAATTTTATTCTTGAAAGAACTAACATGCATGTCTAATTACACTGTGTGACGCTTTATAAAGTATTAAGTATTAAAGTATGCATTGTAAAATTATATATATACTTTTTAAGTCAAACAACATCAACAAACACAATATCTGTTTACATAACACCATTCATTTTTATGTTTTTATGCGACTGACATCTGGTATGATTTCTAACTGTATTTTGTTTTCCAAATAATGTCACAAAGCATATGTCAAAATACCAAAACATATTTTCAATTTATGATAATCTGTGTGATGTGTTGATACTTTTGAGGATAAAGAAGGAATTTCAAGGGAAGGGTCAGACAAATTTATGTAAACATATAATCCTGCTTTATAGAAGAAAAATAAGATGCTGTTTGCTAAACCCACGTCAAATGAACATAAGGTTGGACTTAATAACTGTAGTGTTTTAAGCCTGGATGATTAAAGTGTGTATTTGTGTGTCTCTTAATGGTGGAAGCTTTATTCTTGTTTACATTCACATGAGTTACAAGCTGTTTATTTGGTTGGAAAGATACTCCCAGATACATGTTTTGTACAATGCAAGAAAGTCCATTATTTTTTAAAGGTCCTATATTATGCAAAATTGACTCTGTTATAATAGTGTCACCTCATCAAAAACATACCTAGACTTGTGTTTTGTTTCATTCACACGTTTGAGTAATCTTTTATTATTAGTCTGTCTACATCTGCAAAGCTCAAAATGCTTGTTCCACCTTGTGATGTCGTGTTGTGGTTGTGAGTTTTTTGAAGCTACCTTTTACATTTAGCTCAGCAGAGATGAGCAATTTCAGGGCTGAAATGGAAATGATCAAAAGTGAAGGTGTAGGCGTTTCAAAACACAGCGGAGCGCTTCACAAGGTGGAAAAGAGTGTCTGTTTCAGAGAAGAACTCAGCCTAAATATGCAGAGTTTGTGTGTTAAACATGTGTGAATGAAACAACTCCAGGTCTGTTTGTGATGAGGAAACAACATTATAACATAGATCAGAAAACAGGACAATATGGGCCCTAATGTTAATGTTGCCATACAAGATATTCTTTTTTGTGAAAGAAATCCCATAACATATATAAAATGTGCAGGCCTATAAAGCCTTATAATTGATTTCTATCTATCTATCTATCTATCTATCTATCTATCTATCTATCTATCTATCTATCTATCTATCTATTTATCTATCTATCTATCTATCTATCTATCTATCTATCTATCTATCTATCGTATAATATAAAACTGTTTAGGGCTGTGGTCCCTTGTGAATCAATAGGTCAAAAACAAATTAAAAGTTGGTCTTTTGTAATACCACATTTTGAGCACTAGAGGGAGCCACAACACAAATTGAACCACTGCTCCCGCTCATTGAGGTATGCACACGACAACTGTTCATACTTGTTAATTATACTTACATTTAAAGGTGCGTTATGTAACATTCTGATGAAAGGTTTATGTCATCTGCTTGTCTCCATGGTATCGCCTTGCTTGGAATGTTCCACAGTATAGCATTAAACTGCTCTTACTGATGTTTTAAGATCTGAACGGTAATTTGGCATGTGTTTTATGACAAGTTACAGTCAAAACAATAACATCTCTATGGAGACAACTGGGTTGATGAGCGTTCACCAGAAATGTTGCACCGTACAACTTTATTAAGCCTTTTTTATTTATCTATTTTTATAATTTCTCACACCATCCAAGTTGAGGTTGTTGAAGTTGTGCTGTTAACTTGTTGTCATTTGACAGCCCCTCCCCGGCCCACCCACACGACTGTTTTCTAAAATTGGGTGCTGCCATTTCTGTTCTATTTCACCTGCTGTGAGGCAGATGCAACATGTACCACACACACTCACTCTCTTTCTCTCCTTCCTCTTTCTCTCTCTTTTCCTCCTTTATTTTCCCCTAACCCTTCTCGCTCTCTCTTCTTCCTTCATTCTCCCCTAACCCTCCTCTCTCTCTCTCTCTTCTTCCTTCATTCTCTCCTAACCCTCCTCCCCTCCTCTCTCTCTCTCTCTCTCTCTTCCTCCTTCATTTTCCCCTAACCCTCCTCGCTCTCTCTTCCTCCTTCGTTCTCCCCTAACCCTCCTCTCTCTCTCTTCCTCCTTCATTCGCTCATAACCCTTCTCTTCTTCCTTCACTCTGCCCTAACCCACTCCTCTCTCGCTCTTCCTCCTTCATTCTCCCCTAACCCTCCTCTCTCTCTCTTTTCCGCCTTCATTCTCCCCTAACCCTCCTCTCTCTCTCTCTCTCTCTTCCTCCTTCATTCTCCCTAGCCTTCCCCCCCTCTTTCTCTCTCTTCCTCCTTCATTCTCCCCTAACCCTCCTCTCTCTCTTCCTCCTTCATTTGCTCATAACCCTTCTCTTCTTCCTTCACTCTGCCCTAACCCACTCCTCTCTCTCTCTTCCTCCTTCATTCTCCCCTAGCCTTCCCCTCTCTCTCTCTCTCTCTCTCTTCCTCCTTCATTTGCTCATAACCCTTTTCTTTCTCTTCTTCCTTCACTCTCCCCTAACCCTCCTCTCTCTATCTCTTCCTCCTTCATACTCCCCTAACCCTCCTCTCTCTCTTTTTCTCCTTCATTCTCCCCCTAACCCCTCTCTCTTTCTCTCCCCCTCCTTTCATCTTTCTCTCGCCCTTCCTACATCAAACTTCTCTATCTGCCTTTCTCTCCCCCTCATTCACTCTCCCTACCCCTCCCTCTCTATCTCTCTTCTTTCCTTCTTCACTCTCCTCTACCCCCTCTCTCTCTCCCCTCCTTCCTCACTATTCTCTACCCTTCTCTCTTTTTTCTCTCTTTCCCATACTCCTTCATTTACCCCCCCTCCCCCTTTTTATTTCTTTCTTCTCTACCTCTTTGTCTCTCTCTGTGACACATTTACACGCTCTTACACTCAAGAGAGAGAAAGCGAGGGATGGAGAGAGAGAAAGAGAGATCACTTACAGATGCGGTTGGCCCTGAGTGGCCTCTTCAGCTGTTTTGGTGACTCAGGCATGTTTGACGGTTATCATGTTTTACTGTTTAATGTGTGCGCTCATTAAGTACACCTCTGCTGACTCACCACAACTGTACGACAACAGCAACAGCCTGGACTGAAAAACAAAACACAACTAATTACTATTACATAACACTACTGCCAAGCCCCACTGCCAGGGCACTCAGATGGTTCATAGCCTTATCAAGTACTTCATGAGACATCCGGGTCTAATATAATATCAAGTTGGCCAGTTTGTTTATTTGCATTTAAATCCAAAGTATGAAAAAACACTCGCCCATTCACACACCAGTGTACACAGACACTGGGGGCGAGGTGAGTTAAATGTGCGTCAGTGGAGTACCAGTGATGTTTATGTTGAGAGCGGGATTTGAACCGCCAGCCTTCGGTGGACAAACACTCTACCACCTGAGCTACTTTCAACCGTAACTTTTTTCCGGATTAGGACGACAACTAATGATTATTTTAGTAGCTTATCATAGTAATCCTTTTTTTTTTTTTAAAGTAGTCCATTTGTAAAACATGATACTGTGTCTTGGAGATGTAGGTTTAACCTTAAACAGGTTAAATAGAGGTTTGTTGTAATATTTATTTGTAAATATATATTTGTTTTGTCTCATTTTCACTTTACTGTCCTGTCTTACTGATAAAACCTGTTCACCTAGCAACATGCATGTTTTATCTTGTATATATAATCCAAATAGCATCTGTCCATTAGTCACAATTACTCAGTTTACTTAAAGGTGCATTGTGTAACTTTTTTGGTGGAGGGTCCGTCACCTGCTTGTATTTATGGATGTCATTGATCTGCCTGGAATGTTTCACAGTATGACATTAAACAACTCGGCCTTACATTTATTCAATTACAGGTGGTTTTATAACTCAGAAATACCTAGAAAAACATTCTGACTGTATCTGACCTGTAACTTGGTCTGGTTTGGTCTCCATGAAGATAGAAAGGTTTAATGCCATACTGTGAAACATTCCAGACATCTCCATGGAGAAAAGCATTTGACGGACCCTCCACTACAAAAGTTACATAATGCATCTTTAAAGTTCATTAAAATGCATTGTAACTCAGTAATGTTTATTCACAAAGTTTAAGTATTGCTACAACTTCCTTTAGACAGTAGTTTACCCAGAATGCTCCAGTAAGCATTCACCAGGACTAAACCAGGACTAAACCAGGACTAAACCAGGACTAAACCAGGACTAAACCAAGCAGTGCCTTTCAAAACACCTAAAACACTTTACATTATTCATTCTACTATCCTCAAGAAAAAAATAAACAAATAAATAAACCAAAAAACATGCAACTTCTATCAACAAAGGCACTGTAACATAAAGCAGCACTAGACCCAGCCCATATACTGCCTATAGGCAGTGCTCCGCTGTTTGAGAACCTTTGATTGTGATCTGATCTGACGAGAGCTTGTGTAAAACCTTCTCAGTTCTATGTGAGCCAACACAATAGAGACTTGAGAGATGCATGGGGTGACTTTATGCATCTTTAATCAAATTATGATGTAACCAATCGCAAATATGTTTCTCTATCAATATTTTACACAAGTTGTTTTTTCTACTTTCTACACGACGCTGCTGTGTTGTTGCCATGCCACAACTTTGTAAAGGAGAGATTTAACTTTTCTGATGGAGGGTACGCCACATTTTTTCTTTAGGGATATTTTATTGCTTTGCTTGTATGGCATTAAAAGTCTATTCGGTCTTTGTTTTGTTAGAGGTGTTTTTATTGTTCAGAAATCCCTTTAAAAACATATAAGTATTCTTGTGTGAGCGGGCTCGCCTCTCCACCGAGCTGATCTGTACCTTCGCCTGCTTGTCTCCTTGGTGACAGATAAGTTTGATGCCGTACTGTGAAACATTCCAGGCTCAACAGTTATGTACAGCTTCATGGAAATTAGCATGTGGTTTACCCTCCCCAAGAAAAGTTACACAGTGCACCTTTAAAGATTTTTTTTTTTTTAAGTACTTTGCATAGTTTTGATCAGCATTGTGCAAATTATGGGAATGTTTTTACAATTTAGAACAGTTCTGAAAACAAAAAAACAAAAAACAAAAAAAAAAAAACAACATACAAATATTTATCAAAATCACTACATCTGAAGCTTTATTAGATCTGAAATACTTTTACTTTTTACTCTAGAAGTACATTTTAAACAAGTAATATTTCTGAAATAATACAACCCAAATGATGATGACGGCGCCCACGGTAACTTCCATAATAAGGCCAAGATTGGAACATTTACCTTCTGATTTGGGTAAAAATACAAACCTTACTAGCTCTAGACAGCATATTTTTAAATTATGTATACAATATTTTGCTGTCAAATAAAAACACGCATTAGTGATAGGAAATCCATAACAAACCATGGAACTGCTTTAATACTATGTTAAGTTTTTACACTATAATTTATGCAACTCTGTGTGAAAGTATTCAGTATACAGTAGGCTATTCTGATTGGACAATGTATCAGAATACTCCACAAAACAATTTTAAAGTAGGTATTCAGTATTCTGTAACTAAATACATTACTGAAGTATTCTTTCTATCATGAGTAGGTCTATTTGGAAGTACAGAACGATACAGAATCACTTATCACTTATTTGCATCAGTCATCAGGACAGTTATGGCTTAAGGTGTAAGTTGCCATTATGAACAATACAGTACTAAGCAAAAGATATTGGAATTAGGCTATGTCTATGGATACATTTTTTAGCAGTGAACCTACATTATTTCTTCTGTGGAACGAGTGGCAAAACGCATTCAGTTTCACTTTTTGCCCACTTAAATTCCTTCATTTATGTATTTATTGTATTTATTTTTTGCCACCTGGACGACAGAGGAAATCCCCGGATAACGTTGCCATTGTTTTCAATTTTACCTAATTATTTAAAGCTATTAAATTAAAAAGGCCATTGAAATCTGATTTAGATACATTAGCTGAAAGGTTAGAGAATCTTATTTTATACGTTTTCCAAACTCTTGTTGCATGGACTGTTCTCATTTTTGCCATTCAACAAAGTAAAGTGGACCGGACTAGCTCTTTAAATAGGAGGTAACTTCGCTGTAACTCCACGCTCCTGAGCCGGTTGTAAAGCGCTCAGGAGTGACGCTGGGAGGAGTGATCGAAGGGGGGACTGTCTACTCTCTGCGCGCCCCTTGCCCCGGCCCGTCCCAGCCCCTATCTCTTTACAGGACCGCTGCACAGTCCGGAGTTATTCCAGGAATGCGATGAAACATGGCTGCCGCGATGAAGGCGCAGAAGACGGGACTGCTGGAACTCCGAGTGACCGTGGACCGCTGGATCCGCGTGCTGGCTACACTCACCGAGGACACGCTCACTGTTAACCCGGGGGAAAGTACCGAAGAGCCCGCGAAACCCAGCCCCAGCCCGGTCGGTGCCATAAACGGAGACCCGCCGAACCTCAGCTCTTCCCCGGTGCCTGAAACCATCACCAACGTAAAGCGCACCGTGCGAGTGACCAAACAAGATGTTGGAGGACTCGGGATCAGCATTAAAGGTGCGTAATTGTACGATTTATTAACGTGAAAATCTCAACAGACACCGCGACTTTCACTTGACTGAAGTTATGCAGACTTTTTAGGAGTGCACTCTCTATGCGTCACCGAGCACCATGCGCCCAACCCGCGTAAAAAGTTGCCCGGGGCGTCGTTTTTTGTAACTTTAAGCCCGTGTAATTATGCTTTTGCAGTTGCTCCGTTTGCGAAGTTAGCTGTACAAACTGTCTGTGTTGATGTAAGAGTAAAAATGACAGCTGTGCTTATCTCATGCTGGGTTGAACGCCACCTCAGCAGGGAGCACTTTCAGAGTCCCGGGGTCAACAAAAAGCAACATTTTAACGTACGTGTATGGCGTTCAAGCGAAGTTACACTAACAAGTCGTTACGCACAGTATAAACAGTGAGCTTATGAAACTTGGATCGACTTGAATTGACTGGAAAATGAGAAAGTAGCTAGTACAGGACTCGAAGGCTTCATGAATTAAAAGTTGTTTCAGTACGCAGCCCAAGTAGCAGACAGAAGCTAGGGTTATAAACTTATTGTTTTTTGTTAATCCATAATCATATATTGATTTAAACTCTTATAATATGCCATGTTATAATGTTATTTCCTCATCAAAAACATACCTGGAGTTGTGTTTTGTTTCATTCACACTTTCTAACACACAAACCCTGCACATTTAGGCTGTCATGGTGAACAGTAAATGCTCTACGGTGTTTTTAAACTCCATAAACCTTCACTAAAATCATTTGGATTATTTGAGCCCTGGAATTGCTAATCTCTACTGAACAAAAGATAAAAACTAACTGTTAACTTAATGACTACCGCTTCGTGACATCACAAGGTGGAACAGAGCATTTTGAGCTTTGGAGATGTAAACAGACTAATATTACAGATTTACTCAAACATGTGTGAATGAAACAAAACACAAGTCAGGTATTGATGCCAGATAATTGTCTCAGAATTTGATACTGTAGTTATAGTATAAAGGTTCTCTATGAAACTTTATGATAGCCTACTACAAAAATGTTCCCCCACCAGTGCTCAAGATAAATAGTCCTACTGAGCCACAGAAAATATTGTTCCACTTTTCATATTTTGAACGATAAGTTGATTATTGTGACCGTCCAAGGCCCGTTACTAGTCTGTTTTGATAAATGTGCATTTTACATGTTTTATTGCTGAAAAATACATTGAAAAACATGCCTGTTTGGGAACATGCCTCTCCACAGATCTGACATGTAGCTTCGCCTGGTGGCGTCAGCTCTTTGTCTCCATGGGGATAAGCTTAATGCTATACTAAGGGTGTTTCCAAAGCAATAACAACAGCATGACCACAAATTAGAGCTATTAACTTTTGGCTAAAAATGACCAGCTTCCAAGCATACTTCAAACCCACAACTTGTCCAAATGAAAGCACTTAAGTAATAAAGTGAAGTGTTTGCTAACGTGCTAATTAGCCTCTTGGAAATAGTGGAATTCTTAAGAGACACAGGCTTGTTCACATGGAGAGAGTTTGAATGTTTGAACATAACTTAGTAGGAGTTTTACAGCTACAAGTTTTCACCTATCCAACTGTTCTGCCATGCTTCATCTGATATGAGGTCTGAACGTACGGGTTGAGCTGTTTTAAGTTATGTAAATATGGCGGATTAAACAGACAATGTTTATCTGGGTGGTTATAGATTTTTTCTTATTTTTAAACCAGAGGCAAAAAGTGTGAAAGCAAGATTATACATTTTAAAGAAACAGAAAGCTGACAAAAATGCACATTGTTAAGTCTTAAATATAAACTTTTGGACTAGTTTTAATATCCAAAATCGCTACTGGTTTATTATGTTGTATATTTTGAATGGCAATCGCTCAGAAGAGAGGAAAATGTCTCGCTCTCCATTAACCAAGAGTTAAATGTTCAAAACCTTACTTTTTGTGTCCTTGGGCCAGACACAAAAACCACTACGCCAGTGTACTTGAAATACTTGAAAGTGGTTCTCTGTTGAACAAATACTAAGATACAATTACTGTTTACTAGAACTTCTACCACAACAACCACTACTACAAATACTAGACACATATTTCATTGATGTATATGAAACATTTGCCTCTCCCATCAAATTAGTTTCTCTTTAAAATATCTGCTTTGCTGTATAAAGGTGTACTATGTAACATTTTCTGGTGGGAGTCTTTCACAGTCTTGTCGTCATGGAAATGTTATTGCTTCAATTTGAATGTTGTACAGTATAGCTTTAACGCGTTTTTGTTGCTCATTGACGAATGTCTTACTCTGTGTGGGTTTGCCTCTGCACATATAACTTGACCTGTAGGCGCTTCCTGTTTATCACCATGGAGATAAGTTTACTGCCATACAGTGGAACATTCTCGGCAAAGAAACAACATCTCCTATAGAGGCTTTGCACCGTCACGTGACCCCCATAGCAACGGTAACTACGCCGCCATGACACCGGGCATGCGATTGACTTCAGTTCAGTAGCATCAGAGAAACATGGGCAGGTTTTGTTGTGTATTTGGCTGGTCTAGCCGTTCTGAAAGGGATAAAACGATTAGTTTCTTCACTGTTCCTCTGGAAATTACTCATCAGGGAGCTCAAACAAGGGAATTATCGAAAAGAGACGGGAATTATGGTTTGCAAACATAAACTGCGAAGAGATTTCGAATGGTACCATCATGACATCTGAAGTTTGATTACATCACTTTCATCAAGGTATTTGCTATTCAGATTGTTTCATAGCTTATTTAATGAAAGAAGCACACTTACTGACCTAAAATTTAATTCATTTATCCAGGAAAACCCGCACCAGTTTACCATCCAACAAACCTAGATTGGGCTCCTACGATCAATATGGGCACGAGTCGAAGAGCTCTGTGAGCCAAACTTCAAAAGAATTGGCCATGAAAAGATACTCGCGAACGTTAGAAAGATCCGCTCGATTAATTCTAGAAGACATCGTTGTTGATAAGCAAAGCAATAAAGAAAACGTCGGTCCTATGGCGAGTGACATGGTTCTATGCGAGTTGGAAAACACTTACCTTTCCGATCAAAACCTTGACGTTACTGCTAGCTTTTATATACTGGTACACCTCTAGGCTTTTATAAGCCTTGATCTGCTTTTTGGTGTTTAGCAGCCATGCATGCCCGGTGTCATGGCGGTGTAGTTACCGTTGATATGGGGGTCATATGACGGTGCAAAGCCTCTATACCACTTCATTCCAGCGCAGACTTGGCAACAATGTACATTTATTAACACGTTATCTCCACCATTTTGTCTGAGTTTGATTGACAAGTGTGGGTCCCATTGTCATGTCCCGAGCGTGTGTCATCACCAGTGTAGTTCTGCAGACAGTGACATGGTAATTTGAAGCATCTACAACAACAGTGGCAATACAGGCAGCCCATAGCTACATAAATGTAATGTCCATCTGTGTGCAAATGGGGGGCTTTGAGCAATCAGACAGCATATTATTAAAACATAATCATAGAGTGGCACCCGTGTGGTTTTGACATTGTTTTGATGGGGTTGGTTCAGAGGCAGTGTGAAGGGAGGTGGGTCCAACTGTCTCCACCGGACAGAGAGGGAGCAAGAGGGAGAAAGAAAGGTGAAGAATGCTAGTCTTCTTAAGCTACTGCTGTAACCAAAGAACGAGGTCGAAACTTAGATAGAAGTGGGGGAAGCGGGGTAATTTAAAGATGAACTGTGTAACTTTTCTGCTTGTCTGCGGCATTATACTTACATCTTGTGGTTTTATTGCTAAAATATCAAGAAAAATGGGCTTGCTTTTCCACACTTTATAAGTTTAATGTCATGCTATGGAAAATTTCAGGCATCTCTATGGAGACAAGCAGGTGGCAGACCGTCCACCAGAAAAGTTTCATAGTGCACCTTTAAGCTTCTACATAAATTAGAATATTAAGGATTTTAGACCTAAAAACTATGCTGACATTTGACCAATTTTATATTTCTCTGAGTTGCTTTGCCTTGTCAAATGGAATAATACATTTTGTAGTGCAACATAATGTATACTTTTTACATTCATATTTTATAAACTCGACTCGGAAGTCAAAGCACATAGCAGCTGAGCAATTCTAACTTCTCTAGTTGTTATTTTCAGTTTGGAGTTGCTTCTGAAAGGGCATGGGAGTTATTTTAGTCTTTTTTTTTTTCACCTTTCTAGTCTGTGAAAATGTTTTTTAGGACAGGCTTCCTTAAAATAAGTTACTTCAAATGTCACCTTAAACCTTCATCTCTTCAAGAACCCAAACAAACAAATATACAATGAAAGAACCAACAAGTATTTTAAATTCTTGTCACTGGTGGTGTCTGTAGCTGTCTTGAGAGGCGTCAGAAAGCAGAGCTTGAACATTGACGGTCCACAAAGAGGAAAGTTGTGGCCTACAGCCTGCACCACATGAACAGCTGAGTGGAGAGCACAGTTGTCATTGGCCCTGGATGAAAGCTATGTGGCTGGAACCAGAGTTCTTCGCCGGTGTTAATTTTAGGGATCAGCAGCCCACGCACACTGGAGGAGCTACTGGAGGAGCCACTGGAGGAGTTACTGGAGGAGACAAGAGAGGGGGAGTCACTGGAGGAGTCACTAGAGAAGGAGTCACTTGAGCAGTCACTAGAGGAGAACCCACTGGAGGAGGAGACACTGGAGGAGTCACTGGAGGAGTCATGGAGAAGGCACTGGAGGAGAGGGCCACTGGAGGAGTCACTGGAGGAGCCACGGGAGAAGCCATAGATGAGCCACTGGAGGTGCTACTGGAGGAACCACTGGAGGAGGAGTCACTGGAGGAGTCATGGAGAAGGCACTGGAGGAGAGGGCCACTGGAGGAGTCACTGGAGGAGCCACGGGAGAAGCCATAGAGGAGCCACTGGAGGAGCTACTGGAGGAACCACTGGAGGAGGAGTCACTGGAGAAGTCATAGAGGAGCCACTGGAGGAGCCACTGGAGGAGCCACTGGAGGAGCCACTGGAGGAGGAGCCACTGGAGGAGGAACCACTGGAGGAGGAACCACTGGAGGAGGAACCACTGGAGGAGTCATGGAGAAGGCACTGGAGGAGGTGCCACTGGAGGAGCCACGGGAGAAGTCATGTAATAAGTAATATATCTGTTCTGCCCCAGTGCAGATTTATTTTAAAAGTCGTTTGGGTCAAAATTCAGCCCAAGATACAAACAACTAGCACGCTGTTAGCCACTGTGCCCTCTGAAAGTTCTGCTTATAAACACGGCAGTGAATAATTAAGATGCTAGGAATATGTTGAGGGATACATTTGAAAAATTCTGTTTTTCATGAATAAAATCATTCATTAAGAAAATCAGCGCCTTTAACAGCAAAATACCTCGTGAATAATAAATGCTTTCTACATAAGTTTCCTGCTGTGAGAGTAATTTTTACCACACATTTCAAATGAACACATCTGACATGGACTTAGGATTTCAGCAGTAGATAAAAATGGAGGCATATAGGACGCTCATTGCTTTAGTCTTATTGGTGAGAGTGACAGGCCGATTAACCAAACAGAGGAACCCCTTACAGAAAATGCAGTCTAGGCTACCGTTTTGATATTGATTGGTAAAGATATTCTTATTCTATATTACTCAATTATTAAATAACCTCTGTTTTCTTTGACTGAAGAATAGATTTATTATTTATGAATTAATCAGCGTGTACCTGCTGGCTTAAGCAATAACAAGTGGCGCCTTACTTACTTTGCACTTTTATTTTCTATTAATAACTTGCCCACAAAACCTTTTTTTTACATTTCCTGTCACAAGCTTTGTTGTGACACTTTTCCTGTTAGCGTCCATTAGCGCTACACGCGAGCAGGCCGATCAAGTCTGATAAAGTTAAACGCTGATCAGGCTGAATTCTTTCATTGTTCAGACGGCGTATCAAAACAAACACACATGGTTAGCACGGAGTTAGCTAATTACGTACATGTCAGCGGCTAATAAAGTTCTCCCATTCATTTACCTGTCAGGGCTTAGGACAGCAGTGGCACCCTAGCACCCACATACCGCGTTGTATGGATGGAGTGACAGCAGCTGGGTGCAGGGTGAAATATGCAAGGGATTACTCTGTGCTGTGTGTCAATGTTTATTTAGTATTATGTCAATATAAAAGCTGAAAGAATGTGCAGGCATGAATAGGTTATATAAGAAGGCCAGTTGGTGACCCTAAAGTATGTACAGTAATGAAATTTGTGCACAGTGAAATCATATACTGTAAGTTGCCCTAATTTGTGCAAGGGTGAGTTAGCATAGTTTAAATTTTGCAAGGTTGATTTGTGGCGAAAGTTTGACTCGCCCAGCTCTTTCCATGTGGTTCTGTCCTGTTTTGAGTATAAAGGCCAAAGGGAACCAAAAAGATAGGAAAAAAATAAAAATAAAAATAAAAAAAATAGGCAAATAACACCCTCTAAAAAGAGCAGGAGTGGTGCAGTGGGTTATACAATAGCCTGGAACTGAAAATAAAAACTAGGGATGCACCGATCCAATGCAGGTATCTAATATTGGTGCTGATACTGAAAATTTAGCTGGATTGTATAGCAGCTTCCAAATATCGGTTCAGCTGATTAGACATATAAACTGATGTAATAAGACTATTTACTGGCTCAGAAAGTTTGAACTTTTATTTAACCAAAGATGTTCTGTCATGACTTCAGAGGTAAATAACAGCTACATAACACATTTTCCTCAGTTCTGCCTTATTTTATTTTTGTTTTAAGGAAATAAATGTTGTTTTCAGTCTCTGCGCTGGTATCGGTTGATATCGGCAGATCCTTAAAGTTATAGTATTGGAATCAGTATCGGAACTGAAAAAGCTATATTGTGGAACATTCCAGGCAAAGCAATAACATCTCAAAGAACAAAAGCATGCTGTACTCCCAACCAGAAAAAATGTTAAATTATCTGAATTTAAATCCAGTTGCCAATCACTGGTCGTACCCTCTCCATGATATAAAGGCTTTACTGCAGGACCATCAGTTTCATGGAGTTTTGAGTGAGAGAAGGTTTAATATGTTACTTCCAGGAATTGCAGTATTGACAGAGCAGTTAAGGTGCTGCACTAAATTGGAGGGCACAAAGTCTGATTGACCGAAAACGCATAAAAGCCAACAGTTTACAGTTGACGATAGCCTAGAAGCGATAATGAACCAAATGGAAAATGAAATGGGGTCTTTGAGGCACTGCCTGCACCGCAAGTATGTTGTGAATTGCAAACTTTCCTTTACTTATTTACTGACCGAACTAGGGCTGAGCAATTTGGGGAAATTGGGGAGTTTTTTTCTGACTAGCATTACTTTTGCGATTCGGTTTGTGATTTATGTTTTAATATGATTCTGTTCAAACTACAGGATTATAATGTTTATGCAGTATTTATTGTGGAGGAAGTTATGGTATTGCGTCCATTTAAATTGCAATTTTTATTTGATTGTGATTAATAGTTCAGCCATATACCAAACCAAAACAGCAGTTCCGATACCGATTCCAATACTATAGCTTTAAGGAACTGCCAGTACCTGATATCAGCTGATGCCAGTGCAGAAACTGATAATGGCATTTATTTTCTTAAAACAAAAGTAAACCAAAAAAACAAAACTGATCAAATGTGTTATGTAGTGGTTATTTATCTCTCAAGTAACTATAGAACAACTTTGTATAAATAAAAGTTTACTCTGAGACTTTTTGGGGCAGAAAATAGATCTACATTTTATACGTCAAATCAGGATATCAACTGAACCAGTATTTGGAAGGCGTATCTGATCCTGCAAAATTTTCAGTAGCGACTCCGATATCCAACATCAGAATTGTATCGGCGCATCCCTAGTTTTCCTAAAAGGTTTAAACCATAAAAACAAAATACTGCAAAGTGGAGAGATGACTTCAATGCCAGTATTTCCTTAGCAAGGACAGACTTGGTATTCAGCGACAGTTTGTATTGAAGTGGCTAAAATTGCAACCTTGTACCATTGCACTCCATTGTAACAGAAACAGACAATGCGCTAAAAGCATATATAATGAATGGATGATCTATATATTTTTAATCCAAAGCCAGACTGCGGCCTCCAAAGATGAATAGTTGAATTGCACATAAGCAAAAGAGGAGCAAGGGCAGTGTTTAAAATGAATGGGGCGTAATCCTCTTGTTAAATAATTCCTCAGTGTGCCGAAGGCTGCTGTACAGATTGCTGACATTAACGGTAATATTTCTGATGAAGAGGAGGAGCGCTGTGAGATCCAAATGAAATTACTGCTGACTGCAAGCTATAGGAGGAACACAAGTTAGGATCAGGTTAAATCAGTCCTTGTAGGCATCAAATTGTATTATTCAACTCTATTACTTTGGGGTTAATATAAGGTTCTAATGGATATACCAATTTTCTTTTATTTGTTTTTTTGTTTTTACTCAGTTTTATAGATGTGATGGAAAATATAGACTTGAACACCTTGTTATCTCACTTCCCTCCAGGACTGATTTATTGGAGATACAAAATAATAATTACAACAAACATATTTTTATTGATTGTTCAAACTTGTTGATTCAGTTTTATATTTATGTTATGAAAAACAAATAAAATGCATTTCTATATATTTTTTCTGGACATGATGCATTGTGAAACTTTTCTGGTAGAGGGTCCATCAAATGCTTTTCTCCATGGAGATTGCTTTGTCTGGAATGTTTCACAATATGGTATTAAACCTTTCCATTCTTCATGGAGACCAAACCAGACCAAGTTGCAGTTCAGATCTGTGGAGAGGCAACCCCGCTCACAGTCAGAATGCCTGTTTTTCTACATATTTTTTTTTAGCTATGAAACCACATGCAATTTAATAAATGTAAGGTTGAGATGTTTAATATCATACTGTGGAACATTCCTGGCAGAGCAATACATATCCATAGAAACAAGCAGGTGACGGACCCCCAACCAAAAAGATGCATAGTGCACATAAAAACATCTTCAAAATTTGGACTCCACAACACGTTTCCATTAGCTGTAGACCTATTGAAAAAGCCCTAAAGCTGTGCAATAGCGATTAGAAATTACTTGATTGAAATCATATCAATCTCACAACTCTACACTTTTAATGATGCATTTTAATAGACACTCATTTTGAACATCTGTAAAATACTTTGACTAACTTTGACTAATTCTTTGTTGTTCAGGTGGAAAGGAGAACAAGATGCCAATTCTCATCTCAAAGATTTTTAAAGGGCTGGCAGCAGACCAGACCGAGGCGCTTTATGTGGGTGACGCCATTTTGTCCGTCAATGGGTTTGACTTACGAGAGGCCACGCACGACGAGGCTGTCCAGGCCTTGAAGAAAACGGGCAAAGAAGTCATCCTTGAAGGTATGGATGGTCCAAAACTTTTCTAAACACTTTGCTAAGTTTCAGTGTCCACAAAAGTTACTTAATATGGCAAAAAGGGCACACAAGTGGCTGACACAATCATCGTTATTGCAAGACAATAAATATATCGCAACTGATTTTATAGTAAGTAAATTTGACAAGAATTGAACTCGGGTTGGTGAACTCAAGTAAAGTGAGAGTTTGGACCACTGCAAACAAATCAGTTTTTTGTGTTTTAAAAACTAGTATCTGTAGGTTTATTGGCCCCCTCACCTGGCCTTTGTTCAGGCCATAGACATAGGAGTATATATAAATGGACATAGCAAACTGCTAGCCGTCGGGTTCCAAATAGCACTTCCGGCTCTTACTGACCCTGACTCCCATTGACTTACATTGGAATATTGTGGCCCCTCTGTCTGTAACTGCTGCAGTGAGCCTTATCATTTTGGTCTTAAAATGTGCGTATTAACCCGCTCTACATGATCCTGAGGTTTTTATTTTGCTACTTTGTCCATTAAAAAAAAAATCCCAATCATAATATAGAGCCTGGCTCCAAATTCACCCCTGTAACTGCTAGCATCGCGAGCTTCATTTGACTGAAGCTGAACACTGGGTGACATTACAGTCGCTGAGTTCACTTCTTATCATATAGTCTATGGTTCAGGTTTACTTGTGCTCTCTGGTCTTCTTCTGTCTGCCACAGTATCAGACTGAAATAACATAGATAGCATCTAGTGGTGATATGTGAGAATACAACAGGGCCGGCCAGTCTAATTAGAAATGGGGACTTTAAAACAGCACTGATGGTTTTACTAGGCATGTCACGATAATTACTATATCGACTTATCATGGCACAAGATATTTTGGAGCTCAATATTTATCGTGTGTACAATTTCTTTGTAAAAGTGGGTATTTTTGTTGTAATGCACTAAGATTTGAGCTGTAAAAGGTTGAATATTTATTTGTTGGAGCTTGTGTCTTTTGATAATGCTGTCTATTTAAAAATGGTGTACTGGGATTATTATTGTTATTGTGTCAGTGGCATAAAGTAGTTTCAATATTATCGTTTATTTCATTATATATCTCTGTAGCAATACATATATCGTGGTTCATTTTTATCGTGAGAGACTTTGGTTTCACAGATCATTTACAGTTTTGTTGCCTCTCACCCCTCAAGTAAAGCACCAAATTTCAACAAATCCTAAACTGATTACCGGGGTTCAGTTCTCACTTCGAAAGCTTTGCAAAAACTTTACAATGCCATTTTGTTTTTGCAAAATGAAAAACTGTTTGGTTGAAAACGCCTCAAATGAGACTAATGTGTAACACGGTTAGCATTGCAGTCTGGAGTTCCGCTATATTCATGAGGCTTTACAAAAAACAACTTCTCTACAGACCACATGAAACCACATTTGAATCACCTTAATATGATTTGATATATTTCTCCCTCGTTCAAATAATGACACCAGCTCAAAGTGCAACAGGGAGTCAGAATATTGTTAGGACCTAGAGCTAGGGAGCGTCTGGGGGTGTTAATGAGGAGGCTTACCTAACATCAAACAACCCGATGCAGAGAGGAGAAGTCTGCAGTCTCTGTCCTCATTTTAGTCCTCAAGATACGTATATGGCCTGTTTTAATGTACGTAGATAAAGCTAAAGAACTAAGAGCTCACACTAACAAGAATAAACCATCCAGATACTTTTTTTAAACTGACCTATTATGCAAAATTGACTTTTCTGAGCTTTTAATCATGTTATAGTTGATTCCCCTTTTCATTTACTGTCTCAAAGTTGTATTTGGGATGATTAATGCATGTTTGATCGATCTTTAATCACTTATTTCAAGACGCCATATTGCAGATCAACCCCTATTTTCACTGCCACCAGCATATGCCCACTGTTCTGTACTTACTTTGTTCTCCAATTTTATTTTCGTCTTTGTTGTTAAGACGTTGTTGTTTCTTTGTCATTTAAGATTTATTATTTTAAAATATGTAAATTATAACAACTTTTCTGATAGGAGTTTGCTACCTGCCTGTCTCCATGAATTATTTCTTTGCTTGTGCCATTAAACTTATTATTTCCATGGAGACTAGCTGGTGACTCCAACTTACAGGTCAGATCTGTGGAGAGACCCCCGTCACAGAAAGAATAAATGTTTTCAAGGGATTTTTCCTAACAATAAAACACCCACTAGATAAATGCAAGGTAAATTGTTTTATTGCCATACTGTGGAACATTCAGTGTAGCATTTCCACAGAGACAAGCTCATGGCTGACCCTGCACAGGAAAAGTTACATAGTGAAGTGTCTTGCCCAAGGACACAATTCTAGCATGCACAGGTCAGAAAATGGGATCTAACTGCTAACCTTCAGATTGGTGAGCAAACATATGCTGAAAAATTTCCAGTTCAAAGTTAATGCTTTGTTTTTTTTATTGTGAATTCACCGAAACAGTGTGTTACATTAAAGTCTATTTTTAAGTCCATTTTTAAATTATGTTTAAGCCATTATCTATTATCTTGTTCTATTGCATGTTACCATTTTCCTGCTGTTCTTGAACTGTGCGTTGCAACACTGGAATTTCCCCACTGTGGGACTAATAAAGGCATATCTTATCTTATCTTATCTTATCTTAATGTTTTGTGTATTACTTTGAAAGTGGACTGAGACCATCATAACCTTTTAATATTTATAGAAATCATGTTTAGATAAAATATCAGTGTTAATATATAGTTACATAAAAAGAAATAATAATAATAATAATAAAAATATATATACAAAATTATGGCCAGATTCATGGTTCGAGGGCAGAAGCCATAGATTGCAAATACCCTTGTGTCTTGCAAAGTGGTTGCATCATTGTTGTACTGTATGTTCCACCAAGATGACCGCAAGTCAATGACAATCCATGGAGTCAGAGAATGGCCTGCTTGATATCATTTCAGATTCTAGTATGTTGTCTATTGTCTATTGATGTCTGTATTGTGGATTCGGCTTTTGCAGTTAATTAGAAGAGCTCAAAAGTGAAGTGAAACTCTATGTAGGCCAGTGTATCCCAACTGCACAACGGAACAGAAAACAAATGGATTAAGGCAATAATATCTGATGAAATGCCAATCACAAACTTACAAACTCAGTTTACAAGTTAAGTCAGAAGACCAGAAAAACAAACATAAAAAATAAGGCCTGCCATGATAACAAAATCTGAAGCTACAGATAAATATTGCGATAAACGATAATATTGAAACCACTGTCACAAAGTAGAATAATCCCAGTAAACCAATTTTTAAAGAGACAGTATCATTTAAAAGCCCGAGCTGCAAAGAATAAATGGCAGAAAGGTTTAATTCCAGACAAAGCAATAACATCACCTTGGAGAAAAGCATTTGACGGACCCTCCGCCGGAAAAGTTACACAATGCAGCTTTAATATAATAATAGTTTCAAAAAACAGATCTATTTTACTGCTATCAAAATATTATTGCATCCCTTCTCAATAAAATCCACTATACATTTTTGTCACAGAAGATGCTTTTGGCAATTTT
Organism: Taenioides sp. WSHXM2023; assembly: GCA_029959045.1. Lineage (NCBI taxonomy): Eukaryota > Metazoa > Chordata > Actinopteri > Gobiiformes > Gobiidae > Taenioides > Taenioides sp. WSHXM2023. The sequence continues at coordinate 27,614,072 of CM057087.1, forward strand.
TCAAAAGTTTTTGTTTTTTGAACTCTTCATATATTGTTCCAGCATTCATATATTGAACGATAAGTCTATATAATGATTATTATGACAGGCCTACATGTAGTATAATAGAATAAGCAAAGTGACAAAGAATGCCTGCGTGACTAGTATAAAATATGGCTGTTCTAGCTGAATGGAACGTTGTGTCAGTCACGGTTGCTGAACTTGGTGAGCTAAATCCCTGGTGTGGTACTGTCCATGGAAAAGTTGAGAGGCACTGGTTACCAAATGATAGGCCTGGATTTGTATGGCGGGCATGTGGAAAGCAGGATAGCTCTATTTCTCATGCTGTTTGAATGGAAGGTCATTGGAGGTAATGTATTACTCAAACTGGCTGGATTATTGGATTTACTGAAAACTTTATGGTGATTTTATTGATATTGTCAAAGAAATGTATGTAGTTATGGTTGAGGGAAACCGTGTTTTAAAGCTACTGCTTGTGTGAAATTGCAGATTGTAGATTTAACTTAATTCATGCATTCACTTAAAGGTCCCATATTATATGAAATTGACTCTTGTGAGCTTTTAGCCATGTTAAAATGTTACCTCCTCAAAAACATACCCAGAGTTTTTATGTTTCATTCACACATTTGAGTAACCCTTTATTATTAGTCTGTATATCTCCAAAACTCTGTGCTCTGTTCCACTTTGTGATGTCATGTAGTGGTAGTTTTCATATTAACAGCTCCTTTTACCTTTTGTTCAGTAGAGACTGGCTATTCCAGGGTTAAAATGATCCAAAAGGTTCTAGTGAAGCTGTATGGAGTTTAAAAACACAGATGAGCACTTCCTGTATTACCACATGACATCACAAGATTTTCTGAACTCATCTTAAATATGCAGGGTTTGTGTGTTAAACATGTGTGAATGAAACAAAACACAACTCCAGGTATGTTTGTGAACAATATAATAACACATCAAAAACATTGCAATATACTCCCTTTAAATTAAAGATCATGATTTTGAGCTTTAGTACTATTGTGCGAGGATATAGCTTTATTTGCACCTCTCAACATGTGCATCTCTCCCCAAGTGAAACAAAGCACATCACAAAATGAGCTCAAAACCTTATAGCGTTTTCCATTTGACGGCGTTTCTTTCTTAGAGGCTTCAGTAACTTCAGTCAGTCAACCAGACCCAACTACAGCCAAGGGAAATCATCACAAGTCCCACCAACCCACACAACCGGCCCCAGCTTGGTCAAAAACTGTTGATTTGAGACGCCTCCACTCTAATCCTTAGTGTCAGGAATCATTTCATGGCTTTCCCTTGTCCCCTGAGGACCTGATTGAAAATGCCGCAGAGGAGAGAGCAGAATTGAAGGCTACAGCTAAAGTAAAGAGTGTGTGGAGGGTGTGTCATGGGTTAGACTGTTTTATTTCACTAAAACACAGTTAACATGATTATATTTGAAGAACACACATACCCTTGGATTGTTATGTTATAATTTGTGCATTTTAAATCTCAGTATTCATCTAAAAGTCCACTGATTTCTGCATTAGAAAACTGTGGTGCTCAGTGGAAGCAAACATCGCAGTAAACGTCATCACAACAAAGAATCGGCAGCTCTGATGGATAGCTCAGATCTCAGCAAGCAGCGGATTTTTTTTTTCTCATTTGTACCATAATGACTACACAACACTGCCGAATCCTATGTATCACAGATTAAGAAAATAAAATTGAAGAATGAAGTACAGAGCAGTGGGCGTATGAAAAAAGAAGTTGATCTGCAATATGGCGTCTTGAAAATAAGTGATTAAAGAATGCTCAAGCATACATGAATCACTCCAAATACAAGTTGTAAACAGTATAAGAAAGTAAAGTAAAGTAAAGTAAAGTAAACAACTATAAGATAAGATAAGATAATCCCCACAATGGGGACACAAGTTACAGAAGCAGTAGGAAAATAAGAGCATGCATCAAATCAAGATAAATAATAATAAGTATTTACAATCAACTAAAAAACACAACACTGTAAACTAAAAGGCACAGGAACATTGCACAATAAGTGTTTTTGATTCTGAGATGATTGTGTACAGTGCAGTGATGGACAGTGGTGGGTAAATAAATAAGTAGCAGGTAAAGTGACTTTAAATAATATTGCACATTGTTATTATTACTATAGCATGGTTAAAAGCTCTGAAAAGTAAATTTTGCATAATAGGTTTGCTTTAAGATTTGACTAAAAATCTTGCCAATGCTTTGTATTTATTTGTATTTTAACGTTTATAATTTTATTTCCGGGTTGGACACCATAATATTAACAAGGGCTAGTTACACAGTAGTTATGATTAGACTAATAGAAATAAATAACTATTAATTATATGTAAGATGAGTTCCTTGCATGTAAATTGTCCCTAAATTTTAGGTGGAATTTTCAGTGTTCATGAGCTAGAGATATTATACTTTAGAACGCACTGCTGCTTCCTTTATTTTTTACTTGTTTTACCTTTTTTCCCCAAACTTTTTTCCACAAACTGCCACTTAAGTGATGTAAAACTATGATGAATATTTATCACTATCCCACCAAACAAAGTCATAATTAGAAAAACATGAAAACGTGTCATGCATTTTAAGTTTTATGGGTCTGTCTTGAGAGCTGTGGAGATGGTGCGACTGTAGGACTGATGTCAAACGCACGGAGCTTTGGAGTATTTTGGGGGGAGAGAGGAGAGAATGATCAAAGTTGAGATCAAAACTTAAAACTGCATGAGGAGAGGCTTTAAAGGTCAGGTGATATTTTAGGAGATAGATGCAGTGATACAAAGCCACAGATTGCACAAGATGTTTTGTTATTAAAGTGGAACTAAATACTAAATACTAAATCCTCTTTTTTGCTACTAAACTAGCATTATTTACTGTTCCTAGTCATGTCAATTTTAGTAAAAACTAGGTAAATTTGCAGCTTTCTGGTCAAAAATAACTACATTTAAGTTTGGATTGCCTTTGGTGACCTCTGCAATTTCCTGTAGTTGGTGACATCACACAAGACTGCATTATTTCTGATTAAAAACACCTAGGGGGAGTGGAGGAGTTTGAAGTGTGAATACCTGACCAATCACAGTGTTCCTTTTACCTCTAGACCCCACCTCTCCTCCTCCCTCTCTTCCATTTATTTTTCCAGGTACTGCCCAGTTTCGCCAGGGTTTAGGTCTTTAGTTCCACTTTAAATAATAGGACAAATATGTAAGTAACATTATTTTATTTTTTAACAACACTGCAAATAAAGTTAGGTAAAAAAATAACATATTTGCAACCATAACAACAAAAAAGCAAGTGCATATGTTGTGTCCTTGGGCAAAACACCTCTCCCGTCTTCCTTGTGTTGAACGGTTGGCAGTCATGCTTCAATCAATCAGCCCCGGGGCAGCTGGGACTACAAAAGTAACATTCCACCAGCAAGTGCAGGCAGTGAGTGAACAATGGAGTCTACTGTAGCACTTTGAGAAGCCTGTCGAGCTTTAGAAATGTTTCCAAGCCCAAACGGAGCATCAACAAAGATCAAGGCATGTAGTGTAGACGTTCTCATTTCTCTTCACAAAACCCCACACAGTAGTCACGTTTTTGACGATAGATCTTCTCTATAGAATGAGCAGCTGTGAAGGCTGTATGCATTTAGTTGACTAATTGGGCGATGATGTCTTAGTTGACTATATTGGGGTTATAAAATTCAGAAGAGTATTCTTGTAAATACACTTAATACTTTTCTAAAAAAAAAAAATCTTATTTTTTCTTAAAAAAATTGCGACTCTACATATTAAATATTCAAAATTTTTGTATTTTTTTGCTGTTCTTACTCCCACATACACAGTGATGCACATATTAATGCAATATTTAGACAAAGTATTTAATGTATACATGTTTACGTTGTCTTTTCATCTTGCCACTCACCAAAACATTTCTAAAAGCCACAGTATGTAACGTTTTAGCCCAAAAAAAAAACAAAATTAGGGTGTTTATTGCACTGAAAAAACATGCAGCCTCACTCTAAGCGTGCTTGCATCTCCACAAACCTGACTCTTATTTGGCCTGGCATGTTTCCATGGAAATGTAGTTCCTTTGGCTATAATTTTCCACAGTATAGCAAAAAACTTGATGTATTTCCATGCAGAATGTTTCGAAATATGGCTTTAACTTTTTATTCCCATATTATCATGCAGATGTGCCACCTGCAGAAAGTTACATACTGTTATGAATCGAGAATCATTTTTGAAGCAGAATCAAATCACCAGATACTTAAAGATTAACACCCCCAGCAAGGAAATCTGATCAAAAAGTTTTCAGTATAAGCCTCTACTCCCTTCATACCTTTTTATCTTAGTATTTTCAAAGCAAAATCTGTCCTCCCCTGAACCGTAGCCATGTCCTGTAGCGTAATCCTAGATATCATACTGACTGGATGGTGCGCTCCTGTTTCAGTTTCCTTGATATGTGAATATTGTTGCTCTTCTTCTCTTGATCTGTCTTTGATGAACCTCAGAGATGCTACAGTGCCTGGAGTGGTGCAGTGGCAGCTGTTTGTATCTGCAGTTAGCGTGACCTCTGACCCCTGAGCTGTGCCAAAAAACTGTGTGCTCCACTGTTTCGGAGAGGTTTGGTGCGATGCCAGAACTAAAATAGGCATGTTCTGAACTCCATGTCTTACATATTCTCCAGTCCATTTGTGGGTATCATTGAAGCTATCTCTGAAAATAAAAACTGGATCTTAAAGTTTTCAAAAGCTAGCCTGATCAGACATTTGTTCTTTGTTCTGAAATAAACAAAATCATAGTCAGTAAATTATAATATAAGGGCTAATGCGAGTGTGCGCCCTGGGCTAGTGTAGAAACACTGTGGTATACTGTTATAAATGTTTTTTGTGTCTTTTATACATTTTTTCGAGTCTGCTACTTGCTTGTTTCCATGGTGATGTTATTACCCTGTATGGAATCCACAGGATGGCATTAAACATATCTATTTGGCATGTAGTCAGTAACAGGTGTTAATTTATTTATTTATTTATGTTTCGTTGAAAATACATAAAAAAAACATGCATTTTTATTGAAGGCAGGTTCGGCTTTTCTAAGCTCTAACCTGTAACTTGGCTAGCTTGTCTCCATGGAGATAGATAAGCTTCATGCCATATGGTGTAACATTCTTGGCATAGTAATAACATCTCCATGGAGACAACCAGGCATTTTGCAAATGCCATTACTAATAAATGGAAATTTCAATGTAATTATATTGAACTATGGATACTTATCTTTAAGCATGGCTTTCAATAACTGATTTTATAGCAATTAATAGCGAAACAATATAATGCATATCGGTGTAATCCCTCAGTTGTCCAGGTAGGATCCATATGAAAAGAAAATTCAATTCTATAAACTGGACAGAAGTTTTTAGACAGAAGACGTTTCACCGCTCATCCAAGAGGCTTCTTCAGTTCTGGATAATATTCTGCATAACTGACTTTTAGATAATAAAAAATAAGAATATAGCGATTTAATACATTTCATATTTAAATTTTTTGCAATGTCAGGGCGTCAGTTTTGTATCTTATATCTACAGAGGTATATGGGGGTTGCAAATATAGAACCATGTGGACTAGACCTACCTAAGTTATTTATAAACCTGATTGTAAAAGAGACCCCATGTGCATTTATTATAACGGGCTAGTCCAAACGCCATGGCAACGCACTTAACGTCCGTCCCATTTCCGTACTTTATACAAACAGACACATATGGAGTTCATGGGCCCGTACACAAAAGCAGGCTTTAAATGTCAAAGAAGTAAAGGAGCCAGCTGGGTTTGAAGTAGTCATTTATTTCTATCTCACACTCTCAAAGATAATCATTATTCATCGCCATTTTGATACAAGTTGGGACTAGAAAACCATGTAAGGGCATCAGGGGCGAATCTACAGTGCTATTGTTTTGTTTGTTTATAGAGATACAATGTGTTTTATTTGTAGAGTGAGATTCATGGGAATACTTCTTCAAATAGAGTTTAAAGGGCCCATATTACGCTATTTTCTGATCTATGTTATAATATTATTTCCTCATTAAAACATACAAGGAGTTATAAGGAGTTAAACAGCATTATAACATGACTTAAAGCTCACAAAAGCCACTTATAGGACATTTAAATATATAATGTGTATTTTTTCCTTTATGCATTGTTTAGTTGTTGTCTTATAGTCAGAAATGACCATTACGATAAAGCTGTATTGGCGTCTCAGTGGGGAAAAAGACTTGCAGTTAAAGACTGCAAACTTTTCTGTAGGAGGGTTTTTACTTACCTGTTTAGCCAGACTAATTGGTCCTACTTTGGCATTTCTTAATACCAAATGGTACATAACTCTGTCAAATAGACCAGAAGTGGGCTCTAAAGGAAACCATGGCAGTGTCTGTGTATGTGGACGGGTGAGGGACGGGCTGGAGGGGCAGAGATGGTTGAATAGTAAAACTGTTCCCTCAGTAACCCAGGCTTGAGAGCAGGTCCAATCTCAGAGCACAGAGCAGTACAGCAAAAAGGAAAAGTGTTTAGGGACACTTGAGCTTGTATTTTTTAATAGAAATAAGACAAAAACCCTATATTTAGTCTAAACTGACTTTTTAATGTTTTAATGCTGTAATGCTGTTCCCTCATCAATAACATAAAGTGAAAGAAAATAGACTGTGGTCAACTGGACAATATTTTTTCAATTAATCAGTTTCACATTTAAGGCAGTAACTTATATCAGAACTCTGTCAGAACTGAAGAAGCTACTTGAGTGGTAAAACTTATTCACTTATTCAAATTTGTGTCCATGACTGAGGGATTACACAGACGTATCTCAAGTTGTGTTTCAGTTTCAGTTGCATTTTAATTTGCATTTGGATCAAGACTAAGGATACTATCTGATCTTTATAGTAAAATGTTAGGGGCATGTCATAATATTTCAGCTTTTCATTAAAAGCTTCTCCAAAGTTATTTCAGTGCACCATTAAAGAAAAATATAGGTCTATATAAAACTTTTTTTTTTTTTTAAATCATACTGTAGCTTGGACAGTGCAGATTTAATGTAACTTGACAAAATGCAGTGCAGTAAATAGCATATCATTACTTGCCTTTTTAGTGTTGTACAAAAATTTCAAAATTGATTTTGATACTAAGGAATAGACTCGATACTCAATACTGATTTCGATACCATGCTGATAATTAAAACCATTATTTCTTTGGACAATAGAATGTGATTTTTAACATTAAATCATAGTACTTTCCTTTAAATTACCATGTGGCATTAATATCTGTTTAATTTCACAGTTGTCCAGGTAGGTTCGTAGGTTTATACTTGTCTATTTGCTTTTTTACTTGTTCTGATACAGCTCAAGATCATTCTAAAGCTATTCAGAAAAGGTTCATTTCTGTCCTGTGAATTTTTTAGTATCGATACCTGTTCGAGTGGGTATCTAGTCTCAATACTACTTTTAATATCAATCAGTGTGATATTTTTACACCTATCTTTTTAATGCCAATAAACAGTGCAGAAAGACAAAAGATAGTTCAATGAAACACTAACAATGTGCACATATTTATATTCACGTAATTAATCTTTCCTATAGAAGTAATTCTGCTACACCAGCCTTTGTTGTTTGTACTCTATGTCCTTTATTGTCTGTTTCACTATAAATAATTTTCACTGCAAATACAGCTTGGTTATTATAGACTAATGATCACTACAAGGATGGCGGCCTACATTTAGACAGGATTTCTTTTGATGTAAGAAGAGAATTGGAGTAGAGTGCGTATCACAGACAAGAGTAGCTACTTTTTGGGCCATAGCATTTCAGGACACTTGCCCTGTCGTTTTCCTATGGCTCACTGCACACACCAGGATTAAGTGGGCTTAGATGTGAAAGCTCCTCTGTCACTCTTTCATTTTCAGTCTCTTTTAGTTAGGATCAGTGTGAAATCTGGCATGTTTTGTGAACTGTTTCGCCATGATATGGATAAAAAGTACAGGCAGATTATGCAACTGAATAGACGCAATTGGAGGTTTGCTGTGTTTCTTTTCTGGTGGTACAATCTTCCACAATATGGTATTAATGTTATCTATCTCCATGGAAATAAACAGGTGATGCCATTTAGCCAAGTTACACATCAGATACATGGAGAGGTGACCCAGTTTTAGCAATAAAAAAGACCAAGATGGAAAAGTCTAATACCAAACAATGGAAAATTCTAGGCAAAGCAATAAGATAATAAGCCGGTGCGGACTGCAAATGCAACTTCCTCATCAAAGATACCTGGAGTTGTGTTTTGTTTCATTCATGTTTGAGTAATCCTTTATTAGTAATCTGTCTACATTCCCAAAACTCAAAATGCTCTATTCCATCTTGTGATGTCATGAAGTGGTACTTTTCAAGTTGCTTTTACCTTTTGTTTTGTAGAGATTGGCAATTCCAGGGCTGAAATTATCCAAATGATTCTAGTAAAGATGTGTGGAGTTTAGAAACACAGCTGTGCATTTCCTGTATTGCTGCATGACATCACAAGGTGGAACAGGGTGTTTTCTGTTTGAGAGAAGAACACAGCCTAAATGTGCAGGATTTGTGTGTTAAACTTGTGTGAATGAAACAAAACACAACTCCAGGTATGTTTTTGGCGAAGCAAATACTGATATTAAATGAGATAAGATAGGTTTAATGCCGTACTGTGGAACATATTAAATGACATAACATCACCATGGAGACAAGCACATGGCAGAACCCGCACCAGAAAAGTTACATAGTGTTCTTATATTTCCAAATAGCCACAATGAAACAGGTGTTAGTCTTATAGTGTCTGAGGTATCATCATAACGATGTGTGTTTTTCCTGATGCCCCGTCAGCACTGTCAAACTGCAACCCACCTTTGTTTAAATAAATACTATCATTATCTGGTATGTCAAAACTAAACCTGATTTATAGCATCATTGTCCGCTAAGCCGTGTTTTCTGGTTTCATTAACTCCCAAAGTTTTTGTGTTTTGTTTTGCTTGTGTTTTAAAATTATAATGATGTTTTAATTATAGATTTGAACCTGATAATAGCAGTCTGTATTATTAATCGTGTTGTACTCATTCAGTCTTGTTTTGGTGAGTAATGTTTTGTGAATTGGATATGACTTGTTTTTGTCAATTCTTTCTTGACATATTCTAGTGTTTTTGTGCTAAGTTAAAGCTGCATCGTGTAACTTTTCTGGTGGAGGGTCCGTCAAATGCTTTTCTCCATGGAGATGTTATTGCTTTGTCTGGAATGTTTCACTGTATGGCATTAAACCTTTCTATCTTCATGGAGACCAAACCAGGCCGTTACAGGTCAGATCTGTGGAGAGGGAACCCCGCTCACAGTCAGAATGTAAGAATGTAATGTAAGGTAGATCTGTTTAATGTCATACTGTGGAACATTCAAGGCAGAGCAATGACATATCCATAGAAACAGGAACGTGACGGAGCTCTAGCGAAAAAGTTACATAGTGTACCTTTAACATGTGTCTCTAATAGTATTGTCATGATACTAAACGTTCAAACTCTATAATAAACGGAATAAACTCAATACACAATACTGATTCTAATACTACATGATTTAAAAAACAAACACTTTCTTCTCAACATTTTCTTTAGACAGCAGAATGCCAACATTAAATTGTAGTACTTTCTCTTATATTACCAAGTACTATTATATGTATCTGTGTAATTTCTCAGTCATCCAGGTAGGTCCATAGTGGTCCGTGGGCGTATACTAGTCTTTATGCTCTTATACTTGTTCTGAAACAGCTCAAGATCATTCTAAAGTTATACAGAAAAGGTTCATTTCTGTCCTGTGAATTTTTAGTATCGATACCTGCTCAAATAGTATCTAGTTTCGATTCTACTTTTAGTATCTGTTTCTGTCCATTCTTTATTACAGTGTGGTTTTGCAAGCGTATAAAAAGATATTAAAACTATATTTACCCATGTGAATCCTAAGGGAGTCTAAATGTGGAGATAGTGAGACTTGTATAATTCACAGTTTATGGAACTTTAAATGACTTTTGCACCTTCTCTACTCAGCTGGATATGTGTAAATTGATTCTAGGTTTTTCTCATAGCCTTGAAAAGAGTCATATTTCTTATATGTAAAAGTACTAAATGAAACATGAATACTGTTTACTGTCATATAGAAAGGAAATATCAAGTTTGAAGCTTCGGAGACCTCCCAGGGAATTGCTCTTGTGATAGATTTGTGCATACATTTCTGAAGTGATTTGAATATGAAAATGTAAACAGGACATTTTGATTGAAAAGGATGTGTAACACGCACAAGATTTTCATTTGTGCATTTTTTCTGTTGGCTATATGGTATGTAGGAAATATAAATGACATGGAGTCTGACTTTTTAAAATAATGGCAAGTAAATACAGAGCAGAGGGCGGGGATACGGGGTAGGTGAAAACAGATTTTCAGAGCACGCTAGCCTCAAATGCCAGACAATACAGGATTATTCAAATATGCATATCAAAACGCTAGCTGGCATTAGCCAACATCTTTCAGTTAGACACTTTCACCTTTTTGTTGAAAATCAAACACTTACAATGGCCATGGACACTCGTATTGATTACACTCTCCTGGAAATGTGTTGTTTAAAAAGTTTTGAGATGAGCCTAAAACGCATTTGGTAGTGTTTGTTTGCTAATGTTTCACCATAGAGATACATGTAAACCCCCCCAAGCTTGATGTTACTGCAAATACTATAGTCAACTAACAGTTTTTGTAGAATGTATAATTGGTCTTAAATTGTCACATCTTTCTTTGTAAAATGGTGTGAAGTGTAGGGTGCTCAGCTTAATTATAACTTTAACTCTAACCGCTTTGACAGTAATTATAATAAAGCCTGACAGCCACACTGGTTTCTATGGTTATGATACATTTACGATTATGAACATGTATTAAATGGCCAAATTATCAGTATTTTAGGTAAATTTGAGCTTTCATTGTCTCTTCTCAAAAAGCCATGGAAAAGCTGTTTGAAAGATCCACCACATTGACTACCCTGTGTGACGTTAGTTGGTGCTTCCACATTCTTACTCTTATGTGGTTTTTAGTCTGTTGTGAAGCCTCTTATCCAGACAGTTTTGTTGCTTTTCCCTCAAAGCTACTGGCCCATGAGGACATTATCTGGACTGACCCTGACGTGGATTAACATGTCATAATAACATGTCTTCTATCAACAGTGTCCTGGGGTCCACGGCTCTGTTGGTCTGTGGGTGGTAGTTTAAACAGGGGCCCCTCCCTTATACTGTGCTGACTTTATACCAGCTCAGAATCCATTGGACCAGCTTGTGCATTATGCTGAATATGCACACTTTATGTACACATGCAAGAGACTGGCACTGGCTCAGACAGGAAGCACGTCAGTAAGAAGATAATTACGGTGTTAGAATTTCTAGTGTATGATGAAATATTTGAAATTATGACACAAAAATTTCCAATTGCAATTTGCATCTTGGTTATGTGTATAACAAGTATGCAAGTATTAATACTAATCCAAAAATGTTAATTTTGTCTTTTTTAACATTAACTTTATCTTTTTTTCTTAACACATTCCTATAGTTGTCATAGTTTGATACGATACTGATTTGAAAGTTGGAGAAAGCAACATGCAGCGCTATCAAAAACCTGCGATGTCCAGAAATATATCAACAGGGAAATGCAATATAATTTAGCAGTAGTTTCCTCTAATATTGCTATGTGGTCTTATAATAGTTCTGATATAGATCAGGGTCATATATTCATAATAGGTCCATTTTTATGTAATCTGAAATATTGAAATTAGTATTTTGAAGCTGTTTCCTTTTACTTTTGGAACAATTCATATTTATTTTATTTGTTACAACCTTTGTAACACCCCAGTGCTCTATAATGAGACACAGACTGTGCACAGTGACTGTATTTTGCCCCTACGAGATGCTTTTATTACACACTGACTACAAAACAAATTTTACAACAATTGTATACAAACCTTTTAATGGATTTGATGCGACCAAATAGTGAAAAAATAGATATGTTGCAGCAATAACATTTTTGTGAAAAGCTTTAGCTAAGTCTTCTTTTCTCAAATTAGACTAAATCTGCCTCTGAATCTGTAGTCAGACAAATACAGATCTACGAAATGTGTAACTCAAATGTACGGGGTGGTCTGGACTGCTCATAGAAAAGCTGGGACCTCTTTTGTCAAAGTAAATCAGATTTCTCAGATACTTGGAGGGTCCTTGAACATCATTTCCTGTCCCTTTCAAAAGTTGCCACTGCCAATCTTGTTCCTCCTCCTGCAGCAGCTCCAGCCTCAGCATCTTTTTAACACATTTTATTCTGCGCCAATGTCCGAGCACTTACAATATGTCCTGAGGTGTGTGTGTGTGTTGCTGGAGGTAGATATAATAAAACATATGGCGCGTCTCTTTCATAAAGGTTGTTTGGGTGTTGGGCACTTGGAAAAAAAAAAAAAACATTGTGTGATTTGGACCACAGGAGTCTGCAGATTTATATTCTGAGATTGCTAAAATAGACTTAGACTTAAACAAATTTTACTGATGCACAAGGAAAGTTACTTACCACATCACAATATTTTATAACAAAGAGAATAAATATAAATGGTAATAATATATTCTAAATAAATAGCAATAACAGCAAGAGACTTATTATATAAATGTATACTCAAGGCAGTAGAAAGGGAGACAAAGGGGTCTGTTGTCCTGGGCCCCAGGGTTTTAGGGGCCCAGAATTGGATTCTCTTCTTATTAATTTATATTAGAGAGGGGCCCATATGTGGCTTCTTGCCCCGGACCCCCAAATTTCTGTCCACGGGCCTGTGTATATGTGCAAGTAAAAATAAAATATAGAAATAAAGTAATAAAAATAGCTGTATACAAAAAGCCATAAGGAAAAAAGATGCAAAGATGATATGATGATTGACAGGACATAGGGTTATCTGTTACATAAGGGTGAGTTGTTGTACAGTTGTAGGGAGTATTATCTGTTATATAAGGGTGAGTTGTTGTACAATTGTAGGGAGTATTATAGTATGAATGTAGTCCTGTATCTCTCACTGTTTGAGTGGAGCTGTAGGAGCCTGTTGGAGAATGAGCTCCTCTGTCTCTATAAAATCCAGGAAGTCATTTATTCATTTATTATTATTATTATTATTATTATTATTATTATTATTATTATTATTATTATTATTATTATTTGCCTTACTGTCCCAGGTGGCTAATATAATATTTACTGTGTTCTTTGCTGCAACTGTGAGTCCAGAGGTAATCAAATGTCCAATATAATCTTAATATTTCAAGCTCAATTTTGATTCTAAGCTTGGCTTGACATTCAATACCAATTTCTATTCCTCAGTGGTAATAAAAAAGACACTCGAGATCATCATAAATCAAGACCATGCTAAAAATTTTCAGGGAAGGTCAAATTTTGTCACAATTCAAATTAGTAAAAAAGATGATGACTTCTAATATTGCTCTAATTAATTACAAAATATGATATTGTAATTTATTTTTTACACAATCATAACATTCTTGCCTGGTTTACATTAACAGCCTCATTCGCAGCTGTGGGTAACATTTAAAGGTTCTACATTACACAAAATTGACTCTTGTGAGATTTAAGCCATGTTAAAATGTGGTTACGGTTATCCAAATGATTCTAGTGAAGGTGTGTGGAGTTTTTAAAACACAGTGGAGCATGTCCTGTGTTACCACGACGTCACAAGGTGGAACAGAGTGTTTTCAGTTTGAGAGAAGAACTCAACCTATATATACAGGGTTTGTGTGTTAAACGTGTGAAACAAAACACAACTCCACGTATGTTTGTGATAAAGAAACAACATTATAACATAGATCAGAAAATAGATTAATATGGACCCTTTAACATACATATGGGCCTATTATACGCTGATTTCACATTGAACACAAATGCTCCAATAGTTTTCTAACCTTTTCCTGTTATTGATTAGCAAATCTAAACCCATATATAACAATATGGATTCATAACTTTTCAGACTGATAGAAGCAGACCTGCAGATGCATAATAAAATGTTATGTGTGGACTGTTAAGTAGAAAATATGCACCACTCACTCCTTGGCACAGTTTGTCCTCTGATGAATCTTGTTCAAACTCCCTTCTCTTCCACTTTGTTGAATTAGGATAATGAAGTCCCCTGACAGACTGTGCGAGGCTGTGCTCTAGCAGACGCACAGTCACTTCAAGTAATTTCGAGGTTCACATTTCTCTGTGCTTTTAATGGAGTGGCCATAGGAAAGATGGACCGGACAGGACAGAGGCTAACTATTATCAACGCAATGTGACGTGATAGAAGTGAGTGAGTTGGTATACCTGTGGAGTGGACAAAAGATGTGTTACCTAAGAGAGAATGCTAAATGCACAGTACTTGAAGGTCCTATATTCCACAAAATTGATTCTTGTGAGCTTTTGGCCATGTCAGAATGCTTTTACCTCCTCAAAAACATGCCTGTTGTGTTTTATTTCATTCACACATTTGAGTAATCCTTTATTATTAGTCTGTCTACATCTCCAAAGCTCAAAATGCTCTGTTCCACCTTGTGATGTCATGTTAACAGCAACTTTTTATCTTTAGTTCAATAGAGACTGGCAATTTCAGGGCTGAAATGATTTAAATGCTTTGGAGCACTTCCTGTATTACCACATGAAATTACAAGGTTGAACTGTGTTAAACATGTGTGAATGAAACAAAACAGCTGTGGGTATGTTTTTGATGAGGAAACAACATTATAACATAGATCAGAAAATAGTGTAATATAGGACAACTTTCTGTTCCTGTAGAATCACGCAGGTAACGTGCCACTTCCAGAAAGTTCCTTTAAATCTGCTCATGAGTGTTAAAGCTCTTGGCTGAAAATCAAATCGCAATCGGAATTAGATTTTCTTTTCAAAATCAAGTAGCCCCCATTATAATCATAGTTTTGTTGTCTGAACAAGTAAGCATATAGGTAGCTAAAACTCACCAAATCTTAAATTTTCTTAACATTTTGAAATAACCCTGGGTCCACATTACTGTCGTTTTAAAGGTCCTATACAAAATGGAGCTTTAAGTCATGTTTGAATGTTGTTACCTCCTTAAAATCATACCTGGAGTTGTGTTTTGTTTCTTTTACACATGTTTGAGTAATCCTTTATTATCAATCTGTCTGCATCTCCAAAGCTCTGTTCCATCTTCTGATGTCATTGATACACTTTGGAAGGTAGTACCTCCAGCAGTCCGCTTTGGACCCCTAAACGGAGGCAGTACTCAGGGTTCGTGCCGTTCAGTCCCGTACCGGCCTTATGGAAACGAGGCTATAGTTTAGTTAACAGCTCCTTTCACCTTTAGTTCAGTAGAGATGGGCAATTCCAAGACTGATGAAATCATCCAGATGATTCTAGTGAAGGTGTATGGAGTTTAAAAACACAATGGAGCACTTCTGTATTACCACATGACATCACAAGGTGGAACAGGTTGTTTTCAGTTTGAGAGAAGAATTCAGCCTAAATATGCAGGGTTTGTGTGTGAATAAAACAAAACACAACTGCAGGTGTGTTTGTGATGAGGAAACAGCATTATAACAAAGATCAAAAAAGTGCCTGATATGGGCCCTTTAATGATGTAGTTGTTTGTTTTGAAAAGTGTTTAAGGACAACATAATTCTTCACATTTTGAGTTAAAAAAACACATTTACAGAAGATATCCAGTGTCATGCCTATTAGAAATCCAATAACGTCTCTTTTCTCTTTGCTAACCTAGTTTAACCCCGGTGACCCTGTATTCTTCTTTTGTGATTTATTGTGTTGTTTTGGCTGAGGGCAGTGGGGCTCGTTGGTGGTAGAACACTGGGACATTCTTGATGTGACGAGTGCGTGCTTCGGAGGTCGCGGGCTGGCCAATCACATTCCAGCTGCTCCCACGGTAACGGCGGACAGGGGGAGGGGCCTAGGTTTCAGCTGGAGTCCATTGTTCCGTGTTTGACAGAGCCGCTCGTGAATGCCAAGTTAAGGATTGTCAAGTGAATGGCAGTAAACCACTTAACCCACACTGCTTAAAAGATTAGAGATAATTATTTTAAGCTTTTCAGGAAATTTCGTTTTCAGGAAGGCTTGTTGCGCCAATAGCAGTGGTTGTCATCCAGATTCAATGTAACTTTTTGGTTTGGGGTCTGTCAACTTGTTTCTATGGATATGTCATTGCTCTGCCTAGAATGTTCCACAGAATGACTTTAAACAGCTCCACCTTATATTTATTCAGTTACAGGTGGTTTTATACCTCAACAAATACCTAGAAAAACAGGTATTCTGACTGTGAGTGGGGTTGCCTCTCCAGAGATCTGATCTGTAACTTGATCTGGTTTGGTCTCTATCAAGATTGAAAGGCTTAATAGCATACTGTGAAACATTCCAGGCAAAGCAATAACATCTTCATGGAGAAAAAAGCATTTGATGGACCCTCCTCTGGAAAAGTTACACAATGTACCTTTAAAAGTACAGAATTTAAAGAGGGTGTATTATACAAAATCACTGTCTTGGAGTTTTCTACCTTGTTGTAATGTTCCTTTATCAAAAACATGGCTAAAGTGGGTTTATATGTCATCGATGCATGTTTGAGTCATCTAGCAATCTCTCCTGGGCCCTATTAAAACCCTCTTTACGGTTAGCTGTAAGATTCTGTCTAATGCTCAGCCCACAGTTAATTGGGATTAGGATTATTTTATTTTTATTTATTTATTTATTTATTTATGTATTTTATTTATTTATTTATTTTAATTAGGACAGTGCATATTAATCAACATGTCAACAAACAGCATCAATGCAAATATGCTGGAATTAGCACAATAGCTAGTTTACATCCATAAATGTTACCATAGGATACCAATGGAGAGCAGTGCAGATTTAATACAGACCAACTGGATTTTATATGTGGTTTTAACTTGTATGTTGAGTCATATACTTTTTTGAATGAAGAAAGCTTTTATTTTTGGTCAAATGCAATGGTACGTGTCATCTTTCTCTTTGCTTTATAGTTACTTTTTACACTTCTTTAGACCTTGGACGTCAATGTATGGCCAAAACTGTATTCAGTATTTTCTGTGTAGCAATCATTGTGACAGGTCTGTGTGATATTTGCCAGTTCATATAAAGTGTCTGTACACTTTAACCTCAGTACAAAAAAATATGTGGTTAGAGCGACTTTGTAAATGGAAAAAGAGAAGACAAATCGTTGCTAAATGAATTGTGTCGAAAGTGAATTGGTTGAAAATGTGTGGTCAGGAATCGTCAGGTTCGTTTAAAGCCTCTAGCAGCAAAAGGATCGTGAAGGATTCTGCAGAACAAGCATAGTGTCTCTTTCTCTCTCACTGTCTCTTTTGCACTCTCTCTATCCCTTCCTCTGCCTCTCTATACCACCCCTCTTCTCTCTCTCTCTCTCTCTCTCTCCCTCTTTCACACTGTCTCTTTTGCACTCTCTCTATCCCATCCTCTTCCTCTCTATACCACCAACCCCCCCCTCTCTCTCTCTTTGCACTCTCTCTATCTACGTCTCTGTCGCTCTCTCTCTTGGACTGTTTATCTCTTTTTCACTACATTGAAAAACAGATTCAGTATCTCTTCCTCTATTTCTTTCTCTGTCTCGCTCTCTCTCTCTCTTTTTGTATAAGGACCTCTCTCATATACTCGCTCTCACTCTCTTTTTCTCTCTGTTTCTATCTCTCTTTCTCTAGATAATGACATCTCGCTCTCTTTCTTTCTCTCTCTCTCTCACTTACTCTCTTTCTCTTGCTCCTCTCTTTTGCTCTCTCTCCTCTTTCTCTCTTTTACACTCTCTCTCTTTCTCACGCACACATGGCATTACCTCCACACTCACACACTGTATTAATGTACTTTCAGTGGGTGCCAGATAAGCTCAAGTAATAACGTTGCCATCTCAGCTAATTTTAGCTCTGTATTGAATGTGCTGAATGGTATTCATGGCAACATCTCCGGTCGAGCTTAGTAGTGGTGGGTCTCTATGACCTGTCTCACACATAGTAAAACATAAAGTAAAAATAGTAAGAAAAAATAGTAAGTAAAATTATGGCCAGCAGTAGTGTGCCCAGGTATGATACATGTATTTTTTTATAGTTCCCATAGTACTCCATTTTCTAATCTCTGTTATAATGTTGTTTTCTCATTTTGAGCTTTGGAGATGTAGGCAGACAATGCAGGATTAGTGAAATATGTGCGCTCGAAACAAAAACCAACTCTAGGTATGTTTTTGAGGAGGTAACAACATTCTAACATGGCTCACAAGAATCAGTTTTGCATAACATAGGATCTTTAAGATAAGATAAGATAAGATAATCCTTTATTCGTCCCACAGTGGGGAAATTTCAATGTCACAACGCAAGTTTCAGAAAAAGTAGGAAAACAAGAGCACACATCAAAAACAAGATAAATAATAATAAGTATTTACAATCACAATATTGTGTACAGTGCAGTGACGGACAGTGGTGGTTTAAACATGTACTATAGAAAATATAGTGATATACAAGTTACTACAGCCAATTTGTACCACCGGGCCCTCCGATCACCACCAACTACACATGCACACACCACATTCACATAAGCAAGGTGGGTGAAGTATCTTGCCCAAGGACACCATGCCAGTACATGTCAAAGCTGGGACTGAACCACTGAATTGAGTTGGTGGGCAAACTGTCTAACCACTAAACCATTTCCACCCCCTAGTGTAACTTACTAGTTTTTCATAAGTATGCAAGTTTATCTAAGGCCTAGTACTGTTTTAATGTAAGATCAGTACAGTGCAGTGTTAAGGAAGGTTGAGGTAGTACTGGTAAAAAAGATGGAACCAAAAAAATATTATATTATATACAAGTTTTAAGTGTTAAGTATTAGTTAAGTGGAAGAACAATGTACAAGTGACACCACGTTAACAATAAAATACAGTGGAATTTGTGAACATTATTATGCTGTTAACTGATAATACAAGAATGAATAGGTACTGAAAAAGGTACAGTTGCCAGTACCGAAAACATGCTGTTGTAAATACTGAGAGAAAAGAAAGGTACCCAGTCCTACTTATAGTACACGAGTAAAGAATATTAATTTTCATATTGTATTGTATAGTAAAAATACAGTTTTCTTTGCAGTAGTACACCTCCCACTTGCCTCCTTGGGCTCACTCTGCTCTACTTTGTGGAGGATGGAGAACATCTGTAAACTGTGCCTTGCATAATTCTGAATAATGACCTTTGAGAATAAAGCCTGTTTTTGTGCTACTTTTGTCCCGCCTCCCGCTCCAACCAAAAAACAGAACATGCACAGAAAGCAAACAGAAAGCTAGTATTTTTTTCCTTAGCCTAATTTTTATTTATTGTTTTATCTATGGCATTTTAAACTGTAACATTTCACTGGGCTTGTATTATTATTTTAAGATACTGACACATTTTAAAACAGGCAAAAGTCAGTTAAAGATTCTGTGTTATAATAGAGGTAAACACCATAAGTATTAGGAATTGGTGTTAACTTTGCAAGGCAAGGCAAGTTTATTTGTATAGCACAATTCGTACACAGACTAATTCAAAGTGCTTTACAGAATAAGAAATACATTAAAATCACAATACAAACAAATAATCATCAGAAAATTAAAAAGAGAGAGAGAGACATTAAATGAGAGAGAAGAGTGCAGAATGAAAAACTTTCAGTCATATGCAGCTAGACAGAAGTGTTTTGAGCCTGGATTTAAACAGTCAGAGCAGAGGTCTGTCTCACATGTTCAGGAAGACTGTTCCAGGTTTCAGCTGCATGAATCTGAAACGCTTACTCCCCGTGTTTAGTCCTGATTCTTTACACCAGTAGGAGGCTGGTCCCTGAACTCCTCAGAGTGCAGATGGTTCATATGGCACCAACATGTCAGAGATGTACTGTGGTGCTCGGCCATGGAGAGACTTGTACACAAGCAGAGCCACTTTAAAGTCTCTTCTCTGAGCCACAGGAGCCAGTGCAGAGACCTGAGCACAGGACGCATGTGCTCGTACTTCCTGGTTCGACTCAGGACCCGAGCTGCAGCGTTCTGGATGTACTGCAGCTCGTTTGGAGTCAGCAGGCCATTACAGTAGTTTAACCTATTGGAGACAAACGCATGGATAAGTCTCTCCAAGTCTGCTTTAGACAGTATACCTTTGATTTTTGCTATGTTGGTAAAAGGCTGCAGATGTTATTGATTTGATGTGGCTGTTAAAGTTCAAGTCTGAGTCCATTATTACTCTTAGATTTGAAGGTTTTAAAGAGAGAGACTGGAGGCGACTGCTGACACTGTCTTTGTTTCTTTGGTTATCAGTTTTAATGTTTTCTATTTTAACTTAGACACTTAGACTTAAACTTTATTGATCCACAAGAGAAATTATTTGGACACAGTAGCGCACACATCACAATATACTAATAATATAATAACAAAGTGACAAAATAGAAATGGTAATAATAAATTCTAAATGAGTAGCAAAAATAGCAAGCGACTGTTGCCAAATAAGGCATAATTATGTAGAGCTTTGCAACTTTTCTGGTGGAGGATCCAGCATCAGCATGTCTCTGTGTGATTTCTTTGCCACTACATTATTGCTAAAATACTATCTGCTTTTCTCTCTTATCCAATCATGTTGTTGCGTGGTGTGGCTCTTCCTTAGCTAAAGCGATCCGGGAGTTGAAGCGAGCAAGACCACGGTAGGAGGCAGTACCCCCCAGCTCTCACCTCGGGGCCCTCAAACAGGCTGGTAGTTTTCAGGTGAACAGAAAACTTTTACATTTAGTTCATTCCAGGACTGGAAGTATCCAAATGATTCTACTGAAAGTGTATGGAGCATTACCACTGACATCACAGGGTGGAACAGAGTGTTTTCTGTCTGAGAAAATAACTTAGCTTAAATATGCTGGGTTTATGTGTTAAACATGTGTGAATGAAACAAAACACAACGCCAGGTATATTTGTAATGAAACAACATTATAACATAGGTCAGAAAACAGCATCATATGGGCCCTTTAATACAAATTCACTAAAATGAGATCGGTTCGTGTTTTGTACACAGATACTCAAAACCAATACTGAGACACAAACAGTTGCATCTCTAATTAGATTTCATTATATTTTTAAGAAGTGTGTAGAATCCCTCAGTCGTCCAGGTAGAATCCATGGCAAAAGGAGAAATTTAATTTGTCAACTGGACAGAGTTTATTTGCTCGAATACGCTCATCCAAGCTGGAGGAAGCATTTAATTATATTTTTCACAGTTACACAGACGCTTTACATGCCCCCAACTCTTTTTACCCAGTGTGTAACTTTTGCCCTTGTTTCCGTCTTTTCTTGTCCCATATTGAGCTTGACCACAGGTTTTTGAATGGCCTTGGTCCAGTTTGGAGGAGGCAGTTGGCGCTCAGTGGTACAACATCAGTAGTTTGGCAGTGGAACAAAAGCACTGCAGCTGATTTTAATGAAACAGTGTGAATGTGAGCAGACAGAGACTTCACAGGTGCTCAGGATAAATAAATACTAGTCACTTATTCTTCAAATGTGTTCCCAGAGCGCTCATTCCAAATATCATAGAGATGTTACTGTTTTGTCTGAAATGTCCCGGTATGACGTTCAAAGTATCTGTCTTGCATTTGCTCAACATGGGTTTTCTTTGACCCAAAAACTTGCATACTTACTGTGAGTGGCCTTGACCTCTCCGCAGATCTGACATGTAACTTGGCCCTGTGGTGTCACCTGATGTCTCCATAGAGATAAATAAATGTAATGATTAGAAAATAGTGTAGGCCCTTTAAAAGAGCTGAGACTACCACTTTTCTTCATGTAATAAAGATTAGTTTTGCCCTAAAAGCAGTAGCTAGGATCAAAAAGATCACTGTGCTGTTTGCTTAAAATTGTAAAGCGCTTTTATTGTCCACAAACCAGGAAGTAATGCATGTGCACTGTTAGCATGCTAGCTGTTGTTAGCAGTAGAAACCTGTAGTAAGGTAAACTCATTGTGGTGAATGAATAGGATTCTAGGAATGTGTTAAGAAAGTTTTCCTGAATTAGAAGAAGCAAAACTAATATTATTGTGTAACCCTTTCACTAACAATAGATACTTTTTCAGTCTTGATCAACTTTTCAAGTGCTTGTCCGTAGTTATCCCTATGTATTTTTTCTGTCACACAAAACTGAACTGAATGATTCAATAGTTACAGATAAAGCAGATCATTGCGAGTGGGATTATAAACAGACTCGAGGCAAGCGTTGAAAAGTCACCCTCGTAGATTAATTACTTTATTGTCAATGGTATTGGCAGCAATAGTTTCAAGTATTTTTCAAGGACAGTATAGTCACAGGGACAGTTCAGGATTGTATAAACACTCACTTTAAGCTTTGAGGACTTAAAGGATTCAGGGCTTTTTTGGGCTGGATCTTACTCCGCACTTGAGACGCTAAAACAGAGGACATCTGCTGGTTGTCTTGGTAACAAACAACCACAATATTACAGCTTATTTTTTTTTTTATTCTTTATCATTGTGGGGAAAAAAAGTGTAATCAGGTAAGGCGGCAAGATTAATCACAACTGAATCGAAATCACAATTTGAATGGATGGAATTAACAGACTGCAAAGACTGCAGTTTTTTTAAGTACCCTGTCTTATTCTGCATAAAAAAAAAAACGTTAACCCTGTAGTTTAGTTACCTGGCGAGCTGGAACCACATGCTTTGAATTTCAGTGGGCGTGATTGACAGGCGGATTAACCAACCAGAGAGACGCATTTTACCTTTGCGTGAAAAACAAACATGGCTGCTTACACATAAAAAAGGAGAAAAATCCACATAAAGGACTGAGAAACAGCATGGATTTTTACAGAATCAACAATCAAAGCACCAAACTATTACTTATTTTAGGTAGTTATATATTTTGTTCTAAAAGTTGCGAGAATTTTGGCTAGATCTGTACATCTTCTGAAATATAGTTTATTAGTTCATTTTCTGTCTTTATCAGTTCTTCTCGATTTTTCTTCTTGAGATTGAATTGTGAACTTTGAACAGAATCTAGTAATATTAATTGCACATCTAATCATAATTTTTTTATTTTTTATTTTGAGTCTATTTCTGAAACTGCCTGAAGTACAAATAACAGTCTGTAAAGGTCAGTTCCCAATCAGTATTCACTCCGTGTTAGACAAAATAATGGAAAAATACCCATAGTTGTGAGAAGTGGTCAGTGTGTGCTGCAGCTGAGAAAGATCGCACACACCTTTCTTAGTATCCAATCCACTTAATTTTTTTAACAAATTTTATAAACATGACACTTTCCAAAGTGCTGTACAGACAAATTAAGACAGTAAATAAAAACAATCAATCCTAAATAAAAAATAATAAATAAAAAGCGTAATATACATGAAGCTGTGTGTGTTGGGCGATTGGGCCTATGGCACAGATTCAGAGCCACACTCTAGTCAGTTTGCCTGAGGGCAGGTGTAGCTTTAGGAGTTACAGAAGAAGCTTACCACCACTGAGTATGGAGTAAATGAATTGTAAAGCTGTTTGAGTAGAAACATGCAACTCATTATACTTTAGATGTTAAGACATGTATTTATTTATTAATTGAAAAGTAGTTTTTCCAAAATCTTTCTCACTTTTCTCTGCTTACAGTTGTAATGAAACTTTTTCAATTGCTTTTATTACATGCTACTTTAAATATACTATTACATAACATAATATTGCATTGGATTTATTTAGCACCTTTCAAGACCCCCAAAGTGCATTACATTGCATTATTCATTCTCTCCATACTTGGGGTGCTACTGTAGCCACAGCTGTCATGGGGTAGACTGACAGGAGTGAAGATATCAATCTGTCTCTTCTGCCCTTCCCACCATCACCAATTACCCACACATTCACCATATTCATACATAGGCAAGGTGGCTGAAGTGTCTTGCCAAAGGACACAATGGCGCTTCCCACAAGCCACTGTTATCCCACTGTGGCAGCTGATATTCCCGGCAGTCCGCCATCCAAGTACTAAGCAGATCCAACTAAAACTTTTGAGATGACACATGATAAGGTATTGGCAAGGATGGATAGATGGATAGATGGATGGATAGATGGATGGATGGATAGGGTTACATGGGCACATGTTTACTGCATTTACTCAACAATAAAGTACTCAGAAAGTGCAAAAAAGTGTTATTTTAATGTCTTTTTGGTAATTTTTAAGGATGTAAAGATATCCAAATGTCACAGTGCAATATTATCACAATATGCATTTCACGGGACAATATTTATTGCGATAATGGAATTGTAAAAATGCTACATTTACCTTTTAAAATTCTTTAACAAGACCTTAGTGCAAATCATTACTGTCATATTCCAAAGAATTATATGAAAGTGCCTAATAAATAAGGTATTTCTTCATGTTGTCTGCTGTCTTAGCTGTTGGTGCAATAAAACAATACATCTACACAAAGATGCTTGTAATTCAATATATTGTGACAGGCCATGATATAATTGTGAGACTTTTTTAACAATACAATATCAGTATTTTTACGACATTGTCTGAACCCTCTTGTATTCAGTTTATAAAGAACTTCATATTACAGTGTGATACAGGATACAGTTCCTCGAGGGGCTTGCAGACAGAAAGACTGGCCCTGCTGCTGACTCAGAGAAGACGCTTTGCTCATAGTTCAGGCATTTAGGTCGTATCTCTTTAAACCCAAGCCTCAGGTCCCCCCGTGGCTGGAAACCATGTCCCATTTTGGTTACATAGTTTTTCGCAGTAGATTTCTAGTGTTCAGAGACTTTTATGGAGGGAGTCTGGACTCTGTGAAATGTGATAGCTCTTGATCTTCTTGTGCCAAGGGCGAGACAATGTCCACACACAGAGACAGTGTCCACGCGCAGAGACAGTTTCCACGCGCAGAGACAGTGTCCACGCGCAGAGACAGTGTCCACACGCAGAGACAGTGTCCACACGCAGAGACAGTGTCCACACGCAGCCTCTGGCACATGGGTATGACTTCCTGTGGGACAAGTTTGCACATGTCTGTTAGGTGGGTAGTGGGTAGTACGGATAGTAAAGGATAGTACAGGTCCTGAGGCCAATGAGTTTGGGTTTAGATCTGGTGGTACTTGGAAAACAAAATATTATCTTAGTTGATACCGGAGAACTTATTTAGAATGTTGTGCTCAGTGAAAAATGCTCCCAGTTTTGAGTTTCAGTCACAGCAGTGCTGTTGATAGATGGATGATTTCATTTCATCTTTATTTCAACAATAAATTATTGCTTCCACTTGCAGCTTTGAATGAAGGATGAAATAAATTTAAAGAACTGTCAAAAAGAAACTCAATAACCTGTTATATTTTCACATTTTGCCAAAAAAGAAAGAAAAGAATGTATATATCATTTATGCAATGTTTTATTGCAATGCCTACACCAAAGCCTGTCAAACTAGGGGATATGAATGTATTTGATTTTTTTTTTAACACTCAAAATGGGCACTTTATTTTTTGGTCCTTTATAGCTAATATCTGGCAGCCTGTTTAAATGTGAATGATGCAAATTTCTACTATATCTGTGTCTGGTGCTAGGCCGCCTCTGACTCCTCTCTTCCGGGGCAGACTCCCCTCCTTTCCTCCTCCCCTCCTGCCCTCTGTCGCCTCTCCTCCTGCCCCCGTCTGGAGCAGCTCCTCACACCTCCTCCAGTGAAACCAGAGCCACTCTTAGGTCTGAGCCTCCTGCCTGGCCATGTCCTTAAGGCTATTTTTAACCCGCAGTGGTAAAGCTCTGTCAGTTTGCCAAAGTCCTACCACAGCCCACTGCACTGGGGCAGAGGGCACGCTGTGTTTGGGCGGGTGGAGGTGGGAGCAGAGCAATGATGCAACCGCAGAATTACTCTTAAAATTCAAATGAAGGCAAGCCAGTGCTCTGTGCAATGCAGATGAAGGGATAATAATGATTGTTAATTCACAGGAAGGAAGTTCACACAAATGGCTATGATTTTGAACATCCTTGAACAGTTCTTTCTTATTGCATGATGTATTCCGGATTTTATGCAATCACCCATACATGTTTTGCTTTTTATGTTCATCTGTACTGAACTGTTGAACACACTATAAAAGATAAATTAATGTAATGCGATTTGAAGAATTAATTTGTTTTGAGTCCTGGTAGTGTTCTGCTTGGGCTTATTAAATTATGTACAGTCGAGGAAATAAGTATTTGATCCCTTGCTGATTTTGTAGTTTTGCCCACTGACAAAGAAATGAACAGTCTATAATTTTAATGGTAGGTTTATTTTAACATTGTGAGGTAGAATATCAAAAAGAAAGTCCAGAAAATAACTTTAAAGAAAATATAAACTGATTTGCATTTCATTGTGTGAAATAAGTATTTGATCCCCTACCAAACATTAAGACTTCTGGCTCCCACAGACCAGTTAGACTCTCCAAATCAACTCATCACCTGAATTATTAGACTCCTGTTTTAAACTAGTCACCTGTATAAAAGACCCCTGTCCACAGAATCAGTCAATCAGTCAGACTCCAAACTCTCCAACATGGGAAAGACCAAAGAGCTGTCAAAGGATGTCAGGGACAAGACTGTAGACCTGCACAAGGCTGGAATGGGCTACAAAACCATAAGCAAGAAGCTGGTGTTAAGGAGACAACTGTTCGTGCAATTGTTTGAAACTTTAAGAAATACAAAATGACCATCAGTCAACCTCGGTCTGGGGCTCCACACAAGATCTCACCTCATGGGGTTTCAACGATCATGAGAACAGTGAGAAATCAGCCTAGAACAACACAGGAGGAGCTAGTCAATGATCTCAAGGCAGCTGGGACCTCAGTCACTTAGGAAACCATTGGTAATACTTAATGCCGCAATGGATTAAAATCCTGCAGTAGTCGCAAGGTCCCCCTGCTTAAGAAGGCACATATGCAGGCCTGAAGTTTGCCATTGAACACCTGAATGATTTAGAGAGTGATTGGGAGAAGGTGCTGTGGTCAGATGAGACCAGAATCGAGCTCTATGGCATTAACTCAAATCACTGTGTTTGGAGGAAGAGAAATGCTGCATATGACTCCAAGAACACCATCCCCACTGTCAAGCATGAAGGTGGAAACATTTTGCTTTGGGGGTGTTTGTCTGCCAAGGGCACAGGACAACTTCACCGCGTCAGCGGGAGAATGGACGGAGCCATGTACCGTAAAATCCTGAGTGACAACCTCCTTCCCTTCGCCAGGAAACTGAAAATGGGTCATGGGTCTTCTAACACGACAATGGCCCAAAACTTACAGCCAAGGCAGTGAAGGAGTGGCTCAAGAAGAAGCACATTAAGGTCATGGAGTGGCCCAGCCAGTCTCCGGACCTTTACCCTATAGAAAAACTATGGAAGGAGCTGAAGCTCCAAGTTGCCAAGCGACAGCTATGAAAACTTAACGACTTAGAGATGATCTGCAAAGGAGAGTGGACCAGTTCCTTCTGATATGTGCACAAACCTGGTCATCAACTACAAGAAAAGTCTGACCTCTGTATTGCAAACAACAGTTTTGTTACCAAGTAAGTCTTTTTAGAGGGTTCAAATACTTACTTCACTCAGTGAAATGCAAATCAGTTTATATATTTTCTTTAAAGTTATTTTCTGGATTTTCTTTTTGATATTCCATCTCTCAATGTTAAAATAAACGTACTATTAAAATTATAGACTGTTCATTTCTTTATCAGTGGGCAAACCTACAAGATCAGATCAAATACTCATTTTCTTCACTGTAATAAGACTATTGCCTTGTCTCTGCCCAAAACATAGACCGTCATAAAGTCTGACCTTTCATTTAAACGCAGTTCTGTAGTTACTTGAAGGATAAACAACAGTTACATAATGTAATTGAATCCATTCTGTTAGAAGTTAATTTTGTTTTAATGAAACACATGCTGTTTTTAGTCCCTAGAGTGGTATCTATCAATATCAGGTACTGGTTATAACTATTACACATACTCAAAGCTAAAGTATCAATACTGGCATCAGAACTGAAAAAGTTGTATCGGTGCATCCTTATCTTGAAGATATGCAAAATGTCTCATATTCCAATACAGGCTTAGCTCATATGGGTTTCAGAGTGATGAAAAATTAGCACAGTTACCATAGCACTTAATAATCTAAAACAAAATATTTCATAATTTGAGTGAAACCAGGAAGTTGAAAGCCATGATGTTGTAGACTACTGGAGTAAATGTACAGAACAGATTCATCTGCTTTGAAGCTGAAATTTCATGAGAGCCCCAACTTTAACCTGAGGCTCCTTATCCACTCTCATTTGCTCTTTTTGTCCCTTTGGAGTTGCCATCATTATCTAACCGCTCCCCTCCCTCACTCCTCTGCACAGTCAAGTACATCAAGGAGATGTCTGCCTTCTTTAAGACGTCTGGCTCCCCCGGCTCTACCCTCCCCTGGGACTCTCCCCCCTCCACACCACAGAGGGGGGCTGCTGAGCCCACCCCCGCCGAGCTGAGGGAACCCCGCAGCATCCCGCTCAAGATGTGCCAGGTGTCGCGGAAACAGTGCCCCCCGGATACAGAGCACAGGTATTACAGTTTTTGTTTTGTGTATTCATTCATTTTGTAATATTAGTGGCTCCAAATATACAGTATACTCACATGAAGTCAAAATGATAAGTTGGAATAAAAGTAGTCCCCTAAACCAGTACCTTTAAAATGTAATTTCACTTAATGTGCTCCATAATTCCAAAGTACTTTTTTTTTTTTTTTTTTTTTTTTTTTTCAGAACTTCATGTAGTAGGAATTGATTAGTAACATGTGGGAGGTGAGAGCAGTATTTTCAGCACGGCAACAAAGAAGATAAATAAGAGAAACAAACTGTGACTCAACTCAGAATAGTAGATTTTGCATAATACTCTATTTAAAGGACACATACAGTATTATGCAAATTTTACTTTTTTAAGTTTTTTACCATGGTGTTTTATTTTGCTTTATTCTGACTGCAGTAAGTCCCTTTTCCCCTGAGCATCACAAAAAACTCTATCTTTTTAAATTTTAATTTAAAAAATACCCAGGATTGTATGTCACAGGTAAAAGCCCTGCGCAATTTTTAGCCCTTATTATTATATCATCACTAGACTTGTTCAAAACATTTCTGTGGTTAAATTGCGTTTGTTACAATTGCGCTCTCATATTAACATGTCATGTTCCTTAAATAGGTATTCGTTTTTCCCCATGGTAATTCCCTTTGCTCACAGTAGTTGGAGCCCTACACCAGATTTCAATTTGGGTCCAAGATGAAAAATTATCTCGGGTTCAATATATGGTTATTATTTGAAGTTCTAAAAAAGGTACAAAAGAGCATGTTTAAATGCCTATAAACACTATAAATAATGCACGATATGTGTCCTTTGAAAGCAGGTTTTAGCAGGTGATATCGAGGCTACTATTTCTACTTTTATTATTTCATTTTACCACCCCTAAGTTACAAGTATATGCACTGTGCCTATCCTACACCGGGACGAAGCCACTGGGCACAGATCACTGCAGTGTTTTCATACATAGATAATTTTCTCTTTGATGAATTGTAAAAGTGTAAAATGTCTGCTTCCCTCCCCTGACAGTAGCAGAAGTTTGAGCAGCCTGGAGCTTCACATAACTCACAGTGAACAGTGTAGTCACCTATGCTTTGTTCCAGTGTGTATGGGTCTCTATGCTCTCCTCACTCGCCCTGTTTCTCTCATTTGTGTGCCAGGTATTTCGAAGTGGTTTCATCCAACAGAAAGAGCTCTCTGTTCCTGCGGGCAAAGGACCCAGCTATGGCTCAATCCTGGTACAATGCCATCCAGGCGGGCACTGCCAGCCTGTTACCACGAGTCAAGGAGGAGATGAGGAGCATGCAGCCCGATGTGGAGGTCAAACATCTGGGCTGGATAGCTGAGCAGGTACAACTCCACATCTAAAATACAAGATGAACTTCAGTGCATACATTTACTGGGTATCACAATATTCTATAGGTCAGTCATATTTAAAGGTCCTATATTACACAAAATAGATTTTTTTAAGACGTGTTATAATGTGTTTTGTTTCATTCACACATGTTTGAGTAATTCTGCATTATTAGTTTGTCTACAGCTCCAAAACTGAAAATGCGCTGTTCCACCTTGTGATGTCATGTAGTGGTGGTTTTCAAGTTAACAGCTACCTTTTACCTTTTTTCTTCAGTAGAGATTGGCAATTTCAGGGCTGAAATCATCCAAATGACTCTAGTGAAGGTGTATGGAGTTTAAAAACACAGTATTACCACATGATGACATCACAAGGTGAAACAAGGTGTTTTCAGTTTGAGAGAAGAAGTCAGCCTAAATATGCAGGGTTTGTGTGTTAAATGTGCCAATGAAACAAAACACAACTCCAGATTTGTTTGTGATGAAGAAACAACATTATAACAGATAGAAAACAGTGTAACATGGGCTTTTTATGTGGTAAATAAAGTCGTCTGTTTCTTTTGAAAAGTGACACTTCAATGTGATTGGTTAAATCCAGCTGTTACTCAGAGCCTTACAGAGACTAACCCAAAAATGTATTTTTATGAACAGACAACAGCATAGAGAAATAGTTAATCACAATAATCACAGCCGTACGTATAAATATAATTAAACCTTTTCACATTAGAATTTAAACATTTCAGGTTAAAAGTGTTAAACAAATATGGAAACACATTTTCAATTTGGCATAAATGCGTCTTAAAAAAGCTGGTAATTGGAAATCACTGCATGAATCAGAAAATCCTACATTTCACAAAGTTGTAAAAATGAAATGTGACAACAAATTAGTTTCTCTGTCCCGTTTCAAATGCAGAACTTCAGAATGAGAGTGTGTTTGTGATTCATGATCAGATTACTGAAATGTCATCTAAACATCTGACGTGAGTAATCTGATTTCTTTCTTTTTCACAGTCTGTGCAGGTTTTGACAAGGACAATTATTCAAAAAAGGCAAACTAATGTGGCAAAAATAAAAGAAAATGTCAGAGGTTAAAAGAGTTATTTTCAAATTTGTTGTACCTTGTCTTCTAAATATAACATTTCCTAATTTAAAAATCCATTGATTAAAGGGCCCATATTGCGCTATTTTCTGATCTATTTTATAATGTTGTTTCCTCATCACAAATATACCTGGAGTTGTGTTTTGTTTCATTCACACGTGCTCCACTATGTTTTTAAACTCCATACACCTTCACTAGAATCATTTGGGTAATTTCAGCCCATCTCTACGTAACTAAAGGTAAAAGGTAGCTGTTAACTTGAAAACTACCTCCACGTGACATCACAAGGTGGAACAAACCATTTTGAGCTTTGGAGATGTACACAGACTAATAACAAAGGGTTAAAAAAATGTGTGAATGAAACAAAACACAACTCCAGGTATGTTTTTGATGAGTAAACAACATTTTGTGTAAAATAGAACCTTTAACTGACACATGTCACCGGGTGTTTTTGATCAGATTTCTCCTGTATTATTTATAGTGATCGAGTTATCTGATTATTCTAGTTATCTGATTTCAACTGGCCGTATCTGATTGTTGTCACGTCCATGCTGTCCACAGATGACCCAGGGCCCAGAGAAGCCTGTGCTGGCCGTTCTGACAGAAAAAGACCTGCTGCTGTACTCCTCACTGCCCGAAACCAAGGAGAGTCTCAACAACCCCTCCAAGAGCTACCCCCTCATCACTACCAGGTCATTTTGGTGTTTTGTTACTGATGCTGCAGTTCTAAAATCTCAAACTCTGTACTAGTAAGAAATAGGCATCATACTTAATAATGATTTCAGTGATTTATGGTGGAGCGTTTGTCCACTGATCTGAAGGTTGGCTGTTCGAATCCCGCTCTCGGTATAAAAACATCATTGGTTGAGCGGTCATATCCACTGATCCGCAGGTTGGCGGTGCGATTCCAGCTCCGACAGATGAATGGGCAAGACACTTAACCCACCTCGCCCCTAGTGTCTGCGTACACTGGTGTATGAGTGTGTGCGTGAATGGGTGAGTTGTTCCTTGATGTGCTTTGAGTGCCTTCAAGGTGGAAAAGTGCTATATAAAAATGTGACCCTGACCATTTACCAACGTGACAGTGACAATTAACAATATTATTTCTTTAGACAACGGAGTATCCAAAGCTCAAACTCTCCATGGAGACGTTTCGAGCTTTGGAGATGTAGACTAATCAACCAGGATTACTCATAACATGTGTGAGTGAAACAAACCACAACTCCAGGTGTGTTTTTGAGGATGAGGAACATTATAACATGGCTTAAAGCTCACAGGAGTAAAGTTTTGGTTCACTTTGGATTAGATTCTCTTAGTAATTTTCTATTTTGAGAATCTGTAATCTAGAAAAAAAAAAGTATAAACCGATTTCCTTTAAACCAGCACATACCACACAGTCACTTTTTCCACAAGTGGAATATGGGAAATGTCAGCAGCACGGAGCATATTTATACAACCACCCAATGAAATGAGTCATACCTCCTTGTATTTTCCTCATATAAAAACAAAATCTCCTCAAAACAGTATTCATATATATTCTCCTATCACTGTTTACTGTGTGTGCAGACTGGTGCATTCAGGCCCTGGTAAGTCGTCTCCTCTTCTGGACTCGGAACTGTCTTTTGGGGTGCGTTCAGGGACTAAACAGGGCGTGGAGACCCATGTGTTCAGAGTGGACTCGGCCAAAGAGCTGTCTCTGTGGACCCACCTGCTGGTAGAGGGCTGCCACTGCGCCGCCGAGCTCGTCAAGGAGGTCTCTACAGGTAGACACTATTGTCAATTTCAATATCCAGGTTTATAAATGTATTCATTAGTATTTATTTAAAGAGGCTGTACCTGATTTTTTCAACATAATAAAGTAAAAATAGTTTTTCCTCCGGTACAGATATATTGTTATTATGCAACTCTTAGGGTAAAATGAGACCAGTGTATTCTGTTTGCATGTAATTATAAAGAACTTTGATTGTTTGCAAACCAGGAAGTAAGGCTGGTGCGCTCTTAGCATGCTAGTTGTAGTTAGCATTATCATGACGGATAAGCTGACATAGACTTAGACAAACTTTATTGATCCACAAGGGAGATTTTGGACACAGTAACTTACACATCACAATATATTTTAATAACAAAACGTAAAAATATAAATGGTAATAATACATTCAAAAATAAGTAGCAAACATAGCAAGAGACTGGTGTCAAATAAAGAAAGTTGTGAAATGCACCTATAAATTTATTGCAGTGCATAATTAGGATGCTTGGATGTGTTAGGGAGGTGAAGAGTCACCACAGTGACTTTAAGCTGCTTAAAGTGAGTTATGTTTTTCATGCTTTCAAGAGAGTAAAAATCAGGTACAGCAGATTTAACCAGCACTATTTATGCACTTTTATACTTTTATTGTAATTTTATCTTAAGTGATGATATTTCTTGTAGTTCTGCTGGTTTATATATTGGAAAGTAAATTTGATTAAGTTAGGGTTATATTGTACGGTGGAGAGAATTTGAGCACTGACAGATCATAGCAAGTCTGTTGAAGCTGTATGGACTTTGTAATACATAAAGCTCCTCTGTGTTTTTAAAGTGCTATTTTTAAAGTGCTGAGCTATGCATAGTATAGAGGGTATACGTGCAGTCTTACTAAAGCATGAATGAATGAAACAAATACAACTCAAGACATGTTTTGATATGGACATTATAATGATATGGGTTTTTTTCACATTTTTTTTTTTTTTACCACGAAGCAATAGGAGAGCTATGTTGTCATTTTTTGTGCAGCTATCTCTTCGTATTAAAGTGTTAACGTAAACCTTTTGTGTACTTTTTGGCAGCAGATTAACCAAAACAAATTATCATCTTATTATTTAAGGCAGATACTCGATACGCTAAAAAGTCCAAATATTGGCCTGAGATATCGGTTTATCTCTAGGTAACTTAATATGAAAGGTGTCAATAACAATTTTTTCTGTCTTCTTCGCTCCAAATTGTAAGGAATCCATCCAAACACTCCTTGAACCCAACTGTTTTTATGACAAACATAGTGTACTTATATTGACTGCATTTAGCGTTAACAGCACTTTTTTGCTACTTTATTTTTCACATAGTGCATACTGTTTTCATTATTCGTTTATTTCCATCTCAAGCATATCTGTTCCAGTGTAGTCTGGGCACAAGATGTTATTTCTATTCAAAGCAGTCGGGCTCTCACCACAGGGAGTGCCCGCTGTAAGCTTCAGCAGAAGTTGCATTTGATTGTTCTGTAGAAAATCTGATTAGGAGTTTGTGCAGTGAGAAAGCTGTCCACATTTAACTGATTTGTGAGCATTTGTGTCTCATTTATTTAGAGGCAGAAACAAAGATGTGTCATTAGTTTGAGAGATTGAGCACAATATATTGATGTATTTGTGCCATGCAGAGTTGTGTTAACATTATCCATATGCTGTATGCTGCTGCTAACACAAATTATCTGAGGAAACTGCATTTGTGTTTTGGGAGTTACATTGAAAGTGGTGCTACAGATCCACCTGCTGGCAGCAAAGACAAGTGCATATTAAAAGTCAAGCTGCCTTTGAGAAGGTTTCAGTTTCAATGTATTGTTTAAAATCATATTTCACAATTTCACTTTTTATATATACTCTTTTATAATGTTTTATTTTTTTCACATATTTCACATTTATTCTATGGCATACTTTTAACATGTCATAAAAAATGAATACATTTTATTTAATAGCATCAACCTACGTGAAGACAAGCAAGGCAAAACTTCCTAAAGATCTAACAGCTGTCACTAAAGGAAAGTGTTTTGAAAGTTATCCAAATAATTTTGATCTGATCATTGAATTAGAAAAGTCACATGATTTTGATGTGAATCATAAAACTGCATTGATTCATACTTATATCTGTTACATTAGCATAGAACGGCATGGCCCCCCACAGTAACAGTATTGTGTGTGTGTGTTTTAGCGTGCAGCTGGAATGGTAAAGAGTGCACTCTGGGTGTGCACATAGACGAGGGCTTCACTCTGTACACGGTGGAGATGGGAGTGAGGAAGAGTGTCCTGCTGCAGCAGCCTTTCGAACGCCTCAAGATGTCCTCTGACGACGGTGTCCGCATGATGTTCCTCGACTTTGGAGGTCCCGAATCTGAAATAGTATGTTTGTGTGTTTTTTTGTCTTTTACAAGGGAATAAAAAATGAGAACCATAAAAGCATCTAACAGTACATCATAAAATATCAAAACGCGTTGTTCCTATGTTGTTCTATAGAATAATTTCCTCATTTCAGGTCAGTGGTCTATAATATAAATATATAGGACATTCACTGTTTTTGAAAGAAATATCCAAACTTTTAATCCACAAATGTTGAACCTAATATCAACTAACAAAAACACATCTTTGAATTTAAATGACTGCACCACTTTCTTTCATTGATGCTAATAGAGAAGAACCTGGTGATAGTTTTTGTTTCATGTGAATACTTCCAAATATATTAATTCAAATTAAACAACAAAGTCCATCAATTCTAACCTCTCTCTCCCCAAGCAAAATTTTAAACTTTCAGGAATTTTAGATGTGACGTGAATGCCACCTATACCTATATTTACCTCTGTATATTA
Organism: Taenioides sp. WSHXM2023; assembly: GCA_029959045.1. Lineage (NCBI taxonomy): Eukaryota > Metazoa > Chordata > Actinopteri > Gobiiformes > Gobiidae > Taenioides > Taenioides sp. WSHXM2023. The sequence continues at coordinate 27,649,831 of CM057087.1, forward strand.
ATCTTATTCTTATTTTTTTGTATCCTTTTCAGCAATTGGACCTCCACTGTTGCCCCAAAACTCTAGTCTTCATCATCCACTCTTTCCTCTCTGCAAAGGTGAAGCGACTAGGCCTGGTGGCATGATAAAGACACATATATATGCATACACAGCAATAGGAATATTCAATAAAACAACATGCACAACTGGAGGAGCAGCCTATTCGGTACCCGGTCAAGGAGGAACTTAAGATGGACCTTATGATGATTGTAAGTTTACTGGGGACAGATTATACCAACACACGTGATTCTGACAGCCTGCATCTTAATATTTTTTCAAAGTTGACACGTTTCTTGCATTGTAGCACATTTTTGATTTGTTTTGAGTCACAGCAAGCCTTTTGTCACACGTCTTTTCATTGTTTAATCTGTCTATTCGCGCTGTAAGCATTGATAAAAGGGTATTTCACGCTGACTGATGCTAGACAAACATTTTTTTTTTTTTTTTTTTTTTCTTGTTTTCTTTTAAATGACGGCAGCTTGAGTAGAGTGACAGGCTGACACCACGACTGAAGGCTCTGTATAAATAAGTGTGCAGATTAATACTGTGCGAAACAAAGTAATACACCACTCGGTACCCCGGCTGTAAGAATGTATTCGTGGAACATTTTGAAGACTTTTCACCGTTCAAAAGATATACTATTGTGTTTTAAATTGTTAATAGGTAACAGTCCTTTCATCATTCTGAAACCCATGAACAGGACTAAACAAGGACCTAAATCAATTAAAAGTAAGGAATTAATCCAGAAAATATGGACAAAACCGGGCCTGAACCAGGACTAAACCAGGACTGAACCAGGACTGAACTAAACTATGATTAAACTGAGAAGAAACCAGATCTTAAACGTGCTCTCTGTAACTTTTCTGGTGGAGAGTCTGCCATCTGCTTATATAGGAGATGGTATTGCCTAGAATGTTCCACAGTACAATATTAAACGTATCTGTCTCCATGGAGATAAGCAGGTGGCGCCACCAAGTCAAGTTACAGTTCAGATCTGTGGAGAGGTGACTTATAAAGACGATTTACAGTAAGAAAGTTTGTTTATTTTATCCAGGAGTAAGTCAGGTCAAAAGTAGAACTAAACTAAGTCCTAACCAGGATTTAAACAGGTCCAAACCAGGACTATGTCACGACTACACCACAGATGGAGCAGGACTAAAATGGCTTTGAAAATAATGAACCGTGGTACTCAGAAAATGATTTGCAATAAACATAAGATGCAAACCCGACTGACAGACTTTTTGGATACTGTTACACAATAGTTTATTATAAGACCTAAATCTCAAGCAGGAATTTTCATGTCTCATCCAAAAATAATAATTCTTCTTAGCTTTTCCACCTTTTTGTCGCATCTTGTCTGAGATATATGTTGCCATTGAATTTAGAACAAGCGACAAAGTATGATATTTGCAAGAACATTTTAGTAGAATTTTGTATTTGGAAAAAAATAATTATAGTTTCACATGAGGAATTTTTATTTGAAATGTTACTTTTCATCATTTACATTTCACACACAGCTAACACATGTTGTAGAATGAGACTGTTAAATTGTGTTTTACAACTTAAATACAGTATATATTTTTTTTGTATGTGAAAGCCCTATTTGTGTTTATATAGTCTAACTGCTTTGTTTTTGGAGAATTATTTGTTTCAATTTTACCAATATTTTAGTACAAATTTATTTTTAATAGACTGAATAATTTAATAGATTTTATCAGCTGTTACACTTTGACATTTCAATCATATTTTCTGATATATATATTTTTTTTGCCATCAATATTTGTATAATTTGACAAAAACTAAACGCGGCCTTTCCTTTAGCCAACCCCTAAAAGACTGTATTAATATATTTCAAGACTAAAAGTTGTTTCGTTTCCAGAATAAGATGTATTGTATATTCTTATTTAAATAAAAGTGTGCCTTGCTGGGTTGTTTGTATATAAACAAATAAACAAATAAACAAAAAAAGACAAAAAAATTTCATTACACATTTACAAAAGGCTTTATTCATATAGTACATAACTTGAAAGTCATATAAATCTTATATATTTCTTATATGCTTTTCTCTTATACAGTTGCTTTACACTTTGGTACATTATTTTTGGTACAATATTAACCAGTTTGGTACAGTATTAACCAGTTTATGTGAGTATATAAACTACTACAGTCTGTGTCTTAGGACCAATGCCAGTGCAGCTCACTAGAATTAATTAAGTCACTATAATATTGCTGAAAAACATAACTATTTTATTGTATCTATTTCTGTTGGTTCACCTAATGTACACTTCTTTCATAGCCAATGTATGCTTTCTAGGTTTAGTAATGTTTATATATCGACAAAATAATGTAACTTTGTGATGAATGTTCCACAGTATGGTATTATTCATCACAAGTTACAGGTCAGATCTGTGGAGAGGAAACACCGCTTACAGTAAGAATGTGTATTTTTAATAGTATTTTGAGCAATAATTAAATATAATTGATTACAATTGGAATGATGCATTTAATACCATACTGTGGAGCATTACAGGCAAAGCAATCTCCATGGAGATAAAAAAGGTGCCGTACTATCCGCCAGAAAAGTTGCATAATTGCAGCTTTTTTTCTTAGTCTGTAGACTATAACATCTATATCAGCGGTTTTCGATAGGTGAGACCCGCCTCCCCTGGGGGGGCACCAAAGAGCCACTGGGGAGGCGGGACACTTATGTGAAGACAAAATAACAGTCCACATCTGTACACATCTGCAGCAGTACTGATATCGGTAATTGTGTGTGTTGTATTAACTGTAAAATGCATCGTTTTCTGATTCCATCTCAACAGAAATCAGCAGCAAGGGAGAAGACAGGACCAGCAAAAAACATAGGAAATATGATGCTGATTATTTAAAGTTTGGTTTCACCTGGTCAGGTTCCGAGACTGCACCTCTGCCACAGTGTGTGGTCTGCAAAGAGGTGTTTGCGAATGACAATATGAGAACATGAAAACTTCAGCGTCACATTGTCTTTACCTATTCTAAGGGGAGGCTCACATTCACTCAATTTGAAAACCTCTGATCTATATAACTTCAATTTTGTGCAATAAAAAATGCTGATTGATTAAATGCGATAGATGCAGTTAATGCCTTACTTCATAGCATTCCGCATTCCGCATTGCAGGCAAAGCATTAACATTTCCATGGAAACAAACCAATAGCATACCCTCCATCTGAAAAGTTACATAGTGTACCTTTATTGTTCTTTCTTGCGCATGATGATGACAAGTGTACAGACTATCAAATGAAACAGAAAACACACACCAAAGTTTTTGTAGAGGTGCAAATGCAAGGAACTTTTTTAAAAGTGAAAAAAAAAAAAAAAAAAAAAAAAAAAAAGCATAACAAATGCATAAAACAAAAGTTGTTTTTTTTATTTTCAAATTACGTTTTAGCAAAAAGCCTTCATCAGATAATTTTTCTTGCTTTGGATCACAGTATACAAAATGGTTGCCAACCCAGGTGCTCATATCCCCACCAGCGAATGGGAGGTCCCAAAGTGAGGTCACCCAGTGAGATCAGCGCACTCTACAACAAGAAAAACTGTTAGATATTTCCCTAAAAACATTCTCATAAAATACAAAAATAGTTTGACCATATCACAAAAAGCATCTTAGGTCAAAGTCCACAATAAGTCTTAAGTTGGTGAATCCAGAAGTGCTCTTTTTGACAGGAGCACTTCCAGATTCCCACCTCTAGGGGGCAGTTTTACATGTTCAATGCCAATAATATATCTTACTGTACAGACTATAACATTTATATAACTTCAACAAACTGTCCGATCAGCCATTTTGAGTCTTTAACAAGCTCTCTCCTCTGCTGTGGACTGCAGCCTCCTCCTCCTCCTCACATCTTTATTTAACAGTGCAGTTGGAGGTGTGACACTTTTATTAAGTCCACACTTGTCTGCACAGGACCAGATGAAGATGATGATGATGATGGAGTCAGCAGGTTGTGGTAGAGACTGTGGGGATGGCTGCTCCATTGTAAATGTGGTCGACACGTGCAGCTCTCCTATATGCTTTTTACTGCTTTTATCACCAAGTCCAGATGCCTATAGACTCTACATGTTTTGTGCATATACTTACTCAGTGTACTACAGTATACATGCAGAGTTTTGTACATTCTGCAACATTAAAAGGCCCATATTACGCTATTTTCTGATCTATGTTATAATGTTGTTTCCTCATCACAAACATTGCTGGGGTTGTGTTTTGTTACTGAACTAAAGGAAAAAAGTAGCTGTTTACATGAAAACTATTGCTTCATGACATCACAAAGTTGAACAGAGCATTTTGAGCTTTGGAGATGTAAACAGGCTAATAATAAAGAGTCACTCAAACACGCTTGAATGAAACAAAACACTACTCCTGGTATGTTTTAAATGTTGTTGCTCTATCTAAATTATTCATAGTAAAATGCATTTGATTTATATAGTGCTTTTTTGGACACTGCATTATTCATTGACTGCACACGGCTGCCCTGGGGTAGAGTGACAGAAACAAGGCTGCCAGTCTGCTCCATCAGCCCCTCCAACCACCACACTCACCACATTTAGACTTGGCAATGTGGGTGAAGTGCCTGGCCTAATGACAGAATGTTTATGCCACCTGCACCCCACTGTGGCACCTGAAATTCCCAGTGGTCTGACCAGGCCGTGCCCTGCTTAGCTTCTGAGATTTGAGAAGACAAGGAGCGTTTGGTCACACACAAACCCACTGTCATTTCTAAAAATATATATTATGTTTTTGTCAACAGTCTCCTTTCTTTCTTTTTTTCTTTCTTTCTTCATGTATTTATTTATTTATTGTGGGCAATTGATCTCTATACTTGTTTTTTTAGTAGCCTAATATCAGTACAAAATGTTAATGTAGTAGGACCGCCGTACTCATAACTCAGCATTAATATCTTGCAAACAGCTCCACACTAACAGAAAATCATCCATATAAAACCCCAACTGTCCACTAAATCACACTATCACATCACAACATTCACATCTGACTAGACTACATCTTTTCTCCCCCAAAACCGTTCAGGCGCCTCTTGTTGAAAGCGTTTCCATGGTAACAGCCCCTGCGCCCATTTCTGTGTCTGCCTCCTCTGAACTGTGGTGGTTTCGCTGCTGAAATTGCCAATCAGCCTCTGCGATCCGCTGGAGAGGTAGAGGAGATTGTGTGAATATATTTTGATTAACAAAATTGGAGGGGCACTTTGGGGCAGGGGCTGTTTGTGGAATATGATGTTTTTGGAAGAGGTTTAAAGGAATGTTGAAATAGATCGTATGGAGAGAGGGATTGCATTTATGTGTGCAGGCCGGACAAAATGAGATGTTTACAAGAACATGCAGGAGCTGAACGACAGGCTATAGATTCTGGCCTGTTGGCCTCATCCAAGCGATGTAATATCCAATGTACAGAATAAAGAGGGTTTGGATCACATTCAAGGCAAATAATATTCTTTGGGTGAGGAAATCGTTTTAGTAAGAAATGAGGGTGGGAGGGTTTTGTTTTTATCTTTTTTCTCTTTGTTTTGTTAAAGGTGTATTGTGTACCTCTTCTGGTGGAGGGTCCATCACTTACTTATCTCCATGGAAATGTTATGGTTTTGCCTGGAATGTTCCGTGGTATGACTTTAAACATCTATTTAGCATTTATTTATTATGGGTGTTTCTGTTGCTCAAAAATACAATAATTTCTCTCTCCACAGATCTGACCTGTAATGCAGCTTATAGTTGTCTCTCTTGAGATAGATAGGTGTATGTATATCGTGGGACATTCTAGACAAAGCAATAACATCTCCATGGAGACAAGTAGATGGCAGGTTCTCCACCAGAAAAGTTACACAGTACACCTTTAAAAATTAAAATGAATTTAAAAAAGTTAAAAGAAAGAATTCATCCAAACAGAAAGCCCAAAATGTTGAACCTAATACTGCTAGCATGAAAGAGACAGCTAAATGAATATGACTTTTAAAGGGCCCATAATACAATATTCTCTTATTTATGTTATGATGTTATTTTCTTATCACAGACATACCTGGAGTTGTGTTTTGTTTCATTCACACTCCACCTTGTGATGTTATGTGTGTTTTTAAACTCCATACACCTTCACTAGAATCATTTGGATCATTTTAGCTCAGGTAAAATGTAGCTGTTAACTTGAAAACTACCACACTTCATGACATCACAAGGTGGAACAGAGCATTTTGAGCTTTAGAAATGTGGACAGGGTAATAAACGGTTACTCAGACGTGTGAATGAAACAAAACAAAACAAAACAAAACAACTCCAGCTATGTTTTTATTGAGGTAACAACATTTTAACGTGACTTGAAGCTCACAAGAGTCAGTTTTGTGTAATATGGGACCTTTAATATAATTCTAAAATTTATTTTTGTCAACTACAAAAAATTATCTTTTTTTTTTTCTTTTGCTTTTTTGCTTGTTTGTTTTATTTCACAAAACATTTAGAACAGTACAATTACAGTTTAAATTACTGAGAAAATCATTCAAATTATTATATTGCTAAAATATAAGGGAAGGTTGTGTGTATATCTTTATTATATCTGAGGGATTCTACACATACTATATCTTTATTTACACATATATTTTTATTTTATTAATATATAAATGTATTTATTCATCAGTTAATTTGTTTATTTATTCAGAGTGAACCATATGGTACAGTTGTCCTCTTAAAACCAAAAAGTTCACCGTTTAATCCTTGTCAACTTTTGTTGTACCCTTGGGCAAGACATTTCACCTGCCATGGCTCTGAATGTGGTGTGTGAGTGATTAGGAATGACCAGAATATCCATTTACATAAGTATTTTATTTACGGATCTGTTTCGCTGTCTCGCTTTAGTGGTGGTAGAAAAACATCTCCCCTTTTCATTTGAAGTTTTCATTTTAAGAGTGATGATGTAAACCATAAAATATATAGTATTTTGTTGCAATTTCCAAAGTTTATTATCGTTGCTGTCTGTTGGGTACATACATAATTATCCAACACACTTCTCATAAAATCTTTCATAGCCGCTCCTGCAATTCCACTTTACAACACAAGTAGCAGGCAGATGGCAGTAAAGTATCGATACAAGCCATAAAATGTTCATCTGGACCAGGGTCAGTACTGCTGTAACACCAGCAGGGGGCGCTGTTTCTCCACGCCACAGCACACAAAGGCCGTCAGAGCGCAGGAGAACGGGATGGGAGCGTTTAGGATTTAATTGGTGCTGACCTAATTCAGAGAGAGGACGTCCCACTGTATCCAATAGTCTCTCTTTCTCTCCTTCTCTTTCCCTCACTCCCTCACTCTAACTATTTATCTCCCTCTCAAAAAGAACAAGAGATGGAGGAAAAGAAATATCCATAATTCATTTTCGTACCACAGCAAATGGTTCATATTATGTCATTTAGAACACTTGTACAGTTTTATTTATTTCAAACATGCAAAAGTATTTGATTTTAAAACGGGACTGGGGAACCTGTATTTGTCACACAATGGAGGAATTCCAGTGTTGCAACCGCGAAGTTCAAGAAGAGCAGGAGAATAGAAATGTGCAATAAAGATGAAGATAAATAACTAGCACAAAATAGACTTAAATCTAATATAAGAAATACAATATAGAGTTAAAATACGATATTGATACGATGATTTGAAGGTTGGCAGTTTGAATCCCGCTCTCGACATAAACACCATGAGCGTTTTGAGTGCCTTGAAGGTGGAAAAGCGCTGTGACCGTTTACCTTTTACCAAGATAAATAATTAAAAAAGACAAGACAGCGACATACAAAGAGAATATGGGCGAATAAAGGAACGAAATGCATTAGTTTACAATAAGAAAAAAATCCCCAATTCTACAAATTCAATCGGTACATGCTCTTTTGTTGTAAGTAAACAAAAACAACTGCATCACCGGCTGCTGTTACATGCACACCTCATCCTAAACGTGATTATTATCAGATTTTTGGAGTCATAAAATCATGAATAAAACAGATTAACAGCCACATCTAATCTTATCTCATCTCATTTCTTTCAGATCAGGGACCATCTGATTAGTCTCATTGGATTTTGTGGTTTGCATGTCATTTAAATCACCTTAAAGGACCCATATTACACTGTTATATATTTACTGATCGATGTTATAATATTGTTTCCTCATCAAAAACATACCTGGAGTTGTGTTTTGTTTCATTCACACATTTTCTACATATTTAGGCTGAGTTTGCTGAGTTAGTTCTGAGTGATCCACTGTGTTTTTAAACTCCATACACCTTTACTAGAATTATTTAGATGATTTTCAGTCCTGGAATTGCCTTGACTGAACTAAAGGTAAAAGGTAGCTGTAAAAACTTGAAAATTACTGCATGACGTGCCATCACAAGGTGGAACAGAGAATATTGATCTTTGGAGCTATAGACAGACAAATAAACCAGAATTACTCAAAAAACACAACTCCAGGTATGTTTTTAAAGAGGTAACAACATTATAACATGACTTACACCTCACAAGAATTCAGTTTGTGTGATTATAGGGCCTTTAAATAATCTTAAAGCTCCAGAAATCAGATAATATTCAGATCTGGCATGTGAACATAGTAAACACTTCATTTGTCCATTCAATACATATTAATTATCCCTTTTTTTCCCCCCCCAAAACGTGCACAAGACTAAATACAGTAACCCCTTCCTCTCTTTCTCCTCCATAATCACGTCAAATATGTACAGAGGAATGTGGGCGGGGCTAATTCACAATCCAGTGTCATTGGAAAGTCTTTCTTAATCAATCTGGGTTGTTTGATTCAATCCAAACAGTCCCACGGGCAAATGGAGACTACAAAAATGAAATCTACAAAATGAGACTTAAGATATCGGCTGATTCTAACTAGACAATGTTTCAATTTCAGTGCAATGTTCCCACAGGCTGGAATTATAAGTGCTCATTTTATGCAGTGGTAGATCTTGGATTTTTTTTTTTTTCCTTGGAATTTTTAATATATTGTTAAGATTACTGTACGTATAAGACCTGCACAGTGAAGGCATATCAAACCTATTAAAAATGCCAAAGCGAATTGTGTTTTTGCTCAAGTAAGCTCTTTGAAAATATTCCATCAGGGAAGCCATTTTATTCTTTCCAAATGTAGTTATGAATTTTAAAGTAGACTTGTATTACTGAAGCAGAGGGGTGTGTGATCAGAATACTGAGAGGTGCAGGCTGGGGTTCCTTGTTCTACTGTAGTGTGCATGTCAACGCCACGTTCAAAAGGGGCGTAGATGCGACTGATGTAGTGTGTGTTCTGTAGAGATGGACAATGTGATGTTTCTAAGGAATTCATACACAAAAAAAAAAAAAAATCTGTATGAATTTATGTAAAAGAGAACCAATAATACTACATTAATTCTGATAACTTAGATTGAAATGAGAGAAAATATATACTGATAATTATTAGAACTAAGATTGAAAAAAAAATTAATATGCACTACTTGCGCCCCCTAATGGGATTTTGTACAGACACTTTGAGATATTCGGAAACATAGTGGTGTCCAGTGTTGTTTATGAAGATTTATATTGTGTAAACATTCATTAAAAATTATTCTTGAATCCAATCCTCCTGATTGAATATTCTGCTGTATGAGATTAAACTTGAATACCTTGAAAAATGAGCAGGCTTACCTTTCCACAGATCTGACTTGTAACTTGATCTGGTAGCGTCACCTGTAGACCATAATGCAAGTATAAAATAGTAGATGCGTGATTAAAATTACATTTAAAGGTCCTATATTACACAAAACTGACTCATGGAGCTTTAAGACATGTTAGAGTAATCCTTTATTATTAGTCTATCTACATCTCCAAATCTCTCCAAAATGCTCTGTTCCACCTTGTGATGTCATGAAGCGGTAGTTTTCAAGTGAACAGCAACTTTTTACCTTTAGTTCAGTAGAGATCGGCAACTCCAGGGCTGAAATCATCCAAATGATTCTAGTAAAAGTGTATGGAGTAAAAAAAAAACCACAGAGTACTTCCTGTATTACATGATGACACATGGTGGAACAGAGTGTTTTCTGTTTGAGAGAAGTGCTCAGCCTAAAAACAAACCTCTGGGCACATTTTTGATGAGGAAACAACATTATAACATAGATCTGCTCCTATGGGTTAACTAGTCAGGTAATGTCTCTTTACCTGACAACACATCATATACTGTAGACTCCCTCTGGCATCGTTTTGGACTCAAGAACATATGTTACCAAGTGAAGCCTCTGTCAGTAAATACCCACATGTCTTAATTGTCCCCATTGTAATTAGTCCAGACGCCTGTTCTTTTTGGCACAGGTGATGCGTTCAGGCGCTCTTCCATTGTCTGTAATTTGGCACCTCTGATGATTTCCATGACAATGAAATGAAATTAGAAAAAAAGGCAAGGAACGAGGTGAGAAACAGTTGCTAGAAAATGTCTGCCATCTTTCAATCTCAACATCTTATTAATAGTACTGGGCACACAGATGGAGACTGCCAAATACACACACACACACACACGCACGCACGCACGCACGCACACACACACACACACACACGTCACAGAGATGAAACACATGATTCAATTAAAGTGGGAGGAATTTGTCTCACTGTTTTCTAATAATTTGATAAAGTGTTTTTTTGTCATACTTGTACATTACATTTGATACTTGTACACGACACTTCATTAAAGGAGCATTGTGTAACTTTTCTGTTGGAGCTTCCATCACCTGCTTGTTTCTATGGCGATGCCATTGCTCTGCCTGGAATGTTCCACAGTATGACATTTAATGCTCTACCTTACATTTATTCAAAAAAAGGTGGTTTTATATCTCAAAAAATACCTATAAAAACAGGGATTCTAACTGTAGGCAGGGTTTCCTCTCCACAGATCTGACCTGTAACTTGATCTGGTTTGGTCTCAAGGACGATAGAAAAGTTTAATCCCATACTGTGAAACATTCCAGACAAAGCAATAACATCTCCATAAAGAAAAGCATTTGACGCTCTACCAAAAAAGTTACACAATGCAACTTTAACTACAACATTTTAGCTAAATGGTATTACAATATGTACGATAATATTTCATGTTGCTCAAATAAAATGAACTGAATGTAAATGCACTGTATACTAACCAGACTGTATATATAAATGGACATAGCTAACTTGTTAGCCACCGCATTCCAAACAGGAAGTGAGCATGGGGGCGCTTCCGGCTCCATCAACTCTGTTTCCAGTTAACTTTACATTAAAAACTGTCACTCCTCTCTCTGTAACTGCTGCTGTGAGTGTCGTTATTTTGGTCTTAAAATGTTCATATTAACCCAGTCTACATGAGCCTGGTGTTTTTATTTTACTATTTTGTATGTAAATAAATTCATATCGTAAAATGGCTCCAAATTCGCCCTATAACTGCTAGCATTTATGAGCTTCATTTGACTGGAGCGATGTCACACTCCCCTAGTTCACTTCTTTATACAGTCTCTGGTTTTTCCTTAGGGCTTTATAAATACACATGACAGTATAATACATTATATTCTTTGTTAATAAAAGTTGTTAATAATTACAAGTTGTTGCACACTGTATTACTTTACAGTGTATAATTTTGTACTTAATGAGATTCATTATTTTAGCATGAAGGATTTTTATCTGTCTATTTAAGTCCTGCCATTAGCTACAAAGCAAAGGTAAACCTGACCCAAAATTCCAAATGAACAACGGAAGAAACTAAATGTCATCCTTTTTTTTCTACCAGTTTCTTCTTTAGTTAAATTTAAAGGGAAATAAACAGCCCCAGATTTTTTTTCTTTAGTTAAATTTGAAGGGAAACAAACAGGCCCCAGGAGCGATCGAGTACAAGTGGGTGTGAGAAAGTAAATACGATTACAGGCTACAGGCTTAAGAAACGCAATTTAAGTTTCTAATGAAAGGTGCATTTGCTGTGATTGTAATAGGAATTTATGGGCCAGATTAAACAAGTGCTGGATGAGGGTGATCAGAGCGAGCGGCTGTGGCTCTGAAGTCGAGAGGTTTTAAGATGAAAACGTCTCATAAGAAAAAAGCATCAATGCAGAATTTGAAAACATACTGGCCACATTAACAAGACTGTCAATAAATGTTGTTTATGCTGATATATCCACAGCTCTATGTGATATGAGTTTGGTATTTGTGTACTATAGAAATGAGGTAATGGTCTGTTATCGCTGAAATTCGCAACAAAATAAATTATACAAACACGGCAGTTTTGTCATTTTGCCTCTATGAATTCCAGTTACTTTTAAGGGCCCATATTACACTATTTTCTGATGTTATAATGTTGTTTCGTCGTCAAAACATACCTGGAGTTGTGTTTTGTTTCATTCACACATGTTTAACACACAAATCCTGCATATTTAGGCTGAGTTCTCTGTTTCAAACTGAAATCACTCTGTTCCACCTTTTGTGATGTCCATACAGGAAGCACTCCACTGTGTTTTTACACTCCACCTTCGCTTGAATCATTTGGATAATTTCAGATCTGGATTTACCAGTCTCTACTAAACTAAAAGTAAAAGGTCGCTGTTAACTTGAAAACTACCACTTCATGACATCATAAGGTGGAACAGAGCATTTTGAGCTTTGGATATGTAGACAGACTAATAATAAAGTATTACTCAAACGTGTGAATGAAACAAAACACAACTTCAGATATGTTTTTGATGAGGTTACAGCATTCTAACATAGCAAAAAGCTATGTCAGTTTTGCTTAATATAGGACCTTTATGCAGAATTGAAATGTTGACTTGATGTTTGCCATTAAACTTATCTATCTTGCCTTTATTCAGTTAAAGGACATTTTTAAAAAATACCTTGAAAAATAAGTATTCTTACTGGATTGCCTCTCCATTTTGCCATGGATATAAATACATTCAATGCCAGCGATATGAGTGTTGTAGATCCAGGAAGTCTTCAATCTAGCAAAACAAAATATCCAAAATGTAGGGGGTGCTCAACATACAAAGTTTATTTTATTTTATTTTATTTTATTTTATTTTATTTTATTTTATTTTATTTTATTAATTTGTTAAAAACTGAATACAATGAAATCAATATTTGGTGTTAAACATTTTCATTACAACTTTTCCAAAATGTGGTTTGGCAAACACTCAGTTCAGTGGACTTTTTTCATGTGTTTTTTCCGACTATTGGAGGGAGTATATTTGAAAGCCGACGCTGATAGAAAACACCATGATGTGATGGAGTCTGTCATTACCTAAAAGAGAAACAGAGCAGGAGAATATAGAAGAAAGACACACTTTAAGTAAATATATAGAAAGTGTGTTTAAAAACAGACAGAGACAAAAGACCTTTTCTGTGGTACCTCGCTCCTGATGTAGCAGGTACGAGTATTTGTTGCAGTGGTAATGAGGAATGAGATGATCCTTCTAGGTTTAAACCAACTGATGATTGACCGATTGAAACTGGCAACCAAAATGAAAGACTTGTGTGAGGTTAATTATCTTGAGAAGCAAATTATAGCATAAAAAACTTCATCATGTCCTGTGTTTTTGTAATTAAAGGGCCTATATTGCTCTGTTTTCATAACTCTACATAATTAGAGTTGTGTTTTGTTCATTCACACAAATTTAACACACAAACCCTGCATATTTAGGCTGAGTTCTTCTCTCTCACTGAAAACACTCTGTTCCACCTTGTGATGTCATGTGGTAATACAGGAAGTACTCCACTGTGTTTTCAAACTCCAGATGTTTTTGAGGAGGTAACAATATTCTAACATGACTTAAAGCTCCCAAGAGTCAGTTTTTCAGAATAAACTGGCATTAAAATTGCCATCATTAAAAAATATTAGATTTGAACATGTTTACCTCGTATCTGGAGACATATGTTGTGTTAATGGAATTGAATAAACCTTACCTGCAGTTCATTAAGACAAAACAATACAATATTTTTACAAAAACAAACTATTATTAATGTAACTGATTTCTGGTTATTATAGACTGGCAGAGCTTGCATTTTCCACAGCTTGGTTGCTATGGCATTCATTTTTCCAACACAGACCTCTCCTCTTCCCAAATGTCTTCTTCTTCTTCTTCTTCTTCTTATATCATACTTCGAACATGCCAACCTCTCTCTCCAATCCTCTCCCAATCTGCTCCCCAGCCTTTCCACATAGTGTACATACCACGTGCATGACTGAACTGAATACCTATCGTCCCCAGTAATTATATTGTATTTTCACATAACAAGGTCCCTAATCCCAAACATCTGGAGTGGGCCTTTATTACAGTAACACAAGGCTTTCCCTGTAACACTCTCTTCAATGTGCAATTATAAGTGGATCTGAGGTGGAGCGTGTGTGGGCGACCGAGCAGCTGCACTGGTCCACAAACATCGAAAGTGACTGTGATGGCTGCCTCTGATTTATTCACTACCATTTCAGTGATAGTGGTTTATTATTATGCATTATTGTGACGTTAAAGGCGCAGTATTTTCAACTGAAATAATAATTTTCAATTTAATAATAAATAATGATGCATTGTCTTAAATTGCGCTCCAGACGAAAGGACACAATGACAGTTTTTTGCTACTGGCGCCTCACTGTGGCACCTGGTATTCCCAGCGGTCTCCCCCTTAAGTACTAAACAGACTTAGCCTTGCTTAACTTCTGAAATCTGACAAGATCCGGCTTTGACAAGGAGGTTTGGCTACTATTTATATTATATTTGACTATAGATTCATTGGATTGCACAAGGCTTGAATATGTATAGATTTTTACAAAATGAACCAGGGGACATCTTGATAAAAAATATTTAAAAAGACAATGTATTATTTATCTAAATATTATATTTAATTTATGAATTTAGAATGCATTTATTGTGTAATTTGATATAATTATTTCTCTGTCATAAAACTTCCTCGTTCATTACATGTACCATGTGATTTTTAGAAATCTGTAATAGGGACATTTTTTCGATCACTATATTGGTTGACGAACCCTAAATGGAAAATATAACTAAGCCATGTGTAGTATGTACGCAAAAACCCCTATAGCCCAATCTGAAAATTAAAACTTCATCTTGCCCAATATAAAGAACATGACACATAACCAAACACCTGAGTACCAAGAGAACCACTGATGTAATCGTGATGAGAAAGTAGCTGATTTAAGGGCACAAGACTCAGTGACTCATGTATTTGTATATAGTATAGAACAGTCAGTACTTTGTGGTACTTTTGTCAGGCAGTGAGCGGTAGCTTCTGAGCAGACTGGATGTGGGTTGGTGCCCCATAGACCTCTTCCTCCACCTCTTCCCTCACCTTGCTCTAAAGATCGAAACTGCTGCGTAACAATTTTTCTCCGAAGACCTCATCAGATTATTACCAATCTACTGGCATATTCATACATATGTATACAGAAGAGATTACCTGCTCCCACAGTGACAAGAATTAATCATGACTGACACATGGGGGAAAAAAAATGCAATTAAATACTATAACCAGAAGCGACCATTCTTGTACATTTTGAATTTAAATGGGATTAGAATTTTCCATGCGACAATAAACGTTTCTATCATTTATTCAATTGCAGATATTTTCATTGCTACAGAAGTGAGCTGTAACTTGCCCTGGTAGCATCATTTGCTGGAGATTCTAAAGTCAGTCTAATGTCATGTTGGTAAATGGCCAGCGCTTTTCCACCTTCAAAACAATCAAAGCGCCGAAACCACCCATTCACACATTCATACACAACTGTACATACTGGGGGCAAGGTGGATTAAGTGTCTTGCTCAAGGACACATTCATCTGTGAGAGCTGGAATCGCCAATTGGGTCAATGATGTTTATGTCACGAGGATTCGAACCACCAACCTTCGGATCAGTGGACACTCTAGCAGGTGAGCAACTGTTGTCCATATTGAGGAAGATTCTAGGTGGTCCTCAAATATAATCCAAACATAATCCAGATATTTTGGCCTGTGCTGTTGCAATGGGTATTTTAGGTTTAAATTTTATTTTTAAATGTGGTAACAAGGCAAAATCTCCAACATGCCACCGGTGTGTTTTTTAAAGGGCCTATATTACGCTGTTTTCTGATCTATGATATCATTCTGTTTCCTCATCAAAAATATACCTGGTTTGTTTTATTAAAATCTTTTGGATAATCTCAGCCCTGGGACTGCCTGTCTTTACTGAACAAAAGGTAAAAGGAGCCGTTAACTTGAAAACTACCACTACATGACATCACAAGGTGGAACAGAGCGTTTAGAGCTTTGGAGATGTAGACAGACTAATAATCCAGGGTTACTCAAACATGTGTGAATGAAACAAAACACAACTCCAGGTATGTTTTTGATGTGGTAACAGCATAATAACATGTCTTAAAGCTCACAAGTATCCATTTTGTGTAATATAGGACCTTTAAACAGTTGTCATTTCTTCCATATATTTTTTCTGTGCAGCTTGAACATTATGAAACATTATGAAACAAAAACCCAAGGTGTGTACCATTAAATGAACCTGATGAGTGAGTGTGAAAGTCACTGTATAATGACTTATCTCTAGGAGGCACGCATGACCACCTGAACTTTCTCTTTGACTAAAGGGGAACTTTAAATACGTTTAGCATTTCTTAAAACAGATCGCCTGAAAACAGCGGTCAGGGTGACACTGCATTATGCCACAAGCATCTCATAGTGTGAAACCACAGCTCTGCATTGCAATTGAAATCCATTTTATAACTCAATTCACCAGTTTACGCACTCACAAAGCTGCAGTTCACGTTCTATAAAAAGGAAACTCTTAACTGATGGTGAAGACAAAGCAAAAGGCATTTCGTGCTAAAACCGCCTACATTTCCGTCTGCTGTTGCTCCACCACAAACTCGAGATCACAGAGCTGCAGGTGAACTGTGCAGTGATGGTTCAGGGTTCTGAGTATGACGCTTTAGATCTACTATAACTCTTCAGGACTGAGATGCATAAGGCAGAGGAGCTACTGTGTGATGTGGCTCTGATAAAGCTATTCATGGGTACAGCGATTTTTCCACTGCATGTTATCTACTGTGGACCAATTCAACAACAAATTTAGTGTTATGTTAAAGGTGCACTATGGAACTTCAGTTGGGGGAGCATCACCTGCTCGGTTCTGTGGATATGTCATTGCTCTGCCTGGAACGTCCCACTGTATGACATCACATTTATTCAATTACAGGCAGTTTCATAGATAGCAAAATACCTAGAACAACAGGCATTCTGACTGTGACTGAGCCGAGGTTGCCTCTCTACAGATCTGACCTGTAATTTGGTCTGGTCTCCATGAAGATAGAAAGGTTTAATGCCATACTGTGAAACATTCCAGACAAAGCAGTAATAGCTCCTTGAAGAAGTATTTGACTCTAAACCAGAAAAGTTACACAATGCACCTTTAATGGTTCACTGTGTAACTTTTCTAGATAGGGATACCTTTGTAATTCTAACCTGCTTGTCTCTGGAGGTGTTGATGCTTTGCCTGGAATACTCCACAGTGTGGCATTAATCTTCTGTTGTATTTATTAAATTGCAGGTGTTTTAATCCCTATAAAATACCTTGAAAATCATGCATTCTTACTGTGAGCAAGGTCACGTTTTCACAGATCTGACCTGTACTTGGCCTGTTTTCTTCAGCTGCTTGTCTCTATGGAGATAGACAAGTTTACTGTGAAACATTATATGAATAAATACACCAGAAAAGTTACATAGTGCACTTTTAAGTTATGAGTTGTGAGCCATAAATTGATAACTACAGTGGAGGAAATAAGTATTTGATCCCTTGCTGATTTTGTAGGTTTACCCACTGACAAAGAAATTAACAGTCTATAATTTTAATGGGAAAAAAATCACATTATAGAAAATATATAAACCGATTTGCATTTCATTGTGTGAAATAAGTATTTGATCCCCTACCAAACATTAAGAGTTCTGGCTCCCACAGACCAGTTAGACTCACCTAATCAACTCATCACCTGAATTAGACTCCTGTTTTAAACTAGTCACCTGTATAAAAGACCTCTGTCCACAGAATCGGTCAATCAGTCAGACTCCAAACTCTCCAACATGGGAAAGACCAAAGAGCTGTCAAAGGATGTCAGGGACAAGACTGTAGACCTGCACAAGGCTGGAATGGGCTACAAAACCATAAGCAAGAAGCTGATGTTAAGGAGACAACTGTTCGTGCAATTGTTTGAAAATGTAAGAAATACAAAATGACTATCAGTCGACCTCAGTCTGGGGCTCCACACAAGATCTCACC